>JAYGXS010000001.1:103546360-103557549 GCA_036362985.1 Ligula intestinalis | reverse complement strand
ACGAGAACACTTCATCTGTCCACCAACCACCATAGTTTATTCATAACGTAAAAATGTAAAGGCCTGACGAGAATTTATCGAAAACAAACGTATGTTCGCCAATTTATCTTCTGGAATTTACAATGGGAATTTTCGCAAAGTTAAAACAAACCAAAAATTAGACGTCACCGACAACTTTCGGGGCTAACTGCAAATTATTGATTCTTGGATACGATTACTTTTGAAAGGATATTTAAGACAGTTGAGGTGGGATACTTGATTCTATGTTAAGCAAGCACTCACTGTTTTTCCGTCCATTTCTCTTTATCATTCTTCAATTGAAGTAAGCTGATGACTCGCATGGAAGTCGAGTGTTTACCCAACTGGGCTACCGATGCACAGTGTGACAGTTTTCAAATTCCCTTACTAACTACAGAAAATCGATCTAGAAATCTTTTGAAATCTTCTCTGCCAAACGAACAAAATGTCTTAAAAGTTTAAGGGATGGAACTTATAAGGATGAGGCCTGAATATCATATTTTACCCTTCTGAACAAATTTACGAACCTTGAGAAGGTGGTTAATGGTCTAAGAGTGGAGATGGAGGAGTTGAAGAAATTTCCTGGATTTTTCCCTCAAGAGGAAAAAATTATAATGCTTGAATTTGAGGGAGGTAACCTAACGTACGGAGAAGCAGCATCCCTCACCGAAGCGTCTACGCAGAAAGATGATATGGCAGCCAGGGTGCTTGATGGAGTCGGTAGTCTGCCATGGACAGAGAAAACGGTCAACCCAAGGCTTCTCAGAGAACGAATAAGCGCACTCGGACTTCCAAAGAAGACCAATTAAGCCACATGGCTAATACAAGTAGGCCGAGCTTAAGCACGATCAAACCAAAAAGAGCACCTTTGAAGGCTAAAACGGACATGACGGCTTCAGTAAGCACGGAACCTGGCAGTGGAGCTGTCCCAACAAACCCTAGTGAAGCAGAAGAGGACGATAGTCGGAAGGTGAGTACAACTCGTATAAACTGCATAGTGATAAAAGGCATGACGGAACCTACTTCCGATACCCCGAAGTCAAGAAAAGAAGAGGATGGGAATGTATTTTAAGAATATTTGAAATCCCCCCTAAAGGGTGAGGCGAAATTCTAAATTCTAAAGGCCTTCCAAATGGGCTGTATAACAGAATCAAAAGATGACTATTGCCAAACAAGACCGTTTAAAGGTTGTCCTGAAGAGTGAGTTGGAGGTCCAGCTACTGTTAAGCAAGAAACCAATGCTCAGATTCTCCCCCCCCAACGGTGTTTTTCAGCCAGATTTTTCCCCGGGGAGCGGGAGAAACGGAGATTTCTCAAAGTAGAACTCCACAGGATATGCGAATTCAGCGAGAGCAATCTCGGATTTCTGAACGGGGAGATCATACATGTCCAGAGGTCACTTCTCTGGAGAAAGCTGATAACACTAACAGCCTTGTCGGTATGGACAACAGTCCATCTCCATCAGCACCGACAGCTCCCTGCATGCAATCTCACGCTAGAGGCAAACGCCTGTATAACGTGGTGACTAAGTCTAAATTAAGCTATCTGTATACAAATTCCCAAAGTCTTCCTTCATAAATGGATGAACTCAAGGCATTACTTTCGGAGCGGAAACCTGATGTTGTTGCCATAACGGAAACATGGCTAAAAGCGAAAATTGTGGATTTGGAGATTTCGATTCCAGCATACCAGATTTTCTGCAAAGACCGCCAAAACTGACAAGGTGGTGGGGTTGCTGCGTATGTAAGAACTTGAAGCTCTGTTGTTGAAAGAGAACACACTCTAGCCCTGGAGTGTGAATCCGTCTCGTTAAAGATAAAGAAGGCTTATTCACAGAACCTGGAATTCCTGGCTTTATACAGGCCACCAAACATTATGAGTGCAGCCGACGACTCGCTCCTTAGTCTGGTGAGGGAAGCAGCTAGCCACCAGGAGGTTTTTATTGCTGGTGACTTCAATGCACTAGCAATAGACTGGGAAAACCTGACAATGGAGGTGGCGTCAACTTACTTCAGTTCTTAATTAATGGATCTTACGCTTGACCTTCCTCTGGTACAGAATGTTAAGAGATTAAATAGATTCCGAGAAAACCAGTGAGCTATTTATTTGGATCGCATTTTTGCTAAGGATTTATCCTACGTAGATGAAGTGCATTCAAGTGCTCCGCTCGGTAAGAGTGATCATACGACGCTAATGTGGGATGACTCATTCAATTGTCAACGTCTGAGGAAAACGGAGGAATAGCCGAATATATGGAAGGCAGATATTAATTCAATGAAGAATTCACTATCGTCCATGAATTGGGATTGTCTGCTCAAAAGGATCCGGAGGAAGATTGGAGATCACTCATGAGGACGGCATTAGATCTGATTAAGCGTTTTTGTCCGGTGAAGGTACAAAAGATGACTAGTCACCTTGCCTGGTTGACGAGAGACCTTACCAGACAATTAAAGAATAAAAATAGGGAAAAAGAGTTTTTTAGGGAAACTGGGTCACCAGTACACCTGGATAAATTCCAATGCCAAAGAAATGCGGTAAAATAATCGATTCGCCAGGCCAGAAAATAACTATGAATTAAGAATCCCCCAACAGGCCGAAGACAAACCCAAAATTCGATTCCGCTATATTTACAGTAGATTAAAAAAGAAGGATCCAGTCGTAGTACTTAAGGATGATAATGGCGGGAATGTCATTGAGAATGACGAGAAAGCCGAGTACTGTAGCCGGTTCTTTGCCTCGGTATTCACTAGAGAAACCGAGCTTCATTTCGATAATGCCAACATTGCTGTTGTAAACGCCGGTCCGGCACTTCAAGCTCTATTATTAAAAACATCTGCAGTTGAGAGGGAGCTGCAAGGCCTCAAAAAGCAAAGTCATCCGGTCCAGACATTATACCAGCCAAGTTCTTGAAAGAATTGGCAAGCGAGCTCTCAAAGCGCCTAACACATATCTTTCGTTCTTCATTTGAATAAGGAAAACTCCCATCCGAATGAAAACTGGCAAATATTTACCCGATACACAAGGGCGGAGCCTGAACGATGGTCGTAAACTACTGGCCCGTCAGCCTAACTTGCATTTGCTCTAAGGTGGTGGAAGCTATAATTAAGAAGACGACAATGAAGTTCTTGGAGGAGAACCACTTACTGTCAGGGCTCCAACACGGCTTCAGAAAGAAACATTCTTGTCTTTCCAGCCTACTACTGCCCACTGAGCAGTGGAATCGCGCACTGGATGAAGATGGTAAGGTTGACGTCATCAATGCGGACTTCAAAAAGGCATTTGACAGCGTCCCACATAAACGTCTAATGTATAAATTATCGCAACTTGGAATAAGAGGAAACCTGCTGGCATGGATCACAGATATCCTCACAGGGTGATCGCAAACTGTGTGCATCGGTGACTCGAAGTCAACCCTTACATATCTTCTGAGCTGCGTCCCCCAAGGCTCTGTCTTAGGGCCTTTGCTCTTCCTTATCTATATAAATGACTGTTTCAACGACCTGGGTTGCAGCGCCATCATGTTTGCCGACAATGAAAAACTCTGGAGAGCCATCACGTCTGACGCCGATAGAAAAGCACTTCAAGAGAGTCTCAATCGACTAAGCTGCTGGTCTGCTCGTTGTACTTGTACTTAAATAAATATAAATAAATAAATTTTATATTTTAGGCCCAAAGGGCCTCGTCATTGCAAACTTAGCGCTGTGGAAAAATAAATACAAAGTTGATAAATGCCGCTCCCCGTGAACAACCACATAGGCAGCGGGAGCGTTTAGTACTGTTGGCAGATAAAATTAATACCCACCAACATATCGTCATTTTAAAATAGTAGTCAACACTTTCTGAAAACGCATGGTGAACTAAGGAGGAAGCAGTGAAAAAAAACTCCTACCATTAAAACCGGGGCAGAGTTCAGCAGACCTCCTCTTAAAAAGAAAACAAAACACAGGATAAAAAACTGCTTCTGCAAAATTAAGGAGGTTGGTTGAAAGGTGTTATTTCCGACTGATTAAGTTTGAAATTCTCCACACTTTTTCTCCTACGAGACTCCAGTGCAAAAATAATTGTTAATCGGCTTCCACAGGCTACCACTCCCCCATGGAATGCTCTCTACCCAGGACTGAATACTGCCCTCTCCCGGTATCGGCCGTTTGTTGACACTCTCACATTACGACCAGCTTGACGGCAGTGTCGACCCAGACGGCTGTTCCCCCCCTTTTGACCCAGTGCCCGCGGCTGATCTGAGACCCACTCGTCAAGTCACCCCACCACAACTGCCTGTCAAGCGCTTGCATCCCCCCTTTGCCGTCAAAACATTGTCTCTGTTCGCGTCTGTCCACCCTCCCCACCCTTTGACTAGTGCATTCAGACCAATGAGAGCCCCAGGAACCGACTCCTGGGATCCTATAAAACGGGACCCATACCCTTTGGACGGATTCCCTTTGCTCTTGATGTGGAATATCCATTCTTAAGGTATGTGTAAGTATTTTGTACTATTTTCTCTTAATAGTACCGTACCACCTTGATAGTTTTTATCACTGGTTTTGGCGTACGCGTACCTGCTGGATACAGTTGGAGAAGTAAAGGGACGAAACAGTACTTAACACGGGTTGGCCGTGCTACCTGGGTATTTGGTCTGACAAACCAGTACTCAATATCGATACGAATAATTGGCCTGACACATAAGTGTTTAACAGGTGTCTCGCATTTGTCGGGATTTACAGTACTTGACAGTACTTAAACACACCTGCGAAACTGCTGGATCGATCGTGCTGAACAAGGAATCGCGCACATGGCTGGATTGACAGTACTCGACGGTACTGAAACGCAGGTGCGAAACTGACAGATCGTCAGTGCTTCACACTGATTGGCCATGCTACCTGGGTATTTGGTCTGAAAAACCAGTACTCAAAATCGATACGAATATTTGGCCTGACAAGCCAGTGCTCAACAGGCGTCTTGCATTTGTCTGGATTTAAAGTAATTGACAGTACTTAAACACGGATGCGGAATTGCCGGATCGATAGTGCTGAACAGGGTTTAGAGTACGTTGGCAAGATTGGCCGTACTCAACATCTGCAACGTTGGCCAGACTGGCAAACCAAGAGACAGACACATTTGCAAAGAATGCCCAAGGAAGAGGAAATGATCAAATCTGGTCAAGGAGAAGCCAAATGTTCGGACCGCCACGCCGGCTCTGGTAAGTCAAGCTCTTGTAGCTTTTTTAGTCTTAAAAATAAGGAAGCTTTAAAAACCTTAAGAATTGCTCAGCTCCATACGAAATCTGCTAGATGCAAAATAGAGATAGGTAGACGCGAATCGAACGAACTTTTTGCTATATATTCCGAGCTTAAAACGGAATTCACTAGATTAAATGCGAAGGGCCCGCAGTGGGATGTGGAGCTAAGTAGGCGCTTTTTGACGATAGATAGACAGGAAAATGAGCTAGGTAAACGAGAAGCACAGCTAGATGAATATGAAGCGGACCTAGAACTTTTGATCCTTGATTCCAAGTGTAAAACGGATCCCGCGAGATCCAGTATGAAGGGCCTGCATGCGACTGCGGAGATACCTCAGGTAGATTCGGATTTATATGGGTTAGTTGACAAGGAACTGCCGTCTGTGGATAGTGACACGAATGCAGAACCGGATTCGGAAGGGAAGGCCGGTTCCAAGATTGGCGGCATAAGCGAAGTCGGTGAATTCAAGAAAAATGGCCCGCTTTATCATGAGCTAATAGGAAAATCGGGGTCGCTGGAGTTTGTTGGCGATGTTCCCGAGGTTTTTGTCCATGCTCCCGTGTTTTCGTCGCCTTATCCTGCATCCGTTTTTATTGATCTACATAGTGTTTATTTACCCTTAGTTCATTTTGCGCACGTTTTCATTGTTGACACTCATTTACGGTCGGATTACGCTAACCCCACCGGTCGGGAAGACATCGATTACGGTTATGATTCTGCTTTTCGTGTGCGCTTACCTCCACCGACTGTTGTGTGTCCTCAACTTCCTTTCCCTGTTCCTAAAGTTGTATTGGCTGAGCCTGAGTCCGTTGAAATGGAAAAAGCTTAAGAAGTTGAAGACTCAGCACTGTGCGCGGAAGAATCCCCCACGAAATTTACATCTGCGTGGTCACACTTGAACGGGCTAAGCGAGGACGGGTTCACCGATTGTGAGATCGGCACATCCATGGGAACTGCTATCGGAGAGGCTCTTTGGGTAAAGGATCAGCGCCTGAATAAAGCAGGGAGACCGTTTGCCGTAGAAACATCGCTTGAATATGCATGCGACAGAATATTGCAGCACGCTGTCAATCATCTTGTTGCCAAAAGGGCGAGTGATGGGACGGAGCACAAACCGTTGTACGACTCCGAGTTCTTGGACACTTTGGCAACGACCGAGAGTCACTCGTTAGAGAATGCACGTACACTGGCTATTGCGCGTTCATCGTCTGTGCATAAAAGGGAGGCCAAGAATGTCGCACCGATCAGGTCACTTGGTAGACGCGATCAATATATTGGTACCCACTGGGACATGAGCAAGACCGTCCTAAGTCCACCTCCAGATTTTGGGAACACCCTCCAGTCTGCCCAGAAGCGTGACTGGTCTTGGTGTCGGGGAGCCAGTGCACAACAATCGTTGAATCAAGTCCAGGTTGAAGGGGCTCGAATAAAACCACTTACATCGAAGAGTTTAGTGTGGAAGCGAGAGAACTGGGGGCTGCCCATCACTGACTATTTAAATTAGCAATATTACGTGAGCCTGAAGCAAGCACGTTATTTGGCAGGTGTCCTTTGGCGTCACTGGCCAAAATGCTACCTTCCCACATTACAACGCGGTACTAAAGGGTTTCGAGCGTCTCGATAACCGAAAGTACGCGATGTGGCCAAAAGAGTTATTGGAAGACGCTAATATGGCGAGAGAGAGGGAGATAGTGAGATTAACTTGAGAACGGCGGTCAGCGCTGTGAAGAGAAATGTGCGTAAGATTTGTTTACTAGAGGGTAGACAATAAACAGGGAAGTAGGGTACGTGGTGCTAGTGTCACGAGCAGATATAAACTATTTCCACTAGCGACTAGTTATGCCCTTTGAATGAGCTGAGTGTAGGTAAAATTAAGAGAGCCGATGTGCATGGTATGTTAAGAATTGGCGGGCGGTGTTATTTCCGACTGATTAAGTTTGAAATTCTCCACACTTTTTCTCCTACGAGACTCCCGTGCAAAAATAATTGTTAATCGGCTTCCAAAGGCTACCACTACCCCCTGGAATGCTCTCTACCCAGGACTGAATACTGCCCTCTCCCGGTATCGGCCCTTTGTTGGCACTCTCACATTACGACCAGCTTGACGGCAGTGTCGACCCAGATGTCTGTTCAACCCTTTTGACCTAGGGCCCGCGGCTGATCTGAGACCCACTCGTCAAGTCACCCCACCACAACTGCCTGTCAAGCGCTTGCATCCCCCCTTTGCCGAAAAAAACTTGTCTCTGTTCGCATCTGTCCACCCTCCCCACCCTTGGACAAGTGCATTCAGACCAATGGGAGCCCCCAGGAACCGACTCCTGGGATCCTATAAAACGAGACCCATACCTTTTTGACGGATTCCCTTTGCTCTTGATGTGGAATATCCATTCTTAAGGTATGTGTATGTATTTTGTACTATTTTCTCTTAATAGTACCGTACCACCTTGATAGTTTTTATCACTGGTTTTGGCGTACGCGTACCTGCTGGATACAGTTGGAGAAGTAAAGGGACGAAACAATTGGATGGATTGTAGTGCAATGACACAGGACTGTTGATGAGAACTTATGTGGGTTGGAAACGCTTCTTGTAATTGGAGAAATCATGTAACAGCAGAGGCTGTCGTTCACCACTGTAACACCGCATGACTGACTTCATGATCAACCATCAAGGAGGTGAGACCCGAGGAGGCCATCACGGACAGCAGGGTTGACAACATGAGGGAACGGCAGAGGTCACGTGATCATCAACGAAACGCCGGAGATGTGACCTTGTGGACTGCGGATTCCAGCGACGAGCTGGCGAAAATAGCAGAACCGCCGTGAGCGCGATTAGAGACCATAGAGCCCATCATCAGGGTTGTAAAACGCGGAACGGAGAACGGCAATGATGACTGGGACGAAACATCGTTGAAAATATCACTCTATAGAGGAAGAAATAGACATATATGGAAAACAATGTAATATAAATGTAACCACCTCAAATACCAGGAGGACCTTGTTCAAAGTCCAACAGTTGTGTGTTTGGGAAGGAGACGGATAACAAGGACTTTATATCTTTCGAAGTTAAGTGTTTGCGTAATTTGACTTTAAAAACTGCTAAGTTAGACGACAGCCTAATTTCGAGGGGAATATTATTCCAGAGGAAGGCATATTTGGAGGCAAAGAAGTGATAATGGTTCGAAGTGGAGCTAAATGAGGCGAAATAATCCTGGAGGAATTACGAGTGGCATAAGGTCTATCTGTGGGAATGAGAGCGTTGATTAGTGGAAGGTTAGGAGTAGAGTTAACGCGAAAGAGGAAACAGAGGCCCACTTCGAGTCTTCTGACCCAAAGAAATGTCACATTCGCTAACTGACATCTCTCCGTATAAGAAATAGTGGATCGAGGAAGAGCAAATATTTTGCGAGTAAGCATCCTCTGTACATTTTTAACCTATCCGCGGTCAGAAGCATTAATTAGACCAAAGAGGGGACAGCAGTATTCTAGGATGGGTAGAACATACATGCGATAAAGTTTTAACTTTATTTCCAGCAGGGAGAAATTATGTGATATTAAACACATATCTGTGCAGCCTTCGCAGATATTCGATCCACATGAGTTGACAATGCTTGTTTATTTGTTTAGCTTAGACCTTAGTCTTTTATGGTGGATCGTTTTAAAAGTGGAGTATGTTGAAAGACTATTGGACGAGGAAGCTAGGTGGGACCGAAACACGTGAAACAACACTTGGATGGAGAGAATTCCATCGGCCAGGTAGCACCCCAAAGTGAGAGTGTAAGCAGGTCCGCGTTTATTTTTATCAACGCATATATTGGCTGTGTCCTTAAAAATGAGTATATGCATTTGAGGTCATCTGCATAAATAAGATGGTGTGAATTTTTCAGAACAGTCGACATTTCATTGATATATAGGATGAAGGGTAAAGGACCCAAGACAGTGCTTTGAAAAACGCCCCTCGTGATCAGCTGAGCAGTGGAGTAACTAGTACCTACTAAGACCTTCTGGCTGCGGTTAGACAAGTAGGAGCCGATGACATCGATGAGAGGGGGATGGATGCCAATGGCTTCCAATTTTACCAGAAGCCGTCTGTGCGGTACCTTGTCGAAGGCTTTACTCTTGTCAAAGCAAATAACAACTAAGGATTGCCGCTCGTTACGGAGGGAAGTGATGTGGTTAAGAAAAGCTAAGTGACACGTCTCACATGATTGCCCGGGTAGAAAACCATGCTGCGAGTCACTTAAAAGCTTGTTTTCTAGGCCAAATCGAGAATTTGATTAAAAATTATCTTTTACAAAAGTTTGGCTAGTGACGGGGTTTATAAACACCTCGGTAGTTATTTATGTGCAAACGAGATCCTGACTTAAGTACAGGAAGAAAAATGGGTGTCTTCCAAGTGTTAGGAAAGAAACAATTTGAGCGATAGACTGAAAATATATGGCTTAGTAATTTTTTAAAGGTCGACACTGTTTTGAAAACTGAGTTGGGAATACAGTCAATTCCCGAAGAGTGCGAGTTTTTTAGTCGAAGTATGTGCTTTCGAATTAATTCTATGGAGAAATCAATGTTCCCGAGAGTATTGTCTGAGTATGGTTGAAACGACGGGACCTGTTCGGATTCTGTCGTAAAATGCTTTGCAATGAAAGCATTTGGCAATTTGGCTTTGTCAGACTCTTTGAGTACAAATTTTTTATTTTTATTCAGCAATGGGGGTATTTAAATTCCTATTTTTGTGGAGGACCTACAACGAAAATGTTGTGCAGCCGATTTCGCAGCGTTAAACTCGCTCAGGGCGGAAGATTCCCTGTGCTGGTCACGCGCAAGACGAATCTTGGACGCTAATTTGAAGATCTCGGCGATCTTTAGATGCACAGACAGCGAACTAGTAGATCTATCTTTCAGCTGCTTCCTCAATTTCTTTAGTCGGGGCAAAAGAAAATGAGGGACGGTCGATTCTGGTGCGTAAGGTTTCGCAATTTGAGTGGGCACAAATTCCAGCATTTTATTAGAAACGACCGACATGAGTTCAGCAAGATATGCAGCGTCGTAAATAGAAAAGAGACTCTGCCAGTCTAACGAGTCAAGAAAATTGTTGATTAAGGTAATGTCTGCCAGGTCATAAGCATGATAGGTACGATCAGCTCTAGCCTTTTCCGCAGAAGGAAGCGGAAGACAACAGTGAATTAATGTGTGATCACTTTGGAAGATGTCCTGCTTAAAGTCAACGAAGAGGGGAGAAATACCGCTTTTAAAATCAGATCTAGGATATGATTCTCTCTTGTTGGGGAACGAACCAGTTGAGACTAGTTAGAAAAATTAATGGTATCTAGGAAAGGCTGAAATGTAGGTTGACAACAGTTTAAAAGCCAGTCGATTACAGGAAAATTAAAATCTCCAGCAATAATTTTAACTTCAAAAGTGGATTCTGAAATAAATTTGAATATCTCACACAGATTTGCATCTTCTTCAGATGAAGAGTTAGGAATATTTTATACACATCCGATAATCGCCTTTTGCCGGGGTGACAGGATAATGGAAGTGAAACAGTAATTTCCAGAGAAGGACGTGCTATTTAGATAAAACGGAAAGTGCCTAAATGACGTTCTAATATAGAGAAGACAACCACCACCACGCTTATTAATGCGATCGTGACGATAGAAATCATACTCGTCTATGATAAGGGAGGAGTCAGAAATGATTGGATGGGTTCAAGATTCTGTTATGCATATAACATCGGGCATCATCTCGAAAGCGATAGCTCAAAGTTGAGTCATTTTATTTATAACGGACCTGGCATTAAGCACTATGACATCTAGTGTGTTTCGAGTGGCAGGACTATGGCTATCGTTATTCATAAAAAAGAATTTGGAGGTGGATAGGCAAAATGTAGGCCATTTCAGTTTCGTTATCTGGCATCTATTTGAGTAGGAAATATCT
>JAYGXS010000001.1:103490254-103533677 GCA_036362985.1 Ligula intestinalis | reverse complement strand
ATTTCTTCGAATTGGTTCGGACTGACCATCTGCGAGGTCATCCTTTTAAACTACAGAGGAAACCGGCCCGTATCGGCGTTCGACGAAACGCCTTCTCGCAGAGGGTCATTGGAGCGTGGAACGGACTCCCGGAAGATGTGGTCCTCTCAGATACTGTTGACATTTTTAAACACAAACTTGATTCTCATTTGCTGAGAAACTTTGGCAGATATAATGAACAAAGTGTCAGTAGCAGCACCTTGCAACTGGCTCACACTTATCGCTGATGTTAAGCCTACATTTGTACATTTGTATTATGTACTATTGTTACGGTGGACCTATTATGCGATTTTGGATATGAATAGGGAGCTCAAGGGCGAAAGCCTTCTTCCCTTAATAAAGTGACTGAAAGTGACTTACCTCAGATACCAGAGGGACCCTTTTCAAAGTCAAAAAGTTATGTGTTTGGGAAGGAGACGGATAACAAGGACTGTATATATTCCGAAGTTAAGTGTTTACGTAATTTGACTTTCAAAACTGCTAAGTTAGACGACAGCCTAATTTCGAGGGGAATATTATTCCAGAGGAAGGCATATTTGGAGGCAAAGAAGTGAGAATGGTTCGAAGTGTAGCTTAAGGGGGGCGCAATAATCCTGGAGGAATTACGAATGGCATAAGGTCTATCTGTGGGAATGAGAGCGTTGATTAGTGGAAGGTTAGGGGTAGAGTTAACGCGAAAGAGGAAACAGAGGCCCACTTCGAGTCTTCTGACCCAAAGAAATGTCATGCTCGCTAACTGACATCTCTCCGTATAAGAAAGAGTGGATCGAGGAAGAGCGAATATTTTGCGAGTAAATACCCTCTGTACATTTTCAATCTTACCGCGGTCCGATGCATTCATTAGACCAAAGAGGGGACAGTAGTATTCTAGGATGGGTACAACATACATGCGATAAAGTTTAAACTTTATTTTCAGCAGGAAGAAATTGTGTGATATAAAACCACATATCTATGCAGCCTTCGCAGATATTCGATCCACATGAAGTGACAATGCTAGTTTATTTGTGTAGCTTAGACCTAAGTCTTTTATAGTGGATCGTTCTAAAAGTGGAGTATTTTGAAAGACTAGGGGACGAGGAAGCTTGGCGGGACCGAAACACATGAAATTACACTTGGGTGGAGAGAATTCCATCTGCCAGGTAGCACTCCAACGTGACAGTGTAAGAAGGTCCGCATTTATTTTATCAACGCATATACTTGCCGTGTCCTTAGAAAATGAGTATATGCATTTGAGGTCGTCTACATAAATGAGATTGTGTGAATTGTTTAGAACAGTCGAAATTTCGTTTATGTATAGAATGAAAAGTAAAGGATCCAAGACAGTGCCTTGAAAAACGCCACTCGTGTCAGTTGAGCATTGGAGTAACTATTACCTACTAGGACTTTCTGGCTGCGGTTAGACAAGTAGGAACCGATGAAGTCGAGGAGAGGGGGACGGATGCCAATGGCTTCCAATTTTACCAGAAGCCGTCTGTGCGGTACCTTGTCGAAGGCTTTGTTCAGGTCAAAGAAGATAACAACCACGGATTGCTGCTCGTTACAGAGGGAAGTGACGTGGTTAAGAAAAGCTAAGTGACACGTCTCGCATGATCTTCCGGGTAGAAAACCATGCTGCAAGTCACTTAAAAGCTTATTTTTTAGGCAAAAATCGAGAATTTGATTAAAAATTATCTTCTCCAGAAGTTAAGCTAGGGCCGGGGTTTTATGAACACCGCAGTAGTTATTTATGTCTGAACGAGATCCTGATTTAAAGACTGGAAGAATAATGGATGTCTTCCAAATGTCAGGAAGGTTACCATGTAAGAGATAGACTGAAAATATATGGCTGAGTAATTTGGGAAAGGTCGACACCCTTTTGATAACTGAATTGGGGATACCATCAGTTCCCGAAGAGTGCGAGTTTTTTAGACAAATTATCTGCTTACGAATTAATTCTATGGAGAAATCAATGTTCCCGAGAGTATTGTCTGAGTATGGTTGAAACGACGGGACCGGTTCGGATTCTGTCGTAAAATGCTTCGCAAAGAAAGCATTGAATAATTCAGCCTTATCAGAATCATCTAGTACAAATGTTTTATTGACATTAAGCAATGGGGGTATTTCAATTCCTCGTTTTGCGGAGGACCTACGACGAAACAGTTGTGCAACCGATTTTGCAGAGTTTGACTCGCTCAGGGCGCAAGATTCCCTGTGCTGGTCACGTGTAAGACGAATCTTTGACGCTAATTCGAAGATCTCTGCATATTCTTAGATGCACAGACAGCGAACTAGTAGATCTATCTTTCAGCTGCCTCCTCAATTTCTTTAGTCTGGGCAAAAGAAAATGAGGGACGGTCAATTCTGGTGTGTAGGGTTTCGCAATTTTAGTGGGCACAAATTCCAGCATTTTATTAGAAACGACCGACATGAGTTCAGAAAGATATGCAGCGTCGTTAATGGAAGAGAGGCTCTGCCAAACTAATGAGTCAAGAAAATTGTTGATTGAGCTACTATCTGCGAGGTCATAAGCATGATAGGTACGACTAGTACTAGCCTTTTCCGTAGAAGGAAACAGAAGGCAACAGTGAATTAATGTGTGATCACTTTGGAAGATGTCCTGCTTAAAGTCAACGAAGAGGGGAGCAGTACCGTTTGTAAAATCAGATCTAGGATATGATTCTCTCTTGTTGGGGAACGAACCAGTTGAGACTAGCTAGAAAAATTAATGGTATCTAGGAAAGGCTGAAATGTAGGTTGACAACAGTTTAAAAGCCAGTCGATTACAGGAAAATTAAAATCTCCAGCAATAATTTTAACTTCAAAAGTGGATTCTGAAATAAATTTGAATATTTCACACAAATTTGCATCTTCTCCAGATGAAGAGTTAGGAGGATTATATACACATCCGATAATCGCCTTTTGCCGGGGTGACAAGATAATAGAGGCGAAACAGTAATTTCCCGAGAAGGACGTGCTATTTAGGTAAAACGGAAAGTGCCTAAATGACGTTCTAATATAGAGAAGACAACCACCACCACGCTTATTAATGCGATCGTGACGATAGAAATCATACTCGTCTATGATAAGGGAGGAGTCAGAAATGATTGGATGGGTTCAAGATTCTGTTATGCATATAACATCGGGCATCATCTCGAAAGCGATAGCTCAAAGTTGAGCCATTTTATTTATAACGGACCTGGCATTAAGCACTATGACATCTAGTGTGTTTCGAGTGCCAGGACTATGGCTATCGTTATTCATAAAAAAGAATTTGAGGGTGGGTAGGCAAACTGTAGGCCTTTATTATTTGTGGAATAAGTACTGATGGGTATGGAGCTGTTAGCATACGGGTAGCCAACAATGGATGGCTGATAAGGTCTGAGATATCTAGGGGCCTCGCTTTCTAGCAGGGAAAAATGGGGAGAGAATAAACCAAAATAAGTTTCTGGGGCGTTTGGGAGGAATGGGGGGAGGCGAGAAGGCATGTAGAAGTTAGCAGGTTTGGATGGTAGAGGATGGGTAAACGAATTGATAGGGGGAACGGTGACCTAAAATTAGTGTTGGGGCCGCTCGCGTAAGGACTGGTGGTCTTAATCAGTGAATGTCCTGCCCGGCAACTCCGATGAGATTTAAAACTATACCAGTTTGGGTTACTGCCGTGCAAATTCAATGTTTCTTGGTTCAGACCCGGCGTGTTCAATAACGCATTATACGGGGGAATAATATGACTCCCACGGTCAAAAGAGGAGCTAGGTTGTGGTGGTAGAGCGCTCGGCCTAAACGCTTTCGACGGTGTTGGCGACATTCTTGATTAACTTGTTGCCGAGTTAAAGGCGGCGGAATTTATCGATCATTGGACAGAGAATGTACTTAGACTAGTATTAATCATAGTAGATGACGGAGCGGCGGGCTTTGATGGTCCCGACATCAAGAGGGATGGGCTTACTAGTGCACTGATGTTTATGGACCTATGACTAGACATTCGGGAGTAAGGGATAGCAGGTGTACTGACGGTTATGGGACTATGAATAGACTTCTGGGATGCAGGGATAAAGGGTGCACTGACGTTAGTGGGTGTATGGCCAGGTATGCGGAGGGGAGGATTAGCGAGTGCATTTACCCTATCGGGACTACGAACAGATTTAGGAATAGTAGGCTGAGAAGTCATTGGTCGATTGGACTGGAGAGCCGTATTTCTTCGCTCCATTGGTGTAAGATCTCAACAGAGGAAACTTTTTGTCATTTCTAAATATCGGGAAATGCGACCTCGTTGAGCAAAGATTGAGTCCACCTCGATCGCTGAAAACAATTTAACTAGGATGGGCGGGTTTTTGCTACGCGATTAGAGGCGTTTGGCTTCTGCAATTTTGTAGTTGAAACCACCCGAACATAGAAAATCTTTTGCAATATCCAAAGGGCGACTAAATATGGAGGCATTATTTAGTATAAAGTTAAAGCTTCGCTTTTGTCTATTAAAAGCTTCCGTGGTTATAAGATGGACGAGGGAGTCTAACTTTTTGCAATCTTTTGAGGGCACATCTGATAACTTACCATTAAACAGATTGCCTGGTATTGACAAAACAGAACCAAACTTCATCATGAAGTCATTACAGTTCTGTAATGCAGATAAATCGATTTGCTTAGCCTTGACAATGGGCTGCATGTTGATATCAAGGCATTGACTAATAGGCATGGTCAGGCACCGCTTGGGTCTGGGAGCAGATATATTACGATGAGCTGTAATTTTCGTTCTCATAATTTTGATAAAAATCTGCTTTAAATGTAAGATGATTTATAAAAATTCAGCCTATATGATTTTACCGCAGCTGGTTGTTAAAATCTCTTAAAATTGCTTAGCAAACTGTATTAGTTATTGCGTTCAGAAAAAAAACAGTTGATATGATTTTCAGATTATGACTTACAACAAATTATCAAAGGGAACTTGACAAATACTGTAACTATTTTTTAATAAGCACTTTATATTTATTTGAAAAAGTGTATTTAATATTGGGAAATGACTCAGCCTTTGAAGGTCTCGAGAATATTCTGATCTTGACGATTTCTTTTACTAGGCCGCGAATTTGCTGGTTTGAAGAGGTTGTGTTCGGTTTAAAAAGGTTGCGTCTCGGTAGAATATGTTGGAAAACAAAATCTTCTTAAATGCCAACTTCAAAAGATCGTCCACGCAAGAAAAATAAATCCAGCGGTGCAGAAAAACATTGTGTACTAACGGTTGTAGCCACAATGTCCTAGATCGTAATTGATGGGGGATATCGATGTAGAATTGTCCTAGAAGGAGCGAGGGGAAATATCGACTGTGATCTTGTAGGGTACGTTTATGGAACTCCACTTCTGACAGGTGCCACCCTTTTAACAGGAGCCACCTGCAGTAACTTTTGACTACGGTCTCCGAGGAAGTCTTTAATCCAGTTCAGAAGATTCCCTGTAATCCCAAAGTCGGACAGATATTGGATGAGGCACTGATGTGGAACGCTATCAAACGGCTTGGTGAAGTCAAAGTAGGTAACATCTACTGGATGTCCTTCCTCCATTGCTTTCATCCCGTGCTCTAGCTATATAATATGATTTGTAAGACACGACCTCTTATCATAGAAACCGTGCTGGACTGAGGTGATTTGGCGAAGCAATATATCAAGCGATAAAATCGATTTTTAATCATCCTTTCCACCAGCTTACAACAGATGCACGTCAAACTGACCGGTCGTTTGTTGGTGGGATAGAGCCATGATTCTCCCTTATGGATGGATACGAAATTTGTCAACTTCCATGTTTCAGGTAGTTTACCAGCTTCGGGCGAGTTTCGAAATATAATACTGAGTGGTTCCGCTAATTCTTCGGATAGTTCGCGTAGAAATAGACCTGGGATTTCATCCGGTCTAGGTAACTTGGCCGGATCCAACTTCTTTACATCTACCAAAACTATCTGCAATGTATATGATACGGTGTTTATAATCGAGTTCGGGACGACATGTGACAGAGGGTAGGGCTGGAGAGATGGCTCCGTGTTTTAGACACTTTAGAAAAATTTTGAAAGAAGCTGAGCTTTTTGAGGGTCACTGCTCACATTTTAGGTTTTTTGTCTGTTAAGGTTGCGATATGGTCACGGTTCTTTGTAGAACTTCTGACGGAGGCGTAGAGTGCCTTAGGTTTTTTTGGCGCCTCTTCCAGAAGCCGTAGTTCATAAGAGGCTCATGTTTCTCCAAGCAGTCTCTTGCATACGTTGCGTTGTTGTCTAAACTCTTGAAGTATTTCGTGGTTCTACGTTTGTATAGATATTTTCCACAGCTTACACTTCTTTCGGATCTTCTCATTTACCCCTTTTGTCAGCCATTTTTTCTATTGCCATTCGAATATTCCTTGAGCGGACATTACATTTCGATCAGGTTTTTCATTTTTAACTGGGACTAGACATTTTGAAAAATAAAAACTTCAGAAGCCACGTGGTCGAACAGATAATCAGTTTGTCTGGTTAGTTTTAATTTAGTTTTAAATTTATTATTACGTTATATTCGTTTTCTTTTAGTTTCCGGCTTCTTTTTTGTTTAGTTCATTTCAGTCTACCTTCATTTACTTCGTTAAATTGCGTTTATGTTCATTTTAGTTTAGTTTTAGATTTATAAGCGACATTTGTCTGTCTTTTGGGGCAAAATCTATAGTAGTTTACCTTATTTTAGATTAATTTTGGCTCATGTAACATAATTATGTGTTAGTTCAGATTGAGCCTCGTTTTAGTTTACTTTTTAGATTTTTATTATGTTTTTATTCGTATTATTTTAGCCTTAGATTGGTTTAATATATTTTAGTCTGCATTTCTTTGGTTAGTTACCTTAGTTTTTAAGTTTATTAGTGGCATGCGTTGTTTACTTTATTTCATACTTAACATTTATCTAGAGAATTCAAAGATCTTTGCTTTGGCATTTCCGGGTATTTGCGTAATTGCACATTTTGCGGACTTCTTGTTTATTATTAGATGCATTTATTTTTTATGGCGCGCTTTTTTGTTGCCAAACGTTATTATTCCTTTGTTTTCTATGCGTATAGGTTCTACGTGTTTATTTACCTTTATTCTTCTGTAATGCCTAAACTTTATAGTCCTTATTACGACCGTTCTAGTAATACACAGTGATGGGGTTTTTGTGTGCTATTCTGGTTACTTAACATGACTGTTACCGATTACCCTTACCTGCGGCCTTTAATTGTCTGCTTGCAGACGAGAAGCTAGCAGTCGTCGGTTAGCTTAATGAGTAATCATACATGACTACTCATTTAGCACGAGTAGTATAATAAGTGCAAGTAATTGTCTGGTAGCGTGGATAAGTGTGGAGCTGGGGAGTGAGATGCTTGCTGCATGTCCAGTTTGCACTTAAGTGTTTTCACACAGGTGGAGAGAACAGCAACTTCGGGGAAAGCCTTTCACGCTGCAACCGCTCAGTTCCTGACGAAAAATTGCTTCCATGGATCCTTGCTTTACCTGGGCATAATTTTAGTGAATGACCGCGTGTTAGCTTGGGTAAAAAATAATTGCGGACAAAGCAAACATTCTGACAATTCATTATACGGAGGGTTACTATGAGATCCCTTCGTGATTTCTGTTAGATGGGAGCAGATTCAACCGACTTATAATTGAGCTCAATATTTGCGGGGAATGTTCGTCTGCCGTTCTTTGATAGCCACTACCTACTGACGAGAACACTTCAGAACAAGTGACCTGGAGGGATAATACATTATCCAAAAAGGAAATCAACAGAGAGCTTCTGTACATTGTGGAGAAAATACTGCATCACTAAGCAAGACGCATATCTTAGCGGTCATAACTCATAGAGGAACCAACTGAAAAGCAGGAATATTAAATCGCGCCGGAAAGTTAGGAAGACTGGGCTGAAAAAGCAACACAGAATCCCAACTTATTCCATGCCTACATATAAAGAAATACAGAAATCAAATCCCGTTAATAAAGACTACCACGAGTGTTGAAATTTTTGAAAACAGGCGTAAGACCGAATATATTTCGCAGTTTTTTTTTCATTCGGTCTACACAAACTATGAAAAGTTCCTGTGGTTGTTTTAGAAGAAGAAGAAGAAGAAGAAGAAGAAGAAGAGAATCTTGCTTTATCTACGAAAAAAATGGCTCCATTCACGGAGTTAAGTAATGGGCCATGTTTTCAGGTAAAAGGTCGTGTAACACTCACATATCCAGTTTTACACGGTATCCACGTCTACTATGGAGACAGATCAGATTTCAACTTCTCAATTTCCACTTCTTCACATGTGAGGTAGCATGCTACGAATGGGAATACCGAGTGCTGACATGCTGATGTGCGGCAAGACATATGACGGAAGCCTCAACGCATGGGATGGGCAGACTTTGCATTCATTAGCTCGGAGTGGAGAAGGTAGGTGACCTCACTAAGAATGCGATCAGAAAATTGCTTGAGCGTTTTAAAGTGCCGTTGTTCTATAATATCAGCTGAAAAACATAGGAAACACCGGAAGCTAAAGAGAGCATTCGGAGGCTACGTTTCAAAATGACTAGGTCTTTTTTAAGTAAGGCTGGAAAAATAACCGGAGAGCAGTAGAGAATGAGGGGGAGAACACAGGCATCTACAAAACGCCAGATTAGGGCTTGTGGTGTATGATATGAACGCAAGCGGTGGATATAATATAATATTGTACGGATTTTGATAAAAAGGCCTTCTTTATGAAGAGTAAATGTAAGGTTGGATGCTAGTGTAACGCCAAGGTATCGGAAAGAGGATACTTAGGTGGGCAAAATGTCAATAGTTTTGGAACTGAGAGAGGGTCGGAGTTGAAACCTACACTGGACTGACTTTCGCTCATTAAGATGAAGGCCATTTGCTGACAACAATGTTGAGACATGGTCTAGACCATCCTTCAGTATTTGGAGATGTGGCTGACTTTTGAGCGGATGGCCAACCACCATATCATCAGCATATTTAAAAAACAAGCATTCGTTTGTCGATCGTAGGTCGTCAGTGTGGAGAGAAAAGCGATGAGGGAATAATATAGCCCCTTGAAGAACTCAACAGTTGTTGGGAAGTGCCGTGAATTTTCGCTTTCCGCACTGCACGAATTGAATGCGGGAAGTGAAATAGTCCCCAAACCAAGAGACAGCCCAGACGGGAGAGTCGCACGCAGAAGTTTTGTTAAGAAGTAGATGGCGCGGGATCGTATTAAAGGCTGAGGAGAAGTCGAGAAAAGCACAGCAGTATGCACGGCAGCCCTTATCTAAATTTCTGAGAGCAGAATAGACTACCAGAGCAACAGAATCTAGTGTAATAATAATAATATAATAATAATTTGTATATTTAAGGCCCAAGGGGCCCTGTCGTTACAAACTTAGTGCTATCGTGAAAATAAAAATAATAATGATAAGCAGTGAACTCTTATAAATAATTGTCATCGGCAGTAAAAAAACTCCTAGATCGGTGGATGAGTTCAGCGGGCCACCGAGTTCAAAAAAAGTTTAGGAGAAAAAACTGCCTTAATAGGTAAAAGGGTTTGATGTGGTTAGTTTGGGACCTGATGTTGAGGGTTCGGGACGTTTATGGTCATGGGAAAAAATAATATATCGTTGAGTTAGGAAGGGGTCATCCGGAAGGCAGGAGAAGGCAGTAGAAGTCAAGGCAACATCATCGAGTTGCGACCCACCAGATTCCAGAGCCAATCGCAAAGACCACAGCGAAGGTTGCAAAAACGGAGAAGAATTCGCAGCCCTTGGAAGTGATGCTTGACTCTGCAGAGGGAAATGCTAACATATTTAGAAACCATTTTAGTATCCTGGGAAGAGCTTCAAATTCCAGGAGGACCCTTTTCAAAATCTACAACTTGCGTGTTTGGAAAGGAAACAGACAGTAACGACTTTATTTCCTCTAAATTTAAATGCTTATGTAATTTGCCTTTAAAAATCGACAGTGTAGAAGACAGTCTAATATCGAGAGGAAGGTTGTTCCAAATAAAAGCATATTTGGAGGTAAAAAAGCGAGAACGGTTAGATGTGGAGCTACGGGGTGGTAAAATTATCATGGAAGAGTTACGAGTGGCGTAAGGTCGGTCAACTGGAAGGAGAGCGTTTATTTGTGGGAGATTAGGACTATTGTTAACGCGAAACAGAAAGCATAGACCAGCTTCGAGTCTTCTTATCCAAAGAAATTTCATGTTTGTTAATTGACATCTATCTGTATAACACATACCAGACCCAGAAACAGAAAATATTTTACGAGTGAAAACTCGCTGAACCTTTTCAATCTTACTACGGTCATGCTGGGTCATGAGGCCAAAAAGCGGGCAGCAGTATTCTAGTATAGGAAGAACAAACATGCGGTATAGTTTAACTTCATTTCTGGAAGGAAAACGTTATGCGATATAAACCCACATATTTGTGCGGCCTTGGCAGAAATTCGATCTGCATGAGGTGATAATGCAAGCTTATTCGTGTAAGTAAGACCCAAATCCTTTATCGTAGATCTTTCTAACAGTGGACTATTTTGGAAGATAATGGGTCCAGGAAGCCTTGCGGGACCAAAACTCAAGAAACTACATTTTGATGGAAAAAACTCCATCTGCCATGTTGCGCTCCAACTTGAGAGAGTACGCAAGTCTGCGTTAACTTTATCAACACAAGTACTGGCCGTGTCCTTAGAAAATGAGTAAATACACTTAAGGTCATCAGCATAAATGAAATTTTCCGAATTATTTAGCACTGTTGAAATTTCATTTATGTAAAGAATGAAAAGGAGGGGACCTAAAACCGTGCCTTGTAATACACCACTCGTGATCGGCTGAGGCATCGAGTAGCTATTGCCTACTAAGACCTTCTGGCTGCGGTTAGACAGGTAGGAGGCAATGAAATCGAGGAGGGGAGGCCTGATGCCTAGGGCTTCCAGTTTCACTAAAAGGCGCCTATGAGGCACCTTGTCAAAAGCTTTACTAAGGTCAAAGTAAATCACGATGACTGATTGCTGTTCATTACGAAGTGAAGTAACCAGGTTAAGGAATGCTAAGTGGCAGGTTTCGCATGATCTTCCAGGTAGAAATCCATGCTGTGAGGCACTTCATAGTTTATTTTCTACACAAAAATCGAGAATTTGATTAAAAATGATCTTTTCCAGAAGTTTGGCTAGGGCCGGGGTTTTATGAACACCTCGGTAGTTATTTACGTCCGAACGAGATCCTGACTTGAAGACTGGAAGAATAATAGATGTCTTCCATGAGTCAGGAACGAAACCGTTTAGAAGATAAGCTGAGAATAGATAACTTAGCAATCGGGGGAAGCTGAATACTCTCTTGATAAGTGAATTTGGAAGGCCGTCAGTTCCCGAGGAGTTCGAGTTTCTTAGACGGATAATGTGCTTACGAATTACTTCTTTGGAGAAATCTATGGTACTGATAGTATTGACTGAGCATGGCTGAAACGACGGGACCGGTTCAGATTCCGTCGTAAGGTGTTTTGCAAAGAACGCATTGAACAGTTCAGCCTTCTCAGACTCATCTTGCACAAAGTTTTTATTTTCATTCAGTAAGGGGGGGATTTCGTGACCTTGTTTAGCGGAGGACCGATGGCGGAACAGTTGGGCAATCGATTTTGCAGAGTTTAACTCGCTGAGTGCGCAAGATTCCCTATGTTTGTCACGTGTAAGACGAATCTTAGACGCTAATTCGAAAATCTCTGCGATTCTAAGGTGCACCGATAATGAACTAGTAGACTGGTCTTTCAACTGTCTTTGCAATTTCTTCAGTCTAGACATAAGAAAATGAGGAACGGTGGGGTCCGAAGTATAAGGCTTAACAATTTTGATCGGCACAAATTCCAAAATGCTTTTTGAACTTGCCGTCATTAAGTCACCGAGAATTGTTACACTGTTCGTGGAGGAAAGCTCCTGCCAGTCTAGTGAGTCCATAAAGTTGTTAATTAAATTAATATCAGCTAGGTCAAACGCACGGTAGGTACGAGTGGTGCTAGCCTTTTTCGTAGAAGCAAGCGGAAGGCAACAATGGATCAAAGTATGGTCCCTTGGGAAGAGGTTCTGATTGTAGTCAACAAAATGGGGGAAAATGTCATTCGTGAAAATTAAATCTAAAATATGCTGATCCCTTGTTGGGGAACAGACCAACTGAGACCAGTTTGAAAAATTGATGGTATCTAGGAAGGGCTGAAATCTGGATGGACAACAGTTCAATGACCAATCAATTTCGGGAAAGTTGAAATCCCCTGCGATAACTTTAGCATCAAAGGCGGACTCTGAAATCAGCCTAAATATTTCGCAAAGCTTTTCATCATCTTCCGATGATGAGTTAGGTGGACTATAAATGCATCCAATAATCGCCTTTTGACGGGGAGACAGGATAATGGATGCAAAGCAGTAATTGCCCGAGAATGACTCAGCATCTAGGTTGAAGGGGAAATGCTTAAAAATAGCTTTAATATAGAGAAGACAACCGCCACCACGTTTACTAGGGCGGTCTTGACGGTATAAATCATACTTGTCTATTATGAGTAAACCATCAGAAATTAGTGGATGGGTCCACGGCTCTGTAATGCATATAACATCTGGCTTCAGCTCGAACGCAATAGCTCTAAGTTGAGCCATCTTATTTAAAACAGATCTTGCATTAAGCAGGATGATATCTAGTGAAGCTTGAGTAATCGAACTAGGGTTATCTTTATTTGGTAATAAAAATTTGGAGGTGGGTAATTTGGTTGGAAGTTTGGAGAAAAGCCATCGACTGGAGCAGGACAATTAACATAAGAAAGCTGAGGGGGATAGCTGAAAGCTGCAGATAGACAGCTCTGTGAGATCGATGGGCCATAGGGATACGTGCCGTGGTGAGTTTGCTGATAGTTACCGGGAAATTGGGAAAACCAAGACGAGAAAGACGGGAAAGAGAGGCTGGAGGGCGAGGTAAGGTAACTATGATGATTAAGCGGTGGAAAGCCTGGCCCAGTATGATACTTGTGATAAGTAGGGTAACTTATATGTTTGTTAGCTTCCTGTTGTATAGGCTTAGTTAGTGTTTGGGAAGGCTGCATGCTCCCGGTTGAGTTCCGGATCCCACCCTTTCGACGACCTGAATTGGGTGCTTTAATAGAAGGTTTGGGAGGACTCTGATCGAGTATCGAAGCTGTTGGTCTACCTGACGTAGAAGGCTTTTCGAAATTTCTAGGAGGGCTACCAGAATTACTAGCTATGGCAACTGGGGAAGCATTAAAGTTGGAAGTAGACGGGGATGTCTGGTGACTTGAGGGGGATGAGACAGTTGCTGTACTGTGGAGCAGTAATCTAGGTTTGGCAGGAATAAAAGTACATGGCTCGCTAGGCTTCCTAGGGCTACGACCAGGAACTTGAGCCGGTTGTGGTGAAATTACTATTTTATTCGAAGAACTTGACGCTATTCTTCGCTCCATTGGAGTGAGATCATGACAGAGGAAATACATTGCATTTCTCAGATATTTGGAAACAAGCTCTTGCTGTTTAAAAATGGCGTCTATTTCAATGGGTGAAAATAGCTTGACTAAAATGGGTGGATTTTTACTGCGAGATGACAGTCTTATAACCTCTGCTATTTTATAGTTAAATCCACAGGAGCAGAGGAAATGCATTGCAACGTCCATTGGCCTAATTGATTTCGGAACGTTTTTCAGAATAAAATTGTACGACCTTTTTTGTCTATCCTGTGACTCACTTGCGACCAAATTAACGAGACTATCTAAACGTTTGCATTCCTGAGAGGAAACTGCAGCGATATTCCCATCAAATAGGGTCCCAAGGATTGAGAGAACTGACCCAAATTTCAACATTAACTCGCTGCAATTTTTCATTGCAGACAAATCTATTTGGTCGGCAGTCAGATCAGGCTGAATACTGATGTCAGGCTGAAGACTGATATCAGTAATGATGTTTGCCTTTCGCAGACACCGCTTGGGTCTGGAATTCTGTGGCTTCCTACTGAATGAAAGTGTCGCCTTCATACTTTTCGAAGCAACAAGTAGACTAATCACGAAAACAGTTGGGAATTCAGAATAAACTGACTGTTCAAGCTTATATAAGTTGCTGAAAGCAAAACAGATGGTTAACGGAATTCTAGGTAAGCAAGCAGAGACCAAACCAACAATAGGAATGGAAGCAGATTTTTCAAGCGTAAGAACTGGTACTTACGGATAATTTATATAAGAAAACGAAAGACTAATAGTCGTATCTTCTCTTAGATAAATCGATTTATATAAAACTGATGACTTAGCTGAAATTTCGAAACCTGCGCAAATTGCAAGGGATCGAAAAAATTAGAGGAAATCGGCGTGATGATGTCTAAAGCAACTCGTCCAGCAAGTTTCAATAGTGCAGAAGAGCAGGCAATTGAACGAAAAGATTTTGGACCAGTAGAGGGTTTTTCGGGATTGGAGTGATTCTCACTGATTTCCACTCATCAGGAATCTTAGACTCCATGAAGGACAAGTTGATGAGGTGTGTCGATGCAGGTGCTAACTGAAAAGAGCAGGATTTCAAGAGAAATGGTGAGATCCCATCTGGTCCTGCAGCTGTTGAACCTCGAAACTTTTTAAGATGTTTCATCACGTTTTCCACAGACACAGGGACAAAGACACTTGGTAATAAGGAAATGACGTCTGTCGGAAGATGGGAGGCAGTGGGAGTGTGGATGAAGTTTGCATTTACACTATCTAAATCCAAGTCAGCATCTACATGTGCTAGTCTATTGCGTTGATCAGTGAGACGCTTAAGACTCTTCCAAATTTCATCCGAAGAGAGGGGAGCAGATGTAGAAGAAGTATAAAGCTGAATAACAAAAAGGTCCTTCAGCCTGGAAACCTCACGCTTTATTTGGATGTTCACATCTTTTAGTCTATATCGCAGACCTAGTTTGTAGAACAATTCCTTTTGGCGTCTCAAAGTTTTTAGGTGGGGAGAAGAGATTCTGTCACGTCTAACCATGACAGTTTCAAGAGGACAGCAGACAGTAAAAATTAAGTTTAAAAAAGTCGTGAGATGACTACAGCATGACTCGACATTCAAGTACTCTAGAATGGTAGAAAGCTTGTCAGATATGACGGACTGGAGCAAAGAAATATTATGCGGGAACGTGTCTCGAACCCTTAGTTTTCTCTCGGGTACTGCTAACAGCCCTTTATTAGAGCAACGATAGATGGTTAGCCAGCCCAATAACACAGAATGATCTGAGCCTGCCAACCGAGCTCTTTTTTGACCACAAAATGTTTGGTCCAGAGGGGCGTCAGCACGAGTGTCGTCAAAACCTAACAGTGTAATGGGGCGAAGAGTTACACGGTTGAAGTCACCGATTTAAATAATAACATGCTCGCAAACAGAAAAGCAATTTTTCGGGAAAGAAAATCAAAAAACGTGCCTAAAGCACGTTGGCATGTATAGGGTGGAATGTAAATGCTGACATAAATTATGTCTTTAGAATTACTTAAAAATCTAGGCTTGCATACTACAGCAATGGCGTCTATTAAGTCGTCCAAATAAGAGAATCAGGACTTGCAATTTGTGCACCATTGCTGGTTTACAAAGACAGCCATTCCACCACATCTGCTGCTGGTTAAGGATTTTCTGTCTGAATGAAAAGATGAAAATTGTTGGGGTGTGAGGAGTTCCGACACAATATCGCTATTAAGCCAAGTTTCTTGCAGACAGCTAACTGCAGACTTCCCGTGCGATATTTTCAACATAAGTGCTGGTAATTCGACACTCTTGTCAAACAGGGACCTGCAATTTGTCGACATGAATCCTGGAAATGTCATTTCATTTAGAGGCTTACGTATGTTTCCTTGCTTCCAACCTGATCTATGCTTTCTTCTCCGTTTGGTCGTCCTACGGAGAGTTGTCGATGTTGGTGAATTGCATATGCGGCAGACTGGGCTTATCTGACACGCATTGCAATTATTAAATGTTGTAGGTAAAATAACTTGCTTTCGTGCATTTAAAAAGGTAGCAGTGTACTGTGGATATGACCTCATGGTCATAAATGCAGACAAACAGAGCTGAGAAATAGAAAGTATGGTATAGGATAATAAATTCCCATGTGAACGAAGAGCAAAAAAATGGGCGGCTCAAATTCAACAGCCGCTCATATAAGGCTTGACGAATCCAAACAGTAGCAATATGCACGGAACATTTTATCCGAAGGAAATTCAAAGAAATAAAATAATCGAGGTCTTAAACCATTACCTCCCATAATTTAAACCACCTTTATTTTTGTTATGAAACTTGGATACTCATGGTAAAAAGCGTGAGAAACACGATAAAATAGTCAGAATTTAATTTTAAGTATAAATAAACGAGATAAAAGGTGATCTCATATGAAATCACTAGGATGATACAGTTGCAATGACTTTACCCTAATAGCAATGTTACGGAACCAAAGGCTAAAGTGGTTCCAGTGGAACCAAAGGTTCCACTTTGGTTTCACTTCGGTCCCACTGCGCCGTGATTGCGTATATGAACCGTATTCCGTGCACTGGCCTGGGTAGTCTACAAGTTGTCATCGAAATCGATGGTCGAACACCCACACACAAGCTCTCACGTCCACCTGAGAAAAGCCCTAGGCGCACGCACGCTTCCTGCATTTGCTACCTCCCCCTCTCCAAATGCGGCGCCTGGATCGATGCCTTGCTCTGGCAACTTATGCCGGCGTATGCCTAGGGTGAAAAACCTGTGTTCAGGGCGCACGCGTTCAAATAGGGGAGGGGTGGGGGTAGTGGGGTAGGGGGCGACTACGTGCATCAAGTGGTCTGAGCAGACTCGGGTTTTTCGCCCTAGACATACGCCGGCAAAAGTTGCTAGAGCAAGGCATCGATCTAGGCGCCGCATTTGGAAAGGGGGAGGTAGCAAATGCAGGAGGCGTGCGTGCGCGTAGGGTTTTTCTCAGGTGGACGCGTCAGTTGCCTGATAAACAGGATTTGATGCTATTGAACTCATTAAAACAACTATATGTGGCTTTATTTTAATATTATTTGGTCACCTTCGACACAATTACACACTCGTCAACCAAGAATTAATTATTTCAGCACCAATTCCGTAAGACAGTTTGGCGGGGGGAGAACAGATATTCAGGCGACCCTACAATACAGTCTTGAAAAATGCACAATACAGGCCTACTCAGAGCCTGTCCAGCTCAATGTTTTGATAATTACGAAATTCTCTGCCACAAAGCCAACTGCGATATGATGTCAGTCATGCAAATTCTCCCGACAGCAAGCGTCTGAGTCGCATATATTCGTGAAACACGAACAAGAAATCGATGCGCCAACCAAGATAGAGCAGAACAGTTTGGCTTGAGACTGTCGTAAATGCGTATAATATTCTAACGACTGCGGTTTTCTTCTCACTGCATAGTTTCCAAAACTTACTCAGCAAGTTGCCGACAAGGCATCGACCACGGGATAGTTGAGTACGGTAGGGAACGAGTGGATTCTATCATACGATCCATAATAGAGCAAAAAATGTAACAGATGATATTTTCAGGCGCCATCATCCTTCACCAACCGATTGTAAAGGTATTCATTAATTCTTCCAACTCTTGACAGATAGAAAACTGTCGCAGCGACGATCAACTGTGACCATCCGTTCCGACGATATCCACCGAGTGCCTCAGCATGCTGAATACAAACGTGGTGACTTGCACGTAGATTAATTTTAAGTGACAGTAGACTTGCACAGAATCTCTCCTCACTCATCCAGCTACCAGCTTCCGGTGTCAAGATAGTGTAGCGACCCCTTATTCTTTGTCATGCTTTCTTCGGACGCCTCCACTCAAGGTCGATACTTGTCTGGCCTCACTACCCAATCACTTCTCAAGGTGACACCCAGTGCACAAACTGCGGGGGAGTTGTCTACGCCCAGTCACTCCCAGAATCTACTGTTCGGTTGCAGAGCTCCAGACCCGGTGATCGACTTGCCGGACTGAGCCTCTGGACTCCGGCACATTCATGGCTGGACTGCACTTGTCTGGGAGTCAATTGCATGTTACTTACATTCTACGCTTGTTATCCCTTAGTAAATTATCCATAACAATCTGGCCTTTCACGCCTTATGCTATCAACTAGCTTATACATGTTGGAATACGTTCCGTTGTCTTTTATCTGGCCGGACCACATCGTATCCCACAATAGAGTCAAGTGGACCGTAGGCTGGATCAGGCGCAGGTGGCTGGCACGGCCGAAGATGCTCCTGTGCGTGCCACCAAGTCCTCATGTTCAGTGTTTCTTATCGGAGCACAACCCGAATAACGTCTGTCGTACCCTGATCTGGCCCCGGTGTTGGACCATCGCAACTATCACGCAGCCCATTTAGGGGGAGGCAACGTCAAGAAGACCGCAGACGGGATCAGGCGCAGGCGACTGTAGTTGCCAAGTTTGACTCGGATTCCATCGAGTGAGAGTGTCATAAACGCCGTGGATAACTGGCGTCTTGGCTCGAACATATGCATGCCGCCACCACTACAGCCCCCCCTCCATGTTCATTCTTTTATTTTAAGGGATCGTAACCCGAAGGACGATGTTTAACGCAAAGGGCGAAAAAGATCTACTCGACTGGTAGCATCGACAAAGAGCTTAAGATTATAGCAGACGATTTCGACAAAATGGGTATTCTAGTCCATTTATTGCTACGAACAGGGCTGAAAGACCGCCAAAGCCCTCGGTTTTAACAGCAGAGAAGAAACGAATGTTCACCAGGGTTTCATTTCAAAAAGGTGCGCCAAGTGAACCTCCTAGAAGGCTGTATCAAACACGATTCCTGCAGCCAACACCGATGTACTGTTCTCGACTACTCCCATCCTATGCAGAGAGATCAAGGACAAACTGCCAATCCAGACCACCTCTATGTTTATCTGTTCATTTACCTACTCCTGTGGGGCTGTAGTGGGTCGTTGCTTGCCCGACGCCTGACCTTCCTGTCGTGACCTCAATCCGTCTAGGCCTCAAGGTCGTTGCGGTCGCCAAACTTACTGGCTCGCGAGACACAGGCGGCCCACTTCGATATCCACTCACACCCTGTCCAACCAATCGCAGGCCAACCTAGCCAATAAATGCTCTCTCTCTGTCTACTGGCTTGACTGTTCTCAAACTGGCCCTTGGGACCCGGTCAATCTCCTGGGTGGTCGTGTTTTCCCAAGTCAGATTTCTTCCCTCTATTCTTCGGTCCTCTGCGTACGCACTATACTCTTCCTTCTACTCTGACCTTAACGGACTTCTCCTCCACTAAGTAACCATGGTCTGAAGATCGCAGTTGCTTGAGTTTAACTTACTTAACCCCTGCGATAGGGCAGAATATATTGATCGCACGATCCGGCGTTTGTCCAAAAGAGTACGAGAAAACATTCCAGCATGGTTAGGAAAAGCCCAACTAAAGAGTATAAACAGTTCCCTTCTAGTGCACATGATAGACTCAGATATCGCGTTGAATCCAGAGACTTTCAGAGTTATTTACAATGTACCCTCGAGCTATTTCAAATTCCTTCGATAACGTCTGTTGGCTGTGGCAGAAGTGGCTGCCATCAGGCTACGCAAACCAGTCCTATGCGCCCAAAAGGATTCCGTAACGGTGCCGCAGTTACCGCTAATTCAACCGCCCGCAGCTTATCACCTTTCTTAGCTGCCGATCCCCCTGACGCTGATGAGATTGAAAAGTCCTATGGTTGACCCCCAATTTGTCCCCTCCACCCCAACCCTGACAACCACACTACTTTTACTACCAACCCGCAGCGTTAATTTAGTTAATAACGATATATATATACAGGCTCGAGGAGAATATATCGAAAGCAAACGTATCCTCACCCATCTATCTTTTGAACTTTTGAATGGGAAATTCTGCAACTTAAATTCGTTACTATTAAAATTCGGCCACAACCACACACAGCTCTAAGTGAATGTTTCTACCACCCGCTATACGATTTGGCTTTTGCTCGTTTCTAGGTGGGGCTATATCTTACTTATAGGCAGTTTGTCTTAACGTCCCAAATAAGCCTCTCAATTAAAAAATCACCCTAGCGCATAGTAGGACACGGGTATACAAGGACTGATGCCAACACAAGTACATCAACTTGGCCGAATAATCGTCAAGTGGGCTACATGGGTTGGAACAAATAGCCTCGGGCACACGTGTCGATGACCGACTGGCTAGGAACAGTAATGCGACTGTGAACGTGCTAGCGCTAAACGTCCGTGTGCATGGATACGGAATTCACATGCGATGAGCAGATTTTTAAGTAGGATACGCGAGCCACCAAAACTTCAAATAACTACTACTGAACTCAGAGTGCGCAAGCAATCACATTATATCATAGAGTATGGCGAGTGCTGCAAGAAACATTCCGCAATTAGAATAAGACCGGTAATCGCTCGCAAACCAACATTGAGTAGGGTTGCAATACTGTTTATCATGCAGTCCAATTTCAATTCCTTTCCTGCCGACTCTGTAATGCGCTTCTTTCTGACCGCTGCGAAAAAGTTGATTCTGTAAAAATGGCTATTTAAATAGTATGCATTTTTATCATTGATTTTGACTGCCTTTATAAATTTGTTGGAAAGAATGCACAAAAAATTATTTCTTGTACTCTTTTGGTAGTAAGTTACGCCTTCTTTACATTTGATTTTTAAAGGAATCGTTTCCTTCGGTTTTAAAAAATGCCTAATTTTGAGTTCTTTTACGATTGTGCGGCGTTCATCAATAATACATTGTATCCGTCAATTTATTAATGCTGCCCCTAATATATACAGCATGATCCATGTCTATTGTGAAATTCTATGAGAGCTATGCAACCGCTTCCTAAAACCGTAGGCAAGAACGTTAGCTTCCTTAAACACGATGAACGCAGCATTCAGTTTGTAAAACTTAAATTCAGTCCTAGCAGTCGGTAGGCTTCAAAATCATTCGGTAATTTAGAAACTTTTTTAAAACCGAAGGAAAGCCTTTCTTTAAGAACAAAATGTAAAGAAGGCGTAATTTTCGATCAAACAAGAATAAAAGAGGATTTTTTATGCATGCTTTCCATAAAATGTATTTGAATTTATAAAGGCGGTCAAAATCAAGGATTAAAATGCATACTACTTAAGTAGGCATTTTTTTACAGAATCAACTTTTTCGTAGCGGTCACAAAGAAGCTCATCACAGAGTCGGCATCCTAGCGTGACTAAAAAGAATTGAAATTAGACTGCATTATAAACAGTACTGCAAACCTACTCAGTGATAGTTTGCGAGTGATTACCGGTCTTTTTCAAATTGTACAATGCTTCTTGCAGCACTCGCCACACTGTATGTATTGCGTCATGATGATTTGGTCCTTTGACATGCACAGCAAACTGCATTCAAAATCCACAAACCAAATTTTACTAAAAATATGAGCAGGTGGCTATAATGAGTTAATCGCACTTTTTACCTTATTTATCGGGCAATAATTTCAGTTAACTCGCTGGTTTGTTTTTTTTTATACAGCGACAGCCGATAGAGTTGGAGTACTGCTGATAAATTGATCTTCAGAATACTTATTTGAAGGGATTTCGTGTGCGCAGAGTTCTTAACGGATAATGAAGCAGTGCACAGAGCCTTGGAGAAGACCTAAAAGCAACAGAGCGAAGGCGAGTAATTTGAAAAACGGTAATATTTACGTACTTCAAAGCACACATCTAAGCATCTAAAGTGCGATGCTATCAGCTACTTTTAGAATACTACATCAAAGAACAACCAAGTCTAATCTGTGTGACTTGCCTGGGCTTTTAGGTAGTACCTGTCCTGGCAGTATGATAAATCATGCAATGTGTCTGAAATGTTGGTTCGATTAGTTAAGTGAATTCGCATTCGACTTTTCACTTTTTCGGAATTTTTCGTTTTTTTGAAAAATTATATTCGTATAGAGTCCCGTTAGCGATCTGTGAACGTTATTCAACGATTTGAGTTGACCCAAGTGTGAAAAACTCTAGGCGTTTGGCGGGATTTGAACCCGCGCATCAGAGAAAGCCTTTGCCGGAGGCTAACGCTCTACCGCTAAGCTACAAACGCCCGCTTCACGCCATGAGTTTAATCACACGAGTGTAAATTACGCCTTATAGGCTTAAACTTGAAGAAAGGGAATGTTTCAGTTTCATAAATTGCATTTCTAATACCTCGATCCATCAATTTATTATTATTGTTTATAATGCACACCATATGATCAACTCCCATTGCAAGATTGTACGAGAAATATGTGACCGTTTCCTCGTATTGCAGCTTACTATGTTCTTGTCCTTAAACAGTTTTATGCAGCATGAAGTTCGGAAACTCTTAATTCAAGTGTAACGGTCACAAGGGTTCCACATTATTCGTTAACAGAGAATCTTTTCTTAAAAACGAAAGATATCCTTTCTTCGAGTAGGAAATTTGAAGAAGGCATAATTTTTTACCAAAAGAAACTCTGAAAGTAGGGCTGTAATATTTAGTATCTGTCAGCATAATCGAAAGATATTTTAGTCACGTCAAGATGCCGACTTTTTAGTGCACTTCGGACCGCCTGCATAAACTACAGTCTGTTAAAACTGACAACTTAAGTAATATGATTCTTTGCAATTCGATTATTTTACACGCCTTAAATCTAAACATTTTATAGACGGCAAGCACAAAAAATATCCCTTCTTGTGTTCATTTTGTAATAAATGAAGTCCCTCACACTGAGGAAAAGGAAATCTTGCTGTCTTGAAAGAGTTTATGATTATGGTATTTTTGAAAACCGTGAAATTTCCTTTCATAAAGCGTCGCATTTGTCAATTTATTAATCCTGCTTATAAAGTACACATCACGATCTACATCCAGTGCTGAAGGAGTGCAATAAATAATATTTTGTGCCTGTTTTCTATCAAAAAAACTTTTGATTTTATAAAGGCAGTAAAAATCAAGGAAAAAATAGGCCAAATCAATAGCCATTTTTACAGAATATAGCGTCTGCATGCGGTCATAAAGAAGTCTCTTCAAAAATTGACGGCCCCTAACGCGACTGAAATATTTCACAATTATGTTGCACTGTAAGCAATATTACGATGCTATTTAAGTGGTCCTTTCAAATCGAAAACATTTCACTATTTTGGTTAATATTTCACGAGATAACGCATCTACCGTACGAAGTCCGAGCTAGCTACTGACAGATGCTGGATGAGACCGCTCTCCGCTCCAGAGTTAGAACACTAAACTAATACACACTAGCTAGCTTAATTACTGGATCTGTTAAAACACTGCGAGTAGTTTGTTCGAATCAATACATTTTTATCCCAATCTGAACTAAGACCTGTTTAAAAATTGCACGCGTCAGACTAAGTAATCAATCAGTTCTGTGTGTTTTGGATAATTTTGCCTGAAATAACAACGATGGTGTCAACAATGCGGCAGATTGCTAGATGACTCTGGCCAAGTAGAAAAGCTATAAACGGGCGGTGGAGACTAACCAAAACAAGGGCAACTTAAAACTTTATATTTTGTAGTCTGTACAGTGGTAAACATGATTACATGTGCAAGAAGAGAGACAGTCAAAGATCCGGTACATATGCAACCCCTTCTGTCAGCTGAAATCGAAATAAAAGAAAATATATGACATGAAATCGAAAGAAGGGCGTACCTTCCCAACAATGGTCTCGATAGCTGCCACATGGCGCCGAGCCTTCTCCTTGATGTCTGCAAGCAGCTTCTCCTTTAGGGCGAGTTCGCGACGCAGCTCACAAATTTCCTGGAATTAAGCACATGAACAGAAAAAAGCACGGGGTCCTACGTCTGAAAGTTGCAAGTGCGGAGCCTTGGTAGACAGGAGAAGACGATGTTTCACAAACCAGGAGTCCAGAGCCCGACAAGTGTCAATCAGTAGAACAATCACCTTGTCACCTAGGGAGAAAAGTTGGCAACCGTTCAGTGCATGTTAACATCTAGCTAGCAAAGTCTCCTCTCGTGTAAATTTGAAAATAGCCATGGATGACGAATCATTATCGATTTTTGGCGCGTTTAGAAATGCGCACTGCTCTTCACACATTTCCCTCACGTCCGAGGACGACTTGGTGTGCCAGCGTCGAAAAAATACAATAAAGTTTGCTCCTGCTTCCCAAAGAATTTTTTTCTATCAAAGTCTTATTTCCCACTCCCTCGGACACAATTGCTCTAACTTCATGCCCGCTTGCGCCCGCCGCGTTCCAAAGGCGAGACTAAGCAAAAACGATGGGAGTTAGGTTTGCGGAGGTGTCTGATCTTACATAAATCCTTCGATATCAGGGCAGCATGACTTAGGATACGTTAAATATTAACCACGACCCAGGAAAGTTTTTTTTAAAAAGGAGCATACCAATATGCGCTGACACGAAAAAAGTATTTATGAGTAGCTTTTACGGAAGATGCTAGCATACCAGTCTGCAGTATGGTATTGTAAGTTATGGATCATAACAGCTTCGCGGAACAAAATTAAGATGAATAGGAAAAGCAGATAGGCGAAGTGGACAACAAATAGACCTTCAAAGAGGTACGGACGAAGTCTTTAGAAAAGGGATGGCAAAAGATCACTGATGTTGGAGTTATTTAATTCTAACAATTGAAAAAAATCAGGACACTCACCAAAGCGACACTCGGGAAAGTCCGATTCGGATGATAGATCACTCGATGACAGAGTCAGGAAAACGTTCTAGCAATATAAACAAAGACAGAGAAGCTCACGTCACACTGTCGTTCAAATTCCTTCCAAAGTAAGGCATCCTTTTCTTGAACCATATCACATGGAAAAATTGCGGATTTTCTGAAACGGAAAATGGGTAAATTGCTAGTGTTGTGATGTTTTATATACTTCAGAGGGCCGGAGCAAACAAATATAGCCACAAAAAGAACGCATGAAGGAGTAAACACAGAAACTGAAAGAAATGTGGGACAACTTTCTACTTTGCTAAAATTCGAATCCTAACTTAGAAGTTAAAGCAATAATTTTTGTAATAGGGAGAGTCGGATACTAAACATACAGCCAGCAGTTATGAGGGCTGTTCTATGTGAATGGATGACGAGTGGAAATCTAAGGGTGACTTCTCAATCCTACAAGCTATAGCCCTTGCCTGAAGTTCTAATGCATGCCGAATTGTCACAGTAATCACAGTCAAACCAGATGCTGCTGTGTAAGAATCTTCTAGAAAAAAGAGCGCAAATACCGCCTGTTGAAGGTGTAAACAGTGAATGAATATAAATGCATTCGGAATATGTTTTGGCAATCGTTTATTTGTGCTACTTCATCTGATGAAACCGAAAACTTTGGACAACCAACCAGTTAGCAGCAGCAGCAAGAGCAGAAAGATCGAGTTTGGCATATCGAACCATGTAGCGGTAGTGTTTTCAGCCTTATATGGCTTCCCTGGCTCAGTTAACTGAAACGACAATCCGACTGATAATGAGGCCTAGTCGGTCATCAGACAAAATACTGCACACTATTTACCAGATTTGACGTAGTCCTATCAACTGAAAATTGTGTCAGGAAACAATGGGAACACGCTAAGGCAGTAGATGAGATGAACACTAAGTTTTTGGTGGCGGAGTACTACGCAACAACTGGATAAAAGTCAACCTTCTGAGAAGCCGGAAACATTTGCTAACGAACGACTTCCCTGTTGGAGAGACAAAAAGGGTTTGTTAAGGTGTTGCATACCTAAACCTTGACCCTGGGACGGAAATTAGTATCAGTGCAAACGTACACGAAAGTTGAATCACAGAGGCAGCAGTAGTGGCAACAACGCCCACCCCCATACGGATGACCTTGGATTAGCAATCAGTTTGATAGCACTACCCTTTCTTTATAGAGGTTTCTTGCTTCCGACTGTCGGAAGAATAAACTCCTGGTGGTCCATATTTATTTTTCAATATCTACGCCAGCATTCCCTTTATTATAGTCCCAAGACTCTAACAAAAAAGTGCAACTTAAACTATTGTCTATGATAACCGATTGACCGGGGTGTATGCTATTTCAAAATTGAATAATGAGGCATAAATGAACGGTCGCATCACCTACTACATAGTGCGCAACCAAACAATGCAGGAATTCTAAGCATGCTATTAAAATAACTCGTCTGTCGAAAGTTCGGTGACTCGGCTTTTGTATTTGACATCGCGTAGCATGCCTCCTAAAGCGTATGCAAGAGAACTTCGACGAGGATGTCTTTTCTTTTGGATTACACGAGAAAACGAAGGAACACCCTTCTCTCCACACACTATCCAGGGCCTAAAATGTGTATTTATCGCATTATTCCCGACTATTACTGTACTATGAACAACGAGATCAATTAAGAAGTAAATGACGGTCTTCGCAAAAAGGCCTTTAATTTCTAAAAAAATATAATGCACATAGGGGCTTAGAGGGGCCGCATTAGCCCAACGTCCAGACATTCGTAGACGTTAACTTATAAGCGATGGGTGTGAAAATGACAACAGACTTCTCAAGTTTGATGAACATAATAGGCTGGTTATGGGTAATACCACGTATCAGTGCCTGAAGAAATACTGACTGGATATTAGAATGACAAAAACGTCCTCAGATTAAAATGGGGCGGCAAGTTTCGTTCAAAAATATCGTCCAATGTTGTGTGCTCAACAATTTTCTCACTGCGGCCTGATGGCTTGTGGAAGATGGAAGTAGTGGACATCTAGTTCCGTTGCAAGCTAGACGGCAACTCACTAATTATTTCCTTCGCCGCCGATCAGGGACGACAAATAATATTACGGTAATAGGTTGCCATTTGACTTGGCACTATAAAATGCTTCATCAACCTGAGGGTAAGCGCGTCAATTCTTCGTCCCCCAGCGATGCCGTTAATTGGTGGAGTATGTGGATTTGGTTAAGTTGGAGATTTGCACGATACTAGATCTCACAGTGTTCAGCGTTTTGGACTGGAACGACAACTACACTACTGTTCATCATACCTGTTCATCAGGTAGAATGAATCGCGCTTGTCCGCGATGCCGTAGTTGGCTAAAACGGTACCTGTCGCAGTTACTGGTCCTGCGTTAAGAATAGCGATTAACGCGACTACCCGGTTACTTATTCTCACTGTCTTGGTCAATAGATTTGCCCAATTAGTGATTGTTAAATCCATGCATTTGTTGGACAGGCAATTATCGGACAATTATGAGATAAATATGCAGTAATTTATAGGCACGGAAGAGATGTTCTTAAAGATTCAATCTTGCGTCAGTTTAATGTCATGGTAATGAATTCTGAATATGATAACACTGAAAAGCGAAACAGCTTGTTGAGAATGACAGCCTACATATAAAATGAAATCAAATCCATGTAAGTCAACGAAAGGTGTTAAAAAAACAAAGCATTAAAAACAATGTAGTAAGAGAAGCCTTATCTCTTTCGCTGGATAATTTTAGTACCACTTATACATAGCAATATCTAGTAATGTCTCAATTATAATATAAAAGGACGTCATTTCCGACGATCTGAATCACGGTTCCAATGATGCCTGTCTTGTGAGTTGGAAGAAGGCCAATTCCCCGAGGTTTGACACATAAGAATGTGGATACTCAAACAATTCAATTGCGTTGTTCCCTTTTTACGGTAGTGCAGCTACGATAACTATGGGGAAGATTAACTTTTTTATTAAACTCAAAGCGTTGGCCAAAAACCATCTACTTTTTGAGATGTATACTACTTAGCTAGGGGGAAAGTAGAGGATCAGGTTCCTCCTATGCATCTGGCTAACGCCTGTTTGACCAATATTTCTGTTGTTCCTGCACCTACTCAGGTTGGTTGCTCTCAACAAACAGTTTTTTTCAAATATATAAAGGTTGGCTGCAGTCATGAAAATGGTGAATTCACCAAATTCTGCATGTTTTTCGCGTTTATTTAATTTAGATAAGATTTTTCACAAAATCTTAATGAAAATAGTGCGATTCTGAAGTATGGCGGAAGATATATTTGGCAGTAAGCTTTCTCGTATCCCTTTTGATAATACAAATGTGTAACCTTAGATACTAAGGGAGACAAAGGCAGTTAACTGTCAATTTCCACGCAGTCAGACAGCCAATTACAGGTAAACTTGGCGGGGAAGAGGAAAATTTTCCTCTAAAAATGTATTTTGATTCACTCGTACGAAGCAAGGAGGCCCTGAAATTTCTAAAAACGGAAGTGGGATTCGAGGAAACTATGAAGATACGAAACGTGCTCAAAATATTTTCGCACTTTGAATCTAATAATATCGTTATGGTGTGGCGTCCCGCTTACTTTTCACCGCGAATTTTCAATAAATATCATCGGAATGCAGGTGCTCCAAAAACGTACGGCCGACTTGTTGGGACGCTCAGATTCTAAAACGGTGTGCTAGCTCGTCCCTTGAGAAGCTTTGGATCAGTAACCATCATGCCGGTAGTCTACTAATGCGTTAAGTATATGGTGGCGGATGTAGGTTTATTAATCAAATCGGGTATGTGATTCAGGAAACCAAAAACAAGTTAACAACGGTGACTAGGCCAGTAAAAGCATAACGATGAGAAAAATTACCATAGATGAGTGGGCTGGTCGGAAGTCAACTCGGTAGAGTAGACTGAATCGTTTGCGGTTCGGACGTTGAAAACTTTCAACGTAACTAGGTAAGTGAAAAAAAAAGTAATTAAGTTAGCCACTCGTCCTTCACCAATGCCGGTGAAAGTGGGCAACGCCCGGACAGCCAACGATTCAGTCCATTCTCCTGAATCGACTGCCGACCAGCTGAGTCATAAACATCAATATTTTCCGTCATTTTTCTTTTATCAGCCTATTTACCGGTGTTAACTTGTATTTTTCCCTTATTCGCCTGCCCCAGTTGATCAATAAACATAAGTCCGCTAACCTATACTTAACTCAGTAGAAGACTACTTGCATGAAGGATACTGAACCAAGCTTCTCTAGGGAGAAGCTAGCACCCACTTTTAGAATCCGAATGCTCCAAAAAGCCGATCATACGATCTTAGAACAATTGTATTCCAACGACATCGATCACGCCATTGAAGATACCAAGGTAGTGTGAGAGGCGAATTACTTACTGAGAGGCGAATTGCTGGAAATGTTGTGGGAGGGGAATGAGCAGTTGAGATACAATTGCTTCTCTTAAGGGAAACCGAATACTTTCAAAAGCATGTGATTACACCACTTTTACCATGAACCTGCGCCGAAAAATTGACTTCAATCCATTCAAATACCGCTGCCTAATTTCAAATATATTGCAACGGCTGTTTTTTCAATACAAAAAGGAGCTAGTGTCGGTGATTTCTGATAAGCATGCAGGACAATTACTCGACCAATAACCTGTGGTGAAATGGAGGTTTTTTGTAAGATTCACAAATTTGCGGCCAAAGCGATTTTGGCACGAACGTAGATTAACTCTTTTGATCAATGTAAAAGGGGATCAAAAACGCCAAAACAGCACATTGTGCGCACCTTTTCATGATCTACAGAAAAAATTCAAATTGGATGAGAAAGGATCGCTGTCAGTTAAGTCACATGATCAGATCAGCTTCCCAAGCAGATTCTTCGAGACACATGTAGTTTATTTATCACCCTTCGGTAATCAGCTCGCGATAAAAAAAATTTACCAGTGTCCAGCGAAATAAAAGAAAAACATATAAGACTTTAAAAAGCGTTCGAAAATCAACAAAAAACCGTCATATACCAAGGAACACAGCTCGCAATCCAGTAATAGTATTTGAAAAAATGCTTAAAAATGAATGCATTTGAAGTACTTTGTGAGAATCGCATACGAGAAAGTAACTTAATCTTTGAAAGCACGTTAAAGTTTCGTTTGTTTTCTGAGTGAATTTTAATGCACATAAAATTCTAAGCAAATCTTCGAGTCAATAGTGCAAACTCAAAACCGGAGTTGATGCCGGGAAAGCCATCTTAGCGGAAGGTATGTAGGAGCCTGCCACCAAGCCCAACTGAGCATGACTCATTCTGTTCTCAACCGCCATAATTTGTATCCTGCGTGGTTAATTAATTCATGCCGGCCTTTAAAACAGTATTGATTGACTCGGTGCTTCGGCGTTCATCTTGGACCAGACCAAATGGGCCGAAATAAGCCTACGAACGTCACGAACGCTGGGTGTGACAAGGACTAAAAGTCATCATACATGGCCTTACGGTACGACTGTGGTACACCGGAATGAGCAATTCCTGTGGATTTCTCACACATGATCGTACCTAGAGATGCTAGAGCATCGTGAAGCTGAAGCGAAGAAGCACGCATTTCAATGCTGGGGTCATCGTGCGGTTGCAATTCTGCTATATTATTCAGGCCGAACTTGGTGGCATGGGTGTTGATATCTGGGTTACATTAGGTTTTGGCAACAACAATAGCGCTAACATGGATGTAGCGCATGTTGGAGGTGAATTGGGCGATATAATCGAGATTATGCACTTCTCGCGGTGAATACCAATCCGGCTTGGCCTTGCGAGTGTATGTGAAAGATTTATGATCCAGTGAACCTGAATATCACCTACCTCTCAAAGGTGGCTAAAGAGTCGGATAGCCAGGTAAATGGCAAGAAGTTCGCGATAAATTACTTTATCGAGTCTGCGCTGGCTGTAGCTTCTGTGAGAAGAAGGCTGGCGGCTGCAAATTGTTGTACACCTGTTGATGCAGGACTGCACCGACAGCAATGTTAAGTGCGTCAGTGGTAAGGAAAAACTGTGCGTCTGCATCGATGCTCAGATGATGAAGCAAATAAAGTCACGAGAGTGCTGCACGCTATCAAAAGGGCGTTTCTAGCCTTCTATGAAGATCTCTTTGGCAAAGTTTACGGCACATTCGTTCAACCGCACGTAGAATATGGCAAACAGGCGTGGCGGCCATGGCTAGCAAAAGACACGACATGTCTTGCAAAAGTGCAGCGTCGGGCAACAAAGCAAGTAAGAGGCCTAAAGAACCACTCTTACATAAACAGACTGGCGTGCCTAAATTTATTTCCTCTGTATTGCAGGCAGCAAAGAGGGGATTTTATCGTAGTTTACAAGATAATATACGATCTTGAGAGAGGATTATGCTTTGAGGACAGGTTTCAGTGGCACCTCTCGCTTCATCCCCGTGGACACGCAATGAAGCTGTGGAAGAAGATGCCCAAGCTGAATCTCCGCTCTGAATTCTTCACGCAACGAGCCATGCAACAGTGAAATATATACCCGCAGGTTGGCATAGAGACCACTTCCCTACAGCTGTGAAAACAAAGCTTGAATTGTAGTATCCAGAGGACAATGAGATTGACACTTGTTTTAATTACTTAGGCGCGGTGACTTTGAATTTAGTCCAGGATGATGTAGGTGGTGTGGCCTCGCAGGTAATGTGGGGTATTGGTTGTCCCCTCCCTGGTGGTGGTCTTCAGCCCCACCCTCCTATTAGACAGTTGTGAATAACAGTTGCCCTTCCTGCGAGGGTCCCACGGAGTGTTTCCTTTCCCCAGTGGTAGTCTCCAGCTCCACCTTCCCCGATTGTCTTCTTCGGTTACGTGTTCGCCTGTATGACAGTTTATTATCGTTATTATCCTACTGTACTCGGCTTATCATCTCGACGAGTGACTGTTCCTGTGATCGAGCATTTTAGTGGAATTACTGTGTGTGGAGTCAGCCAGAAGACAACGGACGTAGAAGAAAGACCGAGTACCGGCCATAATCAGGAAGAAGATACGGTACCAAAGGACAACAGGGCGCTCGGGCGTTACAGAATAATTATATGCATCTCCTGCCTTTCCTCCAAGTCTGAACTCTAACCACCAGATTTATATTGTAAAAACAATGCTTCTCACTGTTTGCCAATACTATGTTAGCATTCAAATTCGGTTGTAAATTGTCGATCTCCGAGAATTTTCACAATTTTGGTATTTTTATCGACTGATCGCTATTACGGCTCTGAAAAACAAGCGCACCAGTTTGCACAAACAGGACCGTCATCTCCAGGCGGCCACAACCGATTGGCGTTATGAGCACTCAAAGTTGCAGTTATTCAATTAGTTCCGAGGCCTCTATACCGAAAGAGCAAGACACGGCAAAACCGAAGAACAATAATGAAGTCGCGAAGTGCCATAAGCAGAATGCTTCAGCCACCGATATATATGTATATTTTAGGGTTACAGGGGCATCGAACACGTAGAAGAATCGAATGATAGCAAAAAGCCTGCGGCGCCGGGACTTGATCCTGGTTTATTGAATGAGCAGGCTGACATCCCTCCAATTACGCTAACGATCGACGTGGAACAAGGTCCAAGTTGCCCTTATGCAAGCAAAGCGAACAGCCAAGTACGCGATACCGGTGGGCAACATCCATCAGCAACATGCCAGTCATTGGAGACAACACGTGTAAGTGGGACTTTCCCCGAAGTGGAGTTTGAAAAACGTCAAATCGTGCATAAGCCATTGTTACACCATGACAGGCAAATTTCGCCTTCCCCAAAGCTCAATATTACGGAACCATCGAGAGGTTCGCCCAATTGATCGCAAAATCTGATAATGCATGGACTTCCAGAATCCGAGGTCAAGACTTTCACAGATCGGGAGTTGGCAGACCATCGGCTTGTAGGATACGATGTGTGGTCCGGCAAGATAGCCGATGAGGCTCATTTCGCTGAAAACCCTTCCCTTAATGTTGCGAAACTCTTTTCGCGTACAGTAAAAGCGCAGAGGAAAACGCAACACCCCATTCTTCAAGATGCTTTAGGAAACCCCATAGCTGACGATAAGTTGACCGCCGATAGCTTCAATGCGTTCCTATCCAAAACTTTTAGTGAAAGCTCGTTCGCTGCACCTCCGGTTATCCAGGCTTGGACGGGTGCCATACTCGAAACCATAAGTTTTACCGTCTGGGATGTGACTGTAGCCATTCGTCGTTATCGCCAATCCTATAGTCCAGGACCAGATGGCGTCCCAGTTAGCCTTCTAAAAGCTGAAGCGAATGATATCTTTCCGTCTATTCTTTGAAAGGTATTTAATCTTGCTCTTGAGAGCGAAACCTTTCCTTCGTTGTGGAAGGAATCGCACATAATGCCTATTCGCAAGCATGGCCGATCGACATCATTCGACAACTTTAGGCCAATAAATACACTTCCCGCAGCATCGAAGATCTTGGAGACCTTAATCAAAGAAAAGATGATGCGTCACTTGACAGAGAACAACCTGCTCAGTACAGCTCAACATGGCTTTCTCGAGAAACGATCTTGTGACACCTGTCAGCTCTCTTTCTTGGATTATGTGCTGCAATCTAGAGACAGCGGTTTTGCCACTTATAGCGTCTATTTTGATTTAACTAAGGCCTTTGATCGGGTCGATCATAACCTCCTCCTTCTGAAACTGTCCTCTTTCAGCATAGGTAGCAAGCTTATGAACTTCATATCTTCCTATTTGGATGTTCGCACACAAGGAGTAAAAATTTACAATGTTATCTCCAACCCCACGCATGTGAGGAGTGGAGTTATACAGGGTAGTGTACTGGGTCCGCTCCTATTTTGCCTGTTTGTCGACGACGTTTCAGATTGTTTTCAGTATGGCAGACCCTTCATGTACGCTGATGATTTAAAAGTCGCTTATCGATATAAACCGGCAGATCGCAAAATCGTGCTCGAGCTGATAAAAAAGGATCTTCAGGCCTTCGCCCAGTGGTGTTGCACATGGCGCCTCACCCTTTCATGGCACAAATGTTCCGTTATGGTTGTTGGCGACGATCATTAACCGGAATTAAGCATTGACGGCCACGAACTAAATGTCACAGGAGTTATCAAGGATTTGGGCATATCCTACTCTAATAGTCTCAATTTGTCAGAGCACTGTGCCCTGATAGTCTCGAAAGCACGCCGAACCACCGCATTTATCCTTAGAAATTTTAAGACTATCAAGGTTAGAACTAGCCTTTATAATATGTACGTGAGACCTAGTCTTGAATACTGCTCGCCTCTGTTCAGTCTTCTGCGCACTAGTGAACGGAAGAAAATAGAATCGGTGCAGCACTTCTTCACTAGAAGAGTTTGCACTACAGAACACCGTAACTTAACCTACCAACAAAGGTGCGAACTTATAAAGCTGGATCCCCTATGGCTTCGTCGATTGCAGAAGGGTCTATTTTTACTGTTTAAACTTTTGAATTGTCAAACCTTTAATCCTCTTAGTACAATAAGGCAGCTTGAGCACTCTCGACGCGCCAGTCATCGAGACGTATTTTTATTTCTTCCTATGGCACGCACAGTTAAGTACCGGCAATTCTTTTCAGTAAATGCCATATCAATCTGGAATAAGCTGCCCAAAAGTATTAAAACCCAGCAAAACTACCCTATGTTTAAGAGAGCTATTACTAGTTTTCTACATTCAGGCAACTTTCACGAATTTTGGGTGCTGACTCGGTGGAATTTCTCTTTCACTCTGATGGCGTTCGTGGACTTTTAACCCCGCCAGGCTTCATGCTGAAGATAATGCTGCTGAAGCAGCAGCCCGCAGTCTGCTTACCCTTCAGCCGATAGCGCGCAACTTTTGCCGACAACCATTGAAGGAAGACTGAGAACACTGTGTTCTTGTGCCAACCCTCTCCGTCTCGATCTAATGTCCTTAAACGATATGCAACATTTCTCCTGCTGATGTGTAAACTCAGCTTACAACTGTACATATATGTCGTTTGTATCATACCTTTGAAGGCAGGTTTTTTTAACTTGAAACAAACTCCCTATCTCGCCCAGTATTGACAAAACAAAAAACCTGAAACAAAAGCAATACTGGCCGCAACATAGGGAGTTTGTTTTAGGTTTTTTCCGGTCTTCGAGGTGTTGGAAGGCGCCCAAGAGGTGCATTACCAACTATTTACAATTGCCTGTAAACTGGCATAATAAACATATTATATATTATATTAAAAGACGACGGAACCTATCTCAACATTTATGAGCTAATTAAATATGATAAGGCATTGAAGGCCAGATTAGTATGGATAATTTAATGTGGTGCTGAATGAGAAGAGTACAAGTGAATAAGTGACTCCCAGACGAGTGCACTCCAATCATGTGTGGGCCGAAGTCCAGAGTCGAATTCCGGTCAGTGAAGTTGCCAGGTCTGGAGGTCTGCAACCGAACAGTAAGTCGTCGGTTCTAGAAGTGTCTGAGAATAAGCAGTCGCCACCTTATGGTCCGTTTTGACTTGGTCTAGGGAGGTGGTTGGCTAGTCGGCCAGACAGGTCCGTGACCCTGAACGGAGGCCTTGACTATGGTGTCTTGCGGACGCGCGGTGGTCACGCCAGATATGACCTGGTCCGCGCGGCGTCTGAGGAAAGCATGACTAAGAAAGGGGGTCGCTACAGGCTCTTCCAAGGTCTCCTCAACAAGCTCCTGTGGCCCACCGAGGTGGAAGATGTGCGAAAGCACTTTAGGCATGGAATGCGCCCAAATAATATATTAGAACGTTTACGTCCCCGACCAATAAAAGTAGTGTTAGATAGTAAAGAACAAGTCAAACTCATTTTCGCACGTTTCAAAATCAAGGATAACAATTGCGAAGTTTTTTTAACCGGACTATACGCCGATGGAGAGGAAAAATCATCGACAGTAAGTTCCCTAAATGCGATTGAGAGAACAAAATGGGGAGTCAAATTTGACGATTTACAGCAAACAGATAGTGCACCGTCCTGTTTGTATTTGTTAGATACAACCAATTCTACTAAAGGCGCAACTGGTTCCGTACACGGAGGTTCCAAGTGTACCGTAACAAAAGCCACAAAGAATAAGTCGCTGAAGTTTATGTACATCAACGCACAAAGTCTACTATCCAAGTGAGATGAACGGAAAGTGCAAATATCCGATATGTCCCCCGACATTATCTCTTTAACAGAATCCTGATTGTCTGAAAACGCGGATGACCATGAAGTGGCGCTTCCCGGATTTAAATTGTTTCGAAGAGATAGGAGAGGGCGTCAAGGAGGAGGTGTTATAACTTACGTGAATCATGGACTTCTGGTCTCAGAAAAAATGAAACGGTCTGCTTGCAGTACCGAGGCTCTTTTGCTTGCTATAAAGGTACCGCTATCACTCAGTCTATAAGTTTTGACAATTATCTATTCGGCCGGGCATCTTGATTATGGGTGACTTTAATGCTCTACTCATCGAGTAAATTTCAACACGCGCATGTGGTCCGGAGCGAGTTTTCGACTGGCGTTTACTAGCCCTGACACTCAATTCGTTCCTCATCCAACACTTTCTGTTTCCCACCAGGGGGCGTGAGGGGCAGCAATCAAACTGCCTAGACCTGGTACTCACAAAATCGCTGGACAGCATCGACGAGGTGCAATCCCTACCTCCACTGGGTCGAAGTGATCATGTCGAACTACATTGAGACAATTCAATATTCTCGGTACCTTAACAGACCACCGGGGTTAGAAGAAATATATAGCGTGGCGACTTCGATCAAACGAAGGCCGAAATGAACAACATCAATTGGGAATCAGTTTTTCCGGTAATATAGTCACTGATTGGGAATGCTTCAGTTAGTTTTTGCATACTCTCCTCAGTAACCACTGCCCGATTTCCCGGAGGAAACTAAACAACAAACCCCAGTGGCTGACTTAAATGCTGCCATAAGAGATTAATAAGAAGGAGAGGCTTGGAGGAAATCTCGCGCGACTAGGACTCCGGAATCTATCAATGCATACAATGCGCAAAGAAACCTTGTGAAGCGACTTATCTTCAGTTCACGCCAAGATTTTGAGAAGGATTTACTGAACCGGGCAATTACCAATCCTAAGCTATTCTACGGCTACCTAAGAGAGACAACGCGAAACTGAGACTCAGTCCCCCTTCGGAAAGCAAGCGACGAAATAGAAATTACTGAGGATGAAGCAAAAGCTGAATATTTCTCACAATTTTTTAAATTGATCTTCACAACTGAAAGTGAATTTATCCCTCCCAACAATGGCGTAGACGAGGGTCCAAAGATTGATTATGTATCTTTCGCAGAAGGGACTGGTCGTCAAGAGTTTTTAACACTAGATGATTCGAAATCATCTGGTCCTGATAACATTCCGCCCAAATTACTGGATGAACTTGCTGGGGAGCTGGCTAAACCGCTTACCATGCTTTTCAATACCTCGTTTGATGCTGGTTGTTTACCCACCGTTTGCAAATCTGCACGGATCACATCGTTGTACAAAAGCGAAAAAAGGCTTAGGCAAACAATTATAGACCAATCAGCCTAACTTCGATCTGTTGCAAAATCATGGAAAAATTAGTAAAGCGAGAGCTGATGCGTTTCTTAGAGCAGCATAACCTTCTATCGGATGCGCTGTATGGATTCCGCAGAGGCAGGTCCTGCGTGACGAACTTGATGCATTGTTTGGAACGCTGGACCAGGGCAGTTGATGAAGGAAGTCCCCATCATGTAATATCCATCGACTTCAAGAAGACATTTGATAGGGTCCCAAACCTGGGGTAAATAAACTTCATATGCTCAGATAGCATCGGCCGGTAAACCTGAAACTCGCATATCATCTGCCGAACCAAGGAAACCCTCGGACCTTTCAATCGATTACAAAGAAATTTGAATAAGCCCGCAGACTACGCCATCGTTACTCGGCATAGGCAGCATTAGCAATGATCTGGATTTGTATCCTAGCGCCACATCGTTGCTCGACGCTGCACCAGAAAGCGATGATAATGAGGTCGATAAGATCAGAAAGCCAAATAAATATAGGGCTAGAAAAACTAAACGGATCACGGGTTTGCCCCTAATTAACCCGAAGCATAGGGCTGGAAAGGCTTAACGTGTCACGGGTGTGCACTCAGCTTACCCAAAAACCAGTACAGCAAGACCTACCGAACCGAATATACCGGATACATGTGCTCGCTTGGTCGAAATACGTGAGCTCGCAACAGATGCCCCATTGAGTCACAAACATAATATAGTTGTAAAAGGGGCTCTAGATTTAGCGTCAACAATTGCACAAGAACATTGTTATGGTAACTCAGACATGGATATCGACCTATGAAGCTGACTCTGAATTCTCTGTTCTAGGCTATGTATGCATTTGAAATGATCGAAACAATGGCCGTGGCGGAAGAAGCTACATCTATATTAAGCAGCCACTTATATTCCTCCCGTTGGACTATCCACAATTGACAGCGGTGGAGGAGGATAGCTGCTGGCTACGATTTATTCTAAAGAATAAATACTCCTTACCCGAAGGCGGTATTTATCGCCCACCTAACGCCAATGTTGACTACGATCTTTGTCTCTTGCAGGCATTTCATGCCGCAGCCGACTTGAATCTTAAGTATTGCTTGATTGCAGGTGACTTTAATCTGCCTGACGTGCAATGGTTTTCACCCTCCGGTCCTTAAAAGTTCGAGAACTTACTTGAGGCTGTAGATATTGGCATGTGGGATCAGGCAGTCAATTTTCCCACTCGAGGAACAAAAATATTGGACCTTTTTTTTGTAGGGGATGCGAACCACTTTCAGTGTCATCCTTAGACGCACTTGGGTGTTTAGACTATCTCACAGTTTTTACCACACTAGAACTGGAGGCGGACGAAACATTTTCCCAAAAATATACTTTTTATCATGACTTTCCATCAGCAAAAACGGCAGACTTACTGACACATCTAAACGCTCTCAACTGGTCTGAATTTTTCCAATGATTGCATATAAATGTTTGTACCAATACACTGTGCAAAATACTGGATACACTCATCCTCCACTTAGTCCCGCGTAAGAAGTATATACATGTAAAGGATGAAGTGTACCTTTCTATGTCTTTCCGCCGTACGCTGCGTAGGCTCTCTCGTCGTTTGCATCAGCAGAAAGACACTTCCATTCTGCCCTTGTTCACACTGATCTTTGAGCAGGCTAAGAAGCTCTCCGAAGAAAACCAGATAGCTGATTAAGGCCCACTTTACTGAAAACCCTTCCCTAAATGTTTCGAAACTCTTTTCGCGCACAGTCAAAGCGCAGAGGAAAGCGCAACACCCCATAATTAAAGAAGCCTTTGGAAACCCCATAGTTGACGCTTAGTTGACCGCTTATAGTTTCAATGCATTCCTGTCCAAAACGTTTAGTGAAAGCTCGTTCGCTGCACCTCCAGCTATCCGGGCTTGGACGGGCGCCGTGCTCGAAACCATAAGTTTTACCCTCTGGGACATGACTGTAGCCATTCGGTGGTATCGTCAATCTTATAATCCAGGACCAGATGGCGTCCCAGTTAGCCTTCTAAAAGCTGAAGCGTACGATATTATTCCGTCTATTCTGTGTTAGATATTTAATTTTGCTCTTGAGAGCGGAACGTTTTCTTCGTTGTGGAAGGAATCGCACATAATGCCTATTCGCAAGCATGGTCCATCGACGTCATTTGACAACTTTAGGCCAATCAATACATTTCCTGCAGTTTCGAAGAACTTGGAGACCTTGATCAAACAAAAGATGATGCGTCACTTGACAAAGAACAATCTGCTCAATACAGCTCAACATGGATTTCTCGAAAAAAGATCTAGTGACACCTGCCAGCTCTCTTTCTTTGATTATGTGCTACAAATGTAGAGACAGTGGTTTTGCCCTTTATATCGTCTATTTTGATTTAACTAAGGCCTTTGATCGGGTCGATCATAACCTCCTCCTTCTGAAACTGTCCTCTTTCAGCATAGGTAGCAAGCTTATGAACTTCATATCTTCCTATTTGGATGTTCGCACACAAGGAGTAAAAATTTACAATGTTATCTCCAACCCCACGCATGTGAGGAGTGGAGTTATACAGGGTAGTGTACTGGGGCTGCTCCCATATTGCCTTGTTGTCAACGACATTCCAGATGGTTTTCAGCATGGTAGATCCTTCATGTAAGCTGATGATTTAAAAGTCGATTATCAGTATACACCGGCAGATCGCAATATCGTGCTCGAGCTGATAAAAAGGGATCTTCAGGTCTTCGCCCAGTGGTGTTGCACATGGCACCTTGTGGGGGCCTACCTGGCTGACTCATGCCGGCTTCGTTGCCAAAAGCCGTGAGAGTGCAGTGGCTACGCGCGCCGGCTAAACGCATACGCACTGTGTCTGCCTTTGTTTGCAATACACTCGGCAACCATCGCGCGAGCCAGGGACTCCCCCACTGGTGTCTGTCCTTGACGTTCACCAATCACCATCAAGGCCATCAGACAGACAAAAGTGTTCAGCGACTGACGTTGGAGTCGCTCAGCCTTCCGCCTCAGCTCGAGACGGACGCGACGCTGCAGTGCTATCTCACGCTGCTGATGGTCGAACTCAACGCCAGGCCGAGTCAACCACCTTTCTACTCTCTATTCTTCTATTTATTTTGTACAGAATATAACCTTTTTCTAATCTGCTTCTCCAAGACTTCTCTCTCACCTCCGAAGGGACCGGGCCTGGAAGATCGCAGTAGTTAGGCTTTAACTGGTTTAGCCTTAACTTCTTTGCGATAGCCTCACCCTTTCATGGCACAAATGTTCCGTTGTGTTTGTTAACGACGATTACCATAGATGGTCACGAACTCAATGTACCAATTTTTATCAAAGATTTGGGCATATCTTACTCTAATAGTCTCAATTTGTCCGAGCACTCTGCCCTGTGCACGCCCAACCACCTAAGTTATCCTTAAAAACTGTAAGACCATAAAGGTTAGAACTAGCCTTGATAATATGTACGTGAGACCTAGTGTTGTATACTGCTCGCCCCTATTCAGTCCTCTGCGCACTAGTGAACGGAAGAAAATAGAATCAGTGCAGCACTTCTTCACGAAAAGAGTTTTCACTACAGAACACCATAACTTAGCCTTCCAACAAAGGTGCGAACTTATAAAGATGGATCCCCTGTTGCTTCGTAGATTACAGAAGGGTCTATTTATACTGTTTAAACTTTTGAATGGCAAAACCTTTAATTCTCTCAGTATAATAAGGCAGCTCGAGCACTCTCGGCGCGCCAGTCATCGAGATGTCTTTTTATTTCTTTCTATAGCACGTACAGTTAAGTACCGGCCATTCTTTTCAGTAAACGCCATATCAATCTGGAATAAGCTGTCCAGAAGTATTAAAACCCAGCAAAGCTACCCTATCTTCAAGAGAGCTAAACCTAGTTTTCTACATTCAGGACAACTTTCACGAATTTTGGGTGCTGACTCGGTGAAATTTCTCTTTCGCTCTGATGGCGTTCGTGGACTATAAACCCTGCCAGGCCTCATGTTGAAGATAATGATGTTGAATCTGCGGCCCGCAATCTGCTTATCCTTCAGCCGACAGCGCGCAACTTTTGCCGACAAACATTGAAGGAAGACTGAGAACTCTGTGTTCTTGTGCCAACCCTCCCCATCCCGAACTAATGTCCCTAAGCGATATGCAACTTTTATCTTGCTGATGTGTCAACTCATTTTACAACTGTACATGTATTCCTTTTGTATCATACCTTTGAAGTCAGGTTTTTTCACTTGAAACAAACTCCCTATCTCGCCCAGTATTGACAAAACGCAAAACCTGAAACAAAACCAATACTGGCTGCAACATAGGGAGTTTGTTTTAGGTTTTTATCTGTCTTTGACATGAAATGTGTATACTGCTTCTCTAATTCCACGGCTGAGCGATGCTTAGAACGCATTCATTCGGATTTGGACGCCCTATCTGGGTGGAGCTCCACGTGGCAGATGGAGTTCTCGCCTTCTAAGTGCCAGTTTATGTGTTTTGGGCCTGAAAGGCTGCCACAGCCTATCATTTGTTAAGGTTACCCCATTACTGAATACTCTTACATTAAGGAATTAGGTTTAAGTAACACCGATAAATGAGATCTTTCACCTCACGCTGATAGAATTACAGCAAAAGCTGCTCAGATATGCGGCTTTATCTCTTATAATTTCAACTTTCCAGAAATGAAGCTAAGACGTTATCGCATGTATGTGCTTCCTATTCTCGAATACTGTTGTCCATTCTTCGGTCTAAAGAACGGATCTAGCCGTTCAAAAATTGCAACTGTCCAAAGACGATTAAAAAACTCCTTTCTCATAATAAGGTTTATTTGTAAAGCATATCTTTGGCGCCGTCAAAAAAACCCCGGAAGTAAGGAAAAACCTAACCCAAACCCCTTCTTTCGCAGTGATATTGCATTTGTTTTGGTCTTTTGCTAGGTAAATAATGTGCGAAATAAGGATTTTGTTTTAAGTGAAAAAAAACTTGACTTCTAAGGTACAATACTAGAAAAACATTAAATAAAATAACTTTACATTGCACATGTTACGGTTTTATAGTAAGAATACTTGGGGTCTGGAAAAACTGTCATGTCCTTTAACTGAGGTGGAGTTAGCCGCGGTCAGTTTGAAGGCGAAACATAATCAGCTGAGGGCATCGCATCTTCCGTATGTGTGGGTCTGCTCGATACGGAGATTACAATCGTTGTCCATTGGCAGAATTTTGATAATTAGATGGGACGTTGCGGATGTCTGAGGTGGGTCGAGGCAGCTCGAAGCTGATTGCGAAGCACCATCGTCATTCAAGTGCATTGGCAGAAGACACTTGGCCTTTCGTTTGTCGAATATCTAAGTGAGATTGAGATTTACATGCTTAACTTTTAAACTTATGATACATTATAAGAGGAAACAATATATATTTTAGTATAATTGCAGATAAAATAATTTATTTCATAATAATTTTCTTATAAACATTAAGATGTTAGTCTAAGAATATTGGAATAGATAAATTTTTCTTAGTTTTTGTTTTTAATTTTTATTTTTAAGGACTGGAAAAGGAGGCAAGGCACAGTTTTGCTTGAGCTTTGATTTGATCAGCGTTTGGAAACCGTCGTCTAGAAGGCCTCTAGCAGTGGCCAGTTTTCCCGAAAATGTGTGGGAACTTTCCTGGACCGTTAGATTCCTTTTGGTCCGAATTGAATGTCAAAGAACTGCTTTGCAAAGTGTCCTATTTTGTTCAGAAATATATGCCTCATGTCACTTGAGAAGAACTCCTTGGTCTTTCTTCTAAATTCGGCTAAACTGTGGCTTTTGAGAATATCGTTGGGCAGGGCATTCCATATGATCGCATATCTTATGGTGTAGAAATTTGATCGCTGGGCCGTCCGAGCTTTAGCGCTATGAATTGTATGCTGGTTGTTTCTAGTGGGACGGGAACGGTTTTGGTTTGTTAACATATTATTGCTAAGGATGTTATGATTATGTGTCACTTTAAATAGGAAAGTTAAACCATTTTAGAGTCGCCTTTGCCAGAAGGGTTTAAGAACATATCTATTGTACATTATTATATGGGAGTCTCGAGCGTCATCGCGTTTACGCAGAAATCTGGTAAACCTTCTCTGGATTCTTTCTAGTTTCTGTCTTTCATCTAATGACATAGTACCGAAAAATATTGAGCAGTAATCTAGAATAGGTAAA
>JAYGXS010000001.1:103462047-103474238 GCA_036362985.1 Ligula intestinalis | reverse complement strand
CCTGGGTCCACTTCTAGCAAATATATTCATGGGCAAGCTAGAAGCTACGCAACTCAGCCACCAGATAAATAATCTAACGTACTATAACCGGTACGTAGACGACATATTTGCAGTTGCATCAGATAAAACCAACTTATCAACGCTAATGCATGCAGTAAATCGGGCGCACAAATCGATAAAATTTACCCTAGAAGAAGAACAATCTGGATCGCTTCCATTCCTTGATGTGCTACTGAGTAAAAGAGCCGATGGGAGCATTCAACGTAGGGTATATCGGAAGAAGACGTGGTCCGGGCAATACATCAATTTCGCTAGTTTCGTACCGTTGAACTTCAAACGCAATTTAGTACGGTGTTTGACGCAAAGGGCAAAGAGGATTTGCTCGACTGATAGCATTGAAGAGGAGCTTAAGATTGTTGAAGGCGTGTTTCGGCAAAATGGGTATCCTTGTCGATTTATCACTAAAAACATGACTGAAAGGCCGCCAAAGCCCTCAGTATTAACAGTGGAGAAGAAACGAATCTTCATCAGAGTCCTATTTCAAGGGGACGGACCAAGCGAACTACTAAGGAGGCGCCTGAGTCAAGCCGTAGCAACTACCTTCCCAGCAGCCAACGCCCATGTATTGTTCTCGACTACTCCCATCCTATACGGAGAGATTAAGGATAAACTGCCAGCCCAGACCACCTCAATGTGCATATATTCATTAACCTGTTCCTGTGGGGCAGGATATATTGGTCGCACGAGCCAGCGCTTGTCCAAAAGAGTAAGGGAACACATACCCGCATGGTTAGGGAAGGGCCAACGTAAAGGTGTAAACAGTTCAATCTTAGCGCACCTGGTGGATTCGAACCATCGCGTGGATGCCAAAGAGGCCTTCCGAGTGATTTACAAGGTGCCTTCAAGCTACTCAAAACTCCTCGGACAGCGTCTGTTGGCGACGGCAGAGGCGGCCCCCATCAGGCTACGCAGACCGCTGCTATGTGCCCAAAAGAATTTCGTCGCGGCGCCCCAGTTTCCTAGGGCGAAACTAGGTAACACGGCCACCCACAGCGGACCACAGGCCTCGGAAACGGGCCGCGCAGAGACGACCAAGTCCCAAGTCCAGCCACGCACACCTTATTGGCGGTCCTGAACGCCGGGCTGTCTAGACGTTGACACTCTGATTTCAACTCCCCCAACCTCCCCCTCCCACCCCCTTCCTCCCCCTCCTCCCCACAGTGACAACGAGAACACTTCATCTGTTCCCCAACCACCATAGTTTATTCATAACATAAAAATGTAAAGGCCTGACGAGAATTTATAGAAAACAAACGTATGTTCGCCAATTTATCTTCGGGATGTCTTATTTGTAAGAATTATATCTGGTGAACACATGCTTCTGAATTAAGGGCATCTTATTCAAGAAAGATGACGACAACAACCACCCTTAAACATCTACTCTTCGAAATTGACAGTAACTGACGGACTAGTTTCAGGAACGCCAACATGCACCCACCACACCCACTTTAACTGGCCATTCAACTTCATTGGCGAGATAGGCCTTTTAGGTATCGTGCGCCTCCATGGAGCCCTACTGTAGAGAGCATCTGGTATTACCATTTCTTCTCGTCAGCACTTACATCACACATGACTTTGTCCAGCACCGCATATCACAGGTCTCTAAGACATTTCGATCCTTCTTAGCAGCACTTTTTTCACCAGCTCGGCCGATCGACTGGTACGTGAAAAACCGCACATGAATAAAGTTGACCTTGTCAGCGCATTTTACTCACTTGAAGCTATCACGATACGCTAAAAGCCTTGGCTTGAAGGTTTACTTACCGGCAACATACTTTCGGACATCGCCATCAGCCTAATATATAGTTGTGTAGATTGGCAGACTAGGCGTTAGGCTGGAATCGTTCCTTAATAAGGTGGTCTCATTCACAATTCCCCACACTGTGAGTACCGAGCCCGTGTGAACGCATGTTTAGGGGCAGACTTTTGTTGCACTAGACACGTGCATCCACTTTTTCGAGGTCTTTTTAACTTAGTCGTGACGCCAAGCCCATTTTGTGGTGGAGGAGGAGGTCGATGCGAAGGAGGAGAGATTGCAGTAGATGAAGCAATTTTAATACCTTTATTAGGGAAAAAGTGCGCACGCCCCTGTCCTTGTGCCACCGTGTTGTGGTGCCCATGGTGGACGTCGTCGTAATCAATGGTCAAAGTGTCAGGTGAAAACGGTCTATTGTTGTACTGAGGTTCTCAACGTTGGACTGCACTCGAGTATCTTACAATGTGATCTAAGTCATAAGTGTTACACTTGACCTGGGAATTTCCACTAGGACCGCTTCTGTGTCAAATAGATACCAAATTCCTCTCCTCAAATGCTTTCCTATTGAATGAACCGATTTTGTGAAAAGTGTATTCTAGGTAACTCTCCTACATCTTAATGCATTGGGTATCAGTCCATTGGAAATATGGTTGGCTTCATTTCCTAACTGAATATTTTCTCAGTAATTTAGTGGCTGGGATCTTTGGACGAAGCTTTGACTTCTTATTGTATCTTCGGGGACAATGTATGTTTAATGAGCCACGTAATATATTGTGATAAAGTGTACATGCCAATTAATTTTATTGATGACTTCATACCTCAGATGAAACATGAGGTAACATGCAATTTTCTTGTGCTCCTTCTATTCGCAAGTCTTTTGCATGAACTTGATAAAAAACTCTCTTTTACCTGTTAGGTAGCCTGGGTCCAACTGTCAAGTTTTTGAGCAAATAATAGGCGGAATCTCGACAACTTCGATTTGCCTCGTGTCAAGTAAACCACTGAGCGGTTCGCTGTTCGGGAGCAAAAACGCGCTTCGGATATTTCGCTCACTTTTTCCTCCCCTCAAAAAAGTCTGTGTGATTTCTCATCTTCGAAAAAAACGGAACTCTGCATCAAGAAATCTGGTAAAATAACATCTGTCGATAGAGTTAAGTGCAACTCAGAGCATAAAGATAATTTTAAAACATGGATGGTCTGCATCACTGACACCATTGTGCGACAGGTTTTAAAACTCGAACACACCAATGTCTTAATCTTGAGCTCTTTTCTTCGTCAAGATGGTAATATTCTCACTAAGGGGGCATCAAGCCTAACAAGTAGATCTCAGCTTCGCATTGAGATGCTAATCGAGCGCGCGCAATACACCGGTCTCCTGCCGATATCTTCGAACCCGATGGGACGCATCATTACAAGGAACGTCTACTATGATTCTATTATCTCAGGATTTACAAAGTTACCAAAATTATAGCACTTACTTTAGAATAAGAGCTTAAAGGTGCTTGTCTATATTTCCCTGAATAAGCCTGACCTCAGTCAGTCAGTCAGTATATTTGAGGGAAAAATAGGCTTGCGCCTTTGAACTCCCTATTTGTCACATCAAAATCTCAAGAATTATAAACAATGTTAACAAGTTTTCAGTCAGGAAAATATAGACAGTCACATGGCGCAGTGGTGTTTCAAGGTTAATTTGTCACATAGTTCACGTTGTGTTGTAGCATGTGTATATCAAGTCGGTGTTTGAATATCTCCACAGATTGGGACATAACAATGGCCTCGGGAAGGTTATTCCACGGGTCCACGAGACGATTAGAGAAAAAACTCTTCCGTACATCCAATCGTCCTTGGGGCACATAGAGTTTGAATGGATGCCCCCGGAGATTAGTTGTAGTGGCGAGTTGGAAGAAGTCGTCACACATGAGAGCGCAGTCAAAGCCACGCACGATACGGCATATTATAAACATATTATAAACAATTTCGAGGGAAGTTGTGGATATTTCCTACAAACAAAAGAATTCGCCAGCAATGTAGCATTAAGTTAACCTTATAATGAGAATCGCGGTGAATGTGTGCTTCAAGCGAACCGTAAAAGTGTTTAACGATCACCAAAATAATATCGGCAATGTGCGGTTACTGGCCAAAACCACACCTAAATGAAATCGTTTTTTATTTCTCTTCTAACGGTCTATTTAATTTCTCTCCTGATGACATCTTAGGCACCATTTAATGCCTAAAAATCGATTCGGGCCTTTTTAAAGTAACTTATAAGATGACATTAAGTTTCCGATGACAGATGTGCACATCTGTCATTGTTTGAACCGGTCGACAGTCACTTTGTCAACTTTTCGAATTCGCCAGGCGTGATGGTTTGTCTTGCGTTCTGTGATTTATTCCTTCAATGTGCTTATTGCAAAACATTTTCGCGTACTATAATTATTTAATTTTATCCATATGTTAACTGAAGGTTTGGCCTAAGCTAGACATTACATGCGCTTTTTAGCGCAATTGGTTCGCACACTATATGTTACCTACCTAATTTCCCTGATTGCGATGTTCTAGGTCCAAAGATCCTAGGTTTCCTAGGCAATTTTTTGCCCGGCGTTAGGTGGTCACATGCGTGCGTGTCGATAACGTACGCCATTACAGCAGGCTTTTCGACCATCGCTCTCGATGAAGGCCTGTAACCTCCCCCAGTCAACGCACGGAATACCGCCCAGATCTGCGGTCACGCAGCACACGGACCAGACAATCTAGGAAAATAGACCCCTAGACCCTTTGGTCTGAATGCTGCGTTAATGCGGGTCTGGGGTGTATTATCTGCGTTGACTTGGAGAGGTTACAGGCCTTCATCGCAATCGATGGTCGAAAAGCCTGTTGTACGGGTGCGCGCGTGTGTGACCGCCCGACGCCGGGCCAAGAATTAACCCAGTGCATTGCTATCAGTGTTTCTAGCCTGCTTTGACTAGAAGTAATCAACCCTGAAGGTCGTGTTCCCTCTAAATCGTCAAGCGTATTTCTTATATTTTGGCGTCGTTATTTATATTTTGGAACTGTAGCTGGAAACTTATTGTACCCCAAATTCACAGGAACTTGAATTTTGTAGGGTCGCGTACGCACAAAGACCGTAAAGAAGGCCTCTCGCTTGATTATTGAGCGTTTCTATGGCAAGCTTACCCGCGATTTCCACACCAATAAGCGTGTGACACAGGACATCGCAATCATCGGGTCCAAGCGGCTCCGAAACCGCATTGCTGGATTCGTCACTCATCTAATGAAACGGATTCAACAGGGCCCTATCCGCGGTATCAGCATCAAACTCCAAGAAGAAGAACGCGAACGTCGCGACAACTTCCAACCCGAAGTATCCGTTCTTGAGAGCATGGTCTACGAGCCAGATCCAGTTTCCGCTGCCATGATCAACAGCTTGGTAGGTTTTCGTGTATTCTTTTCATTTCTTAAAAACCTTTTTTAGACGGATAAGAAACGAGCGACGCAATCAAAGAAGCACTGATGTAAATTTATAGTGACTAAAGGAAATTGAAATATCCCATTGCTTTTCTGTTGTTGATCTTCCAACAAGTTCGTTTGACCTCAGGGACCGACCGTATTCGTAATTGCCACAAAGTCTTAAGAACTCTGCAGATTTATTTAATTTGACCCTTGAGATTAACGCTCATTATATCGACATCGGATTGTAGCCCACCAGCGGCTTATTACTCCTTGTGTTAACAATTACCTAAAGGCCATTCAAAGACACTAACCTACCTATTGTGACAAATGTGGTTTGATAGATTGCTACTCGGTGGTATGGTTGGTGAGATGGAAGAAGATTAGTGAACAAATTTTGGATAATTCTTGTGGCTTTACCAGTTCTGTTACTAAAGGTTGGCCCTGCTGATTAATGTAGATGATCAATAGATGGCTAGTCGTTAAGTTATGCCCTGCAGTCACACGTGGTATATGCGAACTTAGTCAGCACTCAGAGGGAGAGGTATCAAAAGCCCTTCGAAGTATTCGGACAGATTAACCGCACGGAGCCCAAGATATAGTCGGTCGAAGTGTACACCATTGTTATGCAAACGAGCGGATTTTATTTCCTAAAATATCTTTTACGTCGCCTACTGCCGCTATCGATAACTGACACGGAAAGCGAAGGAAGGCACTCTAAAGAAATATCGACTGGAAAAGTGCTTTCTCAGGTACATTATAGTGCGAGGAAAGATTATCAATGGACAAGGGTATAGCGACATATTTACCAGTGGTCGGCGCATTCGTATTAAACTAATCTGTACGGCGGCGCGTTTGTGATCCTTCATTTTATTCGGTCTAGTTATTGCTGTGCTCAGGCAAACCACGAATTTAAATTAATGCTGGGCTTGCTAACGGAAGCAGTGTATTCGGAATTAGTCCATCGGCATTCCCTAATGTTTCTGCCAATCAGTGCTCGGCAGATACTTTCCTTTGAGCAAAGTTTGTATTGTATCATCTTTCGAGTTTTCTAAAACAATATTTGAGTAGTAGCACTATACGTCTCACCTAAAGACGCTTCAAAGCATATTGCGATGTAATCTGACGTCACTTCTGTGGAAAATGAAACGTTAATTGTGCATTGCAAACAGAAGCTTCTCATGTAATAGCCAGTTGTCACGACTAAAACAGGCTGGCACGGCGTGGCCCCTCACAAGTAAGGCATTTCGTAAGCCAGTCGTATGTAGGGGACCGGTTAAAATTGTTGGTTGTCTGAATAGGTATGCAAAAATACAGACAGCTACTCAACATTTTGGTGATGCTGATCGTACGTTCTTGTCTTCAACCAGCCCCACTGCGAGCTGGTACTAAAATTATTTTTGTGTGCAAGCGAGTTGGCTGTGCTGCCCCCTGGGTAGAGATCGTGAGAGAGTGGAGAAGAATGCTGATAGACTTCAGGAGATGGTGTTTCTGATGTTTTTTGACATAAAGTGAGTCGTTGCCATTGTCTTTGGTCTCCATGGTATCGCAGTGGACGACGTTCCTATCTGCAAATGCTACAACCATTTCGCCAGTCCCTGAGAAATGGTTTGAATGGCGGTGATCAAGGGACTTCTGTTCCATCCTGGCAAGTTGCCTACCATTTCAGCGAAAATGGTTTGACAATGTTATCCCATTCCCTTAGTGGTTCGACTTAGCCTTCAGCCACTTCTTACTTCCCAATAATGAAGATAAACTTAGCGGAAGAACATTGAAGAGATCAAGGTGAAATCTCTTGGACATTTTCATATCATCTAATGGAAAATATCTCGAGGGGCATTATTGTTTTTACGATGTCTTCTTATTACTTTTCCAATTTACCTGCCCTTTTCGACAGTGAAGCCTGGAAAGTGTTTTTTGTGCCAATCATGTGGAAATCTCACTTAAAGGTACCACAAGCATATGCATGAAGTTGATCTAGATTGTTACAGACAAAGACGGAATAGTACCGAATTGACGGGCTCCTAGTAAATATGTATTCAGTGTAATTTTAAGGTTCATGCAAACGTAAATTGCGGACGCCCTGATTTAGTCGGTGAATGCAGGTAATTCACTGCCTTCGCTAACAACCGCATCTTAGCTTGAATACATTAAAGGCAGTGTTGTATATTGGGGACAGGGATTGGAGATCTCGTCAGTCTTCGTTAGGTCCTTACACTATGCGATCGCTCTGCTACAACCGGCAACCATTAGCTGGCGAGTGTCGACTCCATTAAAAATTCGTAACTGGAGTGTCTGGCATCATTATATGCATCTTTTTTAGCAGTAAGTGAGGTAAATACATTCTACCACTAACGATGAGGGGGCGAAACACAGTAACTTGTAAGCAAACAAGGCGAAAACGTCCGTTATAGCGGTCTGCCTCTAACGGCAAAGTGAGCTGCTTGAGGGCAGCACGCATGCAATCGCAGAGGGCGACATGAGTTACCATGTCTAATTCAGCGACTACTGTAAGCTCAGTGATCATATCAAGTTAACATAATTTGCGAAGCCGCAAAGTATCTCAAAGTCCCATCCTCAACAGGGGGCTGTACTGTGACGATTAGATGTGACAGTTTATACGAGTGATGGTTTTTTAGATAAGGTGCTAGTAAGCAAACAGGGTCAGAAATTTACTGGAAGGCTTCAAAATCAAGGTGAACAGTGAGTATTATTATGGACGACCAGATGAGTGGTGATCACATTATAAACAAAAAATTTAGAAAGCATTGTATGACGATAGCCCTGTAGTGCGATGATACGCAGCCGACTGGGCGTGCGTCGTCAATCTTACCTATTTTTATGTTAATAGTTAAATAACGATTCAGTTCCTTACCCGTGATGGTAACGTGAGGTGGAGCTGCACTCAACCCCTTCTCGGAAGTTCGACCGTCTTATCCGATAAGGTCCATCGTGCGCGTCCATGCAAGACGGCACGGGGGTGGTGACATGCGCGTGATTCATTTTATAGCGGTAGTGGGCTTGCACTACATCGGCTACTCTGTCCGCTACTAGAACCGAATGAGCCTGGCATCATCACTCTGTCAGGAAGACCTGAGATGGAGAGAACACACCGAGTTGATTAAGCAAACACCCACACCCTAAGCATGCCGCTAGACCAGCTGGGATCGAACTGTCTGCGGGAGTGTCAGAGGTCACATTATGAAGGAGCCATTGCAGCTTAATATCCTGTCTGTCAAAGCACACAAATATACACTGGGCCGACTGAGCCGTCCGAATTATCTCGGCACTTGGCAACCTTCCAAATCAAGGTGGCTTCAAGCATGTCAGATTGTTTATGTTATGTAAGGTATGCTAAGCCTCCAAACGCCCTCTCTATTCTAGTTCCTAGCCCCCCACCACCGTTCAGTGGATTGGTGCGGGAGATGGGTACCGTATATCGTCAGTGCATACAAGGTTTCTGTCCTGCCTCCTCTCTCGCGTATAACACAGACACGAGGGTATCACGCAGGATAAGTTGAGGGGCTCACGTGTGTGAATGTGTCAGAAACCACATAAAGGAGCCGTTGTTGGCCGACTTAGAACACCAGTCAGTCACTCCGCACATTAGGCTGACTGCAAGATCTGAGTGTAATTTCCGTCTCAGGCTGGCATACAAATGAAGAGTGGGGCGAGGATCATAATTACCTCTAGCGTGAGAGGTGTTGGTCCCAAAAACGTTTCGGTTAGTTTTGAACGTAGCCATGCGCGACGTAGCTCCTGGTTCGCAAAGCTGCAGTATAGCCGGTGGCGTTGTACCGCAGGTTTTAATGGGGAGCGCATATAGGCTAATGGGTCCATGTGGTGAGTGAATGTGTATGGACAGGTGCAGTCACTGTATGCTTGCACTTTTGACACGGGTTTTCCAGTCCCTGTGCGATAGTTTCGCAAATGACTTTGCAGGCTGACGTGTGGTGACAATGCGGGCAGCGTAAGCTGGTGGCGTTATGTTGGTACTTCTGTCACCGGGTGGCCGGTCTGCGTGGGAAGGTTTCGGTAGTGATAGCCTGGTGCGTAATTTGTATGTGCTGGGACAATTAAAGCAGGATAGGTCGACGGGGTCGTGCTGCTTGTACTAGTTTTCGCGCTCATGGGAGATCTGGGAACATCTGATCAAGTACGTACTGAAGCCTCCTCAAGGCAACAGTCTTGCATATCTTCACTCTTGTGTTAAGTTCTATGTCGTGGCGATTCCGCACAGATGATTGCAATCGGCCATTAAAATGTCTGTCAGATCTGTAGATGATGTGGATCGTATAGCATTAACCACGGTAAGCGTCCATCAACTCGGCGGCGAAAATGAGACCGAAATGTGCGGAAGCGAGTACTCAGGTCCTATTCATCCCATTCATCACTGTGAATGCTTCGGATACTAACCCATTGTTAATGACGCGCGCCATCAACCCGCCGTGAATCTGACGCACAATGTGCGTGAACCGCTCAGGACTGGCGAATGTTCGCATTATTTTCCGTGATTAATGGCGATTCACTGTGGGAGAGACTTTCGTTCGATCACATAACGTAGTGAAGAGTTAGTGTTGCATCACCTGCCGCTTCGGTAGCTGGAAAGCGGTTTTATCGGAAGCCGCATTGACTTTCCGAAAGCAGTCCCCATTTTAAGTGATTTTTAAGACGATAAAGTACGCTGTGTGCGAAAATCCTACCGGCTAGGTAGAGCATCGACATGCCTCTGTACTTACCAGAGAGTAGCCTGTTCCCTTTCTGCTGGTAGAGGTGGACGATGGGCGCTTCCCTGAGGAACCTGTGCTTGGCACCACATCTCATGGAATATCGTAAGTTCAGCCACCAGCCGGGGGCAACTGCGCTTGTAGACTTCCGCTGGGAATGCATCCAGTCCCGATGCTGGAAGATTGTTGCACAGCTTGGATGATTTCTGGCAGATAGGCAAGAGATCCAAGTCATTATTCGTTTCCTTTCAGGGAGCGGATCGATGGTGACCTCGGAGATAATTAAAGCGGTGGAGGAAACTTCTCAAGCATTCGGCTCGACGCTTCAAAAATTTTCATTTCGCCGTTCGTTGTGTTGTACCATCAGAACTGAGTAGCAGCGTAATTTCATTGATGCAGGGGCCGTTGATTGCCTCGAAGAATTTTTTAAAATTTTCATTGTCGTCCGCGTATCTTTGGCGACTAGATCACATCGAAACGAATTTTGCCAAAGCTCACGGCGGCTGTTCTCGATTTCTGGGGATAACCAATCACAGATGCCGCAAAGCTGGCCCCTGACCCGGCAACGAATTGCACGCGTATGCCGAGCACACTGTCTGACCAAAAACCTTCAAGGCCGACCTAGACAATGAACGCTCTCGCTGGCCGCTGGGATGCATGCTGCTAAGACATCACTTAAGACCCGGCTGGCCTCCTGGCTAGTCGTGCGCTCCGAGGTCAAGCTTCTTCCTGCTTATTGTCCAGTCCTCTGCATACAGAATAAACTATTCCTATTACTCTGGTCTCCATCGGCTTCTTCTCTCCTAAAAAACCATGGTCTGAGGGTCGCAGTAGCTATGTGTTAACTCAATTAAGCCCCTACGATATACCAGTGGATTTCTTCAGCCCTGCGCATCATCCACGTGTCCCTTAGCTCCCGCAGCCATTTTTATATAAAGTGCCGCATCTGGAGAATGCCGCTATGTTGGCGCCAATCTGGTGATCCATGTAGGCTTTGGGTAGTCGGATTTTCTCGGCACATTGATTGCCGTTGTCGGCGGCATTTTGATTAACAGTCTTGGTGTTAACTGTGTGCGCCCCCGAGGACGGCGGGGGGAAGACACTAGGCTGTCGTCGCCAGTGTGTCTCCCAGGTGGATTGACGCTGGTATCCGACGTGCCATAGCGTGGGGTCGTCAGAAGCGCCTACAAAACGGCTTTTGTGTGAGTTAGCCTCAAGGTGATGATTGGCTAGACCTGGTGAGTCAATAGTTCGTATGTGGGTACGTTAGCCACCGTGAGGGATCGAGCACTGGTGAAATTTGCGGCACCTGCAATTAGCTGTCCGACGGGCGACTGAGTCTTGTATCACATGACCTCGTAAGTGGCCTGACGCGGGAGGAGGAAATGGCGCTACAGACGTTCTACGAGGTCGTTGCGGATGGCAAAGGCGACACCAGTGTCGCATCGCCCTGCCTGTGGGTGGTCAATCCACAAGAATGCGTAGCCGGCACACACATTCTCCAGTTGGCTTTGCTCTGAGAGTTGGTCCCACTGAGAACAGCCAGGCTCACATTGTAGCTTGTTAGTTCTCAAGGAAAAAGAGCCGTTCTCCGTTCGATCTGGTTTCTCCGAGGGGGTTAAACAGTTGTCAAGCATTCCAGCCAGCTAGAGTGAGCGGACTCCTCCCAATTGCTCGGAAGGTACAGGAGTTGGTGAGAAGGGAACTGGCTGTTTCGTATTCGTTCGTTTCAAAACAGAGTTTTGCAGTCTGAGCGTGAGGTCATCACTTGCTTAGGGCCCTTTTTCCTGCCGTGTTTCACCAGGAGGTGAGCCGTGCTGTCCGCCAATATGGTTTACAAACTCCAATAGTCATGACGACACGGTTCTTAGACGGTGAGCGCGTGGCAGTCCGCTGTCAGTACCACTGCACTGACTCATCTTGCCTTGGGTACTCGCGCGTGACAACCCCCTCCGTATGCGCTCGGTCGGTCGCTGTGACAGGCCCGCGTTGTCCTGTCCACCTCATGCTCGGTGTTAGTTCGGCGCTTGATGTGATTGTCAACTCGAAGCCAATGAATGCGTACCATTTTTTTGGTTGACAGCAAGTGACAGAGGACCCCCCCCCCACGGAGTCAAGTAATCACAACAGCGGACACAGCCCTAATGACAATGTTCCGGAACCAAAGGAGAGAGTGGTTCCAGTGGAAAAATGGTCTCACT
>JAYGXS010000001.1:103389960-103454778 GCA_036362985.1 Ligula intestinalis | reverse complement strand
ACGATAACGACGAATGGCTACAGTCACATCCCAGACGGTAAAACTTACGGTTTCGAGTATGGCACTTGTCCAAGCCTGGATAACCGGAGGTGAAACGAACGAGCTTTCACTAAACGTTTTGGATAGGAACGCATTGAAGCTATCGGCGGTCAACTTAGCGTCAGCTATGGGGTTTCCTAAAGCATCTTGAAGTATGGGGTGTTGCGTTTTCCTCTGCGCTTTTGCCGTACGCGAAAAGAGTTTCGCAACATTAAGGGAAGGATTTTCAGCGAAGTGAGCCTCATCGGCTATCTGCTTTTCTTCGGAGAGCTTCTTGGCCTGCTCAAAGGTCAGTGTGATCAAGGGCAGAACGGAAGTGTCGTTCTGCCGATGCAAACGACGAGAGAGTTTTCGCAGCCTACGACGGAAATACAGAGGAAGGTACACTTCATCCTTGACATGTATTACTTTCTTACGGGGTACAAAGTGGAGGATGAGTGGATCCAACACTTTGTACAGTGCATCGGTACAAACATTTACATCCAAACATTGGAAAAATTCAGACCAGTCGAGAGCGTTTAGATGTGCCAGTAGGTCAACCGTGTTTGCTGATCGGAAGTCATGATAAAAACTATACTTTTGGGAAAATGTTTCATCGGCCTCCAGTTCTAGTTCACTAACTGTAACATGGTCTGAACCCCCAAGTGCGTCTAAGGATGACACTGAAAGTGGTTCGCATCCCCTACAAAAAATCAGGTCGAGTATGTTTGCTCCTCGAGTGGGAAAATCGACTACCTGATCCCACATGCCGATATCTATTGCCTCAAGTAAGTTCTCGTACTTTGAAGGACCGGATGGTGGAAACCACTGCACGTCAGGAAGGTTAAAATCGCCTGCAATCAAGCAATACTTAAGATGCAAGTCAGCTGCGGCATGAAATGCCTGCGAGAGACAAAGATCGTAGTCTGAATTGGCATTAGGTGGGCGATAAACACAGCCAACAAGTAAGGAGTATTTGTTTTTTAGAACAACTCGTAGCCACCAGCTCTCCTCCACCGCTGTGAATTGTGGATAGTCCAACGGGAGAAATGCAAGTGGCTGCTTAATATAGATGCAGCTTCCTCCGCCACGGCCATTGTTTCGATCGTTCCGAATGCATGAATAGCCTAGAACAGAGAGTTCTGAGTCAGCTACAGAGGCCGATGCCCATGTCTCAGTTACCATAACAATGTCTGGGCGGTTGACGAAAACTATAGTCTGGAGCAGAGGGATTTTATTAATCAGTGATCTGGCATTTAAAACGACCAATTTAAGAGGACATGTCTGAGGTTTCGGTGGTGGGACAGCTAGGCCGTCACTGTTACCGGCTTCGACCAGAGCGATGTCCTTTTGACCTGAAATATTTTTCCCTCTCTTATTTTGAGATTTGTCTCGCCATTGGTTCTCCGTTTTTCCAGCTCTATTATTAGCTGTCTCATCTTTCTCCGCTCTTTCAACTCGTAATCCGGCTAAAAAAACTTGCGAATGCAGACTCCATAAGGATGGTTTGCGCTCTAGCAAGAGTTTCGCCTGTGCTTCAGTTTCTAAAATAGCTTTTAGAAGTCGTGGCCGAGAAATTGATTCGGGAGCTGTTGGAGCCTTCCCTATTGGAAATGCCTTAAGAATGCGGAAAGACTCGCCTGGTTTTAGCAACGGTTTGGCGTACACCCGCATAAGACCCACGTCATGGTCAATTCGTTCTTGTGCAATTGACGACTCTGGGGCCCCATTTACAATTTTTTTCTGCTTGCGACTCAATGGGGCCTATGTTGCAAGCTCACGTGTTTCAGCCGAGGGAGCTTTAAAAGCGTAAGAGAGAAAGCTGCTTCAACAAAAATTAATAGGTTGATTGATGGGATTGTTGCAATACAGTGAGGTAGGACCGTGGTTATCGATAAGAAGCATGCGGGTTTGATACGGTCCTTGTTGTCGAAGAAACCACATAACAGCAAAGGCTACTTTTTCTCACCGTAGCATGCAGTCACGGGCATAGACTAGAAACAGTGATGACTCGAGAACAGAACTCAGATTTACTTCATTCAGAACTGAAATTTACCACAGTTTCGCATTGCCAGTGTACAAGGGTTGTGTTCGGTCGATTAAGAAAATCTCCAACAACTTGTTTTTACTCAATTTACGCCAAATTCTGGGCCCCTTTAGCGAAATCAAATTTGCTGATATTGAAAGACGGGAGTTCTGATCCGAATATTCTGGAGCGAACCAAAATCCCGAAAATCTATAAGTGATAGGGCTAAAACGGTTAACCCTAACTGATGGACTGTTCCAAGTCCGGTTCCTTAGGAGATAGGAGAGGACGGTAGGAATGCCAGAATAGAAGGAAGGATGTATTCTGTACATAACTATTAGAAAAAAGTGGCCAACTGGTCTTATCTGGCCGTGAGAGCCGCGTGAGCACGCGTCCCGCTCAGAGCGGATTCGCAAGTGTCAGTCGGCGCAGGAATTGACAGAGGACTGGAGAGCGCTTCAGGAAGCTGATTGACCACGAGCGCTTCGGGACGCTGATAGGTCGATCAGTTTGGGGTGTTTCTATGCGCTCCGGTCGTGCGAGGGCAAAGGTCGCGCGTCGGTGCAAACAAGCACCATCGCACTGGGAAGTGCGCGACTGGGTGAACAAGATTGACTCTGCGAGACCACAGTAGTGGCGTCTCGCGTTTGAAGGAGGTGGGCTGTAGAACCGCTACACATCTACGCCATGCTGCGGCAACTGCAACCGTGAAGGTGCGGCCATATATGTGCAAGCGAAAGTGCAAATTATTCTCTAATCTCTCCCCCATTGTGACTGGGAGAAGTAACGGTTAACCAAAAAAAGATGAAAGTGAAAAAGGAATGAATATATGATAGGGAAGAGCTTCCTTCGAGTCAAGGCACGTTTATTAAGAGGAATGTGGGCAAACTTCTTTGAACTCCCTATCGGTACACATTAGTTAAGAAATGCATCAGCACAGCCGAACATTTCAAATAAGGTCGTTTTCTTAATTGTAGGTGGCTACTTACTTGTTCCAAGTAGCATACTAATATGGGGGTAATGTCAGATAACAGGAGCCAGCAGGTGTAACTAAGCAAAAACAACAGACAGTGAAAAAACTCCTAAGGAAAAGCTCATAATTCAAGAATGGAATGAAATTGGTAGTTTTTTAGGAGAAAAACTGTCGCTCATGCGAGATAAGTATGTGAATGATAGAACCGGCATGCTGCTGTGAATGTTGGCGGCAAGCCGGGGAGCCCATCGCGATTAATATCTTTATACAGAAGGCCACAGGAGGAGGAGCCCGCAGAGTCCCATGTACGTCCCAAAGAACCGGAGCTGCGACCACGATACGCCCTTGCCAGTTTCCGAGGCCATCATCTTTGCGACAAAGAAAAGAGAAGCTGCCACGATCTCAACTTCCCATCCGTTATTGGTTGACGTAAGTAATTTATAAACGATAATATAGGAAATCGGTTTTTAGCTCCAGGACGGTGACACATTGGCTAAGAAATGCATCACTACTGGATAGAAAAAAGTAAAAAGGAGGCCGCTTAGTTAAGGGCAAGCGAATAGGAAGCAGTTGTTGGTTAGTTAAAAAGATTAAATATACGTGACCACTCTCCAATTAAGAATAATATAATTACACGTGAAATTTTTACTTCGGGAATAGTACCTCGGCTAATTGGCGATGCTAAATGACACGAATCAGTAGGTGGAACAAAAGAAAAATGTTCCCTAGAATTGTTCGGAAACTATAGAAGTTTAAATGCGGAATGTTATGCGGAAAAAAACTGTCACTCATGGGAAGAATATTTTTTTGGAATTTATATTTTTCAGCGCGGGTACGGCACTATCTGTACAAAGTTATTTTCAAAAAAAATAAAAAAAATAAAAAAGAATTTGACACTATGTGCAAATAGACGTAAAAAGTCGTAATAATGTCAGGAGAAATTGTCATTTTGGGGCAACATTTAGCAATGTTTTGCAGGTAATTGTGAACTTAAAAAACCAAAACTTATGGCTGCTGAAAAATTCTTACAGTGAAAATGGAGACATAGTTCAACGGGCCTCATTTTCAAAAAGTGTGCAAGAGAAAAAACTGCTTAGGAAGGTAAGACATAGTAGTAGAGCAGACATAGGTGTGGGAAGTCTGATGATAGTTAGTAGTCAACAAAACGGCAGCAGTTTAGACTGAGTACTTCCACTTGGCTTCGTTTGATTCAGTGGTGGTTAATGGAAACATCTAGGTTCTCGGGGGACACGAGGCAGAGAGAATAGTTTCAAGCAGATCTCCTAAATTCCCGATGGTCCTTTCTCAAAGTTATGGAGAAAGCTGCTCGAAAAAGATGAGAAGAATAGAAGGTTAATATAATCAGTGTTAAGATAAATGTGCAGTCGCCGTTTGAAAGCAGGCAGTCTAGTTAACGACCTAATTTTGATTGGCAAGTTATTCCAAAGAAAGCTATATCTGGAAGCAAAAAAACAAAGAGCGTTTACATGAGGAAGATCCGTTTTATGGATGCAGTCGTTAACGTAAACAATGAGCCCGGTAGGGCCAAGGGTGGAGCCTCGGGGAACACAACTTTCGACCGCAGCCTCCACCGACGGCTGGTCACCGAAATGGTCAGCTAGATAACGGCCAAATCGGAAACTTCGAATACATTTGAGGAATTTTACCAAACACCTGTCCTGCTGAGATTAGGTAGGAGTATTGGATGTGGGACACCATCGAATGCCTTCTTTAAAGTCAATATCGACAACATTAAGTGGCGTTTCTCCATCAACTCTCCGCTTCCAACGTTGCAATAATAGAGCAAGTTCGTCACGCAGGACCTGCCTCTACGGAATCCATGCTGCGCATCTGATAATACGTTATGTTACTCTAAGAATTACAAAAGCTCTCGCTTAATTATTTATTCCATAATTTTGCTGCGGACCGAAGTGAGGCTGAGTGGCCTGTAAATGTTTGGAGGTGATCTTTATGCCACTTTTGAACAGCGGTATAATTCATGCAGTTGTCTAATGAGCAGGTAAATAGCGGGCTTGGAAAAACATAGAAGGGTGTTTAGCTGGTTCTGTTTTGAGATCCTTCATCCAGACCGAGCGACTTCAACGTATTTAGCGCCAGCAACTCCTGACAAACAGTCGCTTTGGCCAAAGGTATGTTAGCAATCCTTGCACCGTCATCTGAGTCATACTCGGAAGGGGTAATATGGTTTTCCTTCATAAAGGTGCATGTAGAAAATAGTGAAAGTTGCCCAGATATTACTCAATCCGTATTAATTGTTAGTTTATCGCTTGCCTTCAGTAGATAGACTAGGTCAGGGGTCGGCAACCTTTTTAACTCAGAGAGCCAAGAAAGCAAATATTTGGAAAATAATTTAAGAAAGAGCCATATAATCTATTTTAAAATTATTTAGCCTGATGATTGTAAGGATTCGAGTACAACCTACTACTTAGACGCTAAAGAGTAACCAAAATCATAAAATCTCAAGTTTCTGAAAGAGTCATAGGCAATAATCAAAAGAGCCATATATGGCTCGCCGGCCATGGGTTGCCGACCCCGGGACTAGGTCCTGTTTCGTGTGCTCGTTCTGAGGTTGCTGTAGAACAACTTCAGTTTTGAAAATACACCGTTCAGTAATTCTTTTTCAAAAGCATGATTTGTCCTTAAGGTAAATCACTCGACGAGGTTCCTCTGTGCCTTGTATGTGGTTATATATAGAGGATTGACACCAACGAGCGATTTCGTCCACAACCTGCGCTTTTTATTCACTGCTTCCTTCAGAGCCTCAGTCAGTCACTGGGTTCTGTTGCTTAGCTTCTTCCGTGAACTCGTAAGACAGATGCACTCCAATATCAGGTTACTTCAGAAAACAAGTCATCTGGCTAAGTTCAAATATTCCAAGCTGATTCTGGTCGACTGCGATTGTTGGAAATGGAAAAAGAAACTTCAAGAAGTTATTGCTCTGCTCAGGCGCCCATGTGATCTGTAGCCCATCAGTACAATACAGTAAAAAAACAGAACACACGAGTTGGCAGAATAAAATTTTCCACCCGTTTCTAATGCCCTCGAACCCGAGCAAAGTTAAGTTGAGGCTTACAAGTTTGGGTTTCTGGTAATCATGTTGACGCACACGCACGACAGTAAAATTTACCTCCCTATCTCGTCTTCCTTCGAAGGCAAACAATATTAGGTAGTCAAGTCAAGTCAATTTATTAAGAGAAATATAGGCAAACGCCTTTTAACTCCCTATCGGTACACAGTGGTTAAGAAGTGCGTCGGCAATGCCGAACACTTCAAAGAAGGTCGTTTACATAATTTGGGTGGCTACTCACTTTTTTCAAGTAATATAATCAGATGGGATGATGTCAGTTAGCACGAGCCAGCAGTTGTAACTGAGAAAAAAGTGCAGACAATGAAAAAACTCCTGCGGCATGGCTCAAAATTCACAACATGAAGTGTAGTTTATGGTTTTTTAGGAGATAACTGTCGCTTATGGGAGAAAGTGTTTGAAAAATATGCCAGGATGCAGCTGTGTATGTTGGCGGCCGGTTGTGGGGTCCAACACGACTAATATCCTGATCGGAAGTGCCATACGGGGACAAGGACGAGACTGCAGAGTCACGAGATCTCGAAAAATCGGAGCTGCGACCACGGTACACATTTGTCAATTTCCGGGGCCGTCATCAACGCGACGAAAACAGGAGAAGCTGCCACGATCGCAACTATCCGTTAAAGGTCGACATAAGCCAGCTGCATGAACAGGGCTGAATTTAGTAATAAGAACAACTTCATCATTAAATGTTACTCAAACGAAGTAAGTAATAGCATACAAAGTATTATATTTCATTCATCTGAAATAGGCCTGCAGTGGTTAACTGGTGTTAGGGTAAGCATTACTGTAGCAGTCTAGCCTTTTTAAAGGCTTCTACGGAAGTGGACATAACAACATCTAGGGGCAGAGCATTCCAAGCTTCAACCACTCTATTACAAAAGAAGAACTTTCGTAGGTCTAGTCTGGCCCCTGTTACGCGTAGTTTGAACGGATTTCCCCTTAAGTTCGTGGTTGTAGCCAACTGGAAGAACTCGCCAGGCATTAGGCAGCAGTCCTTACCGCGCATTATACGAAATGTTTGCATCAGATCGCCACGTAGCTGCCTGTAACTTAAAGGAAAGAGGTCGAGGTTTACTAAACGTGTTTCATAGGGTAATGATCCCTGCCCGGTCACAAGCTTAGTTGCACGCCTTTGTACCTTCTCGTGGAGACTGAGGTCTTTCGCGGTCCAGAGTTTCCATGCTTGGATAGCAAACTCCAGTTTCGGTCGTACAAATGTTCCAAAGAACTTTGCGAAGCAGTCTTTATCAAAGGCGCAGAAAGCACGTATGACAAGGTACAGGACGGACATCGCAGACTTAGCTACTTTTGCGCAATGCCGCGAGGGCTTAAGTGACGTCGTGATCCACAATCCTTAATCTTTCTGCGCGCCCACTTCTTGCAATCGGATACCATTCAGGCTGTAAACCATTGGATTCTGAGAGCTTGGTCTACCTACTAGCAGGATACTGCATTTGTTCTCATTAATTGGCAAAAGCCAGTCATTAGACCAAGTTTAAAGACGGTTTAGGTTTAACTGTAAACGCTCTTCATCTGCTGCATTTCTGATGACTTTCCATATCTTAATGCTGTCGGAAAAACATAGCCACATCACAGTTCAGTTCACGGACACTGTCGATGACGTACATAATGAACAGTATAGAGCCAAGGACAGAGCCCTGGGGTACACTGCTCGCGACAGCAATATCTGTCGACTGCTGGTCACCAATATGAACAGTTTGAGAGCGGCCGAGTAGGAAACCTCGAATCCACTTCAGCAGATTTCCTCTGAAACCTAGTTGGCTGAGTTTGTGCAAATGTCTTTGATGTGGGACACTATCGAATACCTCCTTGAAGTCTGTATATATTACATGAAGCGGACTTCCTTCATCAACTGCCCAGGTCCAGCGTTCCAAGCAAAAGAGCAAGTTCGTCACACAGGACCTACATCTACGGACTTTTTGCTGCGCATCCGAAAGTAGGTTATACTGTTCTAGGAAACGCATCAGCTCTCGCTTTACTAATTTTTCCATGAGTTTGCAACAGATCGAAGTAAGGCTGATTGGTCTATAATTGTTTGCGGAAACCTTTTTGCCGCCTTTATACAACGGTGTGATCCATGCAGATTTCCAAACGGCGGGTAAACAACCAGCATCAAACGAGGTATTGAAAAGCATGGGAAGTGGTTTAGCCAGCTCCCCAGCAACTTCTTTCAGTAATTTGGGCGGAATGTCATCAGGACCAGATGATTTCGATTCATCTGGTGTAAACAACTCTTAACGACCAGTCCCTTCTGCGAAAGATACATAATCAATCTTTGGACCATCGTCTACGCCATTGTTGGGAGGGATGAATTCACTTTCAATTGTTAAGATCGATTTGAAAAATTGTGAGAGATGCTCAGCTTTTGCACCGTCCTCATTAACTTCTGTTTCGTCGCTTGCTTTCAGAAGGGGGACTGGGTCTCAGTTTCGCGTAGTCTTTCTTCGGTAGCTGTAGAATAGCTTAGGATTTGTAACTGCTCGGTTATGTAAATCTTTCTCAAAATCTTGGCGTGCCCGGAAGATAAGTCGCTTCACGAGGTTCCTTTGCGCTTTGTATGCATTGGTGGATGCCGGAATCCTAGCCACGAGAGATTTCCTCCACAGCCTCCTCTTCTTATTAATCTCTCTTTTCAGCACTTGAGTCAGCCAGTGGGGTCTGTCATTTAGTTTCCTTCATGTAATCGGCAGTGCTTACTGAGGAGAGTATGCAATAACTCACTGAAGCATTCTTAATCATCGACTACATTACCGGAAAAACTGATTTCCAATTGATGTTGTTCATTTCGGCCTTCGTTTGATCGAAGTTGCCACATCATATATTTCTTCTAACCCCGGTAGGTTGTTCAGGTACCGAGAATATTGAATAGTCCCAATGTAGTACGACATGATCACTTCGACCCAGTGGAGGTAGGGATTGCACATCGTCGATGCTGTCCAGTGATTTTGTGAGTACCAGGTCTAGGCAGTTTGATTGCTGCCCTTCACGCCCCCTGGTGGGAAACAGAACGTGTTGGATGAGGAACAAACTGAGTGTCAGGGCTAGTTAACGCTTGTCGAAAGCTTGCTCCGGACCACGTGCGTGCGTTGAACACCAATCGATGAGCGGAGCATTAAAGTCACCCATAATCTAAAAGTCAGGCCGAATTGATAATCGTGCTGACTGCTCTAGCAGGCCAGCGTCAGCCTCGGGATCACTTCAAGGTGGCCGGTAAACAATCAAAACAAATAAACTAGGTGATTCCGGTCCCTATATATATTAAGCCAAAGAGCCTCGGTATTGCAAGCAAACCGTTCTGTTTTTTCTAAGACCAGTAGCCCATGTTTCACGTAAGTTATAACGCCTCCTCCTTGACGCCCTCTCCTATCTCTTCGAAACAAATTAAATCCGGGTAGCGCAACTTCGCGGTTATCCACGTTTTCAGACTACCAAGTTTCTGTTAAAGAGATAATGCCGGAGGACATATCGGATATTTGCACTTTCAGTTCATCTAACTTGGAAAGTAGACCCTGCGCGTTGGTGTTGATAAACTTTAGCGACTTATGCTTTGTGGCTTTTGTTACGGTCCACTTTTAACCTCCGTGTAAGGTACCAGTTGCACCTTCATTCGAATTGGTTCTGTCCGACGTATACAAGGCCAGGACTTGGAATCACATCAATTGGCTGATAAATCTAGATACGCCGTCTACCCATGCAACAGATAAACTGGTGTGCAGACGATGTCACATGCTTTTCGTGGGTGACCCCCGTCTCACACTCATGATAGCGTCTTAGAAGTAATATTGATGCATACTTGAAGCCTGGACCCCAGTTCTGAGTATGAACAAGCTATAAGGTCCGTCTGCTGTCTTAGCCTGTAAACTAGCCAGTTAAATTTTTGAGGCAGTGGCAAATGCAGCGCGAGAACCTGAACCTAGGTCTACCCGCACCCTTTCATTTGCCTCAGTTCTTACATACACTAGCGAAATCTGCAAAGGCCTATTAAATTATTCCGTGAGCAATTCCGTTCCTAAGTGTGGTCCTGCGTATATCCAGCACAACCATTGTGCGGGCCAAACAAAATGTAGGCATGAATACACAGGCCAATCTATGGAAGACACGTAATTGTGAGCAACACGGTGTAATGACCCAAACCGAACCTCCCTTGCTTTAATAGATACCCTTAATGTTACCTGCTCTTCTCTCGTGTTATCAGGACGCTGATTGGACGACACGACCATCGCACGCCGCCATTTCCCGACTCCGTTAAGTCCCATCCTCGTCGACTTTTCTATGCTCTATTTCATACTCCCCTTCATTATAACATTATCCTACACTCGCTCCCTTGCTTACGCCCTCGATCACCTGTATTCCTTAATAAACATTACTTCCCTATTACCACTTATATTCTTCGGATATGAGCCGACAATCTAGTTCTAGTGCGTCTGTTTGTGATGATGAAGAACCCCAAATAGGAAAGGAGTTGGAAGACAGGAAGTCCATCGAACAGAAACCGCCGATACCAAATCCGTTACCGTGCAACCAGTGTACCCTACTCGCCTCGGACGCTATAATGGCGGCAGCGGTGGGATGAAGGGGAGTACACACCCTCCCCCTCCGAGCACCAACTTTGCCAGCACTGAGGACAGTGCTGAAACTCGGAGGGAGGCTATGTAACAACCCAAGAGATTGAATGATTGTTTAAGTAGACCAAGGTCGTCAGTTTTGGCGCAGACCCAGGATGAAGATGCTGTGATCGAGTGTTAGTGAAGAAACCGGTGCCCTTTCCCCTCACAGCCGCTGATCCCCTTCCCGCCGCTGTCGTTGTCAATCGTATCGGAGTCCCACACACAATGTCAGCACTCCTGTCTCGCCCCTGCAGTCGCCTACAGCACTGTTATCTCCAACGGTAACTGATCAGACTTTAGAGAACACACTCCACTCCAGGGTTTCCCCCATCTATATGTGGACAGGTCGTGAGATCCGGCTTCCGGTCGAACTCCGTTTTCCACTTTCCTCCCCGGATCCTACTACGCCTAATAGCTACGCCCGCCAGCTCCGAGAGGTTATCCGCTGCGCTCACAATGCTGCACGAAACACGCTAGGGGCATCAGCAACCCACCAAAAAGACCATTTCGACACTCGCATATCAGGCAAACCATACCAAACCGGCGACCTGGTGATGTATTATAACCGAAATCATCCTCGCGGAACCTCCGCTAAATTCCATCACCCCTGGCGAGGACCCTTCACCGTACTCGACACCTTTTCCTCTACAACCCTACTACTCCGCGACACCATCGACCCCACCGTCCCCTCGTTTACGGCTCAATTCGACAAACTCAAGCCGTACCGTGGCCAGCTTCCCATATGTACATTGGAAACTTTCACGATCGTCCCACCCGACCAGGTCCCCCCAGTCACCTTAGAGGTCACATTTCCATCACCCTCTATCACCACAAGCACTGAGGACAGTGCTATACCTTAAAAGGGGGGCTATGTAACGACCCAAACCGAACCTCCCTTGCTTTAATAGATACCCTTTATTTTACCTGCTCTTCTCTCGTGTTATCAGGACGCTGATTGGACGACACGACCATCGCACGCCGCCATTTCCCGACTCCGTTAAGTCCCATCCTCGTCGACTTTTCTATACTCTATTTCATACTCCCCTTCATTATAACATTATCCTACACTCGCTCCCTTGCTTACGCCCTCGATCACCTGTATTCCTTAATAAACATTACTTCCCTATTACCACTTATATTCTTTGGATATGAGCCGACAATCTAGTTCTAGTGCGTCTGTTTGTGATGATGAAGAACCCCAACTAGGAAAGGAGTTGGAAGACAGGAAGTCCGTCGAACAGAAACCGCCGATACCAAATCCGTTACCGTGCAACCAGTGTACCCTACTCGCGTCGGACGCTACAACGGTCTATCTTTTTAAGTGCTAGTGCATTTGAACTTTTAAATCTTTCTTTGAACTTTTTAGACATCCAGTCTGGGTTCATACTTTGCCTCTCTTTTGAACATTTAGGTCGTTTTTCATATCATCTTTTTATAGCTCATAACTTTAAACTTGATACTTTAGCGCATTTATCGCCTAATTGTTAGAATTTGTTGGTGGCTTGTCTACGATATGTATGTTAAAATCCCTTAAACAATTTCGGAAAGCACTGCGTTCCTTAAAAATTTTGCTTAAAGGCTCAGTATCTAGTGGAAAAGGAATAGGCGCTGCAGCAAATTTCCTTTCCTCGTTAATTTAAAGGTTTACAATTAAGTTTTAGTTTTAATAGGCTAAAATAAATACGCAAATGTTAATCACGATTTTGCGAGTATAGGATTTTTGCTATCGGATTATCTATTAATGGAGTCCCTATCGCAGTCTTGTGAAAATGATGAAGATTTAGACGACATTGACGACTATTACTATCTATCAGACGACAATGAGATGGAAGAATTCGAGAAAAAGTGACCATATTCTCCTCTTTATATCTTAGGCATAACGAAAAAGAGCTCTCCGAAGACCTGAAGTGCAAAACTATTGACCCGGATGGAGCAGAACAAATTTTGAACAAAGACGTTCACTTTTTATCAAAAAAGATTTCGGTACTATTATACAACTTTGACATTTTTTAGGTCCCGCCTTGGCTGACCGCTTTATTTCTCCGGAAAAGAAAATGGGATTTGCAAGAAGTCGAGCAAGAATTTTTGAGAAATCCATGTTCGCTTTTGTCGTCCATTTTCCTCATTCCACAAAATGGCTACTGTTACACTTCCGATGCACCAGATTTCGGGAATGTCATTGCGTTAATAAATCATAATCAGAAGAATAATCGCCGCTCCTCGGGAATTAAATTGAAAGGTAAACCATACTGTTTTTCCAACAGCTATACGTCCTTTGCGCATATTCATTTTTCTTTGCTTTGGACGAACTAGAGGTACATTAATTGTGCCATTTCCTTTCGTTAAAAAACTTAACGGGAAGTTCGCTTACTCACGTGGGTAGTTGAGCTGAAGTAAGTAAGTGTCATTGAACCAAGGTAATTGTTATCCCAAAACCGTATATTTAGTGTTTGAAAGAGGGGATTATTAATTGCGTTTGTTTTATCCCGTACTTCTTTGTCGAAATTTACATTGTTTCCGATTTTCATGTTTAGACTGAGTTGCTTATGCACTGCGGATTTATTTCCGCTAGCTGTAGCATTCACGGTTTCATTCTCTTGGATTAGTATGCAAGCATACCTTAATATGTATGGCGGAATTTTCGCTGGTTCGAAACTTTCTGCGTACAACTGGCCTTTTTCTGTCAGGTGCATGCGTCCTCAGTTGGTTTCATGCACTGGAAGTTATTGACGGATAGCGTATTACATACCCCCCCCTAGTGATATACGATGTGCATGTTTGTGCGTGCTTTGTAGACAGCATGTTATCGTTCACAATATGAATGAGCCTTACATAACATTAAAAAAATGCTTGTTCAAAGGAACATTGGGTCGATTACAACCAGTCTTTGTATTTATCATACAAATCTTCTTTATTAGATCTTTTTTATTTGGAATCCACTAATTTCTCAAAATGAATAATTCTACTAAATGTCCTCAATGCAACTGAAATGTCACACGTCGGACGAAAGCCGTCCAGTGCCAGAGCTGTTCCAGCTGGTTCTACATTGCTTGTTTAGCTATGACCGCCAAACAGTACGAAGTTCTCAAAGAATTCGATGTCCAATGCTTCGTCATCTATTGTGAGCCATGTAGAAGCCAATCTGCACTCCATCTTTCCACTATCCATGCTGGCACAGTTCAAGCAGTTTTAGACGTGGAGACAGCTCTACCTATCATAGCCCCTTCAGCTGCAGATTCTGCATCTCCAGATTCTGTTGGCTGGGGTGACACGACATGTTCCTCTTCGCCTTTTGTTCCTGTAACCAAAAAGCCCACGAGATCTAGACGACAAAGAACAACCAACCCGCCCGCGCCTGTTCCCGCCCCCGACTCGATTCCAGAGCAGACCCCATCAACTAGTGTGCCGAAGCGCACGCACCCCCCGGTTGTTGCTGCAGCTCCCACATCTATGTCGGTAAAACGACCAACTGCTGAAGTGAGACAACGTGACAGGTGTCTGATCATGCTCAACGTTCCTGAAGCGACAGAAGGCGATGCAACCTATCGATTAAACTTTGACAAAGTTGCGATCGATCCCATTTTGCAACGGCTGCTGGAGAATGCTGGTGAGGAAATCGCGGTTAACCAAAATATTCGTCTCGGTGCCAAATCAGAAAGCCGCCCACGTCCGCTAAAGCTCATATTCGAGTCATCTGTGATCGCTAAAAATGGCTATCAAGATGTTATGAGCTCAAGGGCCTACCAGTATCAGTAAAACCCGACCTCTCACCCGAAGAAAGGGAAAAACGCCGCACGGCCGTCCAAGAGCTAAAGCGTCGGCACTCACCGGCAAAACGGACCTGATAATCCGAAATTTTCGGGTTATGAAGAATCGCCGTCTCACTGCACCATTGATCGTGAGGTTGTTAGACAACTCAGTCGAACAGCCTCCCCAATCGGTTTAATCAATGCCTGAAGCTTGCTTCCCAAGCTCGCTGAGCTCTCCCATTGGGTTAACAACCAAAGGCCGTTCTTTGGAATTACGGAAACTTGGCTCCATCCTGATATTGGTGACGCTGAAGTTCACATTCCTGGCTACAACCTTTACCGAACTGATAGAGCCAGTCCTGCGTATGGTGGGGTCGCATTGTACGTGAGACAGGACCTCCAAAGCAAGGTTATCCGAAGCCTTGGAGGTGAAGGCCTCGTTGAACAACTCTGGGTGTCAGTCTCCAGCTCCCGCGAATCACTTGTAATGGTGGGTGTTGTGTACAGGAGTCCTAGCACTACGTCTCTGGCCTGGCTTGACACGTTCGCTGAATACGCATCATCTTCTCATGTTTTTTTATTTTGGGCGACTTTAAACTTCCTTCGGTTAATTGGTCTATGACACCCCCAGTATCCACATCTCCAAACTGTCTAAACAACGCTTTTCTTGATGTCGTTTCGGTCAATGGTCTTGTGCAACATGTCCTGTCGCCTACACGGATATCAGCTTCTTCGTCATCGTGTTAGGATTTAATCTTAACTACCCAGCATGATGAAATTTCGAATGTCACCATCTCGAGCCCACTGGCCACTGGTGATCATTGCATCGTTTCCGCGTACTATCTGCTTTCACGACCAACAGTTAGACCCCGGAGACCACCACGGCCAAATGTTTGGCGTACGGACTTCAACGGCATGCGTCAAGCTGCTCCACGTTTACTATGGGAGGTGCCTACCGCTGTCTCTGTAGAGGAAAAATGGGCACTGTTGAACTCTAACGTTACTGCACTTGTCGCGGAGTTTACTCCAATGTCTGTCCCTGGCTCGTCCCGGCTATTTCCACCCTGGATCAGCCGAACAGCTCAAGGCTTATTGCGAAGGCGCGACCGAGCATGCAAAGCGTTTCGTTTACTCGGTACGGAATCTGCATTTAACCGCTATAAACGAGTGCGTAATGAATGCCATGCCGTTATAAGGCAAGGTAAAAGAGATTACGAAGATACCATACTGGAAGTTTCCGTCTCTCAGCCAAAGCGGTTCCACGCCTATATCAACCGTCGTCGCAGAGCTCAACCTGGAATCCCAGAGCTAATTGCAGCGAATGGTCAGCGCATGCTATCGGACGGGGAGAAAGCGCAGGCCTTGGCATCACAATACGGGGGTGTATATGCTAACCAGCACCAAACAATAACACCAGTGTCTCTCCCATCTCAGAGCCCTGAAATTTTAACAGAAATCGAGTTCTCGGTAGAAAATGTTATCCGTATTTTGACTGCACTTAAATCCTCGACCTCACCTGGACCCGACAATTTGCACCACTTATACTGAAGCTTCTGGCAGATACCATTGCTACACTTGTTATGGATATTTTTCATACGTCCATCAGTACGAGCACTCTTCCGCAAGATTGGAAGTTTGGTGTCGTGAAGTCGTTTTATAGATCCGGTGATAAATCGCTTCCCTCCAATTATAGGCCAGTAACTCTCACCTCGGTTTTAGTGAAGGTTCTCGAAACTCTCATAAAACAAGAGATGACAATTTCCTGGACCAAACCAACGGTTGGATTCAAGAGCAACACGGTTTCACGCGCGGAAAATCTTGTGCCACAAACCTGTTATTTGCCCATGAGTCTTGGGCCGAATAGAAAAATAGGGGTTGCCCAACACATGCGGTAATTATCGACTTCAGTAAAGCGTTTGACCGGGTTTCTCACCAACTGATCGTAAACAAGTTAGCAACCCTTGGTATTGGTGGCAACATTCTGAACTGGATTCGGTCATATTTGAGTGATAGGACTTGGAGTGTCAGTGTCGGAGGTGTATTTTTTCCCGCCGAGGTCGCATCATCTGGGGTTCCTCAAGGATCCATTCTTGGCCCCACCTTGTTCTCCATCTACGTTCAGGATCTGAAAAAATGCCTTTCCTCTCCGTTCGTATTGTACGCCGATGACCTGAAAATATGGTGTGATGTCACAGGTGCCAACGAAATAATCGCCCTGCAACAGGACCTTATCCAGTTAGCCTCTTGGGCTTCAAGTAACCAATTGCCGGTCACTGCTGCGAAATCGGCGTTCATGACAATTGGATCTACTGAAGTCGTCTCACCATACTCGCTCAATGGTGTCCCACTCTGACAAGTCACGGAATTCCGCGACTTCGGAGTCATGATACAAGATAATTTGAAAACAAACTGTAACACGGCCAAAATTCGTGTGGCTGGGCTTCGGTGCTTATGGATGTTGAGAAGAACTTTCTCTTTGTGGTCTCCCTCCATATTTAAAAAGCTGTTCTCCATCTATGTTCGGCCTGTCATCGAGTTCGCGGGCCCGGCCTACTTTCCTTGCTACGCAGGAGAAATGCTCGCACTTGAATCGGTGCAACGACTGGGTTCTAGGATGGTCCCACAACTCCGCGGACTTCCCTATGAAGCACGTCTTCGCAGTTTAAAATTGTTTTCCTTGGAGTATCGGTGACGTCGAGGGGATCTAATTTTTCTGTTCCGCTTGGTTGTGCTCAAATACTACCCAGAGTTGGATTGGATCATTATTCGAAATTACGACGCTCGCACCCGAGGCCACTCCTTTCGCCTAATCCAACAACGTTCAGACCATCTGCCTCAGAATTACCGGTTTTCCCGTCGGGTCATCAAAGACTGGAACTCCCTGAGTGAGGATATTGTCCAAGCAATGTCGGTTCCCAGTTTCGAAAGACGCCTTGATGCCTTTTTTCTAATGGCCGTGGATGACAAAATCTACTCAACCAGTCAGCGGTTCCCACTTCCTTTCGAGGACCGCCGTCCTGTTTGAGTTTATTATTCTGTCTTGAACTATCTTTGAAGAGACTCCTCCGGGCCTTGGGCCCCTTGTCTTAAATATATTGAAATTGAGATAGCATGGTTCCCAGGGAGTATTAAGTTATTTGCTTCAGAGACTTAATCAGGCGACTGATCAGCGCTTCTTGTGTGTCAGTCACGTACCGGTTTCCCTAATCACTCACGCATTTATTCGTCTTTCGTTATCGAATTTCGCAACCTGTTTTGTGATGTAGTTCACATGCAAGCAACATGTAGTGATTATTAGCATGTTTAAAAAAACACATTTTATATGACTTGCTCATTGATCTCAATAATCTGGTAGGTCACTTCCAAAATGCTAATTTCATATCCAGAATAGAGGACTGTAAAAGTCGATAAGTTTTTCTGAAATTTTGACCATTTACTTTTTTGTGATGAATCGCGGTAGGTCAACCTCAAAATGTACCGTTTCCTTCTCCCAGATACCTGTAAAATTACAATACTTTGGCGTTTTTTTTCCTGTAAGAACTTAGATGTCCCCTTTTCATAAAGATGACAAAGGCGTGTAGCATGCGCAAGAACTATGATCGCTAAGTTAGCGAGTCTGTTTTGAAATAAGTTCTTTGTTTTTCTGTATACTTTACAATCAGGTCGTATGGTATCACAGCGTTGCCAGGCGTGTTGTCATGGGTTATATGCTCAAAAATTATTTTATTCGTAATGTTATCTTTGCCTGTGTCCTCCTCCAGCTAATCCAAACATGATGACATCAGCCATCGAGCTTCTTCATAAACCATTTTCGACAATTTTGAATGAAGGCCTGCCTCGTCTTCATAAGTGCGCTAATCAAGATATTTAGTGTTCTGTCTTTTAGTGCTTTTGAATCTGCTGTCTCACTGCTATTATTCTGTTTGTCAGTTAAATGTCACGGTAAAAAGTACGTTTTTCTCAAAACCACAAGGAAAGCCGTTAAGCTAGCCGATGGCTACCCACGGGTGAGGCATAGTAGAACGGCCTTTAGCAGAGGTTAGTTTAAAAAACAGGCTTTCGGGGTTTGCTGAATACGTAATCGTGGACCACCAGCGATAGTGCCACCAGAGCGTGAGGAAGTGTGGACTGGTACGCTAATTGCTTTTTAAGCCAAAAGACGGCACTTTAACGCGACCACTTCAAACCACCACTTGTTACATCTGCTATGTGATAAGATTCTTGAGTTAAACTTAGAGGAGGACACCTCGAGCAAACAATTACTCTTTTTGCTTGCTACTTCTCATCTCTGAAGATTGACTCCTGTAAGAGTTTGAAATCTCAGGACAATAAATCAATTGATCCGGTGATCGATAAGTCTTCTTCCTTATTCATCGCATACGTGGAACGCGAATCTTTTCCTTTCTTTGGGAATCTGAGGGGTTCTTATAAACCTGCCCGTACTCAAAATCATGAAGAATCCTCTTTCGATAATGTCAAGCTAATTTACTGTGATCTACACTACGGCATATTCGACAAACGACGTGCTCCGTAACCATGGTACAGATGTTCGACCGAATTGTACTGACAGCATGCGGTCTTCGTCAATATAACGCGCACTTCTATCGCCTGTTTGAAATCCAAGTCTTCAACTTAGACTTTCCGGAATTTACTAGCCAGTGTCAATCCCAAATTTTAACTCTAAATTACCAGTTAACGCGATTCTTGCGATAGGCGTGGTATGACGATTACCTTTTCGCAGCAGATGAACCGTCTCCTGCGATGACTGTGGTGTTCTCGATAAGGACAATATGGAATTGGAATCTGCGGTCACATCAAGAATACGTGGGTGGTGTTTCTTCGGTGATGTGAATGTTCTGGAAAGCGGCGGATACCTTGAGAGGGATGTCACTACGTTCCTTGCATAGATGTTTAATAAAGCCAGTCCAGGTGTCGAAGATCTCTGACGGTGCGATCATCTTAGTGGGAGTCGGTAATTGTTGGTATTTGCCCTCTGATGTCCTCTTCTGCATATCAGCCACTTCGTCTTTACCTTTTGTGTGCTACCGACTGTGTATTTTTGTGTGACGATTCTCCATTTATTTTGGTCTATTCTGAGGCATTTCCGCCAGTTTTTGAAATCCTTTTTTGTAACGTCGACTATGGCCTTCTTGACGCCCATGACTAAAAATTTCACAGTAGAAGTCATTTTCGCAGAGTCCTCATTTATTTACCGGATGTAGGTGCTCTATGGAAAGTACATTTTTGTTTAGCATCACAAATTTGCTAAGCATGCGAGGTAATTCTGGGATCTGAGTGTCCAAAATTCGTTCTAAACTACTTCACTTTTTTTTATGTTGCAGAGACAATTAATGTGAAGGTGGTTCAGATTGCTTGCGTACTTTTGTTGGGCTATCTAGGTCCTTGTGCCATTGACAGGTATTGTCAAAGCTACAGTCCTAGACATCTATTTTTGTATTCAGGGGACGCGCTCCGGCGGTTCCATACGTAGAATTAAGGCCCGTTGAGGGTGGGATTGGATTTGCACTTTACATATTAATCTCGGTGTTTCCGAGGTAAAAGTGCTCGTAGGCTTCTGCTGCAGTTGCGTCGGCGTTTGGTTATTTTTCACTCGAAATTTTTACTGCCATATTTGTCGCCTGTGGGACGGGTAATCTTTGCTGTTAAATTCGCAACTTCCTCTTCGAGGTGGCAAGACGGTGCTCAGCCCAACATTTGGTAGAAATATGTTACAGCGATCTCATCCCACGAAAAGTGCGTGTTTCGGCAGTTGGCGGGCACGTGAGCGCGAGTGCATCCACGTGGTCGGGAAGACATACGAGGACGTGGACGCTGGGCAGACTGTGTTCTGTGCGGGTCTTCAGCAGCAGCACGAGAAGTCCGATGTGTTCTATGCCCGGGTGACAAAGCATTTTATCCTAAGCAGCATGAGGTGTGCCGGCCCATCCACTGAATTGACCGAGAAGAAACACTATAGGTATTCACAGGTGGTGCGGACCGTTGTAAAACTAACTTTCTTTCACAGCACTTAGTCTTGGCATCTTTAAAGCGGATTTTTTACCAAGGAGTGTAACTTGAACTGCTGTGAGTCGCTCATTCAAGCAAAGGAGCGCAGCTTTGTGACACTTCGCTTTTTGAAGCTGAAGACTACTCCGGCATCTCGTTCCTTTGGACGGCCGTTTCTGAAGGTCCACTTATCCTTGTTCAGAGAAGCCTATTTCACTGAAGCCGGCAATGTGTGCGTTGTTTTTTCGGTTTATTCGAGAGGAAAACATGCATTTCTGGCTGCCAGAGTAGCTGAAATCACTGGCGGAAAAGGATTCGGAGGAGCATGACTCCTGTTTAGAGTTTCAGGTTGTCGTGATCGAAGTAGACAGAATCCATAGAGTCAGTGCGTACGAGTCAAACAATCGAGAAGAGGGACTTAGCGAGTACCCTATAGATGGGCTTCATTCATCTTACAATTGGCGTACAGGAACTGAAAAGGGACAAAGAGTGGTTAGAGTAAAATAGGCAATTAGTGAACGATCATTAAAGGGCATGGGTGAACGTTAATCAACAAGGGTGAGAAGGCAGGGGTGAACGAGGGTCAGAGTAGGGCAAAGTTGATTTGTAGGGCCCCTAGAGATATCTATCTCCCTCGTATTTTGTGGTCAAACATGCAATCCTTGGCTATTGAGCGTAAATTAATATTTAATTTGTTGCGGAAGTGATCAAAAATATTCAATTAAATAAGATTATATTTGTTTTAATATGCAAAAATAGAGTAATATTCGATCACCATAAACTTCTGTTGCGCAGGATACGAATGCTAATCGGGGGAGATTTGACCTTATGCAGGCCGAATTTAACGAAAATGGTAATTCATCCACCTATTGGTGGAAATTTAACGAAAAAATTTAAAGTCAGGCCACCGAACATTTAAAAGTAGTTTTTTTTAATCGTCGAGATTTTTGGAGCCTCTAAAATCAATCTTGCCCAGGGTAATATTAGCAGGACGCAGGTGTATATTCGATGCGAACAGAGCACGTTGTCTAGCCCTTTGCACGTGAAGCAGCAAATAGTACGCCTCTGAGGGGTACTGCTCAGACACCGCAGATGATGGCTCACGACAAGGTAAAACTCTTTTTACGCATCGTGTTGGAAGTACTAGAGGTATTTGCGATGGGAAGTGACCGAATGCCGTAGATGGCTTGCGCAAAGTTAGCCACAGTCTCTGTTTCAGTCTCATTGCTCACCAGTAGCAAGACTGTGTCAAGAAGACTGGTAATTCGTTGTAGCTGGAACAAGACTTTTGTTCGCACGGATCCTTCATCAAAGTCATCAATTTGCCTAAACGCCGTAGCTGACCTGGAGCAAGCCATATGTACTCTTGTAACAGAACAAGTTATTTCGATTGATCCAATTGTGAAAACTTCCCGGCCTCAGTGGGAGTCGAACCCACACAGCAGGAAAGGCTTCTGCGCAGCCAACGCTCTAGCATTTGAGCGAGTAAAATTGATCCAAATGTGATTAAATTCATGGCGCACGGTGAGCCTCGTAGCTCAAATGGTAGAACGTTGGCTGCGCAGAAGCCTTTCCTGCTGTGTGGGTTGGGCTCCCATCGAGGTCGCGAATTTTTCACAATTGGGTCAATCGACTTATTTAAATCTGCCAAACCGCTAAAAACAAGTTATCTCTTGAAGTCTAGTCGATTAGTCGAAGTGGTTACTGGGTTGTGACCGCTTCGTAGAGCACATCTTCATTGAACCATGGATGATAGTTTGGTGCCTGGTAGGAGCCGGACAGAGTCGCCACTGCCTGTATCCGGGCCCATGGAGGGGTCGGCCACTCCTATAAGGGTATTACCTTTCCTGGACACCGCTTACAGCTTCCTCATGCCTGTCATGTCCTCCTACAGAGCGCAACACCAAGGGCGAACTTTGTCCCGTATGCCTCTCACCGCCCTCAACGCTGGAACACCTGGAGACCGCAGCTCTGACGGCGGCGTCGGCTACGCCGTCGGGAGCCGTCGAGCCTGCCTCGACCTGCATCGGCGGCGGCGGCGGCGGCAACAGTGCGTCGTCTGCTGGCCTGGGACCCTTCTCAGCCGCCCGTCTCTACGGCATGTCCTGCGGCCACGGCTACTGTCTCGCCTGCTGGCAGGCCTACTTTGAGGTACAGGTGCAGGAGGCCAACGCTGCCAACATTGAATGCATGGACTCGCGCTGCAATGTCTGTGTTACCGACAACTTTGTCCTGCTGGTCCTTGGCGAGTCCGCCAAGGCGGCTCGGTATCGTAAGATCCTCCAAAACGAGATGATTGCGGTGAGTCCTTGACGGCCCCTCATTGCTTGCCCTGCCAATTCCAGCGCCTTCGGTGGTCACTTTCCATCCGCTCAGTTGCGTTAGTCACAAGGCAGCCATTACACTTGCATGATGTAGACATGCAAAAAACATCCATTTGATACTAATATCGCCGTATATTGTGCATGCTTACAATTTTCGTTTCGATGAAAGGGCTGAACTCCAATGAACAATCCGGGGTGGTGTATCACATCCCCGTGTTTAAGCTGTCATTGTAACTATGCAGGGCAAAATGAACGCATGCTCGGTTCGCGCATGCACGAAGATAAGCTGGCTGTCAGACGGGATGACGCGTTGTCGCAAGTGGCGGCCCACACCCATGAGGTGGGTCACGAGTTTAACTTCAGAGCTGCGAAGATAATCGCCCACGCCGGCAGCAAGACAGACCGAGAATTGATTGAAGCCTGTGTCTCGGATGAGAATTCAGTCAATCGATCTGGTGCCGGCATACATCGCCTTCAGCAGGCATATCCGCATAGCCGACACTAGTGATTCACGAGTTCCCTCCCCCCGTATAACGGTGGATTGGCTCCTGCCCCTATAACTGCTGCTTGCTTTTCGTGGACGTTTTTATCGCTGACGATGAACTCTCTTAAGAGCCCGAAAGCTCAGGGCAATAAACAAATCGATCTAGTGCTCGACAACCCTTCTTCTTGCTTAGGGATTCGAATCTGTCAGCTGTACACTTTCCCATTAAGCCAAGCGCTACATTCCCCCATGCTGTCAGGGTCGCATATATCGCTCATAAAATCTTGCAATGGATATCGACGTTGTATACTTCGTGCTGAACACCTCGAAACTGGCAAAGACGATGATACTTCGACGACCATGCTACTGTCTTAAAAATCTCGAGATTTAAAATCTCACAACATATTTTCCTTGAGTAAAAGACTTAAGAAAAAAGAAAGTTTTAGGAAGTTAAATTCAGGGAACGTACGTTTTCGATTATCCGTCAGCTTTAGATGCCTGTCTACCTATTACCACGCGGCTGTTCCTGAAGGCTATGGGCTACATCTCCACGGTATACAGTCCTTCACTGAGCACTAATGTAGAATTTTCGTTCCAATTTTCAAGATAGCTTGCGGTCCAGTGGAGTTTTTCGGTTGTATTTTTACAAATAATTATACCGCTTTTGGGTTTTAGTAAAATACTCACTGTCAAGTATTCTGCCGACTACCGGCGGCTGATGGGAAGACTTTGCTCAGTAGTTTTTTTAAAAAACATTGCGCAGTGCGCGTATAATTTAAGCGGTACTAATGATGTTCCACAGATTTTCATAAGGCCAATCATGTCGGAAAAGAAATGGGCAGGACATGAGCCTGTCCGAACCGCCGATTATAACTGTGGTTAAAGAGGACGGACGCGAAAAAAAAGTACCTGATTCGCACTCACAGTTGGCATTGGTGTTCCACTTCGCGGGCAAAATTCACATGCAATCCAAGTGCCATAGAATGAAATTTTTGCAAAGGGCTCACCAGCCTTTGAAGGCGGCTAACTGGCTTGAAACAGCGGGACAGCCAAATATCCCTCGGGCTGAATGCCTCTTTGATATACCGCCTGGGAATCACCTTTTTATTGCTGTCGCTTTTACTCAGTTCACAATAGGCCTAAGCACAGTTCAAGAAAATAATAGGCTCTAGTATGGTGTTCATACGAATAAATTTGCTGCTAATAAAAGTATCCTGGAAATACTGAGGTCAGTACTGATTTCCACAGAGGTAAAAAGAAGTTTGTCAAACCTTCAAATTATTCCAGACTAATTGCCTTTCCTTTCGTTCATTGGGTAGTTTTGTTGACGATTAATGGGAAAAATATAATCAAATCTGCTTTTAAATAAGCACATAACATTCGAGTAAGATGAGTTTGTGCAGTTAGCTGCAGAAGACTTTGAAAGTGCATATCAATTGAGCTCCAGATATCCATTACCTGTAGTTTTCAGCAGTAACTTGGGAGAATGCCTTTTTCCTAGACCAGGAAGAAGACGTATCGAGTACCCGATCAATTAGTTTATTGTCCTGAGCTTTAGAAGTCTTACAGGAGTCCATCTTCAGAAATAAGAAGTAGCAACCAAAAGGAGGGTAATTATAGTGGCCATAGGCCAATCAACTGTCAGAATTCATCAGGTTGTCAAGGGGTTAGAGACAGCAGCCAAGAAGGATGGGGAAGCAATTAAAGTTGTGTACGCTAATCCGAAGATGGATTCCTGTAAATGTTCGAAAGCTCAGGGCAATAAACCAGTTGATCGACACTTCTTCCTTGTCTATGCAAATACCTGGAAGGCGAACCTTGTCATTCATTCGCGAATGCCTTTTTTCGTCTTGTTAAGTTTTTCTTCTGACCTGTCTATGCAGTAAATAGACTTGCTCTTAAAGGGTGTTGCATTTCCCGTGAAACTCCATCTGTTTGAGGTTTGTTTTAACACTCTTCTACACCTTGCGATGTATCCGGACTACCCAATCAAAATAGTATGAATAATTATAGTACTTTAATGTCTACTTATCCACTATTAAGTAGACTGTATATTTCGCGCGTCTCTAGGCTCACCCAAGACTCCGGCCATGCTCCAACTCACGCTGTTCCAGCGTTGTCTACGCGCTGGAAGAACCTCGTGCTAGAAGGGTCCACTGTGAAACCTGTGGCACTGACTTCTGCTTCGCCTGTGGCATGGAGTATCACGCCCCCACAGACTGTGAGACAATCAAACGGTGGCTGCAAAAGTGTCGTGATGACTCGGGAACCGCCACCTACATGGCCGCGCACACTAAGGACTGTCCCCAGTGTGGAGTGTGTATAGAAAAAAATGGTGGCTGCAATCATATGGTGCGTCGTATTGCGATATTTGATGCAGCTTCCACCCCCCTCTCTATTTCCCCCGGCGTATTTTCAAGCGTTTAGTCTGCTTACTTCAGCTGGCTGTATGTTTTTATTCTTATACAGACATGGAACTAAGGTTATTTTTTGTCTTTTTATTTCAGCAATGCTCAAAATGCCACTACTCCTTTTGCTGGGTCTGCTTGGGACGTAAGTACACACCCTTTGTTCCTTCCATTGTTTGTTTGAGCACCAACCCCTGCCCCAAAAAGGGAAACAGATGTAGGTCACCGACCCGGTTGAGCATGCTTAGTGCGAAATTCTTGGTGATGTCAGTGCGGCTATTCAGCTTCAGCTGCTGAAAGCGATATCTATACTTGGGCTTCTTCTTCTTCGTCTTCTTCTTCGTCTTCTTCTTCTTCTTCTTCTTCTTCTTCAGACAAAAAGTTCACCATAGAGCAATGGCCGGAAATTGTGCTCAAGACACGCAACGCAAATTTTTTTTTGACGCCCGTCTATGAACGTTCCCCGAATGCTAATGGAACGCACTTGTCCCCCTTCGACTTTGCCTTGAGCCTCAATTTTTGGGCCCTGGAAGCAGTCGCAGCGGTTAGTAGTCTAGGCTGATAGTATTGTCAGCAAAGGCAAGGGCGACTGCAGTGGCCGTTTCTGGCCTATAAGCCATCGTCGGCCACTCATATCCAGCCCCAACTGGTGCGCCACTGAAGACTCGAACTCGCGACCTTTTGATCAGAGTCTAATTGCCCTAACCATTGAGCCACGAGCTCATTGTTTTGCCGGTTTAGGTTGCGAGATATTGTCACTAGGTGATGGGTGGTATGGCCATTCCAGTCTCCGTTGCCTTTACCGGCAATACTATCGGCCTCAATATCTTCCGACCTAAACTGGCACGACAACGAGCTCTTGGCTCAATGGTTAGGGTGAATAGACTGCTCAAAAGGTCAAGACTTCGAGTCTTGAGTGGCGCACCACTTGGGGCTGGATATGACTGGCCGACGACGGCTTATAGGCCAGAAACGGCCATTCCAGTCACCCTTACCTTTGCCGACAATGCTATCAGCATTGGCTACGTGTCTACTTATATGAGAAAGACAGATATAACATTAGTGCAGATCATACTGCCCACCAGGAAAGGGGAAACTGAAATGGCCATTTCTGGCTTACTAGACGTTGTCAGCCAGTCATAACCAGCACCAAGTGGTGCACTTCTACATTTTATTCAGTTTTGCGCACCTCGTCCAGACAAGATCGACACGTTAATGCTATCACGAGTTGATGAACGTTCGCTGACTACTAATGGAACGCACTTGTCCCGCTCCGACTTTGCCTTGAGCCTCAATTCTTGGACCCTAACAGCAGCTGCAGCGGCTAGTAGCCAAGGCTGATACTATTGCCTGCGAAGGCAAGGTCGACTGGAATGGCCGTTTCTGGCCTATAAGCCGTCGTCGGCCAGTCATATCCAGCCCCAACTGGTGCGCCACTGAAGACTCGAACTTGTGACCTTTGTGATCAGAGTCTAGCGCTCTAACCATTGAATCACGAGCTCGTTGTCTTGCTGCTTTAGGTCAGGGGATATAGACACTGGTTGCTGGACGTTCACCGACCGCTAATGGAGGTCGTTTGTCCCACTCGAGTGCTGGACCACTTGGGATTGGGTGTGAATGGTTGATGACGGTCAACAAGCCAGAAGTTGTCAGTTAAGCCTCCTTTGTCTTTGGCGGTAATACTATCTGTCTAAATCTTATCATTTTTCGGTTCTGAGTGCTCGTGAACTTGTCCGATTTTTCTAGGCAGTATTTTTTTCTGGTTTTAGCATGGCAAACCCACTCTGCTCAGTTCTATGTCTGCAGCAAGTACATGGAGAATGCAGACCTGGCTAAGGAATCAGCTCGAAACAGGGCCCGGGAATATCTGAAACGCTACTTCTTCTACTACGAGCGGGTAAGTGCAGTAGGTGATCTAACGTACTAAATAGCGTCTACTCAATGGGAAATGGATCCAAATACACCAAAAAAAACGTCCAATTAATTATGAACAACTTTCAATCAAATGCAATTAAACATTTGGAACAATATTAGGAACAACAATTTAATCAAAAGCGTACAACTGCCAAAGGTGTACAAATTCGTGTCGAATAGGTAGCCTTAATTTTTTGATGTGTTTTTAAAGCCATTTATTACAAACAACTCAGTAACTGAACTAGCATGAGTCCGCTGACACTTATCAATAGTCTTTTGTACACTCTATCGTTAACTATGTTCGAAGAATTAGTGTAATACTAATTTATTATATTATGGAATTATAGGTTGGAAACGTTTTTAAAAGGCGCATATGAAGATGTTGGTCAGTGACTAAGAATTTGGGCTAGAGCAAGCAACTATAAAATTATAAGCCTGCGACTGCCTTAAGACTGCATTTTTTCCCAGTGAAATTAATGTGGGTTCGGGCGCCTTTGGAGTTTATTGAGTCTGGGAGTGCCCTTAAAAAGCCAGAGACTGCTATAACCTTTTAAGTGCTCTCAACAAACCGCTCCAGCGTGCAGACTCGGTATTTTTTACTCTCCACTAACTGAGACAGCCATTTTTTAGAAACATTTACCTACCCAGTGCGTTCTGGGGTGTCTTTCCATGCAGATTTCGGTCGTGTGTGTAGACTCGTTTAACCGCAAAACCTATTCACCGAAGTAAATGAGCGCCCGCGACAAACGTGCCTTTGATCAGTCGAAAAATCCCTACCTTTCTAAAAGCACTGCACGAGAGTATTTGTTTGACGACTGTCCACACACTTAATTTTTTCCAAAGTGAAGTCAGGGTAGAAATTGCAACATTTTGGTCCGCTTGTGCACTTCCTTGACAGATACTGATAAAACTTCTGTTACAGACGAAAAAACAACGAATTTATTCTTTAGAAGTAGAAGACAACTTGATGGCTGGGACACTATGTTAATTCGCCTGACGTTTCGAAATCCGTTGCGGATTCCTCATCAGAGACATACTCACAGAGCAGAAGCGGAAACATTTTGTGTGTGTACAGGGTTCTGCCGTAAAACTTAAACGTACAAAAAAATTGATAAATGCCTTTGTGCGCTGATTCGTTGCGTCAGCAATGACAACCTGGCCTTGTGATGTTGGCGTAAGATGATGTGGTGGCCTGTGTGCTCCCCGAGCGGCGGTTTGCTTCGGCCAAATTTAGTCTCAGCACCGAATATGGATTGGGCAAATCGTTGCACTTGTTGATGGATTGTGGGCCCGTAAACCATGACTCAAGTAATTCTCGGCCCACTCGATTGTCACCTCTTGCCAGAATTACGGCCTCATCAAATGTGAATGTGTGGCCGGGTCTCGTCGAATGAGCCGCAACTTGAGAATTGGCATCATTTCATCGCACTGCTGCTGCGTGTTCGGCAATTCGCGTCTTGAAAAGCCTGCCAGTTTCTCCGACATAGTTGCTTTGTCTGCAACTGCACCAGGTCCTGTAGACGACTCCAGATGTTTCTTGCCGTGGCAGTGGATCTTTCGGTTTCATGATCTGACGCCTTATGGTTGCCTCCGGCCTGTGTGCGACTCCAACTCCAAGTGGTGCAAGAAGGCGGCCGACAGCCTCTGGTACGTTCTTGACGTCAGACGAATAAACATATTGTCCCAGCGATCGAGTCGTCTTCTACGTCTCAATTACTTCCTGGGACTCGCATGTTCACTCGTAGAAGAATTTAATCTTTATATTTAGGATGTTTTTTGTTATTTCAACCGTTTTATGGGGGATTCACTGTATGATAAAAATGCAAAAATATTTCAGGAAGAACTGGCGTGGTTCCCGTTCCGTTTATAGCTAACGCATTTACGGCGGGCATGCATATGAAAAGAGAGAATAGGAATTTATTAAAATAGGAGGTTGGTTATAGACGTTATTGCAGTTTTAGAGTGTAAAATCACACAGCTCTACTAATTAGACATTTTTTTCTAACAAAACTCGTTATTTTTCTGAGAATAGCTTGCGTATTCACACCTTGCTTCACCTTATTTACACCTGACGAAAATATACTTCGAGTTGACGGAGGTTATTTTAGTACATATTCCCTATGCAGATTAATTTCTTTGTGTTGAGAATCATTGGCTAATGCCCTACAGGAGTTCAAACACGGAAGCTTCGGTGCATAGTACGGGAAGACTTCGCAGCCATTAGTTCAGAGTGGAGAGGGTGAGCGACCTCACTAAGCATGCGATCAGCAAATTGCTTGACCGTTTTAAACTGTCGCTGCATTATAATATAATTATAGTACGCATGCAGATAGCCGCTGCGCACTATAAATGCCGCGCAATCTGTGCATTTATCACCCTAATCTGCGCATGTCTCCCACTATTCCACTGCTACCTATGATTAGGGATTCTCGACAAAATCCGAAATGCCAGGAAAATAAAATTCTTGTTCCACTGATCGCATCATTTTCTTCTTCCGAAGTGCCGTAAAGGCTACGGGGGCCGGTACCTGCCTGCGCATGCCACTAACGCCCCCCCCCCCCCTCCGTTCGACATTTGTTATGGGAGCGCAACCCGAATAACGCCCGCTGCACCCTGATCTAGTCCCCGTGTTGGTTCGGCTAGATGGTTGGTTTAGGCGGAAAAACACGCGAATCAGGACTGCGTCCTCAGTCAGTGGTGGTCCTAGACGATAACCATGAACGACTGTCAGCCAGGCCTACTTACTGCAATCCTTCGTTAGACTTCCTTTTTTTGCACGCAGACTCATCTTTTTTCTTCTGTAGTGGGAGAACCACGAACGGAGCCTTCGCCTGGAACAGGAGCACTACGCTACCATCCAGTCCCGCATCCAGTCCAAGGTGCTGAACTGCGAGGGCACGTGGATCGATTGGCAGTACCTGCTGACAGCTGCTGAGACCCTGCGCAAGTGTCGCTACACCCTAAAGTACACATATCCCTACGCCTACTATCCGCCCAAAGCGATGCAGCGGCTGGCCCTGTTTGAGTACCAACAGGGCCTACTGGAGGCGGAAGTGGAGGATCTCTCCTGGAAGATAGCTCACGCCGAGATCACCGACAAGGGTGAACTGCTAAACAAAATGAACATCTGCGAGAAGCATAGACAGACCCTGTTGCAAGAGTTTCTCACCAACTGATAAGGGGAGGGGGACTCAGGACCAGCCTTCCCTCGACCATAGTTTGCCGCCCCTCTCTTTTCTCCCCCTCCTCCTCTCCCCCTCCTCCTCCCCTCCTCCTCCTCCTCATCCTACCCTCCTCCGGTCAGAACGAGAAGTGAGAAGGCCGTTCTAGTGGCTGTGACGAGGTGAGACAACAGCGTCTACACCCCTATAAGGTGTACTCACGGCAGTTCATAGTTTCTCAGTTTTTGTCTCCTCTTTCCTTTCTTTATCTTCTTCTCCTTCTCCTGTTTATTTTTGTTTTTGTGTCTTTAACCCCATCGCTTCCCCACCGCTGCTATTAGCGTAATCACGACTACTCGATAAACGCACACACCTAACTGGAGCCCAGTTTGTGAATAACTTATTTTTAACACCCACGAAAAAGCCAATTCCACTTCAATTACTCTTCTTTCTTCTGGACCTCGGCCATTACGCTGTCCGGAACCTTCATCCAGGGTTGAGGAAGATATTGTGCCATTTGGTAGGGGTTCGGCTGAGTGGGAAATTCTTTGTGATTATTGTTGCAACGGGGACAAAATATGGTGTCATCGTCTAGATACGCCCTTTGGAATCCCCAAGGAGTTAAAAAACAAGGAGGGCATAAAAGGAAAAACCACCCAGAGGAGAGTTTATCGTGTACAAAACCCAGAGTTGTGCCGCTGGCGTTGTCCAGGGCTGGATGTTCCGCCGCGGGACGAAACCCGGGCCTGGTCCGATCCGTGTTGCAACTCACTTCAACTACTCTTATTCTTCTGGACCTCGGCCATTACGTTGTCCGGAACCTTCATCCAGGGTTGAGATGTGACAGTAGTTTATAAGCTATAGTCAAGCGCGTTCGCTTGTGGCATGATTGGGCGCGTTGGAGTAAGGTCGCCTGCTGTGTGGCGTACCTATGTGGCGCTTGAGGAACTGCGACTAGTTGGGCACGCACATGGACTCGTGTGCGTATGTGTGTGTGGTCCAGCGGTTTAAGGTCATCGTGTGGTGACAGTCACAACGAAGGCACAAGCTCTTGCGGCAGTCCGCATTGACGAAGGAATTATTGTTGGCAGTTGGCCACAGGCACGACGCCTCAGGACAGCGTGCAAGATTATGCTGGCATTAGGTTAGACTAGGCTCCTAACAATTTTAAGTCGCTGCTTTCTCCACCTGCGTCTGTACGTACTTAATTGCAAATTGTTCTATCGCAATGGGTTAAGTTAATAGGGGAAGGCCCCTGCCCGTGTAGTCTTCAGGCCCGGTTCCCTGTGTGGAGAGGCGGAAGGAATAGTTTATTGTGTGCAGAAGGAGTGGATAATAGCTAGGAAGAAGTTGACTTTCGGACGAGTGAAGTCCGGCCGTGAGGGGGCCGGGTACGAATTGTGTCACAAGCGGTTACAGGGCGATGATTAGGAAGACCGGGGAGGCAGACGTTGGTGTGTGCTCATGTTGGCCACCGTGGCGGATCGAGCGTTGACGCAGTTTGATTGGTTGTCCAGGGGCGGGTCAAGACTTGGAATCACGTGAGCTTATGCGTGGCATAATGCGGGAGATGGAAAGTACTATAGGGTCACTACAGTTCTGCCAAGAAAATAATTTATTCTGCTTTCCAGGCCCGTGTGTGGTGGTTAAGTTTTTTACTTACGCACACGCGCCCGGCTGAAGAACCACCGGCCTACTTAGGATGTGCCAAATTGGATGCAAAAAGACTGCACCAGCCAAAGTAGGGCTCTTTGACACTCTTATGAAGAAGTCAAGTTTGGCGAACGTACGTTTTCGAATATTCATCAGCAGGCATTTACAATAATAAAACGTAGATTGGACTGCCATGATAGAGACTGGGTGGAGTCGTTTATTGGATTTGGTGCAGTTGTGGACAAAGCAACTACGTCGAAGAAACCGGGAGATTACTCCGGACGCGAATGGCCGAGCACGCAGGAAGATCGAGTCGTCTTCTCCTCAGTTACTTCCTGGGTCTTGCATGTGCACTTGCATTGGAAGGGAGACTTATTCACGATGGTTACAGCATAAGTCGTAAATGCATTATGTTTTATACTTGTTTGCGTGTAGATGAAATGAATCACAATTTTAGGGTAGCCAATCAAACTGGACAGAAAAAGAAAAATTCTGATAGAGTGAGAGGACGATCCAATTTGATCTGAGCTGCAGCTCTGGTTTTGAGGCTGAGGGGATACCTTATTGTTCTTTAAAGAAAAGGACTCGAATGGGATGGCTCCGTAAAGCTACTTTAATTCCATTTCTCACTGCTGTGAGATTTGACCATGTGTTTGGCATTAGATGGTGTCTCCATATTAGACTGGCATTATGTCCATTCTCAGCCGGCTCGCCTCGCGCGGGCCGCTGGAGCAGGTGAAAGTAAACAAGAAAATTTGAACACTGTATAAACAGCATTCCCGTTATGCAATGAGGGGTGGCAACTGAAGAGCCCTCTCGAAATTTATGGATCCATTAAATTTTGCTGTTTATACAGTGTTCAAATTTTCACCAGGGAAAAGAAGCTTTACATTTCTGAAACAGCACCTCCCTTTGGATACCATCAAGTCTTTGGAAAGACTTTTGCAACTGCGATGTAGAATAACAAAAGAAAATACGCGAATTGAATTTTTACAGAACTGTATAAGTAACAAGGAATACCCTACAGAGTTCTAAAAAATCCTTCGACGTGGGAAATTACGCCCAACCTTTCAAAACCTCGACCGTCTAACACAATCAAGAATAGAGGACTCAATTCAGTTGTTAGATTACAACAAAAGCCTCCTGCATCAAACGAAGCACATTCTTGATAAGATAAGTTTCTTCTGTTGGTCCATATTTATCAAGCATGCATATAGTATACAAGGCAAGACTAGAGATGCATTTCAGTTTAAGTTACAGAAATCAATTTGTAAGAAGCCAACAGAAGATATTTTTCCACTGAACTCAGATGACGTTATCTTGAATCTATCAGACATTAAATTAAACAAATAACAAACAGAAGCGCTTTCATTAGGACTAGATTTCTGTGTGCCAAAGAAAAGAATTAATCCAGTTGAAATTGAAGCCCAATTTGAAGCCTTGAGCTCTCAACTATCAGATTTAATACCCAGAGCCAATGACGACTTAGGATGGATGAAAGCCAAATTTGTGGATATCGCATACCAGTACAGAAGAGCTCGAATATCACAACGTACTCCTATAACTAAAGAACATATGCTTGCTCTATCCGAATTAAAACATCACAAAGAAATAGTAATTTCTAAACCGGACAAAGGGCATGGAGTTGTCATTATCAATCGTAAGGATTATACTAATAAGATGAAAAATATCTTAAATGATTCAAGTAAATTCCGTCAAGAACCACAAGGCAAAGAAGAAACCAAGGCATTGGAAGATTCCGCCTGGAAAACTATCAAGCGTCTGTTGGATAATAATCTAATAGATACCAAAACAGCGCTATCCTTAAAACCGAGAGGTTCTTATATTCCACACCTATACGGATTACCTAAAACTCATAAAAGGGATATTCCGTTACGTCCTATTCTAGCGATGTACAATTCTCCCTTTCACAGGCTAGCGCAATGGCTAGTTAAAGAATTGGAACCGATCCGCAATAAATTTTCTGCCTATACATTAAGGGACAGCTTCCATTTTATTGATGAAATTAGGAATCAAAATATTTCAGACAAATATATGATCTCTCTTGACGTTGAATCATTATTCACCAACGTGCCACTAGATGAAACTATTGAAATCATCTGCACCTATTCTTCCGAAACTCGCCTATCCCCTGAAATATTACGTGATTTATTAAAATTGTGTACGAAAGATGTGCAATTTCTATTTGATGGCCATCTATATCGACAAATTGATGGAGTAGCAATGGGAAGTCCCCTGGGACCAACTTTTGCTGACATATTTATGGGGCATCTAGAAGAAAAAGTATCCACAAAGTTGAACAAGATAACCCTGTACAGAAGATACGTAGATGACGTCTTCGCGATCGTAGACAACATCAAAGAAGCTGAACAATTATTGCTTATAATGAACAGCCTGCATCCCAAGATCAAGTTTACCATGGAACATGAACGGGATAACCAGCTTTCTTTCCTCGATGTTCACATGTCAAGAAAGAAAGATGGCTCCATCACACGAACTGTCTACCATAAGAATACGTGGAAAGGACAGTACTTGCATTATTTGAGTTTTGTGCCCATTCAATGGAAACGAAACTTGGTATGCACTCTCTTCCAGAGAACGAGAAAAATATGTTCTGTGGATACATTGGAAGATGAAATAACTAAACTCAAAGTAACTCTACAGAAGCGCGGATACCCAACACAGTTTATTGACAAATATAAAAAACCATTACGGCCTAAAATGACCGAACAGATAGTTCCGAAGAAGCCCGTTTTCATATCTTTGCCCTTTAAAGGTGACAACGTTTTCAATACCATCAAAAGACGACTCATTAATGCCATTCACAGGACATATTATGCCGCTGAGCTTACAATTTGCAATCAAACAAAGCTTTTACCGATTCCTCGTGCGAAGGATGCCTTGCCGATGCACGCCACTTCAAACTGTGTTTATGAATTTACATGCACTTGCGGATGCAAGTACATAGGGCGAACGCAAAGGCAATTGGCCACCAGAGCAAAGGAACACTTACCTAGCTGGTTGTTGAAGCAAGAAAAACGAACACCTCACTCGTCAATTACTGAGCACTTGCTAGATACGGGCCACTCCGTGGACCCTAAAACCTCCTTCCGAGTACTTGTTCAAGCACGAACAACTCGCACCTTACGCTACCTGGAGGCAGCGTACATAAGGCGGTTTAAACCCGACCTATGTAAACAATTGGAGCATGTAGTTAACCTAACTCTACCTTGGTAATACTGGCTCCTTGTTTACACATCCCCCCCCCCTCCCCAAATTTTCTTTCGTTTTGCCTAGACGTTTTTTTCTCCAGTTTTTGCTGTCTACAGCGTTTAACTTTCAGCTTTATCGAATGCCTCTTGGCCGTGTACAGTGACCTTGCCGGTTTTTATCGATTTTTTCTGTATGAATTCAGTTGTGTATTTTCTCGAACGTTCATTCCCGTTATGCAATGAGGGGTGGCAACTGAAGAGCCCTCTCGAAATTTATGGATCCATTAAATTTTGCTGTTTATACAGTGTTCAAATTTTCACCAGGGAAAAGAAGCTTTACATAAATAAGAAAAGTTAATCCAGTTTGGCATCAGAGTGTTTGCAAAATTTTAAAAATACACCTGCTCAGATGAGCTTCTTCGCAATCATTTTCATAGTAATGTGTGTGCCTTAACTTGTGAAACGGGTCAAAACTCAAGCAATCGGGATAAATTGGAACCAGCTTCCGATTTTTCAGTTGATACACAAGGTTGAAAGGTAAGTTGTCCTAATTAAGCAAACAATAGACGCAAGGTATATTGAAAGCAGTAATTCATAGCGTTAAATAATATTGGCCAGGAAAATGGAAAGTTTCCGATAGAAGCGAATATGTGAGTTCCAAGAAGCAGTTGAGAAGAAAAAGATGCGATCACTGGAACAAGAATTCTGCTTTCCTGGCGCTTCGGGTTCTGTCGAGAATTCTTAATCATAGAATGGCGTGAGACATGCGCAAATAAGAGCGCTACATGCACGGATTGCGCGCTATTTATAGTTCGTAGCGACCATCCGCATGCGTACTATGATTAGTAGCTCATCCTACCACCGATTGGGGTCGTAAGTGCTGCGACGATGGCTCGGCAGTTCGCTTTCCAGTCACTGATTGCCGCAATTTAGTTGTCCGTGTCGGGTGCGGGTTTGATAATTGTGCGACAATTATGTTCGCTGTCGTGAGAGTTGTTGCTGGGCCTGGTCCTTCCCACGTGACCGATTCTCCTGCTCGGGCGCTATCCTAGTACGCAGTATGGCAACGGCAAATCATTGCGCTTGTTGATTGACTGTGTGCCTAAGAATCACGACCCGAGTAGCTCGCTGCTCACGCGGTTGTCACCTCTTGCGAGGATTCCGGCCTCATTAAAACTTAAAATATAGCCAAGACCCGTCGAGTTTGCACCTTACTTTCTCAACACTGCTGTGTGCTCGCACATTTGGATCCGGGTTAATATCGCGGTTTCTCCGACGTAGTTGCTTTTGGACCAACTGTTACAGATCGGGTAAACGACTCCAGCCATTTCCTGTCGTGGTAGTGGGTCTTTTGGTCTCATGACCTTTGATGTTTGCAAGTCAGAACGTCTGTGAATGCAGGCATATGATTGGATACAGTTGAATATAGCCAACACAGATCCGCACAATCAGTCTAAGTAGATTATAAATTTCATTTAAACCATGCGCACTTAAAATAGCGTATATCATTTATTGATGTGGTTCCAGCTGCACAAAGTTTTTGAAATAATAGAACACTCTTTTGCCATCCAAGTGCCCATTTGTTTACAACGCGCCAACGCACTCCTTTTGTTTGCATTGTGGGAAGTTCGCAGAAAAACGAATGAGTGTAAAGTCATATGTGCAGAGGACTTAGCGGCCGTCAAACGCTCTGCTATTGCGAACATACGCAGATAGTATTGTGTGAGGTTGTTGATCCGGGGGTAGGAGCAGGATTTTGTTAACGTAAATTATTGCTTCCAGTGATAAGGGCAGCCATTGGATGGGGGTAATTAAGCAGCTGAGTTTTCCCTCGTCTCCTGAACGCGGGCGCCTGCGCGGGTAGGAGGCTGGTTGCCATGCGCAGATGAGACAGGGGGGATGTTCTCGCGGTCCGCGGATTGAGTTCTGTATGTCAGCCGCGCAGCTTGCGTTTGACTATTCTCCGTAGCTTCGTCTTCTTTGGCTTCAGTAAGCGTTGGATTTCCGCGTGCAGTCGGCCAAGGGAGGCCGATGGCTTGAACCAGCGCCTTTTGACAGCATAGAATGGGTTTTGCTAGCCGGATTGCCACTGCTTCTGCTGTGGCTAACACCCGTTTGCGCAGGCCTTTGGGGAAGTGCGTTGGCGTGCGGCATATGACCCGAAAGGCTTCACTGGCGTCCACTTGGTGGTTTGTATCAATTAGGTCGGTCTATTCTCCCCTCTGCTGAGCCAAGCTGGTATGTGCTCGCGCATTCTCTTCTCCAGACGTCACGTTTTTCGGCCAATATAGCCCGCTCCACAGGAACAGGTGAACGAATAGATGCACATAGATGTGGCCTGAAACGGTAGTCTGTCCTTACCTCCCATTCGTAGAAGGGGAGAGTTAGTGAAGAAAACCCGCAAGTTTGCAGCCGGGAAGGCATTCATAACCGCTGTCCTCAGGCGCCTTCTTACTAGTTCACTCGTTGTGTCTCCAATAAACGGCAGTCTTATAAACAGATCTTTCTTTTCTGCCGTTGCAATTGCGACCTTTGGGCCACGTTCCTCGATGTTCTGAAGGATGAACCGTTCCGGATAACCGTTTTCTTGGAGTGTCTCCTTTAGTTGCTGCAATTCTACTTCCACTATTTCAGGAGAGCAGATACGGCGTACTCTGGCTGCCATTCCCTGGACTAAGTTCCGTTTGAAGTTAAGGGGGACGAAACTGTGAAAATTAACGCATTGCCCAGTCCAGGTTTTCTTTCTTAATAGTCGGCGTTGTATCGAGCCATCTTCTTGTCTGTGTAAGAGGACGTCTAGGAAAGCGAGTTCCTCGTTCGCCTCTGTCTCCACTGTAACTGTGAGTGCTGTGTGGGCGGTATTAAATTTTTGGACTAGACCATCGATATCAGCGGTCTTCTTTGTCAGGCAAAAGATGTCGTCCACATATCGACCATAGAACTTAGGGTCATTGATAGTGTCTTTGACCTTCGTTTCCTCGATCTTGCCCATGAAGACACTTGCAAGGAATGGTCCAAGTGGTGAGCCCATGGCCACTCCGCCAATTTGCCTGTATAGCCGGCCATTACAGATAAGCTGTAAATTTTGTGTACAGCATGTCAGTAGATCTTTCAGCCTCTCCACTGTCATCCCTATATGGTAGTGTGTTTCCCGTATGAAGTTGCATAGATATTCTATGGTTTCAACTACCGGGACGTTGGTGAACAGTGAGGATACATCTAATGACAGCATCATCGTTTCGCCAATATTAGTCTCTTTGACAGCCTCCACGAATTCAAACGTGTCTTTCAGGCTTCTTGGGTACAAGCGGCTCTGAAGTGGTTTTAACTTTTCGGCAAGCCATTTTGCCACGGCGTGGTACGGTGAGTTTCTCATGTCCAAGATCGGACGGAGTGGCACACCTTGTTTATGGATTTTCGGGAGGCCATACATTCTTGGTATTGTAGTACCAACCGGCCTTAGTTCCTCCAGCTCCTTGTCTGATAAACGTCTTTCTTTGTGCAGCTCTTTTAGTAACTTTGTCAGTTTGTCTTCAACAGCTTCAGTCCTGTCCTTGTCTTTATCGGATTGTGAAAATTTTGTGCGATTCAATTATATTTCTTCAAGTTTTGTCGCATAATCTTTCTTGTCCATCAACACAATCCCCAAACCCTTGTCCGGTCTTGTAATTTATATGTTTTCATTTCGGCGCAGCTCCTTGAGACTATCGAGATGAGCCTTGGTCAGGGGGCCTATGGATTTTGGAGCCTTTCTTAAGTATTGATGACAGCAATTGACAAGAGTCGATTTCAGGTAATCAACTTCCCTGGCCTCTGAGGGTTTTAAGTCCGAGGTCTGACTGAAGAGACTCTCAAATTGTATTTCCAGGTCTAGCTGTTTTCGCTTCCGTTGTGGCACGCAAAACTTAGGACCAAGAGATAATACTTCTAGGAGCGTCTTTTTAAGATGTAGTGACGAAAGGTTATGCACGTATCGCTCTGGATTGTTCGGAAGCACTGTCTGTGCTTTCACTGGTTGGAGACTTTGTAGGAGCTTGGTCCACTTGACCTCGGTTCGCCTATTTCTGATTGTCTGTACGTAGTTCTCGAAGGCTTGTCTCTCAGAATTTTCAAGATGGTTGAGGACGGCAAAAATGTGATCGCTGAGACAAGACATTTATTCAACTGACGTTTCGACATCCGTCACGGATACATCCTCAGAGACATGAGCAAGAAACAGTACTGATACGTCAAGCGAATAAACATATTGTCCCAGCGATCGAGTCGTCTCCTTCTTCTTCTTCTTCTCAAAAATACTCCAGTTCAAATGTAATGACCTTTGTCAGCCTCTTCAGTCAAGCTCAATAAAATAGCAATGCACGTTTCACGCGCATAAGTTTACTGGAAAAAAAAGTGACGTTTCTGAGACAAGGAAGACCTGTCCTTGTGCGTTCTTGACCGCCGTCCTTCTCCCTGTCTGCTTCTTAGCACAGTCCAGTTACCAAGAGTACATTATGGACTAAACTGCTTGATACCCATGTTAAAACAGGACTTAAAGAAAGTGAAATAATTTTTGAAGTTTGCAAACCTTAACAAACGTTTTCCAAGTCACTGGATAGCAACCCAAATGCATAAAAATCCCAGTTAACTATAAAAGACGTTCAGTCAAATGAAAAAAGTGGAAAAGTTAATGAAAGCATTACCATCGTTTTCAGAAATAGTAATTGTTCTTAAAATAAGCGGAGATACCGAAAATATATATCAACGAATAAAGCTACGTTGCAGAAGGGCATAACTTATTTAATCTCATTTCATCTCATTTCATCTCAAGTATAATCGCATTTAAGAATACTATTTTATAGACTGTGCTTATATTTCCGAAGATGAGAATGAGCATGAATTCGCAGCCTTTCTTAAAATAAGCGAGTGCTTAAATGTACCCAAGAGTGTGACAGGCGGTCATTTGTGTATCGTTTAATTACGTGCTAAACATGTTTTTATCTGATATATCTGTGTTCGAGTTTTGAATTGCTTCGCAATGTAGTCAACTACAAAGTTTTTTCCCGTTTTTTTCTAGTAGATAACTGAAGTTATACAATTTAAATATTTAAAGTCCACTAATATATTTCGTATAAAGACTCACTCATCAAATGAGAGCCTTATCTGATTTCATCTGACAAAGCAATGCAAATTTGTTTGTAGGAGTTATTCCTTTGCCTAAATTTATATTAAAGACGAAATGGCGCAAATATACGGGAAGATCTTGCAACATATACTAACTGAGAACACTGTTAGAATACAACGTCGTTTTCATTGGAACAGTGTCAGCGTTTCTTTGCCAAAGTTTCACTCTTATGCATATATATGCATGTGACATTTTCCTCTTAATTGGGGGAGGAGGGAAAATCCTGCTTCAAAATTATACAACAAAGGGTAAATAACCCTGGTTCGTCTTCTTGACTTCTCTGACTCTTTATACGGCAGTCACGCGTACGTCAGACCCAATGATAATAACTATCAATGTAGCACGATATTATTAAGGAAAAAATAGTGAGGGACAAACAATTTACAAACCAAAACAATGAATATACCAAGTCAAGAGCGAAGGGAGTCGGATTAATCGCCTGCCTCTATAGAAGAGAACAAAACAAGTTCAATAACAACGCCACGCAGGACAAAACCAGTCTTGGTAGGGCGTGTTTATGTTAGTGGGTGAGGGGACATGGCTCTGCTTTTATATGATTTCAGGAGGCCATTCCTATGGCCTCAGGAAGACGGCCAGCTAAGGACAACGGTCAACCGCAAGGCAACCAATATCATGCGCATTCTTCACTTCAGAAGCAACCACCCCGTTGGTCACAAACGCAGTTGTGTTAGAACCCTCTTCCAACGCGTTCAGACATACTGCAGTGACGAAAGTGGGAAAAAGAAGGAGATTAAGTACTTGCATGCCCTATTTCATGCCAACGGTTATCCGAAGTCATTTGTACGCAAGTGTCTTAAGAAGCCCCACCATGAGCGGTCGAAAGGAGAGAACCCTAAGTTCTGACTCGCAATCCCTTATGTGAAGAATGTATCAGAGGTGGCTGCAAGAATCCTGAAACCATTCGGGATCGATGTGGCTCATAGGCCGGAATCAACCATCAGACAGCAACTCATGAGGCCCAAATACCCACTTCCTCTGACAGAACAATCAGCTGTAGTCTACAGCATACCATGCCAAGACTGCACTGCAAGGTATGTCGGTGAAACGGGCAGACGCCTTGGCACAAGGTTGCAGGAGCATCAGCTCGCAATCAACCGCGAGGATAAGCTGTATTTGGTCTATGACCACGTAAAGCGGAAGAAACACAAATTCGCCTTTGAAAAAGCAAGGGTAATAGGCCGAGCCAATGACAAGATGGCCAGACTGCTGCTAGAAAGTTGGTCCTCGACTGGCACACTAAACAGAGCCATGGACCTTCATCCCGCCTACCAAGCGCTCCACAAAAGGCTAACATCGGCTCAAAACGTAGCAATAGGTTGGGCGGAGAAAGATAAACAGGCCGACAGCCGGTAGCCGCGAGCAAAGAGGAAGGAAACTCTCAAGAGTCACAAAAACGACTTGACATAGCTCACGACGGCGCGAGCAATTCAAACAGCCAATAAAATCGATCGGCGCAATCGACTGTTGCATGGGCGAATGGATGTTCACATCTATCTGACGCACACAGGAATATAGACAACTTGCTCTGACGTTGAAAGTAAGAGAGCTTTTGAAGCGTCATTCTGAATATACTTTGGTCTCAGAATCCGTCTCCTCTTCTTCCTCTTCCGGGGATGATGTAAGGAATATTTTATCTGGACCTCGAATTTTCTCACATATTTATAAAAGATAATAATACAGGATGTTTCATACCTTCGACTGACCTCTGGGACCAATTTTCTATAAGCTATTCCAACTACTGTTTATATACAGCTGATTTGTACAGGTCAGTTAGTAAAGGTCATTCAGACAGGCGGCATAAAGGAACAAAGAGGTTAGTCCATTGAAAACCAATTAACGAAATCATTAAGTCGTTGCTCATTCTATCTATTTCCTGGCTGAGTTAACTTATGAACTCCGACGGAAGTGAGTTTAGAATTCAAAGGCCATGAGCTGGCGGAAGTACAAGTTTGAAAAATAGGCAAGAAATACGCTGACTGGATATTTAAACAAGCTGGTCGTCACATAGCACAATGCATACACATTTTGGGGAAAAGAGTTGACTCAATTGTAATAGTGGATACGTTCAGTGAACATTGAAGTGAACTTGTAACTATAGCGGAGTGCAAAACAAGAAAAAGAGTACAGTAGCCAGCCTAATTCATAAAATGTAGAGATCGGTATTTTTTAAATTGGTTTGAGGAACCGCAAACCTTTGGCTGAAGGAGAAATAATCTAAAATCTATCCTGAGAACGGAAAGCAGGTCAAATTTGGGCGAAATTTGACGTATTTTGCTATTCACGTAATTAACTGGACAACTGAATTTCAGTGGTAAATATTTCCAGTTTCTGCGCATTTTGCTATGAACGCACAATTATATAGGCAAGAAAAAGTTTGGAATAAATCCCCTTTTTGCAGACGGAATATCTTATTTGGGTCTATTCAACACACAGGTTAAGACAGGCATCGAATATAACATTATTTTTAAGAAAAGGGGTAGATTTCTTGTAAAAAATTATGTTTTGCAAATGGTTTGGCATTGTATGTTATAAAACCCCGTAGTAAGCTTGTTTGCTTGTAGTTTATCCCAGCACTCCGACAATTAGAAGGCGTAAACAAATGCTAAATACCCATTAGATGCATCTTAGGTTAAGTAATATGTAGACGGCAGTTTTCATCCGTAGTAGATTACGAAGTGATGCGGAAATTAGCGGCGGAAGGATTGACGCATGTGTCATTAGCAAGTCTTTTCAGTTTTAGTAAGGTCACTTCATGGCGAACTATTTATGATAGAACCATGCGCAGAAATAAGCAGGGTAACAAAACGGGTTCACGAGTAAACGAACCGTCGGTTTTATTCGTCGTTAATTGAAATTGTCCTTATTTACTTAGTAAGACCATTCACTGGGCACATTTCCGGAGGTTTTCTATGAAACTAATTAAAAAAGCCATCAAAAATTGAACTGTACCGGAAAAGGCCATGCTGAAACTGTTTTTAAGTAGAAAATGCACTAAATAACAACTTTGGTCTGCTAAGAAATAGATTTATTAGGGGAAGAGCATTTAATTCTGCGATAAAGTCTTGTTTTTGTATAAGCAAAACTTAAAAAAGCAGAGTGCGCTGATAACATTTTTAAACGAGGTGAATTACGCTTTCTTTCCCAGTAAAAATGGAAAATCGTAAATAAATGGGCGGAACCGCGTTTGGTTTGTGCTAGTTGCTACAACTTTCATACTGAATAAATAATACAAACTAGTGACGTAACTGTGTAAAACCCGCCTCCAGAGAATGCGTGATTAGCTACCCAAGGTTTAAAGTAACCAGTATCAAATAATAAGACAAATTTCGTTGGACGGAGACGGGAATATTCTAATTTCCATACTTTTCACTCTACCAACATAATATGAACTCTTCTGAGTTTCTCGCCATACAAAATCCTCCTGCCATTCTGCTGCCTTTGGTTGCTCCGAAAATATAATTCAGCGACATTTCAAAAGCAATTTTCGGGAATTCTAAAACAAATTGTAAACTGTTGGAGTGTATGTGCGGATAGATTACTGCGGAAAATGTTGTCCGTTGTAAAAAAGTGTGCGGATAGGGTAAAGTATTGCTTGGCCTTTCAGGGAGTAAAGGCTTCGCCCGCAGTACGAAATAACACTGTGGTGAAACGCAGCTGCTTTCATTAGTAGCGAAATATATGGCACTATCATTAGAACCTCTCCTACAGATCTTTGTTAAAAGGCATCGATAAAGCCGTATTCGGAGGTTTATATTTGCAAATCATGTTAAAAGGAGAGCACTATTTAACTGGAAACATTTGGCCTCGTTCCTCTACCTGGCGTTGACTTTACCGTCATCAGTGTAGAATGACAACCCTGAAGTAAAGTCATCGAAAATGTTCAAACGTCAGTTGCAGTGTAATGAGGAAGGATGTTTTATTTGCTTTTGATCTAGCAAGTTTTCCTGAGTTTTATAAGTTTAACAAAAGCTAGCGCAAGCATAGCGATATATCCTTAGGCCATCCAATTCGTCCTATTGCATATTTTGACTTTTTCGTGTTTGAACTACAGATAACTTAGATTCTTTTGAAGTATCCGTGCGCCTCCATTTTCAGTTTTCGCTTCGTAACGCTCATTGTGCAGAATGACTTTGTGAAGGGTTTTCATTAGCTTTTCAGGCTTTGAGAATAATTTATCACGGTGAAGCATAACAGCCCAGAGCTAGAGGTGAATACGGAATGACAGATTATTGCCCCAGGCAAAAAAGTGACTTACCTACTGAGACACTAATCAACTTTCTGAAACTCGTTTTCTTCTAGGTAAAGCTATTTAAACGGACATGTGGTATTGCTTAACTTGTAGCATGATCCAAAGCTATTTGCATAAAAGTCTCTAAAGCCGTCTGCAAAAATATCATTCAGCAAAGAATTACTATCCAGTTAGCATTCGTTAATTTCTATTGATTTTTGATGCCGTGATAAGCGAAACATTTCTTTCTTATACTTATGTTGTTTAAGCAAACCACGTCTTCTCCAACTTTAATGCTCAAACAAAGGGCATATTTTTGGTTTGAAGAAGTTTTTAATCATGAATTTAGCAACAGTAGTTTATGTACTACACCTCATTAATCCCTAGTCCATGCATTTTGTCCTACGAAAACGGTGGTTATAGGGTTTTCTGGGTTGGAGATTAGGAAAGTCACTGGAATATACCTTACAAAATGCTTTATGCATTTTTATTTTATTGTATGCAGAAATTTTTTTGATTTATATTTGTGTATTTTCCTAATCTGCATTTTGTTTAGCACATTGTGGTAAAACCCGATTATAAAAATTGTAGATTTCCTGAAATTCATAAAAATAGAAATGTTGGTTATAAGGTCGTCTACTTCAACTTACCTGAGGTCAAACTTACTGTTCTGGAGTTAGATTAGTGTTGTCCGGTGCGCGTAGCGCTGCATACACCTTCAATTTATATGCGGGACAACTTATTCCTAGCGGCCGCGGGCAACAAGTTTAGTCACATTTTCCACTTTCCACTTCTAAAAATTTCCATCCAAGCCTGTCCTATTCCCCCCCGAAACCCTTTAATCACCGTTTCCTTAGGACAAAATGTAAGGACTAGGAATATTTGAGGTGCATTAGTAAAACTACTTCTGTCATGAATTTCTTTGAGACCATTCAATGTCCACCCACATGTTCTAGTATCTGTATGTTTATTAATGTCCCTCATGAAATATACAACTCAATTCTCATCCGCCGAAGATTTTTGTTGAAACAATGACAACAGTAGCTTATGTTGGCCAGTCATTTATCCCTAATCCCTGCATGTTTTCCTACGAAAACGGTCGTTATAGTGATTTATGGGTGAGGAATTAGGACACGCAGTGGAATATAATTTAATAAATGCTAAATGCATTTTTATTTTACTGTAATCAGAAGCGTTGTTGGTTTATATCTCTTAATTTCTCTAATCTGTTTTATCGTTTAACTTGTTGCGATTATCAAATTGCAGGTTTCTTGAATTTCCCGAAAAATTGAATTGATGGTTAGGAGGTCGTCTACATCAACTTACCTGAGGTCCAACTTACCGTTCTGGAGTTTGATTAGTATAGTCCGCGGCGCGAAGCGCTGCGCACACCTTGAAATTACACGCGGAACAATTTACTCCCAGCGGCCGGGGGAAGCAACTTCGACTACATTTTTTTCACTTTAAACTTTTTTCTGAAAATTTCCTTCTCTGCCTATCCTATAAGCCCACCCCCAAACTCTATAACCGCCGTTTTTGTAGGACAAAATTCTGGGACTAGGGGTATATGAGTGGGCTTACATAAGATAATTTTGACGATTTATCTTACAGTGGAAGTATGGAGCGTGCAAACTGAACATCTTAAACGCAAAAGCCACGGCAGGTTGGACACATCAACGTCAGGTTCATGAGAATAGTAGCGCGTTCTTTAACAATTTTATCCGTCTGCCTCTGTCCGCCTTGCATCTGTCGGTCCGATGACATCCTTCTTTTGCTTCTCTTCTTTCCCTACTCCATTGCGTAAACTTCTCCGTTTGCCTATTGGTTAACCCGATTCAGCACGCCCTTTCATGAAGGGAAGGGAATATCCCTTCATTTCCTCCTTTCACCCCTACATGTTGTTGTTGTTTAATTGCGTATTTTAGAGGGTGGATTGAAGTTTCCCATTTTCTTAGTCTTTCCGGTTTTCCATAAATTTTTGGCATCTATCAATTTTTTAGCGCGTAACAGCTGAACAGCATATAAATGATGATTTGATGTCAATATAGGGAGATTGACTTAGCCCAAAAAGAAATCCTAATTGGCGCATATCAAGAGTTTTCATATTGTGTTGTCTTCAGTTGCAACTATCGGTTATAATAACAATTACAACCTCTTTTAACAATTTTACTTGGCCTTTATTTACGGAATAGGCGACATTTTCAGCCATAAAAAGGGAGCTGGACACAATTTAGACTGTGCTTTTAGCAATCTTATCGGTAACTAGCTAGAATATCTCCAGAAAATAAAAATCTGAAGATATGGGCTTGTACAAACAATGACCATAAGTCCAATTTTACCTTGTCAAAACCAGTATGCATCAACGTTAACAATGCTAATTTTAATTAAGAAATGCGCACAGTGCTCGTTACTGCCTTTAACTTCATTTTAGCACCTCACGCATAAAATATAATAACGAAAAGGCAAGAACAATTATTTCTTCAGTTTAAAGAATTTCTGAGCTAATTTTTAGTTGGCAGTCTGACATGTACCTGACAGCAAGGCCTAAATGCTATGGTCAAGTTTAAAAGTTTTCTGTTCGTATAACTGCTTAGTATGATGTTTAGCTACGAATTCAAACAGTCTTCTATTGTAACTGAAACCAAACTTTCCATAAGCCTTCTTAATAGGTTTGGAAAAGTAAGGGGCATGTGCTAAACTTGGAAACATCACAGCTTTTACAATTAATCTGCCAATGAAAAAAGACTTTTTTGCAGCCATAATGCAAATTTGTTTTTATTTTTCCTGTCCGAAACCTCCTTAACGAAAACGATCCTCGCTGTCTGAAACTGACAATTCACTTCAAAGTATAAGTGAACAAAGGGCATGCGAGAAAAAACAGTTATTTTGGTATTGCTGTAAAAAGCACACAGATTAAATCCAGTTGCGGGAAACTTCCAGGTTAACAAAAATGCCAACTTTGGATCCATCGGAAGAAACAAGCTAAGTTTTAAATTTTTCTTACTGATAAAAATAACGTAAACCCATAATTAATCCATAGTATTTTATTGAAAATAGAGAGCTTGCCAGTCTTTACAGGAAAACATAAGCCGTGTTAAAAAGAAGGCGTGCCATTTAATTTCCAGTCTACGTTAAGTAATAAAAGTAAATTTTAGGCGTTTTATAAGCATGGATTTCTAAACTGAATTTAATCAGATTAACATGGGAGTTTGAAAAAAGATAGCTGTTACCTGCAATATGAACAATAATTGCTTTTATGCTTATTGCTAAAATTCCAGAGAGAAAAAACGATTGCATCTTTCCAGTTCTCTTCTTTACAGAAACGATACCTCGCGAGTTTACTGGTAACTACAACTAGACTGATTTCTGATATTAGCATCCTTCTTCTAACCGTTCACGTAAGTCTCGAGAGTGTTTGATCAAGCTCTGGTTGGAACTTTAGGTGTTTTGCAAAACACGAAATAGGAAGGCCTTTTGAGTGCTTTTTTCGCTTGCTTAGAAACATTATTCAGTCACCGATCGTTTCAGGTTGCTGCATTACAGTGTGGTTTATGTCCCAAATAGTCTTCTAATCCGATTCCAATTGACAAATGTTTTTTTTCTGTTGATGCAATGGTAAGTTAAAAACACCGAAAACTATACTTGAGCAAGAAGAAGGTTAATGATGATCTTTTGGATTTTGTGCTGACATTGAATACTTTGTAAAAATCGATCGGGAATCTGAAAACGCATCAATGGACTTTGTTTTTTGTCCTGTTGAATATTTACTCAATCAGTCTTTTCACGCCCTCCTTTACTATAAATGCAAACTGACCTTCAGATGCTGGGCGGACCTCCGAAATGTCAACAAAATTCTCGCAAATTACTTACACCTTCAAAGTGTATACGTGTGTATTGAAGAATTATATAAGTTTTTATGAAACCAATTTTTATATAAATTCTTCATTTTTTTAAATTAATTTTCTACTGATTTAATCTTCCCTTGCTTCTAACTGTTAAAATGAGTGTTGAGTGTGTTTGATAAAAGTTTTGTTCGAACTCAAGTTTTTTATATAACGCGAAATAGGGGTGCCTCTTCAGTCCATTTTCACTTGCTTAGAAACCTTATTCAGTCACCAATCTTTTAAAGTCGTTGCATAACAGTACGATTAAAGTCACACAATAATCTTTCAATCCGATGCCAAGTTATTTGATAGGAGTGTTTGCGAACAACACATTAAAGAACCTTTCCATTCGGTTGATGCAACCGTAAACCAAATCATTGAAAATTAAAACTGAAAAAAAACAAGGGATTATACCGATGAAAACGTTCCACTGACATTTAGTACTTTGTAAAAATCGCGGCAAGTGACTTTTCCTTCCTTCCCATGCAATATTTATTTGCTCCGTATTATTTTGCTTTTTTACTGAAAATGCAACCTGAAATTCAAGGCCGGATGAAATTTCTGCCAGATTCTCGCAAATCCCTTACATGTTCAAAGTTTATGTGTGTACATTGAGGAATCATATGATTTTTTATAAACGTTTTGATAGATGTGTTTAAGTTATTGCTCAATTTCTTCCGCCAGACAACTACTGATAACCAGTAATTAGAACTGTTGTAGCTCTCTTATCTATGCCGTAAACACTTTTACGCGTCCTCAACTTCGCGGGACAAGTCACCAAGTCTGCTCCGGCCGACACTTTCTCCAGACCGCATCGTTAGGATCAAGAAGAGTGTGTGAATAAGGAGGGACTTCTTCTGAATTAATATTCCTCTGCTCACCAGACTGATCGTAAATTTTGCCCCACTGTTCCCTCTCGCCTCTGCGTCCACCGCCGCCGCTGTTACGGCCTTTCTGCTCGCGCATTGGTTGGCCCAATTTAGCATGCTTCCTCCTCCTCGTCCTCGTCGCGGAGAGAGGACAGCTATGCAGCCTCTGCTCCCCAGGCTGCTTTTTTCTCTCGTCCTGCGTGCGCCGCGCATGCACGCACCAAAGTCGTCATGCCACGTACTCTCTGGCCGAGGCGGATCGATAGGCCAATTTCCAGCCCCTTTCCCCCACGCACTGTCCGCCGCCGTCAGACCAGAAACTGTCCCGCCTTCTCGAGACGGTAGCTGCTCCGACCGACCGACGGCAACTCGATTTTTGTACACGCTTCTGTGTGTGTACCCATAAATCTACCCCCGCCCAAAGCCTCAGTTCAAATGCTCAGCTATCTGAAACGCCGGTTTTCATCGACCGACCTGCAGGAGGATAGTCCGGAGACCAGAGCAGGCGGGTATGGAGGTGCAAAACCAGGCCAGTCCGCCGCCATGGGCATCGGGGGCGTTGGAACGCAGGTGGTCCGGGACTATCAGTACCTGCCACCGGGCGAGGCACGCAGCAGCATCGATCGGATGGGTGAGGATGTCTGCAGGAGTAATCACACGGCGGCACAGGCCTCGACAGGAGTGCCCACAGGGCGCACCGGCGGTGTAACCTTCCCCAGCGCTCCCAGCTCACCAACCAGATCGGGATCTTCGTCGGGACTGGGTTTTGTGGGCACAATTACCGGACAGTTGTCCAAGACACGCCACCTCTTCTCCACGGAAACCCTGAATTCCATTATTAGTGACACCAAGTTACAGCCGTCAAGGGGAAAGTATAAAATTCTGCTGGTTATTGATCATCCAGCAACGGACTGGTGAGTGTATTTTTATGTGTTTGAAATAATTTAAAACTGAGAAGAAGTATTTTTGATCACCGGAATCGTATTTTTATTTGTCCAAACTTTCAAACTCTTGCGGAATTCCATAATCAGAGATAAAACCGTCAACGGAAGCAAGCAACCTTTACAGGGGAAGGACCAATTAATCGTCAACTAAGGCAAGCCAAATTTACAGCGGGAAGGGGCCAATTAACCGTCAACGAAAGCAAGCAACATTTATAGGGGAAAAGGGGTCAATAAACCGTCATAGGGGCGGGGGGGTGGAAGGGGCGATGGAAGGACAGAACTACCAGTGCCGTGAATCTGGAGATACCTGCGCAGGGCAACATATGCAGGCGCTAGCTCGATGCACCGGTTAAGTGAGTTGTCACCCGACGCCCAGGGATGCGAACCTTTGCCTGAATTCGTGATAATTTAAAACTAATAATGTTAGGAATGCATCATAGCGCCGCCCAATGGCGAAATTCTCCTACCCCAAGGGCCTGACGGGATTAATGCTTAATAGTGTAATGCTTGCTTAATGAGCAGTTAGGGGGTATTTAGTGCGTAGCAAGTACACGATAGAAAACAAATGAAAACCGCTTTAAATTGTTTTACTGAAATGAAACGTAAGTAAAAAGGTTGCACAAAGAACAAATAAGACCTAGAAATCTATAGGAGCAATTGCTATTGATTAACAAAGGAAGCCTATAAGCCAAAAAAATTATCACAACAACTCCTATGGGATAAAAAAGGAGGCATATAGAACAAGAAAACCATACGAGCAACTCTAATTACCATTAGGCTGCCCCTTTATGTATCTCTGCCCTGATAGCTAACAGCCATGAACAAAAACAGACACGAAGTAACAGAAGTTTTTTCATAAAAAAATTGACTCGGCAGCCAATTGCAGAATTAACTTAAAGGGATAAATTAGCGAATACTTTGGCATTCCTCATTTAAATAAACAAGGAGGATGCAAAGCCGGTTGAGTTTTCTTATCACTGAAGAAACTGGCCTAATTTAGTCAGTTTAAGGTCACCATTATTACATAACTTATGCTAACTATCCGTTACAATACATTGAACAGATTAATTTTATAGGAACTAGACGTGAATTCAGGCAATCTAGCATAAAGTAAGGAACAAGTTTGGTGACAGCTATCTAATTCTATTGCACAGTTATCAATTAAACTATTTTTCAACCGTTTCTGCCTGTTGCTTAATTCAGAATCAGATGGGTCTCGAATAGAAGAAGAGGACAATTACGTTCTTCACAGTTGACCATCCCCCCATCTCAGTCAGTTAACTAATTTAAAAGGCGTTTCCAAACTGTTGACACCCGCAGAAGCAAACTTTAGCATAAAAAATAAATGCGACCAACATTCAGTTCACAAGGAGAAATGTATTTGAAGAGCAAACTTAAGAACTTACAAGAAACGTTTGAATGCCTATAAGCGGAAGGGCGTTTGGTTCGGCAAAAGAGCCGGAGAGCTCAAAAATCCATTTAGGGTTGTTGAGTTAACAAAGTCCAAATTAAAATTAAACAGCTAAACAATAGTTTGCATTCCAGGGAAGTGTTCAGAACTTCGAACACCCGTTGTATATGGTTTTTAGGCTGAATGCGGGTGAATTTGCTCTCCACTCATTGATTAGGCATTCCGACAGAAAGTATAATCGATTAAAGGGCAGGCAAGAACCTTAAAAGCTCTTCAGAAAATAGTGCTAAATTGATTTGCAATCAGAGTCTAAAACTAGTCCCTTACAAACACCAGAAGGAGACATCAAACGAGAGTTCTGCCATATATTTTTAGTAAAAACAATTAAAGGCCTTGCTATCTTAATCAAATATCATAGAAACATTTTATATAGAAGGCTAATCCCACCTTATCTTGCAAATTAGGAAAACTAGAAAGAAATAATAGTTTTTTTCTGTGACTGATATTCAGACATTTGTAAACATAAGTTGACCACCTCTGTCTTTGGTTAGCTCATTAGAGATTTATGGATGAAAAGTCTTTGGATAACGCAAAGCCTACTAAAATTGAATAATAAAATTACAATGCGTTTTCTACTATTTCATCTGCAAGATGAAACAGAAGTATAAATAGTTCGACTTGACTAAGATGATATCGTCGGTTATTGGCTTATGAAATTGACTATGCTTGACCCAAAATTGTTTCAAGGCATAGAAGGTTGCGTTTATTTAAATATAAAATTACCATCATAGGGTACTTAGTGAAATCTGCATATCAGCGAAATTGTCTGCCATTTGCATGTTGCTACTTATAAGAAAGATCGCAATACTTGTAGCTTTCAGGGTCGCCAGTATTTAATGCGAAATGACGGAATCTAAAGAGTTCATATCGATGCACTTCTTACTTTCAGCAAAAAAGTACATTTAGAGCTTTGCGAGGCTCGGTTTGTTGTTCTCAAAACAAGGCGGGCTACAACTACACCTTGCATTTTAAAAGTACGATGAGATGTGCATAAGTTGTCTGCAGTATGTCATACTACAGAATATGTCTGGCTTTTCAATGATGTATCCATTTCACAAATGTTTTATTTTATAACTGATTCCTTCTCCAAACAAAAATATCAAAGTCTTAAGGTTTGAAGATGCACTATAGATTACGTTGATTAAAACTCATTTTAGGAAAGCCTTGACGGGGTAGGAACAAAATCTGACAACAGTAGCTTATATAGGTCCACTCATTAATCCCTACTCCCTGCATGAATTCCTACGAAAAAGGTGGTTTGAAGGTTTTTTGGGCGGGGATTTAGGACACGCAGTTGAATATAATTTAATAAATGCTAAATGCCTTTTTATTATACTGTATTTAGAAGTGTTTTTGATTTATATCTGTAGATTTCCTAATCTGTATTATCGTTTAACTTGTTGCGGAAAAACTTGATTATAAAATCGCAGGTTTCTTGAATTTCCCGAAAAATTGAAATGGTGGTTACGGGGTCGTCTACTTCAACTTACCTGAGGTCAAACTTTCCTTTCTGGAATTAGAGTAGTATAGTCCGCGGCGCGAAGCGCCGCGCACACCTTCAAGTTACATGCTGAACAAATGTCTCCTAGCGGCCGCGGGAAACAACTTCGACTGCACTTTTTCAATTTACACTTACTTCTAAAAATGGTCTTTTCTGCCTATCCTATTAGCTCACCCCCAAAACTCTATAACCACCGCTTTTACAAGACAAAATGGTGGGACAAGGGGTAAATGGGTTTGCCTACATCAGCTACTTTTGCCAAAAATATTTGTGTAACTTTTAGCTCTGCTTTGTTGGCGTACCATTTGAGTGTCGTTTTCTTTTGCTTCTCCAGGTATACTTTTCGAAGGTGGGACAGTTAGAGCTTTAAGGTGCTGAGAAAATGCAATTTGCACAGCACTTAAATTTATTTGTCAGTTTAAAGCTATGTTTGAGAAGTTCCGCATTCGATTTGCAGAATTTTACGTGAATTTTATTCAAAAGTTGAATACGCTTGGCACAAAATAGACGAAAATGTTTAAAATCCACCCTTTAAAGTCATCTCTGACGGTTTTTATTGAACGCTTCACCCCATGGTCTCATTATATGATGAGGAAGGAAGAGCGGAGCCCACTTAAAAGTCGGCCAAACAAGTAATACGTATTTAATTCCATCGTAGGGAAACTGTCCAAATTCCAACTTGTTAGTTTTAGTGGAAACGTGCCACCCCGAGTAAGGCAAGTAAGATAATTACGATATAGAAGAGTAATTGAAGAGCATACGTAGCTTTCGATTGCTTCTCTTCGGGCCGTTACATTTACATAGGAAGGTGGAACAGAGTAATATGCTGAAAATTATGTTATAACAAAACGCAAATTAGTCATGGGGGTAAGGGATTGGCCTGAAGTTGACAGTAATTACGATTCCGAAGAAGAAGATGCGATCACTGGAATAAGGGCTTTATTTTCCAGACGTTTCGGATTCCATCGGGAATCCTTAATCATAGTTAATCGTAAACAGGTCTGAGACATGCGCAGATAAGGAGTGATACATGCACAGATTGCACGGTATTTATAGTTCACAGTGGTCACCCGCATGCGTACTATAATTGTCCGTTCCTGTAGCCACCACTGGAGGTCTTAAATGGTCCGGTGATTGCTCCTTAATTGCAATAGCATTCTTGACCACGTCAGATGCAGGGTTGATAATTGCTCGACAATTACGCTCACTGTCGTCAGAGTTGCGTCCAGTCCTTCCCACGTGACTGATTTTCTTGCTCAGGAAATTTCTCAGTACACCGTATGGGAACGCCAAATCGTTGCGCTTGTTGATGGACTGGGGGCCTGTGAACCATGACTCGAGCAGCTCGCGGCTCACGCGGTTGTCCCCTCTTGCGAGGATTTCGGCCTCGCCAAACTTGAAAATATGGCCGGGTCCCGTTGAGTGAGCTACAAACTGGGAGTTGACGTCTTTCTTCTTCACCACCGCTGCATGCTCGGCCATTCGCGTCTGGAGTAATTTCCCGGTTTCTCCGACCTAGTTGCTTTGTCCGCAACTACAATAGATCAGGTAAACGACTCCAGCCGTTTCCTGCCGTGGCATTGGGTCTTTTAGGCCTCATGACCCGGCGTCTGATGGTTGCTTCCGGCCTGTGTGTTTGTTTGCTTTTGCACGCACTCAATTTTTATCTTCTAAAACAGAAAAGGACTTCATGAAATCAATTATAAAATACAAAGGATATGCAGTAGAACACACAGTAACAGGTAACAATTGCGACGTGGGGTTAAACTTCAAATAAAGAGAACAAATTGAACAGTGGTGGCTGCTCTCTTACCAGTTCTAGCACTTTTAGATGGTCTATACCAGGTTCATCGGAGATTTTCTTAGACAAACTTTATCACCAATAAAAGATCTAATCTATACCTGGTAAACTAAACAGCCAATTTTTTTTATCCAAAATTTTCCCATAGCCTGCTATCCAAAAACCTGTGTACTTACACTAACAATGCTAAACCTCACCTATGCTGTACTCGAGAGCGTAGATTTTTAAATAAGCTTCAAGCGATTTTGCGTCGAGTTTTCTTCTAAAAGAGAACAAATGATTTAAAAATGACTTTTGAATAAAGCTGGTAGTCTATTATTCATGCGACTGGTATATACTCTGTTTTATAAACATATCAATTGTGATCCTCTCCCTAGGCAGTTTTCAGCCGAAAAATCAGATCTCACATATTCTCTATCCTTTCTTCCAGGGCGAAGTACATGTACAAAAGGCGGATTTGCGGTGACTGGGATATTCAAGTTGAACAGGCAAGTAAAATAAATTACAGCCTAATGTTTATCCTTTCAATATTCCAAAAAGCAAAATGTCTAAAGTATGCGTCGCAGTTTCGTATGTACAGTAACGGCCACATGCATGCACTCTGGGTTGGAATTTTGTTTTTCAGAAAGCATGTGGATAATTTTGTAAGGACGACATTCTAGAGGCAGTTATTTATGAATGCACTGTCAGGACAAATTCAGAGCACAGAGTATGCCCAGGCACAAGCAACCTGAGCATTTTTAAAACAAAAATAGCAATGTTTTTTCCTTTACATAGAAACAGCCAATCAATTTAAAGATATAGTTTCTTCTGTACATTGAGAAGAATCCGCTTTGATCACTAGAATCATAATTTATTAATGTGAGCTGACGAACTCTTGTGGAAGTCTGTTGTTAAAAATTAAATCGTCAACGCAAAACAAGCAAAATTTAGAAGGGGCAGGATCCAATCAACCGTCACCGAGGTAGGGGAGAAGGGGGAGGGAGAAGAAACCAATTATCAAGTTTCTTCCCTCTGGTACGTTGCTATCTTCAGCCGTTCTGTTGGTCTTCATGTAAAGGTAATGTCTAATAAGTGCATTTTTGAGTGTTGTGTAAGGTGCGTTTGCAAGCTCAAAAAATAATTAACATAAAAACATCGAAATATTTTTTGTTGTGCGTGCCATGTGACCAGGATAAATTACCAACGAATGGGCATAGCACTGCACCATGTAGAAATTGTTTTATACTGTGCAATTCAACGTCACGCAAAAACATGAAATTAACGTGTGCACGAACGGAACAGCAGGGTTATTCTTCTGACCGAAATTTTTTTTAAAAATTGCTGGTCCAGCGTGAAGGACACAATTTAACCTTCATTCGAGAAATAGACACAGGTGACTAGAGCTACATTTTTATATGCGATTACTTTGCCTTCATACTTAAGGTGTCATTGAAAACCTTTACTAAAGACAGAAATGACCTAACTTTGAAGCAGAATGACAACAGTAGTTTAAGTAGTGCACCTCATATATCCCAAGTGCCAGCATTTTCGTCCTGCAGAAACGGTGGTCATAGAGGTTTTATAGGTGGGGACTTAGGATAGGCAGTGAAATATACTTTAATCACGGCTATATGCAGTTTTATTTTATTTTATTATGAAAGGTTGCTGATCTATGTATGTAGAGTATCCTTATCTGCATAATCACTTAACGTATTGCGAAAAAACTTGATTACCGAAACGGAGTTTTCTCAAACTTCCCGATAAATAGAAATGGTGGTTAGGCGGTCATCTACTTCAAATTACCTGAGGTCCATCTTAAATTTGTGGATTTAAATAAGTGAACTCCGTGACGTGAAGCGCCGCGCACAACTTCAGCCTACGTGCGGAACAACCTGCACCCAGCGACCGCAGGAAACAAATTCAACTACATGTTTTCACTCCACACTTACTTATACAAATTTCATTGATTGCCTATCCTATTGGCCCAAACTAAAACACCTAAAACGGCCATTTCCGTCGGAAAATATGCTGAGACTTGGGGTATATGAGGTGCACTTCTTAAACTACCTTTGCCAGCGGAATGAACAAATGAATATTTCACGTTATTTCGTGGCCACCTGTTACGACGTTTAAGGTCAAATTGTTTTTAATGTCTTGAATAAATAATGAGGCAAGTGAGATGCACCCCATTAATTTCCAGAAATTTTCCGCTGTTTTTTTCTGAAAAGAAATAAAATGGATACATGTTTGGCACGCAAAACTGAATGCACTCAAGTAAGAAGACTACATATTTTCGGATTAAAATTTTTCAGCCCTTACTTCCCCGTTTATGTGCTATAATAAAAGAGTGTCACGTTCCTGCGAAACTATGAGCACCAGTTTGAGCGCGTTGCATGTTTCCAAACATAAACCAGCTTTGTTTAAGACCAAAAAACAAGAATATTGGCATTGAGGAATTGAACAACACATTTTACATAAAAGCGTTCTGCAGGTAGAGATTACAAAAGAAAAATTGGACTATTTTTCACCTGAAATCTGCGTCCAAGAATCACAGCAACGGTCCATGCCTTCGGTTTAATCAGAGACGAAAGTAAGATAATGACATTGCCTAAATCGTAGTCGTTAATTTGCCCTTATGTGGACCTTCGACCCTGTTCCTACTAAAATAACCTTTCTATTTGAAAGTGCCTAAGCATTCTAATGGTTGTTTAAACAAAATAGATCCCTAAAGACCTTATGACCAATTTTTAGGTTGAAAAACCTAGGATTTTTTAAAAAGCATTTGAAGGCAAAAGTCTGCGATGGATTTATGAGGGCAGAAATGGATAGGCTGTAGAGTTTCACAACACGCCAAAGGGGAAAAGGTTGGAGATTGCAGTTCGGAGGATTGTAACTACCGCAGACGCAACTAATATTTTCAGACAAGTTCCATGCATGTTTGCCGCATGTCTCCGCATTTTCTTCCTCTGTGTTCTTTGTGGTGGGCTGGTCCATTTGCTCTTCTTTTTTGTATTTTTCCACACAACTACTGTGAAGGTTAGGTTGCGAATGACTAGTTTTTGGCAGCCAAAACCAGAAGCTCTCTAACCACAAGCGGGAAAACGAATTCCAATTTAGATATATGGATTTTTCATTTGGCTCTTTATTGGATTCATATCGGTAGCTTTTAACTCAAACTATCACGGTATGTAAATTGGAGACTCTACAGAAAGGAATAGGGTAATCCGGTGTTCATAGTTAAGGCATATTTTAAATTCAGTCGAAAATTCCCCTAAATAATTGTACAGTTGTTCCATGCGTCTTTCATCTACTGGAACTTTTTCCTACCTCGGCCGGTTTGATTGACAACTGCAGTGGTGTAAAGGGCATAGTTATTTATTAAAATGGTCCAAAGAATATGACTGAAAAGGAGTTGTATTTCTGATATTTTGCTCATCACATATGCAGTCCACATAACTGTTAGCCAGTTCGCTCGTAATTATTATTGGTCTAGATAAATTTATATTGTACCGGAAAACTGTAAAAACCACAATCTTTTTTATAAAATAAAAAGCCTGTTTTTACTTACTTAGGGTCTAGGCTACTTTAAAACTAGAAAATAGTTTAGATAGCTGCTGAAAAAACTCGTAAAACCTGTCGTTTTAAGCAAGAATTTAAACATTTTAATATTTAAGCCATTTCTACTAACGGGTTTCTGTAAAAGAAAACGAAGGTTCAAGTATAAGCACTAATCTGCAATGTTCATCTTCATTAATCAGACAATTATTTTCTAAAAAATAAGATTTTAAGAACGAACTTTGAGAATCATGGCACCTTTAGATCGAAAAGAAAAATGATTGCTAGCGTTAAACCTATGGTACTGTATAACATTCAACAAAAACAATTGTCATATCTATACATCTTGGACAAGAACCTACGACGATTTGAAATCATAAAGCCTTATTTTAAGTTCTGTACGGCTCCCATTCTTAGTTTATTTAAAAAAAACTCACACAATATTACATCCTTCAGTAGTGCAAGTGCGCATTTTGCAGGGTTTTTGCACTCTGTGTTTAGTAGATGCTGAGACTTTTCTCAACCATGTGGTGGCTGGCGTATTATATGGAGATATTGTTTGCATCGTTAAAATTTTCCATACTTTTGAAGGTATTCTAATCGGTAGGTATATCTAAAGCACAGTTAAATTGAATCTGAGGTCTTTGGCCAAGTCACTGGGTTCACATTCTGCTATTTCGTCACCAAAAGGAAGAAAACCGCAGGGTATTATTTTTTCAATAGGACTGCGGTTATCATTTGCAAATAATGATCACGGGAATAGATGCGAATTTGAGAAGAAAGATAATGGCACTGGCAATCTGAGAAGAAAACTTCCTGCTTCCATCATTTTATTAGTGGCTCAGTCGTCTTTTTCCCACAATAGGACGAGTTTTATGCGCACCACTTTAATTGCCCAAAGGCGGTAACAATTTTACATTAGTTGGCATTTTAGTGGTCAACGGAAGCCCAGCACAAACTAAAAAAAATCCTCCAAAATTAGCTCCTTTGCTATAATAAATTAGTCGACAGCACGTGGGTATTTCACGGCCAACTCACCAGAGGTGAGCTGCAGTGGTAAAATTGGAAGTTCCTCTTAAAAATTAAGGAAAAAATACTCTTAAACAGTTAACAACTGCCGATGTTATTCTGCCAGGTGCTCAACCCTTTCACTAAACGTGAACGGCTTATTGATGAATCCATTTCTCTCCATTCCTTTAGCCAATGATTTATGGAGACAAGGAGAAATTTACTGTTTTTATAACCCACTCTTCCCAAACGGAACTAACATTTACATTCCTTCTGTTCCCTTGTTTGGAATATCATCTTCAAAGCTGGGCGTGCAGCTAGATTGTTTTATTGACTGCAAATGTGGCTTGAACGCATATTTTGCCGGAAGTAATAAATCTGCTCATTGTTTTTTATCATCTGCAGCTATTTCCGTAAAAAGCAGCGCAAGCTCATAACGATTGTCCGAATTAATAACTCACCCAATCAGTTCCGTACAGCAACAGCTTCGTGGGTCGAAACTATGTGGTTAAAAATCCTATCGACCTAATTAAGGGCGTTGATGGTTCTAAAGAAAAACAAACTACCGTAAAATATCTATTTCGGCGGTTGTTACGCAGTATTCATGTGCCGAGCCTCAAATAACCAAAAGGTTTCACGTCAGTTCAGTCAGAGTGTCTAGAATAGGCAGTTTTTATGTCAATAAAATATTTGGAGTGATTACATCCTAAAATATTTGAAAGCCAGTAGAAATTTGCTTCCTCCATATTTTATTGTCAATCGAATCAGTCCTCTTGACTTGTTTATCCATTTCAGCTAAGGGATTGTAGAGGGTAGCAGTTATAGAACCATTATTTACGGTGTAATTTTATAATCTGCAATAGAAGGATTCAGAAAACTGTACTATGAACATTTACAAAGACGCCAACTGAAGCGCATGTGCCAAATTGGCGAGGGTAGTTTAAGTAGCGCACCTAATACATCCATTGTCCCAGAATTCTATCAATTGGAAACGGCGGTTACAGGGGTTCTATGGGTGGGTAATTAGGGTAGGCAGTGAAGTATACTTTAATAACTGCCATATTTATTATTTGATTGTATTTAGAAATTTTGGTGATTTATATCTGTACTTTTACCTAATCTGTATTATCGTTTAACGTATTGCGGAAAAATCTGATTTTCAAAATGCAGCTTTCTTGAAATTCCTGAAGATATAGAGATGGTGATTAAAAGGTTGTCAACGTCACGTGACCTTAGATCTAACATACCGTTCCGGAGTTAGATTAGTATAGTCTGGGGTGCTTCAAAACAACTTACGCCCAGTGGCTGCGAAGCATCAACTCAATTGCATTTTCCACTTAACACTTACCTTTACAAATGTTCTTCACTGCGTAACCTACTTCCCCACCCCCAAAATCCCTATGATCACCGTTTCCGCAGGACAACATACTGGGGCTAGAGGTATATGAGCTGCATTGCATTAACTACTTTTATCGCCAAATCCACTCAGAAAATGTGCGTCAAACCCGGTAAATCATGTGCTCTTAGAAACCAAGGCAAATTCCGTCAAGATTTAGCATGATTTGAGTATAGTTCTCTCCGGAAGCATGTCAAATAGATGGTGACTTGCACAGAATTATGCCGAAGATCTTCTCAATTTCATGCACGATTTACATTGGAAGCTTAAGTTCATGATAAAGATGAAGCAGCGCAAAAAGCTTCCCTTCGTAAAAGTCCTCTTGTGTGGAGAAGGTGATGGTTCATATGGCACTCTGTTCTCCACAAAAAATATGTTTAAAGGGCCATATTTACATTTTTCCAGTTTTTCACAATGCACACAAAATCTGGCACAGATTCTTTTCTAGGAAAGAAGAAAGCTTTGGTTAGAGCCTAGCTGCAGAAATTGCCCGTATCCCAGAAGCGTTACTGAGCCGTGGCTATGTTATTCGCTTCATTTAAAATTGCAGCAGCTTTTTATGATCAAGGAACAATCGGTTAAGAAAAAGCCCGTTATTATATCCTTACCCTTATCTTTCAAGGGACAATGGCACTGCACAACAGAAATGACATACAATGCAGCTGAACTCTTTGTTTTCAGTCCCAGTTAAAGCCCATCAATTTTGGGGTACCTAAAGGAAATCAAAATGCTTAAAAGAATAGAAATTGCTGTTTTTGATTTTTTTCATGAATTGGGTAAATTGTGTCCAAAAATTGGACCTGACTGGAGTGTGAGCTTTTTTAGAAGGGAAATAAGCACGATGGAGTTCGGGACGTAAAACATATCAACAAACTCAATGTATTACCGCAAGGCTCCCCTTTTTTGAAAGTAATAATCAGGCACGCTGTGCTTTCAAATTGTAGGCACAATTTTCTGATATCTGCATTTCGGCCTTCGCTGAACAAGGCTGCGTGGTGACAATCCAAGACAATAAGGGAGGTCGAGCATCCCCAAAGTAAGTTCAGATTTATTGTTATTTAAAAAATTGTTTACCTTTTTAATTACATGAAACTTTACATAGTCTGAACTGCAGGACTGCAAACAGTGAAAAAATATTTCGGTAGATGAGGAACTTTGGGAGACGCTGGTTGATTGTGTGAATTTTCGATACTGGTTCACCAGACTGTCGTCAGACGGATAGGAACTGTTCAAAACAGTTGACTCAAAATGATGGTTTATAGAAACTTACATAGTGGGTCAGGGTAAAAGTCAATAATCATCACCCAAATGTAATTCTGCGATTTGTAGAGAAAAAAAATTGTTGCCCGCATGTAATTATGCGGTCGGTCGGGAACTAATTTTTGACCATATTAAATCGTGCGGTAGGTGGTGGTTGATTTTTGCTTCCTCCAGTCCGGAAAGGCTGCCGTTTCTTTCATGCTTCCCTAAGGTTGGTGTACATTGCTTCCAATTCGACGCGCCTGTGGATGCTTCTGTTAACCATAATTTTTAATTAACCGTTTTTCCCAATTCTCATCCATCTGACGAGGACCTGGTGAACTAGTGTCGACAATGCACACAATATACCACCGTTGCACCACTTAGGGTTGGGTATGACTGACTGATAAGGGCCAATGAACCAGCAATGGCCATTCTAGTTTCTCTGGTCTTTGCAGGCAACGTTTGCGTGCCGCTGTGTGGCAGTCGGCCGAGATCGGGAGTGAAATCCATTGCAGAGCGGGGCTAGTGAGTTCTGTTAGCGATCAAGGAGAGTTCACCAAAGAGTGTTTGGAGTAATGATAGAATTGCAATTAGGATAAACTACTACGTACTTCACCTGGAATCGAACGCAGAGCCCCACGTATCACGAGATACCCTCTGGTTATCAGGTTGAACCGAATATGTTGCCTTCTCATTGAAATATTTTGGCCGTTTCTGTTTTAAAATTAAACTCCAGTTGCGTAAACAAGCACTTAAGTGATATTTGGCAAACTGGTATACAAAGCCAGTGAAGTGATAACTGTAAACCACAGGCCTCTGGTCCCTTGGAAACTAGTAAATATACAAGAACAGTTTGAAAGGTCTTTCTCCATGTAAGTCACAGAGGCGCCAATGCAGTTTTAAGGGAATGGATACACCAACTACCTCTTATAAGTTTAAAATGCAGTGTCATAGCAATGAACATACTTTTCTACTAAAAATTCATTACCTGGCCCGAGAGGTAGCGTTTTAATCAAATTAGCATTACCTGCACTGCTTGATCTCCTTCTTAAAAATATTTTGGGCAATTCAAATCAGCCGCTCATGGATGGTTGCACATTGGCAAGAATTTGCAGAAGTAGTGCACATTATGCTATATTTCTTTTTAGAGGCGAAACAGCAGTAGAAGTAAATAAATGAATTCGTCACAACTGTTCCTTCCAATGGGAAATTGGCCTAAAGGGAGATATAATGCAAGTGCACATGGAAGCTTATCGTGACTTCTTTAAAAGACCCGGGGTACTGGCCAGTTACCAGTCGTGAAATCAAAACACTTTCAATTATATATTTTCCAATGGTCCTGATATTTTTCTTGAATAATTGAAAAGAAACTAGCCAATGCTGACTTTACTTTTACTGAAATGAAAGATGATCATATTTTTAGGAGGATTATAACGCTTAGATCTTTAAAATTCAATTATATCCTATCCCACCTAACAGAAACCTTAACAAATAATCAAGAATATTTTCTGGAAGCGCTTTCATAAGTATGGTGAATTGAACACATAGATGTCTTCGGAAAACAAAATTTGATTTTAAAATATCAGATTAAAATAGGCTTTGTTAATGAGAGAATGAAAAATACGCTGATACCTGATTTGACTCATAAATTGTTTTATTGTTCGAAAGTCTTTTGAATCTGACGGAAAAGTAATGTAGGTCTTTGACTACTAATTTGCACGCAGAGGAAACACTTCGGGAACTGTATAAATGACAAAGTTTCCTGTTTTTCCATCACTTATGTCAGAAAGCGTTAGTTCTATTTAGAAATAGAAGAAGAGACATAAAATGAGCTCAACCTATGGAGTCCTCTCCCGGTGTAAAATGTAAAAAGGAAATAGCATATGTTATTGGAATTAATTACTGGTATTCTAACTTTGACTTCCTACTAAATCTCAACTGAGAGAGCACATAAGTATTCTGTCAAATATGTTTAATGTTGACGCCTTCAATGCTTGCGGACTTCAGGTCGTTCCCTTTACAGCGCTGACAAGACGTCGACAGGATTCGACATAGTACATTTGTAA
>JAYGXS010000001.1:103344895-103389560 GCA_036362985.1 Ligula intestinalis | reverse complement strand
TGGAATACGAGTATTCTCTCGCATTCGTGAACAAAGTACATTGCTTGTATTTTTGGCAGCGTTATTCAATCATTGAAGTGTTATTCAGTCATTAATTTAGGTCAATAAGATACATATCGGAACGTTACAGCTTGACTAAAATTGAACTCCCTCAGTTCAACCTCCCCACATACATTGCTCGTCTCATAATGGGACTACGTTGTGCTACAGTGAACAAATAGTAAATATAATTGAACCTAGCTGGATATAACCTAGCTTTCGGTATAATACGTGGAAGAGTAGTTATAAATGTCCGTGTTTAATTTAAACGAAAACATCAATACGCTTTTTACTCCGATCCACTTTAATTCCAAAGCTGTACGAAAAACACACGAGCTCAGAAAATACAATTCTGCTTTCAAGTAGATGACAAATTTCAACTGCGTGAAAACGGTCGAACTGTTTTAATCCAGTGATTTTCAGAGAAACTTTGTATTGTTGCTCTTCAAGTCTAGAGCAAGCAAGCTCTATGTAAACACCACTTACTGGAGAGAATTAAATAGGGAATTAATGCTAGATTTGTAGGTTTATTTTTAATTTGACTACACCGCACCTCTTGCTTTCCCTCCTTCAAACTGAAATTTTAGAAATATCTGAGAACTTAATCTTTCTTCAGATTTTTTGCCTTTGATAAGGTGTTGAATACCTTTTGCCATCGAGTTGCCATTTACAACGCTTAATGTATTTTGTGCACCTACCATAAAGGTCTTTTAAACCGGATTTTGTACTGATCCGGCAAGGCCTTGGATCAACACCACAGCATTACGAAAACATTCTAACGGGTCTCGTCTTTGGCGGCGTTCCATGCATCAACTCTACTGAGGCAGTCTACAACATGAAGAACAAGGCATGGCTGGTAAGCGTGCAACATTACGAAATTCTCAGAACTCCTGCATGCCCAGTCCCTCCTTTAAAGTGTTAGCATACGTTTTCTGATAACCTACAATATTTAACAACTTACGTAAGTAGTTGGCCAACCTTTCACCTCACCGAAGTATGCAACAAAAAGATCAAGCTTAGATAACTTTATACGACATAAGTTGTGTTAGGACAGCGCAGAACGTGAGCCATTACCTTTGCCATCCTGAGGTCACGCCTGAGAAAAGGCCACGAACAGACGTAAGCGCGCAGTCTCAAAGCGCCGTGAACATGGGTAAGAACGCCGCCGAGGTAAGCTTGTCCCTGAGAGGTTAACCGGCACCCGATGGCTACCCAGATTGATATTTTATAAATCAGGTCAAGAGGTCTGTGAGGAAGATGTGGAACCTAGGCTTCTAAATAAGGCACAGAAAAACACAACCGCTTAAGCATCTCAGCGGTGACCCAAGCTGGAAGAAATATGAAGTCCGTCTTTCAAAAGTGGGAGGTGTTATAGGGATGAGAGCGGCCACGCCCTCAGAGCATATGGCCTGGAGTCATGGGCACAGGTAAACAGCGCACGTCAAAGACCGCTCATACAGCGCGAGAACCTATCGATCAGCGGGCAGACGCGACGACCGTTCATACAGCATGGGTAGCTACCAATTAGAAGGCAAACACAACGACCGCTCACACAGCGCGGCAAGCTATCGATCAGCGGCAAGGCAGAACAGTGGTCGCATGCTATTAGGCCAGGAGCATTCTAGAAGGCCAGAATCTAATAAATAGGCTATATTGGAGAAGCTGAGGATTTCGTTGTCTCTGTGCTGGCCTAAATAAAGGCTTGCTACCAGTACCAGCTGTTTGGATTTCTTCTGCCTAGTAGTCCGGGGATATAACAGTTTGTTTGCTGTTAACTCTACTGTCTGTAATGATCCTTCAAAGATATACATTTCGATTTGTGTTCTATCAATTAATCCTGCATTATTTGTGCTAAAGAATAAATTTGAGAACATTTATATGTCAAGGAAAAGAAAGTACTAGAGTGGCTCATGATAGCATTTCCAGTGTCAGAAAATTTGCTTCTACTACAAAATATCGAATAGAACTGCGTGACACACACAAGTGGCGATCCTATCGCTTGCATTTACAGTGAACACTTAACTACCGGAAACGCATCAGCCGCAGTTGCATTACCAGAAAATGGTCAGCCGCGATTATTTCCGGTGCAAGTTGAAGATGAATGCTATAAAACAGATGAAAAAGAGACGCGATGACATGAACAAAAACTTAAGCCGATTGTATTTCTAAAAAGCTATGAAAAATGAGACATTAAGGATAATCGGGACTGAAACAAAACTTGCTATCGGGCTTGGGCACTCCGTCGTCCTATTTAATAAAACAACCAAATCAATCATAATCGCACACTTATTGGATGGCTACCACTTCTATTTATCATACAAATCTAGACTAAAATATATTAAAACATGAAACAATAATTCAGGTTATTATTTTTGTCCAATTCGGTGGTCATCTTAACGTGCAAAAGGAAGATGTTTCCATGTACTTTAACGCATTGCTCAAAAGTATCGTTATTTGCAGGCTGAAAAGTGGTCGTTTCGGTGTCTGCATTTTTTGCCTTCTGGTGTAGAGATTATAGTTGTTTCGTCAAGGGGGAATATTTGTGAAGATTAATGAGATAGGCCCAGGGCCTTTTCGCCGCAATGGGGTTGTTCAATTTTAATCCCTTATATCTGCTATTCAAAGTAATCCGATTACGCTTCAAGAGTTGATAGGGTGGAGAGTAGTTAACTGGGAAATTATAACTCTCAAAATATTTCAGGTTCCACCTCAACTTGAGTAGGAGAGGGACACGCCAGTGAGAGCTCCTCTGTAAAGGCTCTCAGCGAAGGGAATTTTTAACACTTCAGGCCAACGTGTTGTTGAGGACATCTCCATAGTTTTCAAATAGTTCCAGGTTTTCAGCTTGAATTAGCCCTCCAGTGGTGTTTTCTTGGGAAGGCAATTAAGAAGGTTTGGAGGAGGGCAATTTTCCAGCCTTTTCCTCAATGTTTTCCTTTTGCAAATGTTCTGCTGGCTTAAGAATGAAAACTTTGGCGAAGGTACTTACTACGGCGCAAGTATTGCAATTCAAAATCAATCATCCAATCAGCCAAAAACGCATTTGCATCAGAACACGGTGTAGCAAACCGAAAGACAAAGTTTGTGAAGCGAAATGCCCTTGCAGATGCTCAAATCGAATTTCTTGAAACACTTCTGTTTCAGTAAGCGAGTAAAAGACGACGTTGCAGGAGACTCAGACTCTGTTTAGCGGTCATGTACGTCAGGAGCTTGTCAAAAGCCACTGGACGCCTTTTCACGGCATTCGAAGCTGGCGTGGAACTGGCAACTGACAGATCCCATGGTATGAGACCAGATAACTTACTGTTAAGTTAGAAGACTTCGAGGTAGCTTATTACACCTGTTGTAGTTGCAGGCAAAGTGACTACATTTTAGAAACAAACAGTTGACCCCGAAGCCAACGGCGAAACCGGCATCAACATTGGGACCGAATACCCTCAAATTTTCAGTTTCTGTACATTAAGCTGGAGCTTGCCAGTCTTTGAATCGAGAGTGACATCCTTACAAGAGTTGACATCTGTCTGAATCGAAAGCGTGTTGACAGTCTACTGGCAAGCGCAGTGGTCTTCACTTCGCTATTCAGCAGTATGGTTCATCCCAGGTGGGATACTTTACTCCACAGGAGCTTTGTAATTGAAAGCTTTTACCAGTGACCACACTGTGGCTAAAATTGCCGAGTCACACTGTACATCGATATCGGCGATGAAATTTTGAAAATAAGCGCATTTAATCTGCCAATTCTGACAGGGAAGCTGAATGACAAAGCGGAATTTTACAAGTAACCAGTCGAGAGTCCACCAGCTGATTATCAACTTCACTTCGTTAATATTCGTTAAAGGAATCGTTTTACACAGATTTGAAAGCATTTTAATGAAAATGGCAATATGTATTTGGCCAAAGGGTGTACAAACAAAGACGGACAGATGACAGCTTCAAGGCGAGAAATTACTATGTCTGTGTCCCTTATACGTTTGAGCACTCCCTCCCTGCATACACATATTGAGATTGTTAATGAATGTATTTTCAACTAGAATTGAGTATGCGAGTTCTAGAAAGCAGTTCAGAAGAAAAAGATGCTATCACTGGAACGAGAGTTTTATTTTCCTGACGTTTCGGAATCCGTCGGGAATCTTTAATCATAGGTAAGGTAGGATAAGCGGAGTCATGCGGAGATAGAGGTGAAACATGCACATATTGCACGGTATTTATACTTCATAGTGGGTATCCGAGTGGGCGCTATAATTATCCGTCCGTCTCCTGTAGTCACCGCTTGGGGTCTTAACTGGTGCGGTGATGGCTTGACACTCCGCGTTTGACTCGTTAACTGCCGCAAGTTCCTTGTCCGTGTTGGATACGGGCTTGGTAATTGCGCACGCGGATGACCGCTACGAACTATGAATACCGTGCAATCTGTGCACGTTTAACCCTTATCTGCGCATGGCTCTGATTATCATACCCCTACCTATGATTAAGAATTCCCGACGAAATCCAAAACGTCAGGGAAATGAAACACTTGTTTCAGTGTTCGCATCTCTTTCTTCTGAAATTTATTATTCACCTAATCCAATTGTGGACAATTCTGCATCCTTGGTGAGATTCGAATCACTGAAGTAATTTTAATGCTTGCTTACAGTCACGATCTTAGCAAAAGAAACAAAGAGCCGTGTTTAGGAAGTAGTTGCGGGGAAGGAGATGCGATTGTAATTGTTCCGGCGATCTTATCGCGGTCTTTACACTCTAACAACTAGATTTCCTGTATTTTTTGCGATCCTATCAAGCTGCACACTTGATTCAGGAATACTTTATGTTGTGTTAACTGCTTCCTGAACTACCGTCCAACCAACCATAATGGAGGATAAAAGGCAACAGAATTCTGCTGGCCTGCAAAGTGGATCCAAAATTGTGCAATCAGAACGAAAATTTTGATTACTAGAAAACCTACGTAATCATTCATCATAATGACAGTTTGTGTAGAAGCTAAGAGCCTAGACACGCCAATCTTGTTCCACTGCCCCATACAGCTGTGAAAGCTTCGGCACTTAAGTGAATCCCGAAGTATTTTCCGTATTTTTTCTGGTAAATGAACTCGATTTTGATCCTGCCTCATTTAATTCCCAAGGAAATAAATACGTCTCCAGACTTTTTCTATATTCCATGCGTGAACTGGCATTGTGTTCTGTGTGGGGCTAGCCACTCGCATGTTTTGCGGTTGTTAGAAACGCGCGAAGACACGTAAATATCCGGTGAAGGTGGGCTTTGAACCAATTTCACCCAAGTTGCTTGCTTAATGCAACTGCTGTGTTACACTTTTAACACGTTTGAACACTTTTTTTCGTACCTAACACTCAACCATACTGACAGCAAATGTACTCATTACAGGTCGAAAGCTCCCAATTCAGACACGTCACTCAGACAGTGTATAAGGAAAGACACTTGACGACAAGAGAGTTTTAATGGCAGAGAATTGAAGGGAAAACGGTTTGCTGTTGTTGTTAGCTCATTTGTCTTCCTTCGAGGGAAAAATATTTAACCAATCATGTACACAGAACATATTTCTGTGAGGGGGAACGGTGAAAGTTTGCTGACGAGAGCGAAATGTATGCTCAATCACTAAAATAAAGTCTGTACACCGTCAATCAGGACTTAGAGATTACAAAATAACATCCGGAATGTTCTCTCTTGAGATAGGATCTTTGCATATCATTCACTTTACTTGAAATGCCATTCAATTGACTAATGAAGGGCTTGTGGGTGGTATAGGTTTTGATAGACACGCATATATGTATAAAAGAAGACTCTTTACTCTTTCCTTCTGTAATTTATGAGGACATCGGTGCGGAAACACGGAATAAATCCCCCACAGTTGCGGTCCGAAATTAGATACGAATATTTGCGCTAAAATCCACCAGCCACTTCGGAATAACCGCGTAATATTCACTTTACACACTGGCTAAAGCAGTCAGTAGTATAAACACGTAAGTATTTATCATACTGACAGTAAAGGTGTCGCAGGTAGTCATGTCTGCAGGAGAAAGTCCCTCCAACTCAGGAGTCAGGGATGACTGCGTTGGTAGATAGAGATTTACTGCCAGAAAATGGACGGTACAACGGCTGTTTTATGGACCATCTGCTGGCTGCGTGTGCTCGCCAGATTTGTCCGTAAAATTTTGTGGACGTGTGAAGCTTTGGCTGCGGGATGAGTTTCGGCTGCCACCAATCAAATGAGAAGAATGTATCGATTACCTTCGAGCGTACGCGCGGTGAATTGGTTTGTTACTTTGCCTGTGCCCTCTCGTCTGCAGAGCCAATCAGCTGGAGCGGGTGTATTGATAGACCTCAAGCGTACGCGTGTTTGAAGTAGCGAGTAAATCGATGCCTTTTAAAAAGCCGATGTGATTTGATTAATCGCGCGAATCGGAAGTTATGGCAGCCAAGGACAGACGGAGTCACGCGCACTTGGGGTGGGCAGCAGATTCCTACAAAGGCACTAGCCCAATAGTCCAGACACGCATGTTTCGCCGATCTCGTACCTCTACTTGATGCAGCTGCGGGGCCTCAGCTCTTCAGTGAATCCAAAAGCATTCTCCATGTGTTTTCGAGTAAATGAGTTCGCTTTTCATTCCTTCTCATTAAATTTTCGACGAAATTAGTGCGTGTCCAGCCTTAGTGTACAACCCATGCTCTCCGTATGGTAAATAATTGCGCAATTATATACTACTGACTACCTGTTGGCATTTTTACGCCAGTCAACCGCAGTAGCTTATGAATTTCAGCTTAAAAATTAGTAAACAATTTTGTTCCAGCCGAACGAGGTCTGTTATGAAGCACCAACTCTAAGTTACGCATTCATTTCCTCGGAACTTAAACGAGACATAATTTGCAAACCCACACAGATACGTCATTAACGTACAGAATACCTTGGAGATATATAGCTTTATCGGAAGCCGTCAATGTACTTGTTAATACTTTACGAAGCCGTTGCTATCGATAAAAGGTAATGGCGAGTTCTTTAGTTAAAAAAAGCAACACGATGTTTGAATTTTATATGCCCGTACCACTAACAGCGCGCAGCGGAAGGCATACTTATGACAACACTGGTGAGCCAAGTAGTTGCGCCATTATCCCTTGAATAATCCACACCGGTTATGAAGCCGGGGCGACTAGCCAAGTGGCTAGAGACGATCCTCCAGAAGTAATGCAGAAATGACTAATTTTATTAAGGGCGTGGTTAGATAACTGTCGTCTCTTTTGAATACTGAATCCCCTTTGCACCGGGGACTTTTGCTCGACGACAAGTTCCGTAGTAAACGAAGAAAACCGACGCGACAGCCAGAACCGAGACGCTGGCGAGCAATACTTACATTGCTCGTGTATCTGAAGAATTCGCTCGACTGGTCATCGAATTTGGGATTGGCGTCGCTCACAGACCGGAAGCAACCATCCACAGACAACTTATGCGGCCTAAAGACCCAGTATCCGTTAACCAAAAGCCCGTTGTCATTTACCGCATCGACTGCCTTTGTGGTCAAGCCAATTATGTTGGCGAAACCGCCAAATGGATTCTCACGAGAATGCACCAGCACGAACTCGCCTATCGACGGAAGGACAAGCTTTCGTTGGTAGCCGTCCACACATCAACGCAAGGGCCTGGCTTCGGCTTCGAACGCGTGTGAATACCGGGTAGGTCAGACGACCAAACTTCACGCCTGCTGCAGGAAGCATGACATGCACGCGCAGATTCAATTACCAGGCAGACGGTCTTCCTAATGCCTACCTTGAGCTGCGCGAACCGTTCGAGAGAAAAGGTCACTCCCGGCAGAACTGAGTTAAAAACGCATTGAGCTGTACATTTTTTCATTTCTTGACAATGAGCTCGCGGAAGAATTCAAAACGTCGGACAAATAAACCACTGGTCCCAGAGCACGTTTTACCACCTTCTACTCAGTAACACGGACCTCGCATATTCTCGATCACTCAGAATAGGTTTACTGCATAAAATAAGCTGCACAATTCTTTTCTGTCGAAAGCGTCGTAATTATTCTTATTTCACCCGTTTTAATAGATTTAAAGGTATTATGGTGGGGCATACGTTCCAGGTGGAAATATTAATCAATTTTTTCGTAAATAGTCACCTACGAACAGCCGCAATTACTGGCTTGAAAAACCACTTTCACGTTTTTTAGTCAATTGCTTTTAAGAACTTTAATAACCACAACAAAGAATCACACCAGTATTACAGGCAACAATTTTTTTATGTAGTGCACCTAATGAATTCCTATTTCCAGCAATTTATCCTGCGGAAACGGCGGTCAAATGGTAGTATACGTAGGGAATTAGGAAACGCAGTGAAATATATTTTGATAACTGCTATATCCATTTTATTTTATTGTATTCAGAAATGTTTTTGATTTGTATCTGTAAATTGTCCTAATCCGTATTATCGTTTAACTTATTGCGGAAAAACGCGATAGGCAAATTGCAGATTTCTTTAAATTCCTAAAAAAAGAAATGGAAATCATCAACCTCAATTTACCTGAGGTCCAAATTACCGTTTTGGAGTCAGATTAGTATAGTCCACCTCACAAAGCGCCGCGTACACCTTCAATTTACATGCGGAACAGCTTACTCCCAGCGGCGCGGGAAACAAATTTGACTTCATTTTTTCACTTGAGACTTAAATTTACTTCTAAAAATTTCCTTTCCTGCCTATCCTATTTCGCCACCCACAAAACCCCTATAACCACAGTTTCCGTAGGACAAAATGCTAAGAATAGGGGTATATAAGACGCACTACATAGACTACTTTGGCGGTATTACAATTGTTTAATGTGGTTCAGAGGCATTTTGCCTAATTTGAGGTTTTTGAACAAGAAAATTAAGCTGTCATTAAACCTTTTGTTTAGTTTACTACCTACAGAAAATGTTGCCAACAATATGACGAGATTTGCGCCATCACTATGCGATGATTATTTCGCAATACTTATATTTTATTTATTTATTATTTATTTTGTAATATTTTGCTTCATGTAGGGGAATTCTAAAGCAAAACCAAGGCAAATAGGTCGAAAGCGTTTATGGCATTAGATTTTGGGGAAAAATTATTTTGACAAAACAAAAATCTAAATCAGCCGTTTTTTGTAACGGTCAATGTTCTTCATATGTATGTGCATACATCAACGCCCACCTGGCGACAGTGCATGCCCTGAATACGCTGCACTACGCGAGATCTGTGTGAATAATTAACCATCATCGTGTATGGAAGTAGTACCAGGGCCCGCGCTGGGTCGGCCATTGCATCCAGTCTCCTATTTTTATCAGTGTTACTCGGCATTTCCAGTGCAAAGGACTAAATACAGTTCATGTCAGTTCACCTGCCATCCAGAACATATCCTTCTTGGGCCCTGGACTGATAAAACGGATTTTTCAATTTATAAGGCCTCAGCAGTCGAGGGGCTTTGAAGTTTGCCGACTAGAAAGACAGTGTGATTCTCTCTTGAACGTGCGTCAGAGTACAGTTGCCGCTACTTAATGTGGCTCTCATAAAACTTTGGTCACACGAGAGCTGAGTCTTCCTTCGTCTTTCAAAAGTAGGTCCAGTGGGTAAGATTTATAAGGGTTATTCAACTTTGTTAACCGTAGCGTTTAGTTCGGCTACCTGCCAACTTTACTTTTTCTTGCCGTCGGAGCACGTTAAGTAGGTTTTGTGCACTGCCTTCTCACCGTACAACCGTAACACAGAATTCTTCACTGTCTTATCGCCGGGAATGCTACAGACCCCGTTATTCGCGCTAACTGAACAGTCTCATTTTTGGTTGGCAACAGTACGGGATACAAATAGATTTTTTGGAACAGTATTTGGTGAGCAGGCGTAGCTTTTGATAAATTCTCTTCGGGGCATTACATTTTTATAGAAAGGAGATAAAAATAGCATATGGGCAATTATTTCCATCATAACAAGGAAATTGGTCATGGGAATGGGGGAGAGAGGGGGTTAGGGTTGATAATACTTGGTTGGCCACGAGGCCATTAGGGTTTGTTGAATCCGTACAGGTGGGAGGGGGGTGGAAGGGGGAAGAAAGCGTGGAAAGATGCAAGCAGTTATGTAACTGTTGGCCATGCCAGGCGCGGGGCTTACAGGAGATTCTTTTGTGCGCACAAAACCGGCTTCCTCAACCGGATCGCGGTTGCTTCTGCTGTTGCTAGCAAACGCTGACCCAGGGACTTGGGGTAGCTTGGGGGGACGTTATAAATTACCTTAAAGGCTTCGTCGGGGTCCACGCGATGTCCGGAGTCAACCAAGTAGGCAAGGGTGGCGCTGTTTATGCTTCTGACTTCACCTTTGCTCAGCCATGCTGGAAGGTGCTTCCGTATTCTTTTGCATAAGCGCCAGTTCGTGCGACTTATATAACCTGCTCTACAGGAGCAAGTGAATGAGTAGATGCACATAGCAGTGGTCCGAACTGGCAGCCTTTGCTAACCTTTGCCTTGCGAACCGGGTTGGTTTAGAATAACACACGAACTTTCACTGCCGGGAAGGTTCGTGATAAGGCTTGGTTGAGGCGTCTGCTTAGGAGTTCGCTTGCCACATCCCCTTGAAATTGCTTGTTTATGTAGTTCATAGTCCAGCTTTATTTTATGCAAAACAGGATATAGTTATCAATGAGAGCAATTTTTAAGCGTTCGAATTTCAGATTTGCATGCATTTTCAGCCCAAAACTTCCTTTTGTTCTGGTGGTTATTCTAAAATTTCGTCCTACTCTAGTTCGGTCATCTACTGAATCTCAGGAAGAAACTCGGCAAGGCAGAATTTCCGCTTGTCTCACGAAGTTTCCAAACAAAGTGTCAACCAATCGTAAGTCTTCTCTGCTCAACTAATAGTCAGAATGACGAGGTCAACTGTGAAAAAAATGATTTTTACCTCTTCCTCCTCTAGACGCCTGACTTTCCACTTCCTGTGACTGTCCGCATTGGTGGTGATATGACTCGGGAATGTGAAGTGAGTTGGGAAGAATTTTGTACCCTTTCAACTAAGGCGGAATTTCAAAAAAAAATCGCATATTTTTGCATTATTTATTCATATATATCGTACCAAGTAGTCCGCCTTAGTTTCAAGCGTCATTTGACGTAAATGCAGCAGTTAACGTCCAAATTTAAAGAACCTTATATTTGAGCTTTAACCTAATTTGCCTTGAATGACATGTCCATGCAACTAATTGCACTTTATTTGATTTGAATGCCAATGTACAGATTTCTGCGATGATAACTCTTGATTCAGTTGGGAATTGCGCGAGTGTACATGTAATGTGGCTTACTTGTAGCATAAAAAAAGTGACCTTTGTGCGGACATTTTTCAGACAAAGAGGCAAGCTTACCGGTTTTACGCTGCCTTTTTTGTAACTGCAAGTATGATTTTCATAGTTATATTTTTGAACATTCTTTAAGGGTCTATTTTTTCACACGGGACGAGTCTAGATACTTTCCACATTCTTGGAAGGGTAACAGACGAATAATTACAATCTGAAAGCCTAAGGTTAATTTTGAAGCTGGCAGCAATCTGTTTAAATCCATCGCAGTCACTAATCACGTAAAATGTTAGCGCACCGAGCAGACGAAGACCCTCAAAGAAAGTTATGAGCCTGAGTGATCAGGTTATACACGGAACAAATAAATTTGTGTAAAAAATGCGGAAAGTTCATTATGAACGAAATTTAAGGCCTTTCTTGATTCCTGCTAGGCATATATATCGCTTAGCATGGTTTTAGCTGATGCAATTTCATGGCTGTTATAAAAGGCATTTTGACCTCCACTAATTTACGGTTATTTGGGAAGTCTGGAAGCACTATATTTCCCTTCGTTCATCAACTGTAATGGCTTCTCACATATTTATTGAAAATATCTGGCGGGGTGAATGCATTAAAAAATCGAATCAACTACGCAGAAACATTTTTGTCGCTTTGACAGTACTTCGTGCTATCGTTCTAGCCCAATTCGCGCAGCAGAGGTTCTTAGCGATGTGCTTATTTGCACGACGACACCCTTTTACTTAATTATATTTACGCAGGAGATTTTCCATGCACGCTCAAAAGGATACTAACATGCAGAAAAGAAAAGACAAATTGAACGACGCATGCAAATGCTGGCATCGTATTTCAGGAAGAAAAATGGACTGAGGTTCAGGGGATTTTTGTGATCCTTTTGCTGACTTTGTTTGCCAAGAACGTTACTATTTGTGTCTATATACTCGCCCTAGATTGTACCACAACAATCTAAATTAGACAGGTGGCTCAAATCGAAAGTCATAAAATTCAGCGCAGGATCTGAAAAATTTTTAAAGTAAATAAACATCGAAACAAATAGGAATATCTGCATGGCAAAATTTTGTTTATTTTGCTGTCTATGGGCAGCATTCTCGGTTTCCTTGGAAAAGGTTTGAAGTTTGAAATCCAAATACTCTTTTCCAGTCTAGCGAATTGAAATGTAATGCCGCAAATATCAATCGGGATATCTGCGCAGTATTGGAGTGGTGTTCGTAGATCTACCTACTTTCAGTCCTATGTCTTTTGAATAAACAGTTTTTAATTTATACTGAGCCAAATTTTTGCGGAAACAAAGTTCCTATTTCATTCTTCGGGCCATTCAACCAAAACAATGGACACAACAGGCTTAATTATGGCTATGGATGGGGAGATTCCTGGGTGAAACCAGAGTGGTTGCATATTCAAGTCCGTTCTAGTGTCCGCCGAGCATAGAGTTTAAATCTACATATCCGTTGTGATTACCTACATCCGCAGCAATAGATGTGACCGAGAAATTCTAGTAATGCAGAAATGTGGCCAACGCGTAGTGATACCATGTTACCTATCTGCAAATGATCGCTGACTGTAAGCGAAACCGCTTACGTATTCTGATGAAGATACAAAATAGTGAATTTATTTTTTATCGATTAACGTGAATGTTTTTCTGTCGTTTATATGTCTTTCTAATGAGAATCTTCATCGTTATTTCAAGTTGGTGGTTTGTTCGCCTGTATCAAGCAGGAAACAAAACCGTGGCACGTAATGGCATGCCGTGTTTGTTAGAGCGTAAACTTTCTGGCAGAAATATGAAATGGAATTTCAACGAAAAGCAGATGTTTTGTGGTATTTTCCGGTCATGATAGCCTTTCAATAATAACATTTTTTAAATGTCCCAAATGACAGGTTCGGGCCGAAAGTGTGAGCCTCTTCCAGAGTCTAATGAATTTGGCTAATACAACGCAGCGGTATGCTACAACTGAGCCCTGCCTGAACACTGTCTGCGATATCTACATTCAGAAGATTGGAAATTTCTTCAAGGCCTTCGTGTAAGTTACCTTTTGTGAATTTGGAGACAGCAATATGATTCTGTGTACTCACTCAAACAAACACTGAGTGAAATCCTTAGATTTTCTTTTGGGAACCAAGGATTCACTAGGTGAGCCTGCAGCACTGTCTGACGTGCTACGGCACCTCAAGATATGTCCTTTAGTTGATTTAAAAAGTCGATTTGGCAAACCTATGTTTTCGGCAACTCTATATTAGTCCAGTACATTCGCAAGAATAATGAAAATTGTACAGTTGCGCAGGGTTTATAAGTGTACTTTGAGTACAACTTATGGTCTTCACGCCGCCTGGCGCAAGGAAAAGTGGGAACGCGAACACAAACCGCTTTGTTTATTAAAGATGAAAGTAGATCGATCTCGATATCCATTCTTGCTCATATTGTCGATACGAATCATCTAGTCGATACTGATGAAGCCTTTCAGGTTGTCTAATGGACACCAGTTAACTTCTCTAAGAGTCTACGCCAACGGGTACTAACAACAGCCAAAACAGTCCCTATATGGCTAACAAATATAGTGCTGTGTTGTCAGAAGACGCTAACACAAGCACTTTCCCTTCTGTGGCCAACCCCGGCGTCAGGTGGCCATCGCACATCGCTCCCACCCCCTAGTGAAAATCGTTCATTGTGATTATCACTCCATGTACTCCGCATCCCCCTCCCTGAGCACAAGCACTTCTACGTGTTGATTTTACCATGCGGGCGGCCTGAAAACGATGAGTTATAATCAACGTACACTTACTAACCCTGTTCAACTGTACAATTTTCATTATTTCGGCAAAAATTCCCATTTCGTTTACGATTGAAAAGTCAGGTTGGAAAACAGCTGTTTTCGGTCATTCACTTCAGGCCGTTACAGTGACATGGAAAAATAGGCGACTAAAGCAGGCAGTTCGGTACAGTGCTAATATAGTTTTTGAGGTGGGGGGAAGGGGGGGGGGGTAATTCGTCATCTCGTGGTTCCCTCGTCTCCTGCGAGCCGGACTCAGCATGCCGAGGACGTTGGGTTGTCACGCGTGCGGACTAGTAAGACGACGTCTAAGGACAGCAGTCACGAGTGCTTTCCCGGCGGCTAACTTACGCGTACTCTTCACAAACTCTCCCTTTCTGCGGATGGGGGTAAAAACAGACTACCGCTACTGCATTTATTCCTTCACGTGCTCCTGTGGGGCGGGATATATCGGCCGAACAACGAGACGTCTGGAGAAGAGGATACGCGAACACATACCAGCCTGGTTAGGTAAAGGGGAAAATCGATCGATCTCAAGCTCAATCCTCGCACACCTGATCGATACAAATCACCACGTTGATGCGAGAGAGGCTTTTCAGGTCATATACCAGGCACCCACGCTCTACTCTAAAGGCCTGCGTAAACGGGTGCTAGCCACAGCTGAGGCAGTGGCAATTCGTTTAGCAAAACCCGCTCTCTGCTGTCAAAAGACGCTGGTACATGCCGTCTCCCTCCCGTGGCCGACCGCATACAAAGATCCCGCACCGCCAGAAGCCACTACGTCAGAAGCTATGCAGCCCGAAACAAACTACCCACAGCCGCAGAGAACACACAGTGCGACCATGCTGCTCTCAGTCACAGAGAGCCCGCTGCGCGTATGACCTAGATCGTGGGAACGTACCTCCCCCGTTCCACACGCGTGACAACCCAACGTCCTCGGTATGCTGAGTCCGGCTCGCAGGAGACGAGGGAACCACGAGATAACGAATTACCCCTCTCCCCCCCACCTCAAGAACTATATTAGCACTGTACCGAACTGCCTGCTTTAGTCGCCTATTTTTCCATGTCACTGTAACGGCCTGAAGTGAATGACCGAAAACAGCTGTTTGCCAACACGACTTTTCAATTTTCATTATCCCTGCAACTGCCCTGGCCAGATGAAGAGTTGCGAAAAACATAGGTTTGCCTGATGGAATTTTCGTATTTCTTGTTGGTGAGATCTTCGATTTTAGAATGCGGGTCTTTTTAGTAGCTTGCGACAGTTTCAAACACCAAAACGATTACTAACTGGTGCACACATTTTTGTATTTGACTTTATATTCAGGACGTGTCTGTACATAAGAATGCATTTTCATGTCACATTCGTGCGAAGTTATCGTTTATGCAAAGTTTTTATTCGTTCATTTTATATTGCCAAGCCCACCTTGCTGTGTACTCGATTAAAGGTTTCTTCCTAACATGCTATATACGTTTGCCAATCTTAAATCTCTTCGCACATTACTGATTTGGGAGAGAGTCTAGAAGTATGGCCCAAAACGGTCACATTCATAAAGACATACCTGATTGCTTAGTTTTCCGGTAAAGGCTTAAATGAATGATCTTATTTCGACGATTCTGACAAACATTTCAAACAAAATCTAAATTATGGAAAAATGCTTTAAAACATAGAAATTCTTGAACTATTTGCCAGACTTTCAGGGTCCACCTGAAAATAATTGAAATCCAATACCAGAAATATCGTTTAATGCATTATACGAAAAGAGTTCTGTTAAAATGCCCGAAATTTGCATTCATGATTTCATCCGACAGTTATATTTGCATTTGTTCGTCACGGTTACAGCGATTTTCCCGTTTTCTGAATTTGAGGCTTCTTTCAAACTGTTGGTGTCTTCAAAAAATCTATCAACATTTTTTAAATATTTTCGTTAAACTTAAATTTTGCGTAAAATTAGTATTTCAATGTTTTCGTACATACGTAAATACCAGTTTCCGATTGAGTATCGATCTTTCGAAAACTTCGGCATTTTGCGGTCATACTTTACATATCATGAATGGCAGTTCTGACATCCAACGTCGTACTCCATCCTCCGAGTCGTAAATTATTAAAGTGTTGTGACCAATTTTGATTACTGCTGTGCGTTGCCTTACGCTTAGATCTCCTCGAAAACCATCAGTCACCTTGTCATACCAACTGGACTTAGGGAATGCTTGCAGACCAGAGCCACCTATTAACCAACGAGAAAGGTAGTTGACAAAAAACCACTGACACACTCTGGTAGAGTGTTGAGATAGCAACTATAGCAAATAGGCTGGGCGAGTACTATGGGCGTGGGTGGTCTAAACCACAGCAGCAGTTAAGGGAATGACGCCAGCTATCAATTTGTGGCTCATTGGAAGGGCTCATAGAGGTTTGACGATGCTAGAATCCGCGCGAGACGTGATTAGCCCTCGTGAGCTGCGTGCGACAAGCCTGATTGCTTGTTCTCCAGCCCCTAGTCTACTTGTTGGCCTGATAACTCTCCTTTCTCCTCACCCTGGCCACTTAGCCTTCAGACTTTTCCCGCGCAAAGTAATTTCTGAGGCATAGACTGGGCCGAAGACTGCTGTTTTCCAGCGACGTCATCGAAAAACCAACTGTCTGAGTACTTATCACGCTAATAGCCAACGCTCTTAGCGGGCTTGCGGGCATTTACGACTCCTCTTAGAGCGTGGAGACGATTAAAGTACCAAGGATACCCATTCACCTTGAAGGTTGGCTTGTCTTTTTTGTTTTTTATATGAGGGTACAGCAAATGCCCTCGTAGCAAGCCAACTACGCCTTTATATTGCTGTCTTTGATGGTTAGTTTGGGGAGAAATGTCAAATTTCAGACGAGTAGAATTCCTGTTTCAACCAACATCTCTGTCCATTTTAAATCGTCGCCGTTCTTACCGCTTATTTAATACGGTGCGGCATATCCAGTTGCTTTATATGGCCTCTTGGAGCTTGTCCTTTGAAAACAAGCAATGCCAGTTTCCACATCAGTCTTTCCAGCCCTTTCTTATGCAGTATGGCGAGCGCTGCAAGCAAACTGCCGCAATTTGCGGAAGACTGGCAACCACTCGCAAAACAACCTTAAGTAGGATCACAATACTGATTATCCTGCAGCCCAATCTCAAGTCTTTTCGGTCATGCCTAAATGCTCTTTAATGAGACTCTTTTTGGCGAGTTACAAATAGTAGATTCAAGTCAAGTTAGGCAAACGAACGTTTTCGATTGATGAATCATCAGGCAATAAAGTGATATAAGGGAGGGTAGAATTAACGAAAGTTTTAGGCAAATAAATCAGTAGATACAAGCAAAAGAGTGGGCAGAGGTCTAAAGGGATCAAAGGGGATGACATTTTAGTCTTAATTGGGGACCAGAGAAAGGGAAAGGGTGAGGGGGAAGGAGTCTGGACAAAATGGCTATTTTAATAGTGAGCATACTGATTATGGACTTTTACTGCCTTTATGAATTCACATATATTTGATGGAAAAAACGCACGAAAAGTTTTTTCTTGTTCTCTTTAGACAGAAAATTAACCTTCTTTAAAGTCTTTACTCCAAGAGAGGATATCGTTAGTTTTAAAAAAATTATACTCTGAGATTTTGTACGATTAAAAAAGTGTTCATTCATAATACATCGTATCCGTTAATTTATTAATGATGCCTTTAATGCACACAGCATGATCCACATCTTTTGCAACACTTCATGAGAACTCTGCAGCCTCTTGCTCAGACCATAGCCAAAAATTAACTTTTTCAACACAGGCGAACATGCGTGTCCCAGCAAGGAATTGAGAGGAAGAAGACTCGATCACCTGACGTTTCGACATCCGTCGCTGATGGGTTACGTTTCGGCTACTCATGTCTCTGATGATGAATCCGCGACGGATGTCGAAACTTCAGGTGAATAAACGTATTGTCCCATCAACCGAGTCATCTTCTTCTCAATGAACTTTTCCTTAATTAGGATGTACACAGCATGCAATTTGTAAACCTTGAATTTGGGTGTGACAGGCGGTATGCTGCAAAATTATTCGGCAACTTGGTAACTATTTAAAACCGTGCGTTACCCTTTCTGTAAGTATACCGTTTACAAAAAACGTATTTTCCCACAAAACGAGTACAAGAAGGAATTTTTTCGAGCAACTTCCCAAAAATATATTTGGATTTGTAAAGGCAGTCAAAATCAATGCTAAAAATGCAAACTTCATAACAAGCCATTTTTACAGTACAGACTTTTTGTCAGCGGTCAAAAAAAGCTCACTAAGAAGCCGGCACCCTGCAGAGACTAAAATGACTGGAGAATAAGCTACATGCTTATCAATATTTTGACCTCACTCAATGCCGATAAGCGAGTGAGTATCAAACTTTCGCAACTGTCGGCATATTGTACTAATTCTGAGCCATACTGTATAACTGTCTCTCATGATGAGTTTGAAGAGAAAGTAAACACTTCAGGCGAGTATAATTTTTGTTTCAATCAACACCTATGTCCGTTTTCAGTCATCCATCTTTTCTCCGCTTATTTATATCTTGGAGTATATTCAGTTGCCATGTATGTGATTTATTTAGGATTGAGCTTTAAAAACAAGCGACGCCATATGTTCCTCTCTTTTTCCTGGCCTTCTACATATACTCCTCCCCCCACCCTCCCTCGTCCTCTCTCTCTCTTACTGTTCCTTCTCCTCTCATTCCTCAGTAATGGTCTGTCCTTTTTAATTACATGAACTGTGGTGCTGATTATCGTCAACGTTCTTCTCCTTCCCCTATAAACAATATTCTTATCAGTATTTCATCACCAGTGAGAGGTCCATGGTTTAAAAGTACAAATTACTGGTAGGAAATCGAGGATAGAAGGCAGAAAAGGCAGTCGAAGTTCAAATAATATCGAATACCCATCCTTCAGGCTTGTTGGCTGCGTTTGAGAATCTGAGAGGAATTGGTCGGCGTGGACTGAGCTCTGGCTCTGAGATCAGTAAAAACCTACTTGTGACCGCAATCTCTACAGTTGTAATTTCAGGGGGAAAGGTGCCTTCACTGGGGAGTTTCGCGAATAACAAAACCAATCTGCACTTGAATATTGAACTAAAAAACCTTGAATTGGTGTCTGCAAGTGCAGCATGTTCCTCATCGACAAATGAATGAAAAATAACCCTAGATTTTTATTCGTGTATGGTATTGCCAATCCAGGCGAGCATGCGAGTCCCAGGAAGTAATTCAGAAGAAGAAGATTTGATCGCAAGGATAACACATTTTTTGGCCTGGCGTTTTGACATTTGTCGCAGATTCTTCATCAGAGACATAAGCAGGAAGTACTAGCAGAAACGGGTAGCGTATGCCCAGAAATTCGCACTAGTTATAAGGCATAATCATTACTGTAAACTTTTAAAGGCAATTATCGTTAATGCGCTCTTGTGCGTTGATAGCCTGTTGACCGGCATGGGGGCTCTGACTTACTGAATTTTATCCCGCGTGGTGGACTCGGACGTGGTGATTGCTAGGTCATCTGGCTCTCCAGTGTAAGCATAAGCCGATGCAGTAGCCTGTGCGTTTCCCAAATGGCAACTTGCTTCGGCCAAATTGAGCCTCAACGCCGAATAAGGATTGGGTAAATCGTTGCATGTATGTACGGATTGGGGGCCAGTGAACCATGACTGAATTAACTCTCGGCTTACATGATTTTTACGTCTTGTAAGAATTTTGGCCTCATCAAGGTTTTATGCGTGGCCGGGTCTCGAACAAGCAGCCGCAACTTGAGAATTGGCATCATAACATCGCACTGCTGCTGCGTGTTCGGCCATTTGCGTCTTGAGAAGTCTGCCATTTGAGTATAATGCAAGTTTCTTTTTGGACCCTTTAGCACTTTTAATGGCCTATTGGGCGACCATTTGGACAGATTTTACTAGTCAATGATCCGAAAAGGATTGTCTCATATATAACAAACGTTTGTGAAAAGCAATGCTGTTAGAGGTGCTATTGCTTTTGCGTGAGACTAGACAATTGGAGCTGCATTTACATACTTTGCTTTATGCAGAGTGACTCACTGATATTGATATTAAAGCAAATAAGTCGTCCGGATAAGGTCTAAGTTCAAACCCACTCATGAGAATGAGTAGCATTTAATGCACTAACCCCAGTTTCGTGGACGTAGCCCTCCTACATTTACTATACTAAACACAAACTTCGACCGGGAATAACCATGCAGCCTTTTTCTGTCTCAGCCGAATAAGATAACGATTGGGAAACTATCATCTATGTTGGTTTGTGTGGCGCCTTAATAAGCCAAGATAATTGCACAGCCTACCTACCATACTCATGTATCCTTCCTACGTATCTAAGGAAAAATCCCCACTGTGACGTAGTATACAATGTCATACTAAAAAAACCTGCTAGGCATTTAAACACGTTCGTATGAAGGGGGAGGGGAGATTTCTTCTATTTTACCTGAGTGGTATCTCTATCCTTTTATTTTCAACTTTATTTCAGGCGCAAGCCAATGGTAAACTCATCACTCAGTTCTTCTGGTTCGACAATACTCGAGAAGATTCCTCTAACAAGCAAGTATGTTCTGTGGTTTTTGAAAAGGAATATTGATGAAGCGATTTTCCCTTAACTGACTTAGTGATTATAATTGTTTTCTGAAACCAGATTTTGACCGCTCCGGGGTATTACATTCCCATAAAAATGAATTGGACTAGTGCACACGTTCAGATCTGTAGTTTTGTTGACATGTTAAAAAAGAGCATTTAAAACAACAATTTAGAACCTCGGCACTATGGCCACATCTAGAGCGCTAATATTTTGTTTAGAGCATAAAAATTTTGCATTGACTTACGGCATTTTTTCTACATTATATAGCCATGAGTGAGTAAAAATTAAGCGTGAAATTAAAATATGGAGCGCGTTTGCTGAAGATGGGGTGCAAAATACGGTTTGGAACAGATCACTTGGTAGCCAAAAATTAAAGAGCAGTATAAGTGCCTTCTTGGGAAAATTTTTGAGCATTCATTGATTAACGCTCACTTATCGCTAACGGAACTCATTCATCCCGTTCTGCTTTAAGGCACCCTCTCGAGCCCTGCCAGTAGCCGAAAAAGTCAAGGGAGACTGAGATTACTACGTCTTGCTCATTAGCCGTCATCAGCCGGTCATGACCAACCCCAGGTGCTGCAACGTCTAATGGCTTATGAGCCATAAATGACCATTCCAGTCTCCCTCAACTTCGCCGAAAATGTGAATCTAATCATTACATTTTTACTTGAAATGGATCCGACAAAGCAAAGGGAGACTGAAAAGGCAATTTCTGGCTTGTTAGCCGTCATTAACCAGCCATACTTAATCTCAAGGGTTGGAACCCGCGATATTTGAACCCGGAACCTTTAATCACTGAGTTCAATACTCTATTATGGCACTACGGGCTCCTGGCTTTGTTGGTTGAAATCGGGAATATGATGAATATATGTGCTTCGTCGATCTAGCAGAGGAACATTTAATTTCCGCTTTGCCAAGGAGCTCACAACGTGAACTCGACAGACTGTCACATAGTGAGTATGTTGATATGATAAAATGGTACCGCGGTAGAGTATTGAACTCAATGACCAAAGATCCCGGGTTCAAATCTCGGGCGTTCCAACCCTTGAGATTGGGGATGACTGGCTGATGACGGTTAACAAGCCAGAAATGGCCATTCTAGTCCCCCTTTGCTTTGTCAGATCCATTTCATCATCTAATCATAGTCACTATGGGACGGTCTGGCGGGTTCACGTTCTGAGCTCCTTGGCAAAGAGGAAATTAATTGTTCTTCTACTAGATCGATGAAGCAAATTTATTCATTTTTTACTTGTTTATCGTTGTCCCCTGCGTTCTCCTGCAATGATAACTTCCATTTAAAGCATCTTTTCCCTGGCGCCTTAGGATTTTTCCCCAATTTTGCTGCCCACATTACTTTAACTTGCTGACTTTATTGTAAGTCTTCTAAGACACTTTCTATGACCTTGCTGTTTGCATTAATTTTTCTGTACAAATTCAATTTTTTATTCTGTCCTACGGTGTTCACCTTATCCAATGAGAGGAAACAGCTATTGCACACTCTCGAAATCAATGGATCTAATAAATTCTGCTGTTTACGCAAGTTTAAAAATCGTCTCCATTCTCAGTCCACTGATAACTTCAACTGTTGCCATGAACGAGATGCAGCATCAGAAGTAAACGTCGCACTTCTTTACAAAGCAGGCGAATCCGTGTAGTCCAAATCGACGACGAAAACGGCAAATAGGGGGTGGGGTTTCAGGACTCTCCTTTCCGACCTACCGCGGTGTTGGAATGAATCAGACTGTCTATTAGTTGAAGACCTCGATTGGGAAAACCCAACGAAAAACTGATAGGTAAAACAAGTCTTATTGGAAAGCACTTAACTGCAGAAAAAATACCAGCAAGGGGGGCAAAATCCTACGCTCTATTTTGTGAGTTCTGGCACACTGCCTTTGGCTAGTCAGTACTAGACAAATGCTCATGCACATGTACGATAGAACTGTTTGTTAGGAAAAAAATGAGCTGAGAGGACAGGGTGAAAGGCGTAGGATAAAGGAGGGAGAGAGAGGGTGGGGACAGATGGCGCATGACCGCGAGAAGTAGAAAAGAGTCTATGCCCACTCATGGGGAAAGAAGGCAGTTCGATCAATCAGAAGCTGAGGCGCGTTGATTGTCGAAGCCACTGTTGGGGCATGTAAATTGCCATAATATGATTCGCTGAAGGGAGCTTACTCGGTATTACACAAGACTTGGCACAGTGGACAAGGTTAATTAAATGCTGTCACCAGAAAGCATCTACGTAGAAGCTTTAGCAACCTAAGGACCTTGCTGTCAATTTCTTTCCTCAATTAACTTTCTTTGCATCCGTGCCTTTTTCTTGCATACGGCCACCCTGACCTTCCTTTCTCCGACGTCCTTACCAGCATTTGCATTTTTAATGAACCAAAAAGACTTTCTATTTTACCAAACATATGCAATTGTAAAGGTCTAATGTTAGTGTAGATGCATGCTGATGGGTGTGTCTAAAAGACATGCCTTCGCTGGCATTATTTTGCTCGCACTTCAGCGTTCCGCTGGTTTGCCTAATGGCTGCTTCCAAAATCTGCAATTTGTGAGGAGTTTCCTTATTTAGATGGACTAGATTGCTCGTTTTGTCCGTTAGGCAGATGGATAATTAAGGTGAGATACCTGAAACCACTTTTTTTCTTATCATTATTAGGTTCGCAATGTGGATTAATGAAGTATCCTCGCTCTTCGGTGGACTGGATATGTGCTCGATTAAATTGGTTCAGGACACAAATGGCGACTACTTTATTCAGGATGTCAGTTCTTGAGTACTTGGTCTCCTTTTATTTTCACTACAACTCTAAGAACAATGACCCCCGATAGAGCATTAACTTCATTCCACAAAGAATGTAGGGCAGGAGGTTTACTGAAAACACTCAATCATTCTTTCTTGCTAAGCTTCCTTTCAGGAGATAAATGAATTCAAATGGCCTGTAGCAATTAATTTCTCTCGGAAATACGTTCAATACAGAGTAGCATACTAACTGAAATGGAAATTTTTAGAGATAATACAGCTGCTTTTTCAGTCTTCTCCTACTGCAAGTTTGTCCAGGCTGTACTTGGGAGACTGGAAAACTTATTAACATTTCGCAAAAGTCTTCGACTCTTTAGGTCACAAAAACGTATTGGTCTAATGAAGATTCATAAACGACGATTTTCACAGCACACCTTCAAGCAACCGATAGCGTAGACATGAAAAAAGGCCGGTTAAAAGTTGTGCAGGTTTTTGCTAGTTGGGAACGTCTGGAGAAATTGAAGTGGGTCTTTTGCTCCATCAATCATCCGTTTTATCTACCAGTGACAATCTCACGTTTTTAGATTTTTATAAATGACACTTGGATAGTTAGATCCCCGCCTGCCGATAGGAATCTATCTGATCAAGTGGAAAGAGAGAGACTGAAATCACCAGCTTCGTCCATATCCAGTTTTTGGAACAAAAGTTCAGTCAGGTCATATGAATCCATTTTTCACAGCTTACATCCAGTCTTCTTCTTAATAGAGCTTATAAGCAGCAAAAGGATGGCAAAATATTTTCAATGTATTTGTTTAACTAAAAAATAAGTTTTTTTGCCATTTGTAAAACCAGAGGTTCTTGTTAAATTCTTCTGATTAAAATACTATTCAAGATTATATCACGAAAGTCCACGAATATCTTTGTGGCAGGCAATTCAGAGAAATCCCATTAAACAAGCCATGGGTAAAAATAATTGTACAACTCTGCAGTCTGACCTCTGTAAACTAGTGAACTAGAGAGGGCGACAATGTTTGACAATAGAGGTCTTCGAAAAGTACTGCGGCCATGATTCACACAACGTTTAGTAAATTAGGAATTACAAGTTTGATTGGATCCCCTATTCAAATACGGTTTACTCTATGATCAGGTCGCTTATGTAGTCTACTTCATAGTCGGCCGGTCAGTAGCGTCAGCCTTCCGATCTCTTGTCCAGTTTGGCGCGAAAAAGTGGTAAACTGCAGGGGGAGGGTTGGGGATAGTTTATCCTAATCTTGCTAGGATGCTGGATCTGAGGGCGTTCAGTTTTCAGGAGTGGAATGCAAAATAAGCATGCTCAGCTTTTACAAAACCTGACTTGCCACAGCTCTTGGACGGAGAAGCCAGCCTACCAGTGCTCCTGGCTATTACACAGACCAATTATTGGAGCAGTTGAAAGTTAAAGGAGATCTCTCAATTTGTCAAACACTGCAAATTTGCATAGTCTTTTCCAGTGACTGAACAGATGACCTTTTATAACCCGTAGAAGACTTTTTCGGAGGATAATAGATAGTAGATAATAAAAGGTATTGCTCAGAGTTAAGTTGCTTGAAAAGGTTAGACAACTGTACTCAAATAACTACCATAGGCATTTTATTAGGTATAGTTATGCTTATAACTGCACCTCCAATACGGAAATACAGTAGTCACTGGCTATTAAGCCCACCTCGGGCCCAGACAAAATTGGGCTTAAAAAGCGGCTGGGGTTATTAACCGCGGGCTTAATACAGTAGTCGCCGGTTATGAAGCCCAGTTCGGGCCCAGAGCAAATTGGGTTTAATAACTGGCTGGGCTTATTAACCATGGGCTTAATAGCCGGCGGCTACTGTATTTGGCTTCTGCGGGGGCTTTTAGCTTTATTAGTTGAAGTTTAGTTTTGAGTTTATTATTCAATTTACCAGTTTGGTTAAAGTTATAGTTAGTTTAATTTTAAATTTTTAAATTTACCCAATTTTTTAATTTTTTAACTTGATCAAATTTTTAAGCGATACATAGTTCCTTTCCAGCTTATAGTACTACAATGTCTGTGCAAATGCATTGCAAACTATTGTGAGGTTTAAAACATCACGAAAAATCCTATGCTTCATGGTTTTACTGTTCTAAATTTCGATACAGATTCGATATGTGTATGTGTCCGATTCCCGGGTACTTTTGCAAAGTTCCTGTTTCCTATTGGTGGTATTTCTCATTTTAATTATTGCGTGCCAAACATAAGGTTATCGATAAGCTTTGATACGCTCTATATTTTGCCGTATTTTTTCTTTCCCTGACTTATCCATAAACCCCTACTACCAGCGGTCTCATAAGCCAGAATCCTGGGGCTAGGGACATTTAAGTTTGCTGATCAACTTTATTGTGATAGCCTTTTTTTAAAAATCAATTGGCATGTTCTCCAATGATCGTACAGAAAACATGGCTGATTTTATTTTCAGGTTTTTGGCTCGGAATTTGCATTGCTTGGTGATGGGCAAGAGGAAGATCGAATGCGTATTGCGGAGTTAGTGCTACAGAAGATGGAAGAGCTGATTCGTGCTCCTGCAGCGTACGTCTTGATTTTATTAACACATTACCTTTGTTCCCATAAAATGTCCTAGCGCTTACAGATTGCATCCTCAAACGCAAAACGCAAGGGATAGCAGTCCTGAGATTTAACGAGACCATTTTAAAATTCCATCTGGGTATGAAGCTGTGGTTTTTATGGCTTGGCAGGCTTGAGTGTGAATGTTATGAAAAAATTGGGAAGCGGGCATGGGAAGAAAGCTAATTTCAAGGAAAGACGTTCTTTAGAAAAATAAGGTAACTTTATTCAGTAAATTTCTGATACTGGATCCCCAGGTCGTCCTCAGACTTGAGAAAATGTACAAGGAACAATTAAAATTTCAAACGTGCTGGTTCAGGTATATAGTCATCTGGCGGGAGCACTAATTGGTAGCTGCAATTTTCGTCTGTTCATGATGAAAAGAATTAGTAGTCGAAGTAGCGTGATGGTTAATTGGCAACTGTAATTTACGTCAGTCTGTGGTCAGTCCGGGTCATCCGGTGTGGGTGCTGATTAATAGTTGCGGTTCAGGTCAGTCAGTAGTGATCGACTGCAGTCTCTTTCATCTTCTTTTGAGATATTTTTACACTCTATCCGACTCGATACGTTAGTTGATGCATGAATCATCGGAGTGCATGGCCTCAAGAAATGGTCGGCATTTTTTGGAAGGGCAAGCTCCAACGATGCGTGTTTCGGAGTTCTTTGTATATGTTCTCAAGTCTGAGAACGACTTGGGGACCCAGAGTCAAAAATTTACTAAATAAAGTTACCTTAATGTCCCAAAGAACGTCTTTCCTTGAAAATTTGCAAAGTATTTTAAATAAGAGCCCTTTTTGAGTGACTAAAATTAGTGTAAATGAAAATGTAGGAAGTTCAGCCTCGTTCAGCATCCTTTTTTACAGCAAGGGAACCGGACTGTTTGATTTCCATCCTGCTGCATATGTCCAAATGCAGACTTTTATGTGCATCTGTGCTTAAATTAACAGAATGCATATTTATATCAAGGAAAGAACCTTTTTTGAAAAGTGACCTGACAAAATGGAGAAAGGGTAATGCGTGCAAGATTCACAGATAAGATGTTTTGCCGCCAGGTGGAAAATTAGACCATCAATTTAAACCACTTAAACTTATTAAGTTGGTTTGGCATATTTGCTTAATTTGAGTTGACCCAAGTGTGAAAAACTCTAGGCGTTTGGCGGGATTTGAACCCGCGCATCAAATAAACTACCAGGGAGAGAGATGGAATTTTATCATCGTTGCAAGTAAAGTGCGCATGAGGCTATTTTTTAAGGAACACTGAGACTAGCTGTCTGGACTTGTTTGTTGATCGCAGCAAGACGGCTTGCACATAACTGCATTTTATTTACTTCTGCTAACAAAATGCACTTCTCGTCTGAGTCAACTAAAGGACTGATTTTGAGGCAGAAATGCATATGCAAAGTACTCCAACAAAAGAGGCACAGTAGGAAAGAGGTGAAGTGCATTTTCAAAAGCACTAAACCCTCCCTCATTACGAGGTTTTTAATGGTCTGGAGATTTAACTCACGAGTAAAATCCTAAAAAAGCATTAAAAGCCATTGATGGTATGAACTCGGATTAATTCCAAATGAGATGCCTACCAGGAAAGTCAAAAAGGTTCGAAGAACATTTTGTCAGAAAAAATCCAGGAAAACACAATTAAAAGACATCTGGTTAATTTCTAAAAACTGCATGAAGTTTAGCGCTGAACCCAGCCATTGCTGTCCACGCAATGCAGGCAAAATACCAGCACATAAGTATTACACTAATTAAAGCCTCGCCCCTCTCACCATACGCTTCTCCTTGCAGGAAGGTCACAGAGCCATTGACCTGTGTGACAACGACGCCAGCCGTTATCAGTCCGAATTCCATCAGCTCGCCTACGCAGATGACGCAGACAGTCACATCTCCCGCGTCTATCTCCTCCGCTGCAGTCAAACCCTCTCCAACCCCGGCCCTAAACACAAGTTTGGATTTTCATGACCGTGTCATGTCGACAGCATCCACGGGTCGCGTCGAAGTCGACCCCTGGGCCGTTCAGCAGCCAACCTCCAGTATTAGTACCAGCGGTGGTGGCGTCTCGGCTCCGATGAAATCAGGCATGAGCACCAGTTTTTCCTCCTCGTTCAGTGACTCGCACTCCGCCTTTGATCCCTTCGCACCTAGTACCGAGCCCGTGACCACTAAACCCTTCGACAGCTCTGTTGGTTTCTTTTCGTCCAAACCAGCCGCCGCCACCACCACCACACAGAATAGCATTTTCAGCAGCGCTCCACCTCCGCAGAGCCAGTCAACACGTCGGGAGGGTGGACTTGCTGGTGAGGCCTCTAAGCCGATGTACACCTTTGGAGAGAAGTCCTCTGCCGCAGGCAGCCTTGTGGATGACTTTTCTTCCATGTCATTGCAGAAGTGAGTTTCGATGTAGAAAACTGTTAGTCTAGCTTCCCAGTTTTGCGCGTGGTTGCTATGTTACCACTGCAGTGCAACTGACAACAGTGGAGGTTATTTTGGTAGCACGGGTGACGAAGCCAAGTGGCTTCCTTGGCCCTCTAATAAATACTTTGTTTTAGGCTGAAAGTTGAAGTTGGATAAAAATGGCTCCCGAGAAGCCAGCAGAGCAGTAACTGTGCTATTTAATATCCTGTTTAGGACAATGTATCAATCATTCCCCTACCAACAAAAACAGTCTTTATCATCAAGAGAGTTTTTTTTATTATGGTAACGATAAACAGAGAGGCTGTTTTTTGGGTGTATTTTCCCATCTCCCTTCACCGGCTGAGAAAAGCAATTGATAGAATTTTCCAGGCTGCACCCACAGAGTACGCTCCGGCAATTTAAGCAGGGACGTTTGTTCAGCCTTTGATCGACTATCGCAGCAAACTTAACCCGTATAGAAACCTCCCATGAGGCACTATCTGCCATGGTTGCCATAATTATAAATAAGCAAATTATAAAACCTGTGCGTGACCAACAAACATAATCCAAAACTGTCTTTTTTAACGATGCTGGATACGCGTTCGCTTTGGTTCGAATGTGGCGGGCTGATGACGGCTAGCAGGTCAGAAATGGTAATTCTTTCACCTAGTGACCTTGTCGGCAATTCCATTCTGCATATAATACAAGTGATTGTGGGGCCCAAGAGCGGGCCTCAAAAGCATAACAGGACGAGTGAATCCTGTAGATAATCGGTGAGCACCTGCCCACCGTTGTCAATATTGTCAAGCAGAGCCGACGGGACAAGGATCCCATGTCTCGGTTGTTTGAGAGTTGGGCTTCTAGTCAACTGGTCGTTGGCGTGAACTTCAGGACTTGCAAAACCCAGGTGGAGTATGGCTGGCTGATGGTGACAAATATACCAAAAAATGGCCAGTTCAGTCTCCTATGGCTTTTTCGACAACCTGATGGCATTTTTTTAAAACGCACACGCTCTACCTGCACTGAATGAGTCAGTCAAACTCAATAAGGTCTCTTTTGGTATACGTTACTCGGACACTCTAAGAGAGGGTAGCTTGTATCGCCTAAGATAGTTAAGCCTAACGACTGTGATATTCCAGGCCCGCTTCCTTGGTACAAAAGAGAGAGGTCAGGAAAAGGCGAGATGCCTAGGAAGAATGTATTCTTTACAGAATGAATTGGAGGAGAGGCAGTAGGAAAATGCCTATCAGACGCCTGCACAACCGCAAGCCAGCGAAAAGCGTCTGAAGTAAGGTCTGCTCGGCACTCATCACATCAGGTTCTGTGTGAGTCGGTCTGGGATTGGCTGTCACACAGACCGGAAACAGTGAGCTTTCAAAAAATGCACTTCAACTTAAGCTAGTCAGGAAAAGCGTTCACAAGTGCACTTCTTGTGGAGCTGGTCACTACACTAGTTTTCAGTTGCGTTACGTAATAAAAATACTTGCGCGACTGGGTGTAGGCAGATTCCAAACGTTCAAGAGATGATATTTCTCTACTTGTACAGCCATCCTTATATCAGGATTCTTGGCTTATAATCCTAATCATATAGGTAGGCTTCCTAAAATGTTCTGCAGAGTGCTTATGAGCTCAGGTTGGTAGCTCCAACCAATGGATGCAGACTGTACTGCGAAATTCTGCATGCTTTACAGCCGCTAATCAAGGTACCCCTTCCACCACTTGGTAGGCGGAACTACCGAAGTACCCATTTTTGTCTATTCGAATTCTCTTTTAACTGATGACTGAAGTAAATAGGATTTGAATAGCAGGTAAATGCTACCCAACATAAAATCGGATTTTTATGAACATTCCAATAAGTGGATATGTGTATTGATGAAAAAAGGTCTGATGTACTTCCATCGGCTGGAGTCCATTCCACCTGGCTTCCTTCTTCCAGGCCTAGTATTCGTTATCATGTGCCTATATCCTTTTTGAAAGAAAATCTATGAACCAAAATAGAAGAGATTCTTTGAAACGACTAAAAGTGTTCATGCCTGCTCAGAAAAGATCAAGTTACGTCACGAAGCAGAAATACTAAAGTTTGCGAACATTTCACTGCAAACTCATTTTTAACGTGTTTTTACTTCACCAACTATAAACTTAAGGCTATTTTTCAGCAAACACAGCAATGTTAGGATTTTAAGCAGGAAATGATTTCAAGGCGTTTAATTAAAATAACCACTGGCTTGTCATTTTTTCTAAGCCCTGAAAAGAATAACATTTAAACCATAGTTCGCACTGCCATGGCAGTTAATCTTACCTCTTTATATAGCATTGTTCCTCCTCCAATTAAAAGCAATCCACTATCAAGAATGAGTTCAAAAAATCTGGAGGTAGTATATAAGCCTGGCTGATGGCGGCAAATAGGTCATAAATGGCTGTTCCACCCTCCGCTGACTTTGTCAGTAATGTTAATCCGACCTTCAGTTTGCTTTTGAAAGTAAAGAGACGAACGTCAGCGTAACAGCAAATGTCCTTTACCAAGCCACATTTCCCTGGCAACCATGCTGTGAAATAAAAAGAAGGATCTACGCCTTTAATGTGATTCAAATGAAGAGGATGCTATCATTGGATCAAGAGTTTTATTTTCTCAGGGTTCCGGATTCCGTCGGGAACCCTTACTAATAGGTGGTGGCAACTCAGTGATATTTATGCACAGATAGGATTGAAACATAAACAGGTTGCACGGTATTTGGAGTTCATTGTGGTCATACGCGTGCGCGTGATAATTGTCACGCAATTATTAGGCCCTAATCCGACGCTGACAGGGCAATTGTGGCAATTAGTGAGTCGAACGCTAAGCGCCAAGCCAGTACCGCATCAACTAAGACCCAAGCGGTGAATACAGAAGTGAATAATTATGACACGCACGCGGATGACCAGTATGAACTATAAATACCGTGCAACCTGTGCATGTTTCAACCCTATATGCGCATGACTATGACTATGCTACCATCACCTATGATTAAGGATTCCCGACGGAATCCGAAACGTCAGGAAAATAAAACTCTTGTTCCGGTGATCGCATCCTCTTCTTCTGAGCCGTTTCCTGGAACTCGCATATTCTCCACTATTTAATGTGACTATTAGTTACACCCTAGGTGCTATCTTGATTGCCTACTCCATTCTCTAATTTGCATACATTGCTTTACAGAAGTTCGGAGCAAATGTTTTCAGCCAGTGAGAAACCAAAAACTGGTTCATGGAGTTCAACTCAACCGTCGCAGCCGCCTGTCAGTCGGCCTACTGTACCACCGAGACAAACTTCCCTCCTGTCAGGGACAGGCCATGAGGACGCTGATGATACAATGAAGAATTTAAGAAAAACGTTTGCTGGCATATTTGGTGACATTTAAGCACCTGGATCCTCCTCCAGACTTTCTCTTCTCTGTTTGTGTTTACTGTTATCTGCTGATATCAACTTACTGACATACTGACTTACTTATCAGTATGGCAAACACTCCAGCCGTTGTCACCCAAGATGTTCATCACTTTGAATATTTGTCCTGACAATCCTGTCTTCGTAAGAAGCTTGCGAGCATTTCGCAAGAGTATATTTACATATATGCACACCACCTCCATCAATATAGAGAGGCTACATCAGAGGCTGATTTACATGTATTCAAAACACACGTAGGATAGCTGATTGTCATTTGTGACTGAATTTCGACGTCACTTTCGAAGTAACTGGGCATCAAGTTTGATAGTATGCTGTTAAAGTCCTTTCGCTAATTTCCTTTCTTAAACATATTTCTTAAAGAAATGCTGAAGAAAATCCTTTTTTACCGTCCTTTTTTCCTTATGCTGGGTTATGAGGACAAAGTAAGAGAACGTTCCTAAAAGACATGAAGGTCTAAAATACCAGATATCTTGCTCAGCGGACAAAGTTTTTTGACAAAATCCCAAAGGAATTGTTCTAGTTGACCTGGTATATTGCGGCAATAATGAAGTTACCTTGATTAGTGGTGAAAAGCATATGATGATATCACGAAGGCGAAAATGGATATAATAAAAGTTTATAAATTTAAAAAAATCAGCTGAGTAGAATAAGTTCAAATTCCGAACCAGCCACCCGGTAAACAATCTCCGAAGTAGAGGCCGTGATTGCTGGAACAAGAATTTTAGTTGCCTGTCGTTTCGGATTCTGTCGAGATTCATTAATCGCAGGTAAACGTAGAATAGTGTGACGCATGCACAGATTGCGTAGGTCGTAATGGCCACCCGCAAGCGTGCTTTAAGCATCGCATGTGTGCTGGGCTTGGCAAGTATCAGCTCCTGTAACCACCGCTTGGGGTCTTAATTGGTGCGGTGATGGTTTGATACTTTGTTTTTGGGTCATTAATTGCCGCGATTTCGTTATCCTCGTCGGATGCGGGCTTAATAATTGCGCGATAGTTATGTTTACTGTCGCTGGAGTTGTTGCTGGGCCCAGCCCTTCTCACGTGACTGATTTTCCGGCTCAGGCACTGTTTCAGTACGCAGGAGTGATTGACTGACTATGGGCTTGAGAACCACCACTCGAGTAGCTCGTGGCTCACGTAGTTTTCACCACTTGCCAGAACTTCGACCTCGTTCAACTTGACAGTATGGTCGAGTCCCGTCAAGTGAGCTGCAACCTGGGAGTCAGTGACTTTCTTCTTCACCATCGCTGCGCGCTCGGCCTTTCACGTCCGGAGTAATATCCCGGTTTCGCTGACGTAGTTGCTTTGTCCACAACTGCACCAAATGCGGTAAACGATTCAGCTATTTCCTGCCGTGTAAGCGGGTAGTTCGGTCTCGACAGAATGCAAAACAACCCAAAAATTTGAGGTCCCAGCGAGCGCGTGGTCTACTTCTAACCTGCTTCCTGGAACTCGAATATTCGTTTCTATCAGTCAACAATCTTTCTTACAATTCCCCAATTGGTCTAAATTACAGGTGCAAGCTAGACCCCGGCAACCCAGCACCTACCATTTTTGAAGGTAAATATGCTTGAGGCCCGTTTTCGACCATATTGTTCTCTGACATAATATTATCACCCTGAAGTACCTGAATCCGAGCGTGCAGTTTGAAGTCGAAGGAAAAAGCCGTCTGCTTGCACGAATTCGGGGAACCTGAAAAAAACTGATATTTTTTGAAATGAACATAATCCGACATGCTCGGAATTAGCGGGAGAGAAGTGAAATTGCTCCACCGGACGTCATCGTGTAGGGAGGAGTGTGAGGCGTTCTTAAACGTAGTATTTATTTTGTGGAAGCAGTAGTTGGATTTAGCCAGTTCTTACACTTGAACCCGGCCCTGGCACTGTTGTGGGAGCTTTCTGAGCTTTGATTGATCTTGAATATCTAGAATGAATCCTTATGGTTGTTTTGATCGCATGTTCACCAGATAATGCTAATCTTATAGCGTGTCTTTAGAGTCCATTTTGTGGATTCTGCCTACCATAAAGATCATGCCGGAAAGTCACCATTATCGCAGGAACAGCCAGTCACATCAGAAGTTGCGATTTAAGATCACGTCGGGGTCCTAGTATCGTGAAGTTCACGTTAGAAATTCACTGTTACCGCAGGGATACGTCAAGAAGTCACCATTATCAAAGGAAAAGCGGGGGACGTCAGAAAGTGCGAGTTGAGGTCATTTCGGGGTTACCAGTGTCAAAAAGAATGATCGTCAATTAGAGGAAGTTCCCGGAAGTCAGAAGTCAGGTAAGATCAATTTTGTTGCACAGTGCTCTGTATGAAAGCAGCTCACTAAGGGCTCTGCAGAAAAGAGCAGCTCACAGTAGAAAAGTAAATTGTTATGCATCTGTGCACCTGTGCGCGCAGAATTAGAGACAAGTCTGTCCGGTCGTTCGTTGTCTTAGCCGATCGGGAAAAGTGCATAGAGGTTTCAAGCTCGCAAGGCAACAGAGCCAAGACGCGAGGCATCAATCCGACGGAGGGGTAGACGATGCAAGTTGCTCGACAAGGATCGAGTGATGGAGAGTAGCCGATAATTCAAGGTTGGCGGGTGAAAGCACAATGAGTCAGCGATATTGGCATCCATCGCAGAAAGCTATATGCCCACTAAGCAACAAATCAGAGTTTCGAGACAGCCCTCATGACAATACTGGCCTCACAAAGAATTTCACTAAGAAGTTGCAAACTTGATGTCACGAGATCTTACCTTAAAAACCTGACTAAATTTACAAACTGACAAATGCATTTGGTTTGAAAAATAAGCACAAATTCTAGGACTAAGCAGTCATATTTTTTTTCCACCAACTTAATGTGGAGTCAAAAGAAATGGTCAGCAATCATTTACCTACATGTTGTCCCAAAAACTGCATACACATCTTAAATAATTGTAAACTTGGTCTTTATTATAATTATATTATTTTAAAACGTAAAGAATGTTTATAAGCATCATTTTACTGTTTTTTTTTGCTGCTTTTGGACCATTGCAACAGTGGCTGAATTAAAAAAAGCCTCCGAATATTAATGCATCAGAATACCAAGGGCATTGTTTCATGGTATGTATGATTACATTGCTTAACGTTGTCAGCAGTGTCATGATCAAAATGGACGTCAGTTTGAGAGCATTCGGTGAAAAAACAATGAAATGATACTTGTTAATATCTTTGCATTTATTTTGGATCGAAATTATGGTAAATACCAATTTTACAATTGCGTAAAATTTGTATACCTTTTTTGGGACACCCTGTATACATTTTCTTGTAGGGGACCACGGATGGATGTCAGCATTTAGTAGAGAAAACTAGCTTATGTGAGTGACGGACAAGGTGCACAAACGATTGCCTATGGAGAAGGGATTGCAGGAGCCTGCCCCCCCAGCGTTGCCATGATCACTCATCTGCTTGCTCTGTCAACGTAGCCAGTCAATCGATTTTTGGCGCATTGCTGATTACTGGTTCATACGGGACTCACCTCGCCACTTGTGATGACTGATCTACTAAGCGTGAATTGGCAGTCAACTCAGTCAATCAGTCAATCGATTTTTGCGTACTGCTGATACGTGCCGAATTTGTGGTCAGCGCTGGCAGAACCACACTTCACACTAAGCCCATTCAACAGGCAAGGCGGAACTCACTCGGCATTTCGCCCCGGTGAGCGGCGGACGCGAGGCTGCGGCGCTCTCTCTCTCTCTCTCTCGCTCCTCATGGTCGAACTCCACCCCAGGCTGATTCAAACCTTCTGTTTATTATTCTCCTACTTATTCTGTACAGAATACGATCTCTTTCTACCTTGGCTTCCACTTCTATCTTCTTATAAGGGCCTGGAAGATTTCAGTAGTAAGGGTTTAACCGGCTTAGCCTTAACCGCTATGCGATAGGATTACTTGAAATTCAAAATGTAAGCTTACTTACCTAGAACTAGAGTTAGATGCACAGATTAGTCGTTTAAATAAAGTGCTTTGATGACTTTAACTAAAAATAAAATAATCGAAATCTAGACAACTTCATCTACGTTTGCGTTTGTGAATAAATTTCTTAAACTGGGTTAAATTATTTCAAACCATTCTCTAGAATCTATGTGTTTTGTTATTGTTCTAATTCGAGGACATCACTGACAGAGCCTACGGTTACGAACTGACAGCATGCTTTATAAGCAAGAAATAGGTTTAACATTATGAAATTTTCTCGTTAACTCGAGAAATTGTCCCCAGAACATCATCAGGATGGCTAATTATAAAGTTAATTAACTTGTCTAGACTAGCAAAGGGAAGTCATTTAAAGCATTATTAAGGCAGATTCTAAAGTATTCGGAAATAAGAAAACGTTTTTAACACTGAATTTCGTCGTCTTCGCGCATAAAATTGCAAATAAAAGTGAGGTGATGCGCAAAGCTAATACGACTCGATGCAGTAAAAGTGTTGAATTTTATAATGAGTGCATTCCACGCATTCGACGATAGTCACCGTGTGCCCCATACTAGGCAGTGCAGGTACTGTGACTTGTACGTAAGTTTGATTATACTGAGAGCAGACTTGCGCTCTAACTACCACACTCACCTCCCCCCCTCCAACACCTGGTTGCGATGGGAGAGGGCGTGGGGTGACTGGCGCGGCCAAAGCCGACCCTAGACGTACTGCCGCGCTTGAATCAAGTCACAGGATGTGAGACTGCTCTAGGGTCAACACTAATAATGAGCCATTGAAGTCTGACTCTCAGTGCGCCATTCAATAACAAAACAGTCATACAGGTGATTCAATGCCAACTAGAAATCTACGTGCATCATAGGAGCCAGTAAATTAATACTGTCTTTAGTGACTTACTTACTAATCCGTGGGCAGGAATCCTTTAATTATGGTGACCCATAATGGCCTACTCGAAACGGCAGCGCGAAACATATTCTTTATTAGCGCCCTTCCATTTCGATGTTGAGTACTTGTCCACATCTTAGGTATATTTGTAGAGAGAAGGTCACCATTAACTGTGCTGAGTATTATTCTGCTAGTTTTGAAAATTCGAGTGGGTTTAGTGGGACAAATATCGAAAGGAGAAATTTAAAATCTCAAAGGCCGAAAGGCTGACGCTCGAGGCATGGTACTCAGATGCCAACTCGGTCAACAGGCACCTAGACCTGCCAGCGGCTTACAAAGTCTTGCGCCAGTATGTGGAAAAAAAGACGGAAGCCAAACCAAACGTAAAAATGGCAAACAAAGAAGACCCCACAACGAACCGGCCAGATGAGGAGGCAAGGTTACCGGGACCCTCTACTGGGTGACAAGATGGCACACTAATTGTTGTTCGTGACCCCCAACTCAACTGGCAGCTAATTGCCCTCCTTCCTTACCTCCCCTTTTCGTTTGCTGTTTCTTACCCCTTGACAACTTGACGATTTCTGACAGTTGACTGGCTTATGGCCACTATAAAAACCCCCTTTTTGGTTGCTTTCTCATCCCTAAAGATGGACTCCTGTAAGAGTTCGAAAGCCAAGAACTATAGATCAATTGATCTGGTGCTCGACACACCTTCCTCCTCGTCCATACAATTACCTGGATCACGAACCTTCTCATTCATTCAGAAATATAAAAGCACTATAAATACTGGAGTAACTGCCCATTACGTATGTGCTTTAAATATCGTCCAGGAAGGGGAAGTTTTGTTCTCCATTAATAACAAAATTTCCATAATCTGTTTATAGTAATATCCGTGATTTTCGGAAATAACCTTGACGATAAAAGAATATTGGTGATGAAACAGGAATAATCCAGGCTTAGCAGTCAAAGTAGTAACACATAGACTGTCTAAAGATGGTCAAGTTCCTGCTGTCATTGCTTTTGACAACTAAATATATTTATCAGTGGATTATTAACATTCTTGCGCTTTAACTCAATGTCTAAGAGAGGTTTCAGACTGGGATGAAGTGAATCGCTTTTGGTGAATTTGCATTGGTCCACAAATCGATTTCAGGAAGTTCTCCGAAAATGGAAAATATCCAGGAAGACAACTGCTCTTACTGATTCCTTTACCGGTAACCCCAGCCACTTTTGAATTAACGCAGATAACGGGCACATCAGTTTACAAACGTTCTTTAAGTAGACTCATATTTTTTTAATAATAAATTATTTTGGAAGCTCTGCTTATCATTCTCTCGAGAGCGATCTCGAAACAAAGTACATGTAAATATCTTGTTTTAGTAATCACTTTTACTTTTTCCGTCTTATAAAAGTAACCATGAGTCGTAGTTAAGTATAGAAACAAAGATCTACTGTTTTCTATCGATATTCCTCCCGGAATGACCACCGAAGCAAAGCATGGGAACGAGAATTGCGCTTGACAAACTTGAAGTGACTGCAAGTTCTAAACTTGTATGGGGGAACCCTTTACCTAAAGCCCATCGAATATCTGTGTTTTCACGTCTTAAGGCTTTTATTTTAATCTTCCCATCAATCATCAAGCTCTTATACGTAATTCAGCAACACTGGTAGCTCTAGTATAAAATGGAGTATTCGTTGTCAATGACTTTTTCAAATGAGGTTTACATTTATTATGTGGCGTAAGAAACGTTTTCGATGCTCTGAGAAGAACTGTGATACTTGGCTGATCACATAGGCCTACAGATGCTGTAATAGTCCAAGGTGAACTTGTTCCTTACCAACTGAAGTAGCTTCTAAACACTGCGTTTCATGATACCCGAACAAAGCTGTGATATCAGTGTTGATGGCTAGGAAGGATGAGAGGTCATTAAAACACGTCTCGGTGGAATTCTACTTTGGGTCCCAGAAATTGGTTAAATAATCTAATGATTTCGCGACAAAATAGCGCCATAAATAAACAAAAAAATTTAAGGATGTATAAAAACATTGCACGTGACAAAGCACCCGGTCATTTGCAAAAATTTCAAGGTAGACGAAAACGATGCTAGCCATTTGATTTGACCAGATTTCTTCAAGAAATCGCATGTTATTTTTGCAATCCTGTTCGCGATTTTTCAAATTATATATCTATCAGGTTCCCCGTCATGTACTTTTCATACGAATTCAATACCCATACCGTACCGTGATCAGTTATAAAGTTTGAAGTTTTGATCGAAAGAAGGAATTCTTCGTTCATAAGTCAATTTAAAAATAATTGACAAAGTAAGTAAGTAAGAAGCTCTCTCAATACTGTTGCGGCTATTTTGTCAACACGAGGCGACTTCGATTCATTAGGCAAAAACAAACTCCTCTTTCGATTTGCTCAGAGCAATTAATGCTTTCTGAAAATGATGCTCTTTCCGATAGGAGGTCGGGTTGACTACAATTTGTTTTGTTTGTGACAGCAGAAGCGAACCGCGAATTAGGTGTCCCATTTCAGGGGCATTTTCAACAACATCTTCATCGTCAACAACCCTTTAGATTACTAGGACGCCCTTGCGCTTTGGTTTGCTGCTCATGTAAATTAGTTCTGCGAATAGTCTTATTTTAAGATTTAAAAGTCATATTGGCAAACAGTTGTTTTTGATCATTCATCAGCAGGTCAGTACATGACATTGAGATTAAAAATGTTCAATTAATTACAGCATTTATATGATCATCAGATTGGGGAAGTGGGTATGTGGATGGGTGAGTGTAATTAAGCATTTGGATTTTCCCTCATTTCCTAAATGCGGGCGCCAGGTCGGGTAGGACGTTGGTTGCGATGCGCAGAGAAGACAAGGGGGATGTTCCCACTATCAGCGAGTTGAGGCCTGTATGTTAGCCGCGCAGATTGTGCTTGACTATTCTCCATGGCTTCGTTTTGTGTGTTTTCAGACGACGGGGCTTCAAAAGGCGTGAGATGAGCGTGTGCAGTCGGCCGAAGAGGGCAAATTGCTTGTAGCAGCACCTTTTGACAGCATAGAATGGGTTTTTCTAAGCGGATTGCCAATGCCTCTGCTGTAGCTTACACCCGTTTGCGTAGGCCTTTGGAGTAGTGCATCGGCGTGGGGTATATGACCCGAAAGGCTGCTCTCGCGTCCACTTGGTGGTTCGTACCAATTAGTGGGCGAGGATTGAGCTTGAGATCGGTCTATTTTCTCCTTTGCTGAGCCAGGCTGGTATATGCTGGTATGTGATGTAAATTCACCTGCTTTGGGTTTTTTGCGGTCGCTCCTATAAGACCGGCTGATATGCCCTGTCGCGTTCGAAGTCTTTCGATTTGCTTATATATTTCTTTGAAGTTCCTGCTAGCCACGTTAGATAATCTGCCCCCCGAATTTAAATCATTTTTGATTTCCTTAGTCATATTCTCGTCCCCATCCGGGTTACCACTGAAACCTACTCATCAGACTGTCTCCAGCGATTAAATTTTCATGGCAGCGTGATGTCCCTACCTTAAGTTTCAGAAAATCAAATCCTTTAGAGTGAATAGATGCACAGTAAGTGACCTCTCCAGGAAATGGAAAATGCTAAAGCCCTTATAAGAACAAAAACCAGGCAATGTGCTTTCTTACCTCTGATTACTTTTTCGAAAATTCTCATTGAAAATTTTACAAGATGAATTGGCAACCGTACGTTTGTTTTCGCTTCATTCCCGTGAGGCCTTTAAATTCATATGGTAATTAAGTAAATAAACTATGCAGGTTGGCAGAAAAATAGTACGGTTGTCAGTGCAGGGGTTAGGGGGAGGGGATCAGCGTTATATGGGACTGGCAGTCGGCCGAGGCGATAAGCTGCTGGCTGTTGGATTAGCGGCTTTTGCGTATGGTAACTGCGGCGCCGCGACGAAGTTCTTTTGAGCGCACAGGATGGGTTGGCATAGCCTGATGGCGGCCGCTTCTGCCGTAGCTAACAGACGCTGTCCAAGAAACTTTGAATAACTTGAGGGTACCTTGTGGATCATTCGGAAGGCCTCTTTGGCATCCACGCGATGGTCAGAGTCTACCAGATGCGCTAGAATGGAACGGTTTACACCCTTTAGTTGGCCCTTTCCTAACCATGGTGAAATATGTTCTGTTACTCTTTTGGACAAACGCCGGCTCGTGCGACCAATATATCCTGCCCCACAGGAGCAGGTAAATAAATATATGCACATAGATGTGGTCTGGGCTGGCAGTTTGCCCTTGATTTCTCTGTATAGAATGGGAGTAGTCGAGAATAGTACATAGGCGCTGGCGGCTGGAAAGGTGGTTGCTACAGCTTGCGAAAAGTACATGTCGGGTTTTTTCTGCTGGCTCACGAACCAAAAATGGCAGATCAACTTACTGGCATCTGCAATCAAATAAATCATCACGTGCTTTCGAGTATTAATAAAATACCTCTCCGATAAACGAACTGTACCCAATATTTAGTGGGAATTTCTAAATAGTAGGCTATTCGAAAGATAGGCCTTCGCAGCCAAACTGAAGTTTTCCGTGACTCCACCTTTATATGTGAAGGCCATCGATGAAAATATAGGCAAAACGAAGCGTTCCATGAATCCGCTATAAAGAGGCTCGATCGAGCACGTGAAATAGAACTTCATTTTCTCGACATTTCGGATTTTTCAGCTTTTCAACTTCCTTAGAAATGCCATTTTAACTTTAGGCAGAGCATTATTCAAGGCACAGACCGCTTGCGTGACATGAATCACACAAAGCTGTCAAAACATCCATTAATTTTGGTCTTGTCGCAATCGACTACGTGACTGAGTCCGTCAAATGAGCCGCGACTTAGACGTTGGCGGCGTTCCTCCTCACGGCTGTTATGCTTTCAATCGCCATAAATCACCCGACTTCTTGCATGTGGTTGCGCTTTTCACGATCGTAGCAGGTGATTATAAGCAAGTCCATACGTTTTTCTGTTTTCAATCTCGCAATCAACCGGTGCATAATTACCACCTTAATACCAATGCGGTCACGAGAACGGTGACCTTAAAAATTTATTATACCTTATGCGACAAAAAATTAGATGTGTTTATTTGGTTCTCTACTGCCCTGCTAGCACACGCCCAAAACTGGTCGGAGGTGACGACGGTGGGTTGCGGGTGTATCCGGGGTTGATGTTCAAGGCATATGTATTATTCCGCAACCCGAAATGTCTAGGATGCTGTAGACGGAACTACAAGGCAATTTAATTCATTTTTGTAGACTATTTTTGAACTTATAGTACGTTTTTAGGTGACATAGAATATTATTTTTACGGATAATTTGATAATATGCATACCCTCCCTGGACATTCAGCGGACGGATCCGGGGGTGAGAACGGGGATATGCGGATTGAAAACCCCGTCATCGCCTCCGTCGAATCCCCATTGAATCCCCGTCATCGCTCCCAGACCATCCTTACCTCTCCGGAATTTCGACGGGTTGATCCGGGGATTTGGCTGGCAGGGTGTATGCCCAAGGAGGTAATGCCTAAGTACGTTTTATCATACTAACTATTATACTTGCCTAATTCACTGACCCAAAAATATGACGACGATGCGCGAAAAGAAAAATTAGAGTAAGAAAACAATTAAACACATTTTGACGGTAAGTGGGTACGTATTCACTAGGACAATGTGTCCTCAAAACTACCACTTTTTATGCAATTTCCCCGAATGAAACATTCTACCTCTAAACCACATCAACAGTGACATTATAAATACAGTTTTAGAATGTCTGCAAGCGTCAAAAGGACAAAAAGAGAAAAAACAAAATTTTATATTGAAATTGTGAGGTGGGAACCCTGATTAAGGTATTTCTGTCCAGTCTACTTTATAGTTACTCAATTATATTTCACTCCTCCAATAGAAATAGTATTAAAGATGCTTATGGTAGTTATAGTATGATATAATGACGCTGATTCTTAAGTAGTAGTTCATTCGATGGGACTCGGCCACATATTCGATGACGCCGAAGCTCTCGCAAGAATTGACAATGGTGTGAGCCGCGAGCTGCTGAAGTCATAGTTCACAGGCTTGTAGTCTATAGACAAGAGCACTGACTTTCCCAACCCCTAGTTAATGCTGAGGTAGAGTTTGACCGAAGCAATGCGCCACTTGGTGAGGACATATGCGTACGCAACTTCTAACGTCAGCATCGGTGAGCCACATGAACAAGCAATCATCACACCAAATATCCAGCAAGTGTGATGACAGTTCAGCAGGTCACTACCCGCAGGCCGATCATTGAGCAATTAGCACACAGGCAGGCGACTATCCTTGATAAAGGGAAACCGCTAACTGTCCTAGGTATAGAGTAACAGAGCGACTCTATCCTTTAAATATTGGAAGTCCTTGCGTACAAAGTACCCATTTCTATGTTACTGGCTCCAATGGTGAGCTTAAGAAGGACTTCAAAACGTCGGGCGCATAAAGTACTTGTCCCAGCGATCGCATCTAATAATTCCCTATGATAGTTTTCCTGCTCTTCGCGATTGTTTTATCAGAGAAAGGACCAAAAATACTCAAACGCAGAAACTACCTTCAGCACGTGAATAAAACATGCAAAAATGGTTGCTACTATTATCATTTTGAGCGCCTGTTTGTTGAATTTTTCGAAAAATGCAGCACACGGTGGGAAGAACTTAGGGATATTGCAGCTTTTAGATTATGCGTATAGCCGTCTGGTGATGTTAACCTTTCTACGTGAACGAGTGAGCCGTAAAAATATTCACGGAACTGAAGGCTGAATTCCGGTGGAATTTTTTTAAGATTCAGCCTCTGGGCGTGAGGGAGGCGAGAAATATATAGAATCAAGGCTTAAATGCTAACAGAGTTACCTTGAAAATAAATGAGTTAAGGTAAGAACCACAAGAGTATTACACTCGAGAATGTACTCAAAACAAGCATATAATAACATTTGAGCGTGGAGAAAGAAGACAGCTGCATAATCATGGAGGAATCAGATGTTTTGTGAAGCGGATTCAAAGGTATAAACACGTCGATGTGTGAAATATTTGAACTATAATCGTCTAAACTGACTGGTAGGGTGCCTCTTGATATCCTTTCCCCCTGCCCAACTGCCTAACTTATTTTGTGGTCAAACATTTAATTCCTTGCTATTGACTCTAAATGACCATGTAATTGTGCCGGAAGTGATCAAAAATATTGGATTAAATAAGATTATGTTTGCTTGAATATGCTAAAATCGAACCAAATATCACCAACTGTTGCGTAGGGTACGGATACCAATTGAGAAAATTCAATATTTTGCAGACAGAATTTTAGAAGAATGGAAATTCAACTTCCTATTGATGGAATTTAACGAAAAAGTTGAAAGTCGGGTTACTGAAAATGTAAAAGCAGTTTTTTTATAAGTCGGCGAGATTTTTAGGGCTTCTAATGTCATTCCTGTCATATGAGTAAGAAGGGAAAACTGACGTGCATCATTTCTATCCATGAGAGGTATGGCTAGCAAGTTGGCATCTGGAGGCATAAGACATTTAGGCTCGCTGTAAGAGATAGAGTTTAAGTAAAAAAGGCCTCAGCACTTACCGTCTGAATAAGTTCAGAGACGCTTCTTAAAAAGCTACGGCTACGGTAACCAGACGCAACATCTGAAGAGGGGACTTTACACAAATGAACACCACAGTGAGCGGGATAGACTGTAACGAACTATTCACCGGGTGCGTTCTCGATGATTGGTCGGCATTCAAAGCCATATTACATGGACTAATTACCGATTTCTGTCCTATCACGGTAAAGAAAGTAACAAATTGGCCTCGATGGCTACCGCCGACGCTAAAGAGGGAAGTAAACCGCAAAGGAAGGATGTTCAAAATCTATC
>JAYGXS010000001.1:103221512-103334479 GCA_036362985.1 Ligula intestinalis | reverse complement strand
ATTTCAAACATTTGTCGGCCGGTGTTAGAATAATGCCTTCAGGCCCCTGGATACAGCAAGATTACGCTCCACAACGTCAAATGAAATGCGACCGAAACAATCCGTGGTTTGGAATGCCTACCCGCTAGAAATCCCATATGTTTTCTTTTTGTTATAGGCAATGCATGGGAGATATGATCATGTTCTTCAATCTCGTCCACTAAGTGGCCTGCGTTCTTCAATTGACTGACGTTTTTGCACTGGCATTCGACAAATCTCCGGAGTCACGAATACAAAATAAATAAATGTAACGCTACAGTTAAAGTGCGAATCAACCCCTTTTCCCATTGAACAATCGAAGACAGAAACAAACAACCTTCTGTTGTTCTTACCTAAATTGTTCACACATTTAAAAGAAGAATTAATCAAACATTACTTAATGGCTACATATACGGTAGGCATAAGCGATTTACATTTGCGCCCATATCGCTCTGTAACATATGCAAGCTTTGCCAGAATTCATCTGTATATGGGGTTTTAGAGGGCTCCGCTTATTTTACTTATGTGTACTGAAGTATAGTCCGAATGCAATTTGATGAAATTAAGTAGCTTTGGTGTGTTTGATAATTTTTATGATATTCGATAAACAGTCAACGGTTAGTTTAACCTTCACAGGCTTTTGGATTGTGTAAGAAGGGCATCAGTATGTTCGCGTGCCTGCGTATTTTTAGATGACATTGGCACATTTACTGAAACCACAAGGTCTCGTATGAAAATGAATCTCTTTTTCTACCTTTGATATTTCCCCACAGTTTTTAAATTGCTTGCAGTCTAAGCGTCTGTTGTAGTCCTGACGTGGCGCGATATTTTGAAGTAATATAACGTCGTATAACAAGAATATCGATAAAATATGGGTCTAACGATATCTTCTCTCTTTCAACGTTTTTTTGGCAAGAAGAATATGAGGATACTAATGGGTAACTGGGTGTATTTTTGTCTTACTTTCATCGACAGCTTTTCGGTTATCTCAGCTACCTAAACTAGATTAATTAGTTAGCTCCTTTCGAATTTTATGCATCAATACTTGAAAAACAAAATTCTCGCAATCAATTGAATTATCTTTGAGTATAATGTCTTTGACCATTAAATTTTTTATTAATGTATTCCTGTACCACTTTTGCATTTACCGTCCGTGATCTATTTCGCTTGTCTCCTACCGCTGTGCATTGTATTAAGTAGCAAGCCACAGTGCTACTCTTTGTTTCTGAACCGTTTTTTCTAGTTGTCTAATCTGAGTCGCGTGGGGTCCGCCACATTTTATTTTCGAATTCTTTGTATAATCAAACCCCACTACTGCCCATATCGTTATATGTACGCTGACAGTTAAAAACGAATTTTTTCGGGAACCCTTGGCAAGTGTATTGGCACGCCGCTGCACCTATAGATAAACGGATATTTCTAATTTGGGGCCGCACCTCATATTTTTGTTTAGGGAAATGTGGTATTTTTTATTGGTTGGTTTACCTAGCGGCTGAATTAGAAACTAGCTCACACTACAAAAACAGGTTCTATTTACTTTAAAAAATCGAGATAGATGTTCTGATAATATGTATTTACTATGTGAAGACTTAAAAAACCTTGTTTTGTGACTACATCGTTCAACCAACAGTGTTGGTCACATTTCAACGGATATCATACTGTTCATGAGACATGTACTCCTTCCTACACGCATATCCTCCAGCGAATTTCAAAACGTAAGATTTATCAACTGGAACATCATACCATGCGCACACCACACAGTACGGACTAACGTTAATCCACATGGTCCCTAATTCACCTCACTTAAAATTTGACTTTGATGGTCAGCGAAGTTATCCCACCTAGACATTCGCCTGTGGACTCTGTTAATGTGATCATATTTTACTGTGTGAACATTTTAATCTATTAATGCTTTTCCGTACAACTGAAAATTGGTGATTACAAACTCGCCACCCGCAACTCTTTACTGATAGATCCATGTCTGCCGAAAGTTGGATTGTTTGTTGACTGCTGCCTGTGCCTTTTTAGTATATAAGTTGGTTTTTTCCGGGTAATTTAACGGGCTACTTATTATTATTTTAGTTGGTTTGGATGCCGCCGGCAAGACCACTATTTTATACAAGCTGAAACTTGGCGAAGTTGTCACCACCATTCCCACAATCGGCTTCAATGTCGAGGCGGTTGAATACAACAACATCAGCTTCACTGTATGGGATGTCGGTGGGCAAGACAAAATCCGTCCTCTCTGGCGACATTACTTCCAGAATACCCAAGGCCTAATCTTCGTGGTTGATAGCAACGATCGCGAACGAATTGGCGAGGCCGCTGATGAGCTGGACAAGATGCTCGGCGAAGACGAACTTCGTGATGCTGTTCTTCTTGTATTTGCTAACAAGCAAGACCTCCCAAACGCCATGCAGACGGCAGAAATAACAGATAAACTACGTCTTCACAGCCGTTCGAATCGAAGCGTAAGTCTTCTGCATTTTCTGTGAATTTTCTATACTCAATTTTATGCCCTGCTCGACCTTCTACTAGTCCAGCACTTTCTTCTTAATCTATGTCTTTTTAGCCAACGATATATTAATTGAGAGAATAAACACCGTAAACGTTTGCAAATGCCTCATACTAGTGATTTACAGTAAGGTGAATGCTCAGGTCATGCTGGCGATTATGTGGGCATTAATCATCATAGGTAGCACTAATTGTGACGTAAGTGTCTGCTGCCCGCTCGAAGTCCAAACCCACCGAATTGCCTCGGAAAATCAGTTTCTCTTGTACAAATTCTCATCCGATCTTCCTTCGTAGTGGTCCACGATACTTTTCTGATACACGTGCTGTGGTGCTCTCTACTCTAAAGCAGACAAACCATCAATAGAACTAGTCAATGATCGACCAGCTCCCGTATGCACGAAGAAGCATTTTCCAAACATCTCTGCCATATCTTTCTGATAATAAACACTAACCGACGACCTGTGCAATTAAGAGCTCTTCTACAAGAGTAGTCCTGATTTCGAAGCTGAAATGATTGAAGTGGATCAGACAGCTCTTTAAGCAGTCGCTTTGAGCTTGATTCTTGGTGCGAAATTTATGAGGCGTACCAAATTGTGCTGACTAGAACCGGCTTTTCTACTATCTAGTCGATAGCCGTGCGGCTAGTCAAGTAGTCTTTGTGCCACCAGATCGGTGCCTTTTATCAAAACTGGCAACATCAATTAGATCAAACAGTGCTCTCATTCTCGCCGAGATTGCGAGCTGCAAGCTCCATTTACGTCAGCAATGTACAATCCAGCACAACCGAGGTTCTGAGCACATAAATCCGGCACGCGAGTCGAAGTACAAGACAATAGCTGACAACAAGGGACGAAGGCGTTTCGCTCACCGGAATCATCATTTTATTATTGTGAGCTTTTGGGCTCTTGCGAGGGTCCATCACCAGAGATAAACCGTCAACGAAAAACGGGCACCAGTTTTAGGGGGCAGGAGCCAATAAACCGTTAAAGGAGGAAAGGATGGGGAAGGGGGAAGGGAACTCATTAATCACCAATGTCGGCCGTGCGGATATGCCTGCGGAGGACGATGTATGCAGGCGCTGGATCAGTACATCGGTTAACTGAGTTATCATCCGAGGCCCAGGCTTCGATTCTCGTCCTGCCCCCTTCAACTGTTGTTCGTTCTTCGTTGATGGTTTGTCTCTGTTAATGGACTTGCAGGAAACCGAAAGCTCAGAATAAAATAATGATTCCGGTAATCGAAACGCCGTCGTCTTCTGTACACATACCTAGGATGCGAACATTTGCCTCAACTCGGGATAGCTGACAATATCGTTTTTTTAACGCCAAGCTATAATAACCTACAGACTTTGGTATCGTGATGAATGAAATTGTATAATCCATGGGTTCATCCATGAATGTTCGAAAGTCTAAAGCGTTTTCGACTTTCATGGCTGATCAGCAGAAGATGCGCCGGATGATTGATGACTGTTCTGTTGGTGAGGTGAGTTATTGCAAAATAGACAGCGAGGATAATATCATCTGTCCACAGGGTATTCTAGGAAAATGTGTTCGTACTCAAATTGTTACTGACATCACATTAACCCTTATGTGTCCGACAGCTGTCCAGTCATTTCTCATAAGCGGTTGTGAATGCTAGGCTTCTCTCGTGTATTTGTTCACCATTGACTAAAAAACCATCCTTCGAGTGAAGTAGACTGCCTTTTTGAATGAGACAGCCCAACCTCGCTGCGATTACCTTGCGAAGATATGTTGAACTGACAAAGGAGGACTGACGTTCCTCGACGTTGGCCCTGGTCTTCGCCGCTGCCTACTGGAATAGATTAAAGGGCAGATTTGCTCAAAGGCTGACTTATCACAGTCGTTAAGATTTGAAAGTGGTCTTCGTACCATCGATATTGAGTTTAAACCGTTGGTTGAGCTCTCCAGTTCCCCTTCGCATATCACCACACACGAAGAAAAGCAGTCTGCACTATTATTGAGACCGATTATATGGAATATAATCAAGAGTAAGTTCAATGCTTTCATATTTTTGTCGTCCCCTACTCATTTCTTACTGATTCTTTTCTGTACATCCATATTTTCAAGTTAGTTAAGTTTTTTCAAAAACAGGAAACGTGGACGTCTTTGAATTCCCGCTTCGTCACTAAAAGGCCAAATACAACGTACTAATACAGGAAAATATTGAAAATGAGATTGCTTACATAAATAAATGCGACAAGCAAATAGCTATCAGGCGTAAGAATAAACAAAAATCGTACTTACGAATTTTAAGTAGCATGTTAATATGTGGTTGAAATATAACGCCTTTGAATTAAGTGGTGGTGCATGTGGCTGGTAATTGAGTAGCTTTTTGTGTGTGGAATGTGAACTTACCTGAATCCACGCACGCGGGGATGAAAACATAAGGGGATCGAACGTTTAATGCTGCAACTCGCGTCCATCGATCCTAGCTTTCCCTGTCCATAGTTTCAGTAGATGAGCGCGAAAAGTGGACGTGGAAAGAGCAGCAGTTCAGGTCATGCATGATTTGGAAAATTAGTTTAAGATTCCTCTTAGGTGCCTGCAAGAGAGGAGAACGAAGTTGAGGCCCTGTCTTCTGTTTTTATAAGGCAGTGAACAGAGACCGTTGAGCATTTTTTCGATTGCCTCTGAATCGTCGCTTGGTGATTTAAGGTCTCCATGCCTGTAAAGCCTATTCCACATGCAGTCACTCGAAAATTCCAAATATTTTTGAGAAGCTCTCCTGGTCAAACCGCATAAGGGCTCACCGAACGATTTAGAAATGGTCGGCTTGGCCACCTTCGAACAATTTAGTACTGTTTTAAGTAAAGATGTAATTCACACACCCAAGTCCTTCTGACTGTCAACTAGTTATCTTGTTAGACCGTGTAGAAAGTAAGTCATCAGGATGAAGACTTCAGCTGCCTATTAGAGGTATGTTCAACTTACATTGAAAGGCATAAGCAATGCCTCGAACAATCCTCGTACCGGTTCAAGTTTATTTCCAAGTGATCTTCGTCGGCCGCGTTGTGAAAAAAGTTGCACCATTTTACGTCGTCAGCGAACAGGATAAGGCCAAGGTTTACGTCCCTGCCACAGTTTTTAGAGAGTACACTTTGAAAGTAGGTTTACGTGAAAAGTGACTTTAAAGTTCATATTAAGTGGATTTACAACTCTGACACAGTCTACTGTACATGCTAAATAGTCCTTAAAACCGGTTTGTTCCAGAGAGAGGCAGAATAGCAGGCTGGCATATGGTATTTACATATTATCATGTTTTTCGTCCGTGGGCTCACCGTGTTCTCACTTTGAAAACTAGTTCGCGGCGTTTCATCATTTCGGGAGGTACAAAACGCCATTTTGGAGATGCTGCAGACGAAATTGCGTGGAAAGGAATCAGTCCGCTTGTTTATTGCTGGTGGAGAGGATTTTTACGAGTCGTCCTTGTGTATGTGGGGTGAAATTTGAACAGCTTCCAAGACGAAAGGCATTTAGAATAATTATTTCTTTCGATGGTTGCAGAATTTATTTGAGGATATCCTGGGATTGCCCTTACTCTGAAACATTTTCCTTCGGAATAAAGGCATGAGCCTGTGAAAGCCCAACTACGTCGCATTGGCTCTTACCGAGCACTCCTCTGTTTCTAGCTGATTGCTCATCGTCGGATGATATTAGATCGCCTTCTAATTCGGTGTATGATAAGGACACGACTACGCTCTTGGTATATTTGCCTCCCTGTATTTAGTCTGTTGTATTTGCTGAGGAATCATGCGTGATTATGCATTTTGACCAATCTACCGTGCATCCACTTAAAGGGGTTCTGTTGAGTAACTGACCTAGTTGAAGCTGGGACTTCTCCAGCTAAGGTTTCAAATCTACTGGTAAGAGAATTCGTAATGGCAGTTACTTCCACTCTGGGTCCACTGTTGTGTTTATTTATGCGAAATGATGACATCCCCCCTAAATTATGCTGAGGAAATATGCCTACTGAATTAGGATTTTAATTCTCAAGCTTTAATCGCTGCATTTCTGTTAATTCTTTGGTTGGCACATATTTATTCTTTTCAAATTGTTGTTGCGATTGCTCTTCCAGCGAGTTTGACATGTTGTCCTCCGGTTCCTAGTATTTCCTGCTGCCTTTTTCTGATCATTTTGTAGTCCGAAAAGCTCTTTATGACTATTGTTTACGGACATCTTAAACATAGCATTTTTCTCCTTTGGGAATTTAGTTTCCGGGATGCCTAGCCCTAATCGACGTTGTGCTTTGGGTAGTTGCCGTCGACTGATTGACGAAAAAAGGGTCCCGGGGATAATCCTCGTAATTTTATCTTCTTCCTCTAGTTGGTTCAACCTAAAGACTAGAATTTGGCAACAGTCGCAATAGTGTTCTACAAACGTCGGTTGTAGACAAATTATTTGGCCATTACAATGCTTCTCGAACGTGCGCTCGTGACGTTCATTCATAAGGCATTACCTCTGTAACATAGAGTCAGCTGAGTCTGTTGGTCAGTAATCCTCAAAAAAGAACCAAGCCCGTTACCAAATAAATTTTACTCATAGTCGTTTATGGTAAGGTTGGTCGTCGTGTACCGGGCCACGGGCCACGGTAAAAATTTTCTTCCATGGAAAGAAATTCATTTTATGGCGGCTTTATGTTTTCCATGGCCGGGTGCCGTCATCAGGCCTAACTATAGGCAATTGGTTACCAGAACTCAAAACAGTCTTCACACAGTCACTGATTGTCCGCAATTGCATATTTACCAGACTCGAAAATTTGCTTATTTCATTGTAACCTGTCTCCCCCTGTCGCCGGGCCGTGATTGCCCCGAGTAGCCCACAGAGTAGGTCACAGACGGATGCGTTTTCCCAGGGAACCTGTCTAACCATAAAGGTGACTTTTAAGATTATCTTAATATCTAATACTTTCAAGGCAACGGCAGTTTAAGTAGTGCACCTCTTATACTCCTCGTCCCAGAATTGTGTCCTACGAAAACTCTAGTACCACGAGTTTTATGGGCGGGGAGTTAGGATAGGCAGTGTAATATACTTTAATAACTGCTATATGCATTTTATTTTATTGTATTTCGAAATATGGTTGACTTATATCTGGGGATTTTGCTTATCTGTATCATCGTTTAACGTATTGCGTAAAACCCTGTTATCAAAACGCACGTTTCTTTGAATGCCAGAAAACAAAGTGGTTAGGAAGTCGTCTACTTCAACTTACCTGAGGTCCAAATGACCGTTCTGGAGTTAGATTAATATAGTCCGTGGTGCGATGCGCCGCGCACACCTTCAATTCGCATGTGGAACAAATTACTCTCAGCGGTCGCAGGAAACAAATTCATCTAAATTTTTCACGTTACACTTTACAAATTTCCTCCCCTGCCTATCCTATTTCCCCACCTCTCCCTCCAAAACCCGTATAACCACCGTTTCCGTAGGACTAAATGCTGGGACTAGGGGTATATGAGATGCACTACTTAAACTACCTTTGCCTTTTTCAAAAACTGGCAGACAGTTAAACTCTACAAACCGTTGTTGCCTTTAATCAGTGCACCTACATTTGATTTGCTAAAATGTCTTTTCCGCCCGTTTTCTCCTCCTTTAGTATGTTTCTTGTTATATTTATATCACTTTATCCGTACAATTAAGTAGTCAGTCCTGTGCTGTCTGTTTGACTGCACACTGGCACCAGATTGATGTGGCCACAAATTCATCCAGACTTGAACAGCGACTGCTGTCGCTAAAGCCAGTCTCTGTGCCTCTGTAAAATGTATCAGCTCTAGCTTGATAGGCATTTTAGCGACTCAGGTACTCGCCGAATTTAATTTTAATAAAGACGCTTCCTGCCAAAGGCACATGTAAACTTCTGTTCGACAGACTGTTACATATGTCTTCTTTCTCAGCAGAGTAATCATGTCTTTATCTGTTTTCAATTCTAGTGGTATGTCCAAGGCTCATGCGCGACTGAGGGAACTGGATTATACGATGGTTTGGACTGGCTCTCCCGGGAGTTATCTAAGCGTTCTTAGACCCACCTCCGCCTTGTTTCGTATCCATACTGCCACAGACACTAACCTACGGTCACTGGCTTTTTTCTACTGTTCTGCCGTTGATCCCATCAGACGCCCTCTTGTTTCCTCAACTTGTCCCTTCAGCGCGTACTTGCTCGCATGCACACATGAGCTCATTAACAGTGTTTCACATTCCAGTGCTCCCCTCTCTCTCTCTCTCTGTTGAACTCTTCATGCACTCTAACAGGTTGCTGCCTCGCGGGGGATGGAATGGCTCCATTCGATTAGCCACTCCAGTTGCTTTGTAAAATAGGCTGTCCCGTTTCCTCTCTCACTCTCTCGCACTTTCTTCTCTTTCTGCTCTACATATATTTGGCCTTGTACTTGGTTGATTTGGTGAAAATGAATCTCACTTTCCCCTCCCCTCTCCCCCAGGGCGTAATATTTTCGCGATGCTGTAAAGGTGTGCCAACATTATAATAGCCGCTGCTACCGTCATCTTCGTTGTTGCTAACCCAAGACTTAACATTGCTGCAGTGTTAGGCCAAGAGTTAGGTTACAATGGCTCCTTCTTAACGTGTCCTTTACGGCACTCCCAGTCAGTTGGGATTTGAGTCGCCCCAACGTTTGCTATGCTCTCCCTATTTGTGGCGGCCCATAGTGCGTGATTCTGTGCCCTCTCACATCTCCGATTTTGCCGATAGAAGCGAATATGTGAGTTCGAGGAATCAGCCAAGAAGAAGAAAATGCGATTACTGGAACAAAATTTGTATTTTCCTGAAGTTTCTGATTCTGTCACGAATCCCTTAATCATAAATAACCGTATAATGGTATGAGACATGCGCAGATAGGGGGTGATACCTGCACAGATTGCACGGTATTTATAGCTCACAGTGGTCACCCGCATGCGTACTATAAGTATCAGCTCCTGTCACCACCGTCTGGGGTCGCAATCGGGGATTTCATTGACTTTGCCTTGACTGCAGGCCCAGATGGGAGTGTAAGGTAGACGCAGCCCAAGTGTACTCTCACTCAGAAGAAGACAACTCGATCGCTGGGACAATACTTTTATTCACCTGACGTTTCGATATCCGTCGCGAATTCATCATCAGAGAAATAATCACAGCGCAGTAGCAGATGCAAGTAGTGTGCGCACAAGAGTTTTTCTACGTACACTACACTACCCGTATCTGCTACTGCGCTGTGATTATGTCTCAGATGATGAATCCGCGACGGATATCGAAACGTCAGGTGAATAAAAGTATTGTCCCAGCGATCGAGTTATCTCCTTCTCAATTATTTCCAGGGACTCGCATGTTCGTTCGTACGTTGGCAATGTACTCTCACTATAATTCAGCGCAAGTTACCATGCCTGCTGCGCGACAGACCTCGTCGAAATCGGTGGTCAAATTGTCGGTTGGCTTTCAGTTTAATTCACCTCCATAGAGCGTCAGCAAGGCGATGCTTGATATGCTTTTGAGTATATACCGTCACATTTTCTTTGATTAATTACTTTCCCCTTTTCTGAGGTCAAGCTTCACTAAAAGACGATCTTACATTTGTCGGATTATTTGCAAAAAGCCTTCGACTGTTCGACCCACTGCCATGCTCACTTTTGAGGACTGTTTGCCCCATTTCATGCGTTTAAGGAAAATGGATGCTTCTACTTTTGATAATTACAAACAGGCAGTTCGCCAGGAGGTAAGATTTGGGGTCTTCATGTTGTCCGTACGTTGAATCTTGCCGTACGACAGATAAACCTGGGATGACGTGCCATGTCGACGGAAGGCCGGATTGTCCGACATAAGTGTCAGAGTAGCTTGCTAATTTGATCCAGCAAAACAATGGCTTCCCTCTTTAATCAACACAAGGAGACTTACCTACAGGACAACAATCGATTTTTGTAAACAGTTTTAAAGTGGGTTATTTGAGGTTAAGGGCGCGGGCAGCTCGCCAACCCTTCTTCTGAACTGTGCTCTACCTCAACTGGCCTATACCTGCATATCCTTGCCTTGGGGGTGTATTTCCTGTCATGAAAACTTTCTCAGCAAGAAGGCGAGGCAACCTTTTTCGCAAAAGTCAGACGATAAGTTGTAGCGGAAGGTCAACAGTGCTGTACCCCTTCTTTGTTCGATGACCATATCTTTACAGGCAGCTGTTTGCGACTTGTCGACCTAAAGACCTTTGACCAATGTCCATTCACACACATGCATGCGTCAGGTAGTCGCGTTTGCATCAGGGCCACTTGAAAACGTCACCTCTGGCCAACGCGGCAGGGGCCTCTATACGCGACACCCTATGAGGCAATGCAACAGTTACCCCGACGAATTCGACGATGGGCACCACGTGCTCCAACAGCCGAAGCAAGCTGCAACAGCCACCGAGGCAAGCTGGGCAAGCAATACGAAGGCTACAGCAACCAGAAGCAACGCAGCAAACTACTGCAAACAAAAAGGAGTTGAAGCAGACTTGCGGAGAATCTGCCCACTCGCTCGCCACTCCCACCTCCATTTCCAGTGTAAAAACAAAGTCAATAAGACCGGGAATGGTGGGGGGGGGTGAAGGTGGCTGTCGCGATAGTCAACCGGCACGCGTAAACTTGACAGCCAACTCGCTAGGTATGCACCTGCGTGCGCGGAAGCGCCATAAAGGCCACACGAAGAAGGAACCATTGCAGCCTGACTCCCAGTCCACCTTCTCCGCCCATACGCACACAAAAACACACGCACACAAGAGGAGCAGCAACGTAGGTGGCCCGAGTTTTCCCGTTAGTTGTCAAACCCTCCAAGCCATGGCTTTTAGCGCACCGTGATAGATTCAGGTGCATTCAGATTGAGTATAGTGAGGAGAGGACCGCGCCGAGGGTCGACCTCACTCTCTCCCCCACCGTATGGCGACCGCCTAGGTGCTCGGGCACCTGAGGTGGGGCCTGAAACCCAGTGGGAGCGCGAACGCATGCACTGACATGGAATCAGAACCGAGAGAAAGTGCCAACGCCTACCAGGCTGCAGGGGCCGTGGTTGGCCGAGATCTGACATTGCATACGCATACAGACATTCGGTCTCAGAAGGGTGAGAGCAGCCCTGCACGAAGCCTGGGCCAACACCCTTCTGAGAGGGATAACCATTCAGTCATCGACTGAAAGGCATTACCCATACTCCGTTACAACACAATGCAATGCAACAAAGTAATGAGAGTCCACTTGAACTTGCCTCACAAGCAGGTAAGGGTGACTACCATTTCTGACACACAGTTTCATTATTGCACACGACTGAACGCAGTTAACACCAGCCCTGACTTTGCCAGTGAGCACTGCTGCCTAAGGCAGTAATTCAGGGTTCTGTGTACAATAAGGCCCTCATGCTGTTGTCTTCTGTCTACCTTTTTGGATTCAACCTGATGATTGTAGTGCTCTAAGCACAGCCACGACTTAGATCCTATAGGGTAGATACAATTAATTTATCAGCACGACTAGCAGCATTATTTTTTTTCAAGTTTTTCATTCAAAATGGGCCAATCGGCTTTCATAATTTGGCGTACGCAAGTTTGATGTTTGTTCAGCTCCAACAGCGGAGGAAGACAACATGCACGTTACTGTGTGGACTTTGACAGCATGCACCTGACCGTTGCAGCTTTGGACTTCGTCCTAGAGTGACAATGAACGATGCCTGAATGTTCGTTATGCATGATAATATTTTTCAAACACGAGTAGCCCTGACGTGTCAGTGGCTAGTAGCCAGCGTTTCACAGTCATGACAGTTCGGATGTCAAGACGACGCGTCTTGCGCGCCTGTTGCTGGTCGCTCGAACAACTTTTGTGGATTGTTTGAATATCGGCATTTACAACCAAAGCCACTAGTTGGAGGTGCAGCCTACATGAAATGAAGAAATAACAGAAGTGCACCATGGATGCACACACAGAAGTAACTGGCGTTACCGGCTGACCACAGACGCGCCGTGCACACAGAGCACGAGGGACATGTAGGAACTCAGCAGGATTTCTCAGGAAACACATGTTAGCGCGTAATCAAAATCTTTTTGAATGTGGTGCCCGTAACTCTACATGACAACCATTTTGATTTTACGTGAAATGGCCCGTCGGAAAGGTAATTTTGGACTGGAGTCTATAAGCTCGAAGGAAATGACGCTACTTTATTCAAAACAACAGCAAGTTTAATAGAAAAAGCTCCTTTCGACTACGGATGCATGTAATGGCTGCAGATATCTCGACGGCCGACGCTGGCGCATTCGCGTGCGTCACCAACTTTTCGCTTCTTTGCTAGAAACTTATGAAGCCAATCAGAAAATGTTGGAAGTCCAACCCAACCAATAATATTGCTCGCTTCCAACTTATCCTCGTCAGTGGCTATGAATCCTCCAATCAGCCTCGGCAGTTCGATTGCGTAAGCAAGTCTCCCGAACGTCCTCCTCTGCTTTCCTCGCCTTCTTTTATATAATAACATCTCACTTCACACAGTCCTTTTACGAGTCTTCCAGACTAAGCCCTGCCGAGAATTGCAAAACAATCGCTGTTGTCCCTTGCTCCTACCTTCACTTAACCTGTTTTCCTTCAGCTCTAACTGAGCAGAAAAACCGGCCAGTTGGTCGCTATGACAACCTGTTTCAAATATATGAGCGATAAGTCAGTTAGTATAAGCTGATCATCCCAGTCGCCATCAGCTTAATCTACAGATGTACACTGCCCTCGAGCCCAGTAATAATCAACCGAAAGCACCTCAGCATTCGTCGGACTCTGGAAATCCAATCTACTTGCGTGAAGTCGGCTTGAAAGGTGGGATTGGAGAGTCTGATGAAAAGCAGTCTCTGGTTGAACCGGCCAACCAGTCCGACGGTTCGTATTCCGTCACACCCACAACTGCAGTCGTCCCAATGCACAATCACTCCTCCCGAGCCAATCAGGTGACGTCAGCGCCTGATGACCCTGCGGACGTTGGCAAGGTTGCAATGGGTGTGGCTGAAGTGAGCGCGAAGGGAGAGCCAACGCTGACGGAACAAAGTCGGCAGCATCCTTTTACAGATGGTGCAGCAAGCGAACCGAAGCCGCTGCTTTCACGAAACGAAGACTCAGTTCTCTTCAACACAGTAGACAGCGACATGGGGGAGTCAACTGGCATTCGGGTCCGCAGGCCGAGGCGGCGTTGGATGCCAACACGGTGTGAGGGTGTACTCCTGGCTATTGTTGGCATTCTCATCGCCATTCTCCTTCCCTTAATCTTTTTGACCTTGAGTAGACCAGCGACAGGTTAGTTCAGCATTGACATTATTGTTAAGCGAGCTTTCTGCAACCTCCTTACTTGCTTTCAAACCAAAATTATTAAAATTTGCTGGTCCAGGCTGACTCAGTTCTGTGGCATCTGCGTTTGTTACGAGTTGTTCAAGGAGAAAAAAAAACCAGCAAACAGAAACATTTTCTGAAATTAGTTAAAACTATTTGACATCTTCATTGGCATTACTTTTTAGTTGTTTGGGCAAATAGGTATTTTCTATTGTCAAATTTTACTGCGAGTTAGAAAGGTGACAGCCAAAAATGTTTAAAAAAATCAGAAAAATAAAAAGATAAACAGTTTTGGGAATTCGCCCCTCTGATATTTTATGCAGCGTGTTTAAGTCTAGCTATTTACATTGGAACGTGTACATAGACTTAATCATCTAGTTACTGTAGGTTCTAGACTGTCGTTCCTGAACCATCTAATCTTTATTACAGCCTTCATTAATATCATACATTTCTTAAGTCTATCAAAAATTATTTTTGCCTCAACGGGCATTAAGAATCAACCTCTTCATTTGGAATGTGACCAAACCGCCATTCTAAGAAAATAATTAAGGGACTAAAAATTCAATTTAGTGCTGTGTTTTTCTCCAGATGCAGTGATAACTGTCAGTGTTCTAGTGGAAAAAGAAAAAAAATCCTTAATTCACACGGACATGTCAGTGACGTATGGATTCCTCTGTAAAAATGTAGAAATTCAGAACATGCGCATTTATTTTCTCATGTTTCGTTTCGCAAGAACAATGTAAATCCCGCAGAACTATTTTGAAGAGTATAAGCACAGTTTTTAAGACCATATTACACTTTGACCAAAATATGACCTTTTTGATAAATTAATACTTGAAAAATTACTATGACACATTAATACGTGTTATTCGCACATTAGTTTAAATTGATTTACGTTTATGAGCATTTTCAACTACTTCCATTGGAGTGATTTCTATAATTGAGTTTTGTGCTGTGCCGCATCAAATCCGTAAAATCTCAGTAACTCAATAAGGAGTCCTGCAGAGTAACTTTCAAGAATGTTTGTAACAATGTCCTGTTTACAACTGGCATAGACCTGTCTTCCAACGCCCTATTTCGTAATAATAGTCAGAATGCAGATACATGCCTCGTGGGTTCTGTATGATTTACAAAACTGACTGAAACCATATTTTACAGCCAAAATGTTGGGTGAGTAGTTATTGTGTTACGGGAAAACGAATACATAGGGGAGTTTGATATGCAATCCGTGCTTCAATCTTTTCGACACAGTCAGGCCTCTAGAATAGAAGTGGATGATATGTTTTCTGTTTGATCTTCAATGACCAAGATTTAGAAATCACTAGAGTGATTATTATTTTTATTTATTCAATAGAAGAAAAACTATATGTTCCATGCTTAAACATTTATGCTTGTTAGCTAAGGCAATGTGAATAATTTGATATTTTTTTAACTTGAGGTAGACTGAAGCCTGCAATTCATACTTGCAAGAAACAGGTGGCTTACTCACGAGTTTAGCTTACTTCCCCTGTGAAAAGATCGAATTTTGGGATATTTGCTACCGCAGGACAATTGTAAGTCTGCCATTGACGGAGCAAGGACTGAGTGGCCTGAAATGTCGGATTCTCACTAAAACCCATAATCAAAGACACTTATAATTGCGAACTCGCTTCTTCGTTTCTATCACCAAGATGTTATCTTAACTCTGGGCAACAGCCTTGACATATCGGTCTTAAAGCCTAACACAAATCACTGCAAATTCACTTATAAGCGTGTAGACATTATAGACCGCCTCTCTGGCTTTGACAGGATCAACCGCAGAGCTAGGGTTCAACATTAAGTCTTGTTATATTATTTCTTCAACCCTACTGCCCTGGTTAAACTAGCATCTAGGAACGCTGGAGCGCATTTTGTGAATAAAGTGTTTAAAAATAAGAAAAAGCAGAAAAACGCTCTGCGCAATTATTCAATAGGCCTACCAGTTGAATTACTCAACCCAACTTTTGAAAAAACAGGCTGTGCGGATATAGTTAATTAGAGGCATTGCCTGGCTAATGAATCTTATCAAAAAGTGTAATTGGGAATAATTCTTGTTTCAAGTATTTGTGCATCCAAATTTCATTGAAGGCAAAAATCTTTGGGTGGCCTTTTTCTTGCCAGACAATTTGCTTACGTGAAAGCCAGCAATTCGTTCCCCAAGAACTGGTATGCGGTCTGCTCGGAAAGTAAGGATACATGACGTGGCTTTTACATCAACATCAGTTCTCTACCAAAGGCGGAAACATTTTGGCTCTGACATTGTACTGTTGGCACACTGCTGCGCTTGACACTAACAACTACTTCCAAATGACATGTCTATGACAAACACTGGGGAGAAGGGCACAAAAAGTCAGACGAATGACTTATTCAGCAAAAAGACGTTGTGTTATGTGCATGCAAAATAGAAAGGCATGCACCCTCTCAGCCTAGTTCTTTCTGGTTCCTTTAAATACTTCAGCTGAGATTGACTACCATTGTGGAACTTCGAATTACACACCTGTAGGTAGTTATGAGGCGATGTAAAGTGTGTACGTATTTGGCGCAAACCTAGCAAAGAGTTAGGTATCTTGGTTGGATATATGTACGGTTTAAGAACACTGGACGAGGTCCGAACGAGCTGTCTACCTGCTATGAACTGAACATCAAAGCAGATTGAGCTACATTACAAACCGGGTTTTAGGACAGATTGAAAAAAATTACGAAGTTTAAATGAACGCGGAAATAAGATACTTCCTAGCGACACCTCGTAGATAATGCTATCTTAGGTCTCCTTCGAGATTTTATATTTCCCTGATTATAGTGGATACATTTATCTGTATTGATCTACCTGGATTCATGCAAGTAAGTGAACTAACAGGATCATGTTTCTTCAATATAACATATAATATATATTCGGATTTCAACCAATTTTGCTTCGCACAACTCTCAGAGGCGCCTGTATATTCATTAATACGTCCGTCAGCATGCGAGGCATGCTTGTTTACTTGTTAAATCGTAGAAATTACAACAGGTTTCTTCCGTACGCCGATTTTTATCGTATATTATTATACGGCCGATTTAGAACCACGGACAAAGTGATGAGAAAAAACAATAAATGAATGATATATTACTTTGTAAATAAAGTTCTTAACGTACGATTTTATGTATTTCTCCGTTTAAAGCAATGGTTGAGAGAACTCGATGTCTATTAAGCTGTTTTTGACTTTATTTCCACGTTATTTCCACAGGTCTTTTTTACGACAATATAAGTCCATAAAAATGATGCGACAAACGGGCACAAAATCCGTGATCCAGTTACTTCAAGTTTAAATTAACAACTGAATGAAAATAATACTCAGTTGATGACGTATCATGGGCATGCTAAATCATTCAAGGATAATGCACTCCCTCTAGGACGATGATTTTTATTTCGACCCAAACTTCGGCCGCATGCCGTGATAAAAGGCTAGGCAAAATGCTTACCTAGGTACTCTGCCTTTTTGGTATCTCTAACAAAGCGATGAAAACTTTAAAATTCTTCCCAAAATTTGATCTTTCCTTATCAGCACAGGAAACCTGTGGATTCTAAACGACTTGAATATCCATGCCTGTTTCTGAAACTCCACCCTAATAAGAGCATTTATAAGTCAGAAGCTCCCTCATCTCTCTATTGAAAGATTAAAAACGCATAAGGTATACCAGACTGGATATCAAGAACTTTATAACTGCAAATACTTCTTCGGAAAACCTGGTTTAATTGATGTAGTTTATTGAAATTTAAGGAAAAATACACTGGGTGTAAATATTAAATCCATTGTGATTGTTGTCTACACCACTTTTCCATGGGTTAGTCAATTAAAACCCACAGTTCAAGCATGCATATATAACTGGTACTTTGTTTTACTCGCCATGTCGAAATTTCGTGCGAGTAATCATTTTATTTGAAATCTTATTTTTAATGCAAACGCGTACGCAATGTGGTGGTTGTTTATTGTTATTTGTTCTGATCAAGTAGCAGATCCTTTTTTCCAATCGCATTGTTTATTCCATACTGCGCAGATAGTGGTCGAGTTTAAAAAGTTTCGAAATAACCGGAGCTGCAGTTGCTGAAGTGGGAAGTTATGTCGGCAAAAAACAGGAGAATATTTAATTCACGTGCAGTCTGTCTAACTGAAATGCTAAAAGTAACAGTAAGATCTAAAACTGATCGGGAAACTGTAAAGACTTCAATAGTTGCAATAGTTGTGCACTCGCCGCACGTATTTCTTAAATACTACTAGTTTGGGCTTACTTAGTTAATTCAAATAAGTCAGCACCGTACAAAGGGAAGAAAAGGACGCACAACAAGAGCTGTAATGCCCTGCAGCCTTTTCTTCCAAACCAATAAATCAGGAATACTGTTTGGATAGAAGTCTTAATAAGGACACGAGACTTATCATTTGCGGAAGCTCATGATTATCTATCAATTAGCGTATCTCAAATAGATCACATTAATCGATATTTCGTTTCTCAAGAAAATTTGTGAATTAGAGGCCTCATGATAGACAATGCAATGCTGTGAAACAATGTCAAATGCATGCACAGTACGCCATAATGTCACGTTAGTTGACTGCGAGTATTAAGCCGCTTGGAAGATAGGTGAAAGCTTGACTTGTTTGAACCCATTTTCAGCTACCTTGGCCATGATCATTTGTCCCTTGACGCAAATCAATACAGCTCTTATGAAGGTTGTCTGTTTTTTGTCTCTTTTCGCAAACCATCCAGTGAAATTCTCTTTGAAGCTTTTGCATGTTGCGGTTCCTTAAATGCACGTCAGTCACAGTTGGCGAATTTTGTGAAAAATGCAGACTATATGAAGACACGAAAATTAACCTCATCAGAGAAAAAATACTACCAGAGGACCCTTCTATTGTAACTTCTGTCTGTTCTCCTTATTGAGACATCTGACACATATATCCGGAGCTCAACCGACCCACAGTCTATTTACTGAAAACGCTCAAATACCATGAACGGGAAGGGCCTTTCCTGAGCTCCAGTAAACACAGAATGGAACTACAGAAGTTCCGGTGTAGCGGTCCTTGTTGATGATCGGGAGGCGTTTTGCCGCCGGAATCACCAGCGGAGCCGAGTTCAGCCCACTTAACATTTTCCTCAATCGATTTCTCGAGCCGTACCCTATTTCGCATGAGCGTAAGTAGCTCTTGAGGCTTATTGCCGCGGTTCCCACCTCAGATTGGTTGCAGACGGACAAAGCTCGAACGTATGCTAGCTTTTTGCGTCGAAGCTTACCAACTTCAAGGGTTGTCACTCCCCCGGTGAAACCACTTGTTGATATGGCCTGCTTTACCGAACCTATGCTCTCCAACTTCGGCAGAGGTTACCCTCATGGCTTTGTATTCCCTGATTTGTGATTCGGGGAACTAAGCAGTTTGTTGATGAACGCTCACTGATCGGTTAGGGAAACTCGCCCGTCCCGATTGTGCTTACTCTAGAGACCCGTCAGCAACCACACAGTGGCTGGTATCATAGGCAACAATAATCCCTACTAGATTTTTAATTAACATCGGCTAATTCCTATGTCTCAAGGCCACGTAACGGCCTCCGAATAGCCAAATACGAATTGCAGGTTTCTGGACATCCATCCGTCAAAGTCTTCTTAAGCAGCTCAGAGTACAGCTGTCTGAATTGATGAAAATACGATACCTAATATGTGTGTGACCCGCAGGTTTAACAGAGTAATTTCAAAACAGAACTATTAGTGAAAATTCGATTCTAAGCTGGAAACTCGGATGACGAATGAGTGTTCACCGGGAAAGGTTTATTTTTTATCTAACGTTTCGGCTAGTCTTCTGGTTTATCCATCTTTAGAGAATCATGAGCCAGACTATTCACTCTGCAAAGATGGGTGGACGAGACAACTACCCAGAACATCAGATATAAAATATAAACCCCTCCTGGTGAACGGTGTTTCTTCTCTTGAATGTGAAAACGACCGAGGAACTCCAAATTCGCCATTGTGCTTCTAAATTGTCCCCGGACTTATTTCTGTGTACTTGAGTGTTTTTCAAATAAGCTTGCAGGTAAGTGCGCTCAGCAACCTAAGAAGGAAAATATTAGTTAGATAAAGAGTCCTAAGTAATCGTTGATGATCGTTCGTCGATCGCCAACGAAACTTACTCGCCTCGCTCAGCATTGGAGCCCACTTTTTCGGATCTTGACAACAGCCACTCAGAGGCTGACAGTCTAGGCAGGTAGACAAGGGAGATTGGAGAGATCATTTCTGGCTTATTAGCCATCGTCAGCCAGTCATACCCAGATTCAAGTGACTTCCCACCCGAGGCTCAAATTTACGATCTTTTTGATCAAAGTCTAACGCTCTATTACTGAAATCAATTGTAGCTCCTGATTGGCAGCTATCCCTACGAAACTAATATTTTCATGTTGTCCACTTGTCTAGGTATCTTCCAGCATTGATTAATTTTTTATTGAGAATCTTCTTAAAAACCGCTAAAAATTTGCACAGTAAGATCTCACGATTGCAACAGCAAAAGCCACGTAGAGTCGCGAAAACGACGGAGTTGATGTAATTGAGCAAAACGTTTTTTCTAAAAACCTCTGATTTCGGTAAAGTTATTCTTTGCTTTGTCAACTCAAAAAAATACGCATGCATAATTCAGTAAACTTTTCTAGCGGATGAATCGTAACCTTCAGCTCTTGTATTCTAAATGCGTCTTGCGGCACCCTATGCTGTTGGTTATATAAAATGTATGTATTCCCTTATTTTTGACCCCCAGAGGCAGCCCAGTGTAACCTTACCTAAGACCTTAGCAGAATTGAAAGCAAACCCTGCATACGTATACTGTGAACATATCAGGGGAAGCCGGCAGCAATCCTGCAATTATCTCATATTGCCAATGGTTTATGTAATCCAAAATGTTGAAAACTAAAAGGTAGACATCCACTTTAACTACAGGGGACAGTTTGACGACATTAAAATTGTTTTCCGCAGCGTAAACAAGCACAGGTGTATGCATCCTCGAAAATTCTGAAAGTGTACTGTCATGAATAGGGTGGCGCTCCGGATGTTTAAAAGAAATCTGAAACAACTTTATCCGCATCGCATTTATGTCTGTCTTGTATCGCGTATTGTGTAATGTAAGAATTAGATTAGCTTGGACCACCAAATACTGCATAGCAGTTCCAAATTTATATAATGGGAGATTCGAAAAAGTAAGGCGTCTTCTATTTACCGATAAATAGGAGGACTCGTTAATGAAACCTATGAGTATCTCGCATTATTATCTGACCCTCGACTGATGCATGAACAAATCGATTTAATTATAATTGAATTTGAATTAAAAACAGACATCCCAAAAATATGATTTTTTAATGCCAGGACGTTCGTCGAGAAAATAAGGAAACCTCACTTTGGGAATTTTTGAGGATGGTTCTTCAAGTCGTCCTCTGCCATTGAATAAATGTGCTACGCAGTCAGTTTATCAGGTTCAGCGATTGTGACAGTGAACCGCCGCCCTTTGCCTCATTCTGTATCATTTGGCCCATATTTCTTTCATTCTTCGCTCAGTTTTTGTACACGGCATCTACCAAAATATACGGACCGATTCATATCTCACCAGGGTGCATTACTTCGCGAAAATATCGACCTTCTTTGGAAGGGCAGACGCAGACGAGACACGTTGTGTCTAAGGTAGGCATAGCCGTTCCAGACAACTGGTCTCGTCCCCCAACTGCCGGTTGAAGATCGTGTGGTCGCTACTGTTCCAAGGCATTTACTGTTCTATTGAATGAGTACTTATTCACGAAGGGTGGAGAAAAAAAGGTTTGTGCGAGCTTGGACCACCTTGGCCAAAAATAAATTTTGGCGTCACTGTTACGACGTTCGTCCGCTCCCCCTTTCCCCAATATTATACAATATAACTTGGAACAAAGAGCCGGAAAACCCCTGCAGTCTGGAGTTAGGTTAGTTAACATAGACAATTCTTCAGCAGAATTTGTATCCGTTTCTCATACGCCGGAGAATCACACAGAGTTAGTAAAAGACACGTAGAGTGCCAGTGGAATATATCCCTCCGATATTTCTGCGGACACTAGATCATTATGAATTTTTGAAAACGCTGTTCACTGTGGCGTTTGATGCTTTTCAGAAAAGAACTTTTAACGAAAAGTAAGATTTATTGCTCGCATTACTACATAAAGACCCTTTTTTCAATCGGACACTAAATGTCTCTGATAGCCTGTACATGAAACCACAGCACCCAAGTGAATTCATAAAAACCACTTCCATTGAAGTAAACCATATCAGGTTTTCGTGGCTTTGGTTGTTTATGACATTAAACTGTCAATCGAAAGTTCCACGGAATGTCCATATAGTTCACGGTACAAAGGTGTATCCTCGTGCATAAATGACAACTTAATCATTGATCTGACAGAACCGGTTTGTTGGCATTGGAGGATGAAAAATACTAGTCCTTTTGTTTGTGCAAAAAGTCCTAGATTTGTTTCCTTCTGTTAAGTGATATCCGCAAAGGTGTACACCAAAGTAGTTTTAATAAATGCCCTGAGACTAGGGGGCATCCCGAGAAGTCTGCTAAATAGAGCATATGAAAGATGTTTATCGATCTGTCCCGATTGTAGGACAGAACAGTTCAGGGTGAAAGGGTGGGGGTAAGAGCATTTGCCCTAATTGCTCTACCTGAGACAACGCCTCCCATGCGCCAGCACTGAGCTTTGGGCGGTTGCTGTCTTCTGAAAGCAACAATAGCCAGTTCGCTGCCGCTAGTCTGATCAGTGTCAAACGCCTATTGAAACATTTATATTTCTACGTGACATAATTCACGTTATTCAGGTTCAGGAAAAATATAAATGTTTGCGGCTCTCCAGGCGGAATGGGTAGCCTAGAAGGCTTTGCCAAATCCCAGGCCAAGGATACTATAGGCTCACTTAACTGCTGACTGTATCCTGGAATGTAGGGAAAAACTGCGATTTTGAATAAATCGCGCCAAGAATATCCATTTTACAAGCACATTAGGAAGTTATATTAAAAAATGGCGTTTTGTTGGGGAAATTTATGTGATGCCCCGGCTTTGGACAGAACAGGGAACGGAAGGACCCCCTATAAGGTATCGTTTCCTTAGATTCCGGGAAAATGTGGTTTGAGAATATTTTATAGATACAGTTAGGCCTGGACCAACGTAAGGACAAGGATCCCGGACTATTTACTCTTCATTAAATTTATCAAAATAAACTTTTTCTAATGAAGATTGCCCTGTAATATCAAGGTTTGACCACATAACCAATTCAGAGGGATTTTTTAATATTGGCAAGATGGTTGGATGAAGACAAGAGGGCAGAGCCTTCATAATCTCTTATTTTCCGGTGTTACTCAAGTAAAAAAAATATACACTGAAAAAATTACTCTCATGAGAGACCCAATTCTCACAAAATCAATGGTAAAAAACCAAGCTTAACCTAAATGTAACGTTAGCTGAACAAGTGCGGTCGCAATATTAGTTGTAACGGCTGGCAGAACCATTGGCATTTAAGTTATTGAACAAGGCAAAGATCATGAAATTATTAGAATTTATTGACGTCAATAAAATTTCGTGACCTCTTATTCAGCTGCAAATGGCCGTCGCCTATTAATAAGATAATAAACCGTCCAATTAAGTGTCAGCCAGGGTATCAGTCAGTCCTAACGGGGGCGAGGAGGCGTGAGCTAGAATGAGTTCATCGAACATTACCACGGCAATGCGAGTTAGATCACATAATCCAGCTGCTTACGGGCTTCTGGTTTTCTTCTTCGTATTGCAGCGGCCTCCGCAAATCTTAGGAGACGCCCGGTCGCCGGCCAATGTATGACCTTAAATGCAATCTTTTTGGTCGACTATCGCCAGTGTCCACTAGATGATCTTTGCCTTGTTCAAATTTCTTCCGGAAAAAAAGTTTCACTTTATGTTTTTGCCTATAAGTGGGGCTACTGCGAGGTGGCACTAAGGGAACATGTAGAAAATCCAGTAACCTTCACAGCGGCTAACTTAGACCCATCCTAAACCGGTAGAATATATTTACCTAGAAACGTTAATACGCAAGAAGACATTACAGACAATTTTAATCACTATTAAAGTTGGGGTTTATCGATCAAGTACACAAACAAAGAAATGACCGAACGAAATATTATGGCGGAATTTATCTCAATCAATGTTATTGTCTAGAACTGGATAAAGACCAATTAAATTTAAAAGAGGGATATTTCACAGTTCGGTCGAATTTTTTACTCCTTCTTCGCGGAGCCAGTTATACGCTGAATCAATAAAGATGAAAATGAATTAGTTAACATGGACGACAGTATCATGACCTGCTTCAAAAACAGTAGCTTATCGACCCTCAATTCAACAAAAGTCATGCTTGGATAACAAAACAATGTATTCATATAAGCGATTCCCACACACATCTTAATAAGTTGAACTGAACGGGGCATTAATCTAAACGCTTTGGCTGATATTTCAGATGGAATAAAATTAAGGATCATGACAGTTTGCCTGAGAACAAATGATAATGAACTCATATGTTTTCTAGCCTGCAGCTTGCATTTTTAACGACCCTTATATCTGATTACCAACCTGAGTGTGAATCTTAAACTCCGGCTAGTAAACCATATGCGTCAAGGACTCAATTAACCATATATAAATTACTAAATGTTTACTACGTCACAAATCTGCATATCCTGATAAACGGCAACCTTATCCTTAACGAACTGCCTGCATTTCCTGTTTAAAGTGGAAGTCTGTCAAACGGTGGAATGCATAGCAACCTCCCAGAAGATACTGAGTGGCATGAACTTCAGCGTGGATCCCTGCACCGACTTCTACAGCTACGCCTGTGGCAACTGGATCGAGAACCATCACATTCCTCCGGGCACGAACAGCTGGACAGTCTTCTCCGAGCTTGCACAAACGGCCGAATTTTTTGCAAAAGAACTCTTAGGTAATCTGTTGTTTTTCTGAATCACCTCTTCCCCCAGCCTATTTTCTATATTCCCTCCAAACCTCGCAGTAGGTATTTGCACTACAGCGTGGCTGCCTCTGCAACTACTGCGCGAAGCCTTTTGAGCTACGTTACATAAGCAATGTGAACAGACGCATTGTAATGTACCTTTGAAGCGCCAAAGGTACACCACATCACAGTGTTGCCCTTCAGTATTTTCCAGCATGTTTATTATTCTTCGAAGAAAACGAAGGAGGTAGGGCGATTTCGTGGAGAAACCCAATTCGTATTTACGTACCACGCCAGCCATGTGAATTTCGGTCATAGCATCGGCTTCTGATGCCTTTTATTGCCCGTCCTGTATGAACTGACTTAAGCGACTGATAGACATCATAAAGGTGTATAGTTCGGTTAGAAGTGCCGGTTGAGGACCAACATTTCTCAAAGTAATGAACGCGATATCTTCATAAGTAAACACAAAAGAACTCTCTTAGTGGTCTCAAGGGACAAGCTATCTGATTTCTAAGATCGTTCATCATTATCACCGTACTATATGCCTCAGTTTTCAAAACGTGGTTGAAAACGGGTTCAGCAATTTGCTTTTGACTGATAGGTCAAATTAACCTAAACGCTTCCAATTAAGTGAACCAACAGTACTGTCAAAGTGATCTCGCATAGAGGTGTTCTGTTAGATCATATCAGACACGCAAGATGTGAGCTAAGTTTTTAAAGTTCTACCTACCTTCTTATTTGGTTTATAGCCGTCAAAACCGTCACACATTCACGGATTACTGATAGGGTATCTAAATGCGCTAGGCAATGCAATTCCGGAGGTAACTAAAGTTACGGCCTGTTTAACTGCCATTCACTGTTGATGAGTCTATTTTCAAAATCGAAGGGACCAACAGTGCAAAGCAGATATATATATCTATATATGCATATATATAAAGCAGTAAGGGGGGACATGACAGCATCTGGGAGTAACTTGATACAGAAATTTTTCGTGCTTATTAGCCTTCATCAGCCAAGCATAACCCTGAACACGAACTGGTCAGACAACACAAACAAACGCACTTACAGACGGCGCAGTTGGTCCACCACTGGGGTCTACCAGATGGGTCATAAGCACTTCATCGAACCACAGTTCATCAGCGCCTCGCCACCTGCCATTTGCTGTCACTGAAGATCAGGTATATATTCACTAAGAAATGTGCGAACACCGATCATATGGGCTTCCGAACTAAAAGATCGGTGTTCGAACATTTCTGAGTGAATTTATACCTGATCTACAGTGACAGCGAATGGCAGGTGGCGAGGCGCTGATGAACTGCAGTTCGGTGAAGTGCTTATGACCCATCTGGTAGACTTCAGTGGTTGACCATCTGCGCCGTCTGTAAGTGCGTTTGTTTTTGTAGTCTGACCAGCTGGTGTTCAGGGTTATGCTTGGCTGATGAAGGCTAATAAGCCCGAAGCAGTATTTAAAACTTTAATGGCTCCTTGCGTCCTTCATCTTTGTCTTTTCCTGAAAAGCAGCATTTGTCGCGGTCAATGTTGTTTCTAATGCGGAAAATGATTGCCTTACAGTTCATCCATTGATGGTTATCTTAGAACCATTCATAGACCCCTGTTACCATGGTTGTGTAACTTCCGTTCCAAAAACCATGCATTTATAACTGGGTAATGATAAGTTGAGCAGACACGGACAAAAACTAGTTGTGCAGACTTCGGAAAAATTCTTTCTTAAACATGGTCATCGTTTCTTTGTTGCTTCAGAAGATACTGAATTGCCTGTAGCTTGCCGTTAAGTGCTTACGCCGTCCGTTAAGAAGGTTAACGGTTTCTAGTCTCTCCTGTAGTTTGCTGGAAACCCTTTTCATGGAGGTGTTTAAACTTCTAATTTGTTAACTCTGGCAATCAATTAACATTTGTTTTTACTTTCAGTAGCCAAAGCAGTTGGGCGACAAAAAGATAGTTAAAGGTTGCATGATGGAAAATGAAAGTTACAGAGCTCAAATGGACCTTGCAAGTTCACTCTACATATGCATTCAGCCGTGTTACTGCAGCCGTTGCACGTTTGAACTTGGACACCTTTAAGGTTGCATAGACTACCAAGTGTCAACTAGTTGTCCCGATTGATGCAAAGTAAATTTTAGCCGTGCTGCCTTTGAATTCCTAAAAGAAATGTAAATGGAAGTCTCCTAGGTTGAAGCAATTAAGTTTGAAAGGACGGAGTCAAAATATCCGCAAAATTGGACAGATAGTTTGCAGCTTCTTTTCAATTATCTAATCACATAGCCCTCCTCCTTGGTGGGAAATCTGTAATTTGTGGCTAGCATCTATCACTCAGCAGCGAATATCCTCGCATTCCTATTATATTATGATAAAATTCGTGTGAAAATCTAATGAGATGTGCGTGAGCCATGTTGCGTGCGTGAGCATTTAGAGGGGCTATTGACGTTTAGCAGCAAAAAAGTCCAATCAACGCATCAAACGACTAACCAGCGCGGACAGGAGACTGATTAATGAGTAAAGAAACAGCGGATGAGATCAACGCTAAGGAACCTGTTTTTATGGCATTTTAGCGCGTTAAAGTGATATAAGCGCACTTAAAGTCGTAGCTTGGTAGACTGCCAACTGATCGTATAACTGGGTCCTCTCAGGATCCACAGATAGACTCCAATTGATCCCTGTCAAAGTGGCCCCCATGGCATGCTCACTAGAGTAGGGTAAGATTCATTCCTTTTCGTGGGGGCTGCAGGTCCAGATCCTGCCCTGTCCGTCGCTGCGTCCACTTGGGCATCCGCTCGATCAGACTAAGTCTGGTAACCGGTGTCCAGTGGATGAAGAGGGGGAGAGTGCATCAGATGTTCCGTATGTCCAATATATGCCTGTAAACTGGCATAATAAACATATTATTATTATTATAACTATACAATATTTGATGTTTAAACTTACCATAATTACGGCCGAGGTACTAGTTAAAAGGCCCAGACAGTGTTTGCCGGTATTCTGCCGCTGCTTGAGACAGCTGCAAAGGGTCCGGCTCATCAATTGGTCCCTCAGCTTTCTCTGTCTGCTTTTTGGTTGATGTACCAGTTTTTAAGTTCAACTTTTGAATTTTCTGAGAAATTACTTTATGTTCTCGGTATCCATTAGTATATTTAGGGTCTATAGGCGTAGACCATTAATTCGCGCCTCAGCCACCGACCTGCGGCGATGCTACTATTTTAATCAGAGTCGGTCAATCAGACCCATTCTCAATGAACTAAGAAGACGTTCGAAGAAGTCGTGCAGAATATGACTATGTAGTTATAGTGTTCAGCTTGCTTTTACCTTCAAGCTAGAAAATTCACATAAATATCGCTAGTCTAATTCACCTGAATTTGGATTTTTTAAACTCTATTGTTAAAAAATAGACGAAGTTTGCACTATGTTTTAGCCTGTACCTACCTACTGATAAGCGCATTCTGTGGGACATCCTAGGCCGTAAACATTTTGCCGTATTTGATGGCACATAATTAACAGTAGATGCCCTAAAAACTGGGGCTCAACTCTTACATCAACTAGCGTATATTTGTCAATCCTCAATTTGCCGAAATTACTGGAAAAGTAATGAATCCCCAGGGTTCCATCGTCCACTTGATTTACTCTCTATCAAATTTAGTGTTAATGGCTCCATTGCTCTATTGGTAAAAAAATAAAAAATAAACCCGAGAGCAAAAGCGACACTTGGGTCACAGATCAGTAGACGTAGAGGCAGTTCCTGCTCACAGACAACCTCTTTCTGAGGGTAGACGCATGTTGTTGAGCCACGAGGACACATGTGGGGCGCACGCACACAAACCCGTGAAAACCCGGAAGAAAAGGGCGGTTATGGGTGACACAGATTGACTTAAAAAGCGCATAAATTATCCAGGTGACACTTGACCTCATGAACCAAAGGAATTATTTAACCCTCCCCACCCAACGCCCGCCCCAGCGCAATCGGGCAGATCTTCTAGCGAATGTCCAGTTTTTTGGCAATGCATAATGTGCATTTTATGAGGTGATGATGAGCTTCGCCCGCAGAATTTTGCGGACGTGAGCATGTTGGCTGTGAAAATGCAGGCCTATTCATTCACACAAAAAGAAAAAGTGTTTGTGAAAGTAGATCCGTGAAAATAAAGTGCACGATTTTTGTCTCTTTCTTATGCACGCATTATACTGTAAAATAGATTGAAAGTAAGGAATTTTTAAAGATCACCGATTACTGAGTGGGACACGCTGAAGGTAATCGATTACCAATAGAAGTGAATATGTGAGTTCCATAAACCAGTCCAGAAGAAGAAGATGCGACCACTGGAACAAGAGATGTATTGTCCTGACGTTTCGGATTCTGTCGGGAATCCCTAATCATAGGTAATGGCATCATAGTCATAGTCATGCGCAAATAGGGTTGAAACATGCACAGGTTGCATGGTATTTATATTTTACAGTGAACATCTGCGTTGGTACGATAATTACTCACTTCTGTAGCCACCGCTTGGGTCTTAATTGGTGCGGTGCTGGCTTGACACTTCGCGTTCGACTCATTAATTACCGTGATTTCATCGTCCGTATTTGATGCAGGCTAGGTAATTACGCAACAATTATGCTCGTTGTCGTCCGAGTTGTTGGTGTTGGGCCCGGCCCTTCCCACATGATTAATTCTTTTGCTCAGGTAATGTCTCAGTACGCAATGTTGGAACATTAAATCATTGCGCTTGTTGATGGACTGGTCGCGGCTTACGTGGTTGTCACCTCTTGCGAGGATTTCGGCCTCATCAAACTTGAAAATATCCATCGTATTACATTTTGAAGAGATGTGGACTAAGAGTTAACAATGCTGTGTTCGAGCCAATCTTGGTGCAAGGTCCTATGAATCAGTGAGAGTCAAAAGAGATCAATTTCAATTGAACTTTTCTCCACGGTAGATGGTGAGGTTTAAGTGCGTTTACGACCCATAGGCATGCAACTGGGACATGGAACTTCAGTGTTTATATCCTTTACAAATAAAAATTAGAATAGGCAATCGTTGATGAAGGTTTACCAACCGCTAAGAGTAACATCATAAATACAATCTGCCTAAAGACTACTAACCGCTACGGCCACTGTCATGGCCCCAGAAATGAGACCAAAGCTAGAGTGGGTTCCGGTCGGTGAACTTTCATCAAGGAAGGTTAATATTTCCACACCTAATCCGGCGAAAAAACGAGCTCGTGACTCACTGGTTAAAGCAGGAGACTCTGATCAAAAGAGCGAAGGCCTGAGCCTTGGGTGGTACACTATTTGGGGCTGCGTATGACTGGCTGATGACGGCTAATAATTCAGAAATGACTATTCCAGTTTTCCTTGTTTTTGCCAGCAGTACTATCTGCCTGATTAGAATTGATTTCGCATTCGGACGTTAAATAACAAAATATGACTAACTCGGTGCAAAGGAGAAATCTTCATTTTTCTGGTGGATTTTAACAATTTTTTTTGAAGTTGTGTAGCTTGCTGGGATTTATTTATAGGTGACTTTACTTTAGGCAGTAGAAATGGTGTAATTTTTACCACCTTGACAGCACAGATACTAGCTAAACGCTGAAGCACGTCTTTCACTGACATTCTGCCAGTACAGAACACGAGTGTGAAGATTCCGAGTCATCGGTGGGTATATCGCATAAGGTAAGTAAGTTAAACCCTAGCAACTGCGATCTTCAGGCCATGGTTACTTAGTAGAGAATAGGTTTTGGAAAGGCCAGAGTAGTAGGAACAGTACATTGTGTACACTGAGGAACGAAAAATAGAAGGGAAGAAAATTGACTACGGAGAGCACAACCTTCCGCGGGAGCGGCGTGATCCGAAGAACGGCTTCGTCGCAGGAATCCCCGCAGCCCAGAGAGACAGCGTACATGCGTGCAGTCTTTCTATTCGTCGCCGGCCAGGACGCAGTTTTTGCGAAAACTGTGATTGGCTGATCCAGGCGTCAAGAGCCGCATCGGTGAGCCTTTGGGAAAGTGCACGTCGACACAAGCTAGTCATGACGGGTCTACCAATCTCTCCTGTGTGTAGGTTATACAACTGACTGCCTGCTAGCAGCTTGTGGTGATCACGCAGTTATCTCACATTGACTGATGAAATTTGGCCAAACTATAAGTATGAACTTTCGGTGCGCATCTCCAGACCCGCGAATATACGGGTCTACTGTAAGTTAAAGATTACCTTCTGAAGAAACCAACAGGTTAAAGCTGAAAATTGCTTTCGCTGAATACATTTGAAGGCAGACACGATTAGATATGAAGAGGAAATGAATTCGTAAAAGTTAATGATTTTTATAGTCAGTCCTTGCATATTCATAAGATTACCTGTTCAGAAAGTAGATAATCGAGGAGGGCCAAACATGATGGATAAAAACCAAGAAATGCTAATTCGACACGCGGCGTGGGCTTCGAGCTCTGCTGTAGAACGTCCCCCATCCTTTCGAGAATCGCACACTCGCATAGCAACTCAACATTCACTGATCTTTTACGCATCGTCTTTGCTACCTTTAGGGCATTTTCTTACCAAACAAGTCATACAAGAAATATGCAAAGCTGGCTACTTTTAGATAGGTGGTCGTTAAACTTTATGCCGTCATTTTATTCTTCAAATTGCTTCTATTTTGCCTTCTTCAAAGTCAAATGCTGTCTAACTGTCTTGTAAATTGTCCAATGCGAACACCAAAGCATATTTTTGCAAGTTCTAGCCTGATATTTTTATCCCATTTTTTCGATTGTGTACAGATCTATTTAAATAATTAAAGATTAGCTTTTCTTGGTAATTTAAATGAAGGTGGAAATTATTTTAATGGAAGTCCTTTGCTTGCTAACTATCATGGCGAAATGGGAGATGAGGATACATTTGTAGCATTTAAGCCTTGCACTGAAAGTACCCTAGAAACTTCCTTCAGTTTTTTATGACTTTTTTTTTGATTTTTTTACCCACAAATCACGACGTTTTGTTTAGAACGAAGGTGCGTCTTGAGAACCAACTTAGAACACAGCCGGCAGCTCTAGAGAATTAACCAGAGCAGACATATTCTGAGGTCAGAACTCGTGACAGTTGACTTTACGTCGATGAATGGCAGTCGATCTGACAAACTAAGTACAAGTTGACACTTTTTCCTCCAAGATCAATCACGCTTGTTTGGAAAACATTCACAGCTTGACCTTCACTTTCCAAGTGAAAATATCTCTCACTTCAATACGACCACATGTGTGAAAAGATTTTTAAATGTGGTCCCAAGTACACATAAAAACCTAAGTAAAGTCTTTTAACCTGTGACATGTTCAGTGACATGTTAACTGCACATTTATTTGCTTTTGCCGATCTGAATCAATATCAAACAGGATGAGAACTGAAAACTAAACTAGTCCTTATGTTTACTCAGGTAAGCTTTTTATTTGCTTATGTGGCAATGCCGGTTGAGCAAGGAAAACATCTATGTTAGCTTGTTCCCCTTAACTGAAATCTCGCATTTACGACAGCGAAAATACAGTGTGTCATTTGATCGAGGGAGACTATTACCTTTGAAATAAAACTAGCCACAGGTCTTCAGGAAGAAGTTGAGAGGCAGATTTAGCGAGGGGATTGCGGATAGTAAATGCTCAGATGTAAAGCTGAAAGAGAAACAATACTTTTACGCATCTGACGTATTAGATGTATACTGTAGTCGCGACAAAACATAGATTCCAGAGCTGTTTTTTTTACTGTCTCTCGTTGTGTTTTCTGCACTTATCTCGTCAGCCATGTTCGATCATTTGCGAACTGGTCTTCACCGACCACATGAGCACTTGGTGAAATAGTTCAGGTTATTTAGGGAAGTAGGCAATGCCTTTGTTTAAGCATCGATCATTTTGTTTCTATTTTCTGGGAACAGTAAACGACTTACAGGTTTTCAGCCTACAACTCTTTATATATTTAGTTTTGAACTAGACAACATGCTTATGAGACATTTTGGCATTGGGTGTCAAGGGCGTGAAGTGACTTTATTGACAAATAAATAGTTATACAAACAATAAAAAGTAGCCTCTTTTGCTTCCAGTCAACTGTTTTTTTGCATCGGAATACTGCCATTTCGCAAGCAAACATAGCTGAAATTTAACTTTAGACCGAACTTATGGCCTTTGTCTCTAGTCGGGACAGGTGTTTCAACAAAATTAACCCCGTCATTGGACTTTTAGAGGATACTTCAACGCCACCGGACAGCCGGGGTCTGGAACTAGCTCAAGTCTATTACGCCTCCTGCACCAACGAACATGCAATTGACCAGCTCGGATTAAAGCCACTTCAAGATGTTCTGATCCGAATGTTTAAAGGCTGGAGGTTGCTGCCGCCCGGTACACCGGGGTCCAGATCTGACACGGAGGATCCATTTACACCGGAGAAGTTTGACCTGACAGAGGTGATAGGGCGGTTCCTTCAGTTCGGACATGGAATCGATATATTCCAGTTACTTGTTGAAAGAGATCCGAAAAATTCCAGTCGCTTTTCTATCACAGTAAGTCAGTACAGTATTGCTAGGCAACAATTTTCACTTTGAACTAGCGTTTTTGCTTGTAACCTCGTTGAATGCAATGCATTAGTAAAATATATTACTGCAAAAGTAATTATCGAGAGATTTTTCCGTTCAAAAAAGCTTATTTTAGCGGGTATTTGATGCAAACCACTTCTTTATTAGCCGGCCATTGGCTCCACTATTAGCCGGTCAGCATGGCTTTCTTGCACACCTTGTAAATTTGAACAAAGTACATTTAAACCGACGGTCAACAACTTTTATCCTGATCTACAAGTGTTAACTCCTCGTGAGTAGGCTGCGTGACAAAAATTTGCAATATCCTCACACAAAAGATACAGTTACTGTTTCAAGTACTTTATATATTTTATATCCAAATTTTTTCTCAAATAAAATATCCTTTTTGCATGTGTGTCCGGAGAAGGACAAACCTTGGCCAACTATCCCCGAGTTGGTTGCAATACAGCGACATAGAATGCCGTCCAGTTTTAAAAAAAACCTTGTCTGACACATTTGTGAGAAACAATGTAGTCCCGGTGGCATTTTGCCCAATGACAATCAGTTTATAATCCGCCAAATTCTAACTATACTCCCTTACTTAATAGGTATCAAGAGGGATTATATCACCATAGGTTGGTTGGAATTTCATGCAAAATGCTTTACCTAGCAAAAGATTGATATTCATTCGCAAAAGGACATTAAGTAGCATTGTAATAGTAATAATTTGTATTTTGTAGAATGGATGCTCAGAAATGTTTGTTCTGTTACACGTTTACTGGCAAATTACGCCTGTTTCAAATTTTATAGAGAACGAAAGGGTTCCCACATTGCCAAATAATTTTGAAACCTACCATTAAACTTTAATTCTAAGTTTTCTAACCGCATACTGTGTACATCATGTCGAAGGAAAAGTAAATTTTTCCGACTGTGTTAGAAAGAGGTCACATCCTTTTCATAAAATGTTTGTGATATAGTTAAATCATGCTGTATTTATTATAGGCGAAGTTAGTCAATTGACAGATAAGATGTATTATGAATGAAAATGTCACTGTCGTAAAACATATCGTGAGAAGAATTATTTTTCAAATCCGATATTTACCTTATCTTTAAGTGTGAAATTTAAAGAAGGCGTACTTTGTAGTTAGCTAGTACATAACCAAGTATTTAGGTGTGCGTTTTCTACAAAATATAGTTAAATTTATAAGTACAGTGAAACTCAGTGGGTGAATTGCTTAGGACTTAAGCAGCTATTTTTTCAGAATTTGATATTTTAGTGGCCTGAATGAAGCTCGTTAAAACTCCGGCATCCTGACGTAACTTAAATGAATTGATGTTAGGCTGTCATCAGTGTTACAGCCCTATTCGATGACAGTTTGCGAGTGAATATCAATCTTTTGCAAACTTGGCACTGTAGTGCCTTTTTCGTCATTTTAAAGGTTTCAAAACTAGTAGGCCAATTTAAATGAAATGTTAATACCGTTAAGGAATGGGCCAAAACATCTTACGATGGTGCATGAGAAAAAAATTATTTTGTGGCAGTCGCTGGTTATGTAGAAAGATGCGATTTGTTCCTGTAAACAAAGCGACACATCGTGCTCATATAATAAAGGGACTCAAAAGAGGTTTAAAAATTGACCCAGAGCCGGCTTTTTCACCCAGCTCGCTGCGTGCATGCGAAGTGCATCAGGTTGGAAGAAAAAAGATTTTTCACCGAAGTTTGGTCCCGCAATTTATAATTAATGCACCAGAAAAGTCAAAAGATCATGTTCAACATTTGTTATTTAGAAAATGATGGTTTCAATGTTTGGTAATAAAAAATTCTTAGAACTACGGTTGACTAATTGAATAAATCATGGGAATCCTTGGCCTTCCACTTTATGGGCCCCGCGCTTTTATGCATTTCTGCCATCTTTGGTATATGTTCTAGCCTGACATTCAAAATTTCCGAACAAACGGCCCATATCCGTAAATTCTATAAGCAAAAGCACTGTTTAATAGCGGTTCTAGTGAAGCAAAATGATTTAGATATATTATTATGCGTCAAAAATTCACTGCCGGAATCCGTATTCATCTCAGTTTTACATGACGAGGCGTAACATCAGTGCAATATAGTCATCCCTCCTGTGGTTTAATATTCAGAAAAAAGTTTCGCCAATGGTTGGTTATCTAGACTTTGTTCGCCATTATTATCCCCAGGATCAGGTAAAATGGGAAGGTAGCATTGGAGGTTCAAATGATGGGGCCCTGCCGTTAACAAGCAGCAAGTAAGCATTTAAGCAAGCAGCAAAATTGATGAATTTCCGCCAAATATTGTTTATTTGAGGCCTTTGAATAACGACGAAATCTAGGATGATATTTCAAAGTATTAAAGAAAGGCTAACGCTGAATAAATAATCTTAATTTGAATAATGACAGCTACTGTAAAACCATTTGTGTTTATATGTGTTGTAGACTTCACCCGGAGGGTTACTTCCCGAAGCTAGGAAAAAATAAATTAAATAAGGGTAGGCTTTATATTTTAAACAAAGTAGACTTGCAGAACCTATGCGTACGGTAGCTTGGACCAACGTTTTGTCTCGCTTGACAGTGCAGGTCATCTTTTAGGTCACCAGACTATTCTCTTCCACATCCAATCCGCCCGAGCTTAATATCGTGCATGCTTTGATTCCAACGAAAATCCTAAAGGAATGCTTGGCTCTGCCTGGATCCTAGTAAAAGATTTAGTCATAACTATATCTCGCCCAGTTAACGACTGAATGAGCGACATTTAAGTGATGCTTCGATCTTCGAATATTTCTGAAATTGAACAGACTTGCAGTGTACAAACGCCCAGACTCTGAGCCAAATATGTGCCCTTAACACATAAACTAAAAATATATTTAGGCTTAGTTCTTATTTACGGAGAAGCTGGCAGTCGAATCACGAAATAATGCTGAAAAAAGACAAGCAGCCATCAACCCAAATTCAACCGCCAACTGGAGCAGAATTTCGTTCGTCTAATTGAATATCCAATATTTAGCACGTAATCATCTTATTCACATTTTATAACTGAAGTAAAACCTTTGAAGAATGTAAAATTGGAAAGAGCAAAAGGCGATCATTCGATAGTATTTAAAACTTTACTTTGCGTTAAGAATTTTACTTGAAATATCAAGGAGACGTTTTATCCCTTCCTATTAGCATTCAAGATCATTTCAGGTTTTAGTTCCCTTCTCTATGAAAAAGAAGTATGAGGGCTGTTCACCTATGTGTAACCCATATAAACTAATTGCTGAATTTTAAACTTCATTGTTGAATGGTCGTGTAAACTTTACTTTTTGTTTTGACCCTTCAAAAAAGCTTGCTCCTGGGGTTGTTAGTATGCAACCTGAATACTACCTCGAGACATCCGACGACAAGATCATCCGAGTAAGTTTATTTTTGATATGTTGGATAGTTTTTTGCCATTTGTAAATATAAGTTTACAAAACGTCAAGAGAAATTCAAGCTCTCATGTTAATTTCATTTGCTCGTTCCTAAAGTACATATAAGAATCACCCGTCAAAATTAATAGCTGCATATTGCTCTCTCTAATCTGAAAACGTTTGTATTTATTTGAGAAAAATATCAGATAACTTGTCCTGTTTGTTAAAATTCCAATTTAGGTCTCATATTAAAATTATTTAGTCTTACTCTTTGCAACCGTTGTATACGTCGTTTTTGATAATGCAGCCAAAATACTTGTGTTTCTTGTGACTTCGGCATTTACGTGAGTATGTCGAATGTGAACATGATGCCTGCAGCCATTCTGGAGTAATTTAACGAATATTCTAAACTCTCCTCCTATAAAACTAGCTTGCGACATGCAGATTAAACATCAACTCCCCAAACAATAACTCGCACGGGAGACATCAGCCATATATTCGACGTCCAACAACAACCCTTTCAGACCAGACACAGCTCAAAGGGGCAAACAAATTATAAAGAAAAAGACGACTCGGTCGCTGGGACAATACTTTTATGCGCCTGACGTTTCGAGATCCGTCGCGGATTCGTCATCAGCGACAAAGACAGAGAGCAGAAGCAGAATTATACCAATTATACCAACTTCTCGGTTTCCGCTTGCTTTACAGGGGGTTGAACCATTATCTACCCTTAAGGAAGCATCGCTTTGTGACCATGGAGTTAAATTTATTGATTTTAAAAGGGTTGTGGCAGACGTATATAAATCACACGACCCACATGAGCAGAACTCGGCGGCGTCGATGGGGTTCAAACCTCATCAGATAGTGAGATGGGCATCAAGTCAAGATAAGTCTATAATCAGTTCACACACTGGCACAGCTGACCTTCAGGTGAGCGCATTTACCCGGTGAACTAGTTAATACTATGGTTGTCACACCAGACGGGCTGCAAGGATAATAGTGAACAAAAAATCACAATAATGAAAGTAAGACACCTGACCTATCGGGTTTGAGAGTCCTGCAGATATTAGTATTATTTGTCGCAGATACCAAGTTTACTACAGGGAGTGGACTTATGTAGAGTTCACTGCCAAAATGATGCTACCTAGTGGTATATTTTTTCTGATATGTAAAGGTATGCATTTATGTAAGTGACTAAGCACTTCCCAATATTCGTGGCGTTAACTCTAAGTAAGGTTGTTAATATGCTTATAGTGATAAGGCGTGTTTGGTTGAGTTATACAACAGTTTAACTTCAGTCTGCCGCCATCCACAAAAAAATTGAAGGAAGTAGCTTCTACGCTTTCGCGTTACGTATATATATCCTTCTTTGTATCGTTCGTTCACTGGTTTTTTTAAAAAGCATTGTAACCACGTGAGGATCAGCGTATTAATCAAACGCTGTGCGTCATGTTGTATGTTATCCCAGACAATTATGATTCAAAGCGATTCGTCTAAATGCAAGCGACGTTTTAACGCTAAAACTATATCACCAATAAAGCGGAAGCATAATCTTTCCCAAGCCGGAAATAATGGATACACTAATCTTGGATCTTATGTGAAAATATTAAAAATTACTTAGGCAAGCCATCGCGAATGTGCATAATACAGCCAAAAAATTAAATACAACAAAATTCACTCAAACTACAGCAGAGAGAGAGAAAAAACAAAATTATTTAATTAAATTTAGAAAGTTGCTAGAGTACCATTCTGCTTAACACAAATGTACAGAAAAAGGAATGTCTACATTAAACTAACGACTATTTATCCTTCAGAATTTTTTTTATCAAAATCGACTGCGCACCTGATCCAATGTTTTTTCTTGGAAGTTGGTTATCTATATAATAAACCTAGGAATTTCTGCCTCTCTTAAAACTGTCATACTTAATAACAGTGTTCATTTTTTAATTATTCGACCATGAAATGCAATTCATATTTCCTCAAGCGTTCAAAAGAACTTCTTATTAACTTCTTATTCCTAAATTCTGAGCAAAATTAAATTAGTAGATGAGAAATGAACTGTGCAAGCAGTGCTTAAGGGATGCTGTACCAAACTGTGCAAATCACTTTTTCATAATATTTTATGCATGTTCCTGCTTTTTACTGATCCGAAGTGTCTTAAGAATTGCTCATTCATTTTGTCTATGGCCAGAGGATTTTAAGGAGCCTTTTGACATCGAAAGTATGGCAAGGAATATTTATGCGAATATTGTGAAACATTCTGTTGTAATTCCACGTCCTGTGCAAAAACGCGAAATTGCCATCAGTTCATACCTCAAAATTAAGCATGTTACGCTGATTCCTCAATGTTCAGTTGACAACTTAAGTAGCCATTATTTCGTCACATTCACTTCTGTAGTACACATATATCATTAGTAACGGTCATTGCCTGTTATCCTTTGTCACAAAAAGCACTTTTGATGTTAGAAAAATGCAGCAAGAATGCAGCCATACCTTCGATGAAGCTTGATTTCTATTACCCTATAATTAAGCGAACTGCTTATTTGCGCATTCTTAAACAATGGCTGTTATATCTTCCCGTTTACTCTATCTGAACAATCTGCAGGCGTACAGGCTGGTCTTCGTTTCATTTTTGCGTGCTCGAATCCACTTTTTATACAGTTTTCCTTATGAGGAAAGCACACCAGTGGGATATCTGAAAATACCTGCATAGCTTACAGAGCTAAACACACAGCATTATTATCTTTATTTTAGATTGTGCAGTACTTCAAGGATTTTATGAGAAATTACTCAGTAATGCTGGGGGTCAACAAAACGGAGTTGAGTGCATTGGAAAAGGTTTTTGAGCTAGAGACGAAGATTGCCAAGGTATGCTTATCAACAATGCCGTCTTATACCTTTTCTAACTGCAAGTAAGACGTGGAGGACAGAGTTTGTGATTATAAACTTTCTGTTATTTTCAAAAAGTATGGTTTGCGTACATTCAGTTTCATTGCTATAACGTTTAGTGGGCCATTTCTAATTTTACGTTTAATCAAATTTCTATATTTTGACATTTACTGTTTGGCGGCAACCAAAAAGGCAAAACTGCAATACTTTTGATGTTTTAGGGGCTCAGATGATGTCCTGTCATGACATTTTATCATCAAACAGTAATCACAATTTTATTAGCCTGTGATATTTACATTAAGTAAACTGTGGCTGTTTCTGAATAAACGGAAACCTAATTCCGGTTACAGAAGTAGGGGTTTGTCGTCTGAATATGCCGAAAGGATGTCACTAGTTTATTCCTTTACTTATCTCTTAAATGTGTTTAAAGGTAGTCTTAAATTGCAAATGTATGATAATCCTTGAAAATTAGCTTCTAATACTTATTTCATTTATGCGTTATCCTGGTGCACTGAACCTTTGTCAACGAGTTCTCACTTTCTTGACTGTAATGAACAAGTTTATGCAGGACTCTTAAAGCTTTTCGTCATTTAGAGAGAAACTGATTTTACTATTCTGAAAGCATATTTCCTAGCTTTATATCGCAAAATTTGTGAAAAGTTTCGTCTTTGAATCACCGACAGTTTGCGGACTCTAGGGTATGCGCTGATGGCAATATTAACTTAGGAATAAATTTAATTTTTCTGAGGCGAAAACCAAGTTAGACTGTGTGAACGTTGACGTGGGACCAGATGCTGCGTAAGCTGTTTTGTTTACGTCAATGGCTCTTGACACAGGAAATGTTTTTGGTTGCAATATTTGTGGGCTAGTTATTCGATTCTCTCTTTCCTATATTACTGTCTTATACTCCTAATCTGCACTGTATAGCGTCGTTCATGTAAAGGCTTGTTAAACATGCAATGATAAATCCGAAGCCAAAAATGAGGTTTCATTGGATAAAGCAAATCCGTTTAAAACTGTAACAACCTATAATGTTGCAATGTTGCAATTGTAAGCAATATAATTTCTCGGTACTGCCTTAGCTTTCCAAAGTCTGTACACATGCGCAGATTGGTGTTGCAAAACTGTTTAAGGGTAAAACACTAAAATACAGGGTGTCCCAAAAATGTAAACACATTTTGAACAATTATAAATTTGGGGTTTATTATAATTTTATTATTTAAAAAAATGCAAAAGTATAAAAAATTATCATTTTATTGTTTATCCACTAAATGTTGACTATATTTTGAATAATTGAGAAAGAGAGAAGCCATTGAACATGAATGTGCCCAAATCCAAATGGGATGGTTTTATGGTGTGTTCGATTACATTGCTTCGCATTGCTTCGCATTGTCAGCAGTGTCTGGATTAAATGGATGTCAGTTTGAGATCACGTGGTGAGAAGACAATAAAATAATATTCGTTAAGAGTTTTACACTTTTTAATGATAAAATTACAATAAATATAAAATTGACAATTATTTAAAGTATGAATACATTTTTTGAGACACCCTGTATATGAGCAAAATGTCTAAATAGACGCAAATCGCCAATGCTATCTTGACAAGAAAATGGGAAGTTTAGACAGCAAATATGAACTGATATCACCGATATTTTCTTGTTTTGGTTGAGATAAATGGGAGAATATGCAATGCAGCACAAGTCCCTTGTGATCGGTTAGTAAGTTTATCTTGGTAGGTTAGCAAGCGACGTCATACGTGTCCTGAAATTCAATAGTGCCATTAATCCGGTGATGTATAGATAAAAGTGTGTCATATGACAGTAACTCTAACTTTTTTCTGGTTGGACTAAGGCAACATTACCTTCTCTCTGGATATCGGATCCGCTGCACTATTAAAGCATTTTGCAATGGGCGGCTACTAGATGTTATCTTTTTGCAAAGCTTAATTGCTGAGCAAACATAAGATATATGTCACACTTGCCATTTGGTATAATTTCAACTGATCCATTTCATATTTACCAGAGTATGGAACCCCGCGCACGGCAAAGTATAGAGACAAATTTCATAAAATTGAACCTCACTGAGCTCTCTCAAGTTTGTCCTGTGGTATGTCAAGCAATTTTGACCACATAATAATGCATAGCGTTTTGAAAATATCATCTTGCTTTTCCACATTTCAAATAAGCTTTTATTTCGAATAACCTTCATTTAAAGTTGTTTGAATTACGACCCACATATGAATTTCATGTCTTTGTAGGTTTGCTATTTACCTATTTAAAGTCGACAAACCTGCAGATATCTTAAATATTCCGGTTGGCAAACATTAATTTTTAGTCATTCATCGTTAGATCACTGTGGTGAAATAGGAGAGGATCTCGTGAGTTACGTATGGTGCTTTTTGGCGGCGCATTTGCACGTATTCTTCGCAAACGCCATAAAGAATTTTCGAATTACCTGCCGGATATCAGCAAACCATTCTATGGGCCTACGCAAACAGTGGCGATTTAGTTGGCGAACCCAGTGCTCTGTTGTCAGAAGACGCTGATACATGCAATCTGCCCTCCCTGGCCGACACTAGGTAGTACCCTCACGCCATCGCCCCTCTCCTCCCGATAGCAGTCACACGCACTACGCGTGTTTAACCTACAGACATCCACCTCAGCTTACCCTGAATCCAATCCTCCACCCTTTGCTCCCATCTTTAATTCCCCAACACGCCGAATACTTCGTGCAGACAACGTAAAAACGAAGAGTATTATTAATCATTCCCCATCCTTGAAAACACTGTATATAACTCATGGATTAATTATCCATGGCATTGCAGCGGATTGACAGTTAATGACTGAAAATACATGGCTATCAATCTAGAAGCAACATGGGCAATTTCACAGAACTCATAGTTGACGTAGTTCAAAGGTGCTTTTATACAATTGGATAACGCTGAGGTTTGTCATAAAACGAATGGAGCGATCTGAATAACTAGACGCTCTTAGTTACCCAAGGTTAAAACACAAAAAAGATTAAATTAACTGCAAATACGTTGAGGCCTCACGAAAGGTAAATGTTTCCCATCGTCGGGCCGATCTAAGCGCATCGTGCCCAGATAATTTGCCAATACAAGCGAACATTTGTGTCCCAGGAAGCAATTGAGAAGAAAAAGAAGACTCGATCGCTGGGACAATAGGTTTATTCGCATGACGTTTCGATAATTGTCGTGGATTCGTCATCAGAGACATGAGTAGCATGAGTACCTTTCTGCTCCTCATGTCTCTGATGACGAATCCGCGATGGATATCGAAACGTCAGGCGAATAAACATATTGTCCCAGAGATCGAGTCTTCTTCTTCTTCTCCATTAAATAAACTCTCATTTAATGATTGCCGACGCAATGAAACGAGTTTTGTTTCCTCCTTTTTAGATACACTGGGAAAGGCTATTAACAAACCTATTCAAACCCGTCAATTATACTGTCAAACCGACAGAAACGGTCATTATTGGTGATCGTGCATTTTTTGAGAAACGCTGCAAAATTTACGAGGAGTACCTAAAGTCTGCCGATACAATAAAGTGAGTTGCAACTAAATGTTGTGATAGGAAAATTATATTGTCTTGTTACCGTTCCCTTCTCCTTGCATGGTAGTATAGTTTAAGATTTTACACTGCGCTTGCCTTGTTTTTTGGTAATTAACTTTTTAAAATTTTAAAAATGAACGAGCTTTTACGATCATTACTCTCTTCATGATAGTTCAATGGGATTGGTAAGTTAGAGAGTTTGAATTCATAAATGGGTTCATGAAAGCGTGTAATTTGTAGTAGAGACATAGAGCACATTCTAATAAGTGGGGAATAATTTACTCCTGATAAGATCATTCAAAAACCATAACATTGCGCCTTTAAATTTGTGCAGGGTAATAAGTATACCGTAAAAGTAAACCTACTAGAAGATAGCAACCTTATTGAACTAATATGTGCCCCGTATACGCGGTCAAATGCGTATATTTTACAAGACACCTTTGTTTTTAAAATCAAACCAGGATAGGATAGTCACACAGCCGCTTAAAAAACCTTAGAGCGTGCTGAATTGAACTATATTTGTATCAGCTCTTAGACATGAATTAGAAAATATCTTCGTTGCAAATTATGCTGGATAAAGTCCATATTATTGCAAAATATATATTTCGCTGAGAAAAAAAACGAACAGTAAACAAACATGAATAGCCAGGGCGAAAAGGTTTAATTGTGCTCATGACTGACTAGCTTATCTCGGATATCCTGGAATAAGCGCGCCCAAAACAAAGTCGGGATCTTCGTTTGGGTTGACCTTCTGCATGTATTTACCGGCTGTTTTATTCCCTGGATCTCATATTGTGCTTTTAATGTTTATCAGCTATACCTTGTATAGGTCTGCTGAATTGCGCACCCTGATATACTAAACAATGATATATTAAACAGTGTAAGGTCTTTCGTATGTGAGCGTCTCAGGATAAAAGGAGTTGTTATTATAGGTTTCTTGGCATACTAACTTCCTTTATTACCTAATAGAATTACTGTAATGGCTTTCTTGGTCTGCAGGGTTTTTTTTCAATGTTTTTTGACCCCCTTAACCGTTTCAACCACATTTTAAATTAAGTAAAACAATAACAAGTGGTTATAAGTTCTTTCTATTTTTTCATTTTTCTCGCGTCCAAAAATCCTCTGGTTTCTTAACCCCCTTAATTATCTTTTACGCCGAACTTCGCATAAAACATGGGTGGGGAATTTTTTAGGAGAAGAAGGTTTTACCTTGAACATTATTGATAACCGGCTCAGTTTGAAGTGTCTTGAAGATTTTTCCATGCTAGCGCAAAATAAACACATTGAATACGCTATAAGACGTCGAAGAACCGTGATTATTTACATTCGGAAATAAAGAAGATAAAGGCGTTTCGACCACCGGCTTTCGGGCTCTTGCTGGAGTCCATCCTCAGAGATAAAAGGCATCAACGAAAGACAAGTAACACTTATAGGGACAGGGGCCAATCAACCGTTTTATGGGAGCGACAGTCAACCACCAGTGCCATTAGTCCTAATATGCCTGCACAGGGCGATGAATCCCGGCGTCAGATCAATTGACTGAGTTCTGATTCCGGTGATCAAAACGTCTTCTGCTTCTCTATTTGCACGCATACCTATGATGCGAACATTTGCCTTAACATTTGGAAATTTCGTTTTTATGTTTTTATGAGTAAAATGGAGAAAACCTTCAATTTGCTTTATCCCTAAACTGCTCTTTTTCATATCCGTATTTTGCAGAACACTCCACGACGCGGCAGTCTGGCGCATATTGTGGTCCACTAGCCCCTACATGCCAACCATCGTTCGCAAGAAATTCGAAATCTATGAACAGGCCAACACAGGCGAGGCTCTTTTCTCTGCCAGTTTCCTTCAGCTAAATCGCATTAATGTTCATACTTAGTTCTCCTTTGAATTGCCCCCTTCCCCTTTTTTCTAATGCATTGTTGGGCAGTGCATTTCAGGTTGTCCATTTTGCTGAACAATCGAAGCATATGTGGATGACTGGCTGTAACACAAAATGAAAAGAAGGCACTTAAATTAATTAGAATTTCTATTTTACTTGCGAAAGAAGCATCTTTGCACTAAGATAGTCAGTATTACTTAAAGCAGTCCAGTAAAATGTCCAATGTCTCCTGACGCATAAAAGACAAATATAAACTGGAAGGCAGGCATCCCAAGAAATTTAATTTCAATGAAAGGTGTCCTTTGGGAAAATTAGTAAGTTTATTCAGTAAATTTTTGACACTGGATCCCCAGGTCGTCGTCAGACGTGAGAAGAAGGTGCAAAAAACAGTTAGGATTTCAAAGTGCTGATACAGTTATATAGCCCTCTATTTTGGGCGTTAACTGGATGTTGTAATTTGCGTCACATCGTGGTGAACATAATTAGCAGTTGCAATGGCGCAATGGCTACTTAGCTAATTTTAGTCAGTCCAGGTCATCCGGTGTGGGTGCTAATTGCGGTTCATGTTGGTCCATTTTTGTCGACTGCAGTCTCTTCCACATTGGTTTGTGGTATTTGTACACGCCAGCTAACTCGATACGCCGGTTGATGCATGAATCATTGGAATGCATGGACTCAAGAAATTATCGGCCGTGCTTTGTCCCATGAAAAAGTCTGTCCTGTGTCAAGGCAATGCATTGGCACTTCGGACAAATGATCACGTGTCTCCACTGCCAATTGGTACTCGTGGATGCTTGTTAAGATGGATCTTCCTGTTTGGCCACAATATAATATGTCACAAGCTTCACATGGGATTTTGCAGATGGTTTTTTATTACAGAGGTAACCAACCCTATCCTTAAGGTGTACTAGTTGAGCGCGCAAACGAGCCATCGGATTGTGCGCCACTTTTATTTGGTGCTTCCACAATTGTCTTTCAACGCGTTCATTATACAAGGAAGGACTTGCCGTGTTTGATTTGGACGCCTGAGTGGAACTATCTGGTTCCTGTTTTGGATTCTTGTTGTCTCATGCATCGGCGTACAAAGTCTATGGGGTAACCATTACAAGAAAACAATTCGAACAAATAATTGAGCTCGTTTCGGTAGGTTTATTGGTCAGTGCAGTGTGTCTTCGCTCGGTGTAGTAGACTGTTGACGGCACTCCTTCTTTTGCTCTCATAGTTTAGAATAACTTCTGCATACATACCTTTGCGGTAAACGGACGTTTGTAATGTTCCGTCAGCATTTGGCCGCATCATGGGGATCCAGTATCGAAAATTTACTGAATAAATTTACCAATTTTCCCAAAGGATGTTTTTTCTTCAAAAAAAGACAAATATAAGTGAAAAGCGAAAAGAAGAATAAGAGGACACGGAGGATTTCCTTTATTATCTTTGACTGTACCGGTGAAATAATGATTGTAAAAAACAGGATCAAAATAAACCCTATTAAAGAACACAACCATACTGCATATCATTGAAACATTATGAAAGCAGATCTTCGGTCAAAACATCCCGGTAGGAGTCATTCAGGTGCTTTGGTGAGATCCGAAGTGTATTTTTTAAGTCAGTCTGACAGTTCTCACACAAAATTTCATAAACTTTAAAAACCATTGAATAGTGTGTAGGCAACTTGATTCTCGTAAACGTGTCTTGAGGTTTGTTATTCAAAATTTTCAGTCCGAAGGGAATCGAATCATTTTTCTTGACATTTTTCTAAGAAGTTTTAGCCCCCATTAACCGAAAATTCGAAGCAACTACCAGAAGGTTGTGCGAGTCTGTGTTATGCAAAAGATCCAGAAGAATTTAATAAACGTGCACGCCTGTCCGCAAAATATGTCTCGATGTGCAGAAGACAGACGTCTTAGTCATCCCCAAATACGCATGCACTGTAATTTTTTGTCGAAAATTTAAGTTTTCATGATCATATTTCACTTGGCAATTTGTAGGCGTTCGGGAACAGCCTCAGAGGTGGCTGACGTGTGTGCGCAGTGCTGAGGAATTTTTTGGAATGACGATTGCTCGAAAATTTGTGGCACAGCACTTTGACGTGACCAGCAAAGTCAAGGTAGGTGATGTATTTTTGACAACGCAGCCTATTTCAAGGGTTTATACGCAACATCTCTTTCAATTTCATGTCTGTAGTAGAATTCACATAAGTACTATTGCAAACCCTATGACGAATAAAAAGTCCCTTAAAAAGAATTATTTGTAACATACAGATTGCTAACAATTTCAAGGGAGACTAGAACGAGAATTTTTGGCTTATTATCCGACATCAGCCAGTCATACCCAACTTCAGCTGATTCAACAAGACTCGATCCGTCGTAAAATACTTCTTGTTGTCTCATTATACTAAAACCACTGCCTTACTATACTAACTTAAAGTTTGATCGCTAGATTTTAGTGACACCAAATGAGTCCCTTAATTGTCATCTTCTGGGCATTTTTAGGCAACCGAAATGATCAGACGTATCAAAATGGCCTTCAAGAGTTCCTTTTATCAAGTGGAGTGGATGGATGCAGAAGCAAAGGAAGGGGCTGAAAATAAGGTAAATCCTCGATTCAACCTGATTGGCTTTTCTTCGCAGGTTGACATGATGGGCGACTCGATAGGCTATCCTGAAGATATCACGGACATTGAGAAGGAAAACCGCCCATTCTTGGCAGTGGTAGGTTGTGTTTACTCGTTCTTGTCCTTTCCTGCAGAAATGGCGTTTAATTTAACAACGAATATGAGAGTCTTGAGATACTATGCACGTATAAATAATTCTCTAGTTATTTCAGAGTTTCAAAAAAGGGTATTTCAGTGAAACAAGGGTACCTCAAGAATAATACATTATAGGAAGTTAACCGAGTATTCTAAATGTGTGAAAGGTGACCCTTTATCACGCTTAATAGCAATTGTTAGTTGTTATGACAGATTTTAAAATATCCAGCCTAATTTACGACAATAAAGTGATGAACATCATATCCAAAAGGCAGATCAAAACCTCTAGTGGTAACTTATTTCCAAATTGAATACTCTTGTTTCGAACCAGCTCATACTTGGTTAAACTAGTACCTTATTCATTTACAAACTGTTGTGCTCCAGTGCACAGTTGTTTACACCTTTTTAACGAGCCTTTACAACTATTTAACCGATGGACTTGCTCACATTTCCACTACGCTCAATACCTAAATTAAAGTATCTGCAAAGTGCTGTTGGATTTGTGCAGATCAGTTGATAAAATTGTAAATAAAAACTGCGGACTCGATGGGATTTGAGCCCAGTTGAGCAAAAGGAACCTTTAGTACAGCCAACACTCTAACCACCTGACCTGTGAGACCCAACCCAAAGTCCCAAGTTTTATCAATCTTGAGTCAAGCTGCTCGTGAAGTTTTATGAAACGCATGGAATCTACACATTCTGGTATTGTAAGCTGCCCACCCGAATGGGATTTCCTATGTAATCAATCTTGAATGTGCCACATACTTTCCAAACCAACTTACTTATTAGGGAGGGGGTGACAGATTTAAATCAGACATTTTTATTCCACCGGAATACATGTGGCACTTTCGAAAACTCTGAAGAAGAAGAAATATTTTAGTTCTATCAGTTTTTGGTTTAATGCTCAAAGACTAGGCGTCTATATATGGAAATTAATTAGCCTTCATATTTGTTATCAAACATTTTCGGACAAGCAGTCGACGTGCGCAACGCATTTCCAGCCTGAGATAACTAGGTTAGAGCACAAGTATGTTTGTTAGATACTTTACCCAAAGTATACCCATTTACAGACTTTATGAACATACTTAAGTGTATGTTCTACCTTCGCAACAATGGTACAACAGTTGGTTAGGACATTTTTGGCCTACTTTTGATATTCTCGAGGGTCATGTTTTTGCCTACATAGCCTAAGGCCAGAACACCTCCTAAACTAACAGGAGGTGAAGGCAATTAGTAATCTAATTTACGCTATGAAACGGGGTGACCGCAGTCAGTATTAACCATACGACACAACGCGGTAAATACTTATGCAAACGGCCAGGTTTATCGTTGCACATCACTACCGCCTTGCCTATTAGTGCATGGTTACATAAGTAACGAAGCTTCAGATGCAAAATAAAAGTCAATACCTGTCAAGTTTATTAAAGGAAATATAGGCAAATGCCGAACATTCCAAAGAAGTCGTTGACACAATTGTAGACGACTACTCGCTTGTTTCAAGTAATACACTCACACTCAGTTCACACGAGCCAGCAGTGTAACTGAGCAAAAAGAGTAGACAGTGAAAAAACTCCTAAGGCTGGCACATAATGGAATGTAATTTGTGGTTTTTAGGAGAAAAACTGTCGCTCGTGTCCTCTGAATATCCCTATAACAATGAAACCAGTCGTATGCGGTAATTTGCCAACACCACCTTGATGGGTTTATTAAGTTACCCTCTAGCAGTTGAAAGGAAGGCTGTTTGTCTTTTCGTTCACAAGTATTTTCTTTTGGAGCGTGATCTTCATTAAAATGAGTTTTGTTTATGTTTGTTCCCTCAGATGGCAACATAGGGGATCTGAGGTCTTTGCAACTTCAGTAACTATCTAATTACACCATTCTCCATTTGGCATTGATAGATTGTCTGCATAATAATGATAATCCGATTATAAAAACCAATAAAATTAATTCAGATACTGCTGGGTTAGCATTCACCCGATCACTGGAAGAGCCAATTTCATGTAAAACTGATAAATATGGTTAGCCGCCGTTTTCATACTAACAATTGTACACCGGTCACTGGTTACGTCAAGAACCGCGCTTAGGATTGCTTACATTTAAAGTTTTTTAAACAGCTCTGACATTTTTACTAAGAAAAACCTGGAGTGTGTCTAACATTCATTCTTCTGCCTTAAGGTTTTTACTATTTGACTGTCGTATCTAGAAAATTTCCACAAATAATTGGTTTTTTAGGTATTGCCATTAGGAACACTTTTTACCAACGTGTTTGGATATGAGCCAAAATTTATTTGCTCTTTGCAGAACTATACTATTTTGTAGAGTTCTGAAGGGTATTTCATATTTATTTGGACTAAGTATAAATGGGGATTCCGAATTATAAATACTTTATATACAGGAAGTATGCATTTCTGCCTAAACAGGATCAAGAAACCTGTGTTTAGATGTTACTGCGCTCATTAAGCTAACCGCCAATCAGTCTAAAAACAACGAAAGTGGGAAAGTTATACTCAAAGAATATAGGTTTGCATGCCATATAACCTTCAACGATTTTTTTATAGACTAGGCCTTCCGTCAGTCAGTTCCACCAAAACCATTTGCAAAGTAGTATTGAATAAAAAAGAAGAATACATCTCAGATAAACATCGGTTTTCGGTAAAAAGGACTTGCATGGCCACCTCGTCTGAACATGAGAACAAAAACCTCTTACAAAACATGTTCTTTTGCGCCAAATTCTGGAGAAAACGTCTAACATTAAGGCGGATATAACAGTACAGTGTAGGGTTGGGTTTAGATCAGAGATTGGGTTAGGGTCATGATCATGATCATGTTAAGGCTTTCGGTTTAGGTTCGTGTCAGATGCAGGTGTCGAGTTTAGAGTTAGGCGAGACTTAAGATTATGTTCATAGTTTGGTTTTATGTTAACGTGAGGGTTTAAGTGTAAACGCAGGAATACTTAAAATTCCTTCAATTGCTGAAATTTATCACATGCGGCCATACAAGTCACTCTAACATGGTTGTCTCCCTAGTGCAGGCCAAGTTTTAGCGAACAACTGCCTTCATCTGTGTGGGCTTTTGAAATTTAACCGTCATTTGTTTCTGTTTTTCATTCACATGTAAACTTCTTATGCATACATCAGTTGGCCCATTGTGCCAATTATTCACCGATTTTTAACGCTTTTTGTTTATATTAACAATCACAACAATGAGGTCATTGGTGCATGACACTAGAATCTTTTGTAGGAAGTCCAATTTGCTTCATTTTTTAACTAATTCAAGGACGATTTTACATGCTTTTAGCCACTGCAGCGTTTGGCCCTTATATACTGTTTGTGATCTCACAGTTGTATGTTTGCCAAACTTTCTTCACGGTGATAGGAGGATGTTTTTTCCAAAAATTATGGAATTATGCTATCGAAATAAAGCGTATCTGATAAACTCAACGAAATACTTCAATGCTCTCTTCCAACATAATGCTTAAAGGATTATGAAACATATAATCAACACTCAATTTCATTTCTATTGCAGGAATCATTGAGTCCAGAGACATTTTTGGAGAACAGCCTGACCTTAGCGCGTTCGAAGACCCTCATTCTTCTGCAAAAGATTTTCAATGACAGCCTTAAGACGTAAGAGGTGTTTTCTGCTTTTAACTTAAATGAATCAGTACTTTGGTATAACATTGTTTTAGGATATTATTAACAGAAAGTTCTCTATGAACTTTAAGTAACGGCTATTGGGAAGCCTCGTTACTAACACAATATGTAAACTCGCTTTAAGCCACACACTCAAAACCACCTTTGCGAATTGGAATACCCTGTCAAACTGGCTCACCTTAACCACTGATCTCGGCTCCTATAATCGAGAACTATCGATAGAACGCTGCAAGTAAATACTCTGGCAATACCTCTTCACTCTGAGTATGTTATGAGCTGGCAAAGTCTGACGCGTGTGTTGTGTTCATCAGTCTACGGTTCTTGCTGATAGAAAAGTGTTATTTCGCCATCTATTGTTCATTCCTTACATGTCATCTGGACATTTTGCCATGAATACGCGACCAGGAAAACCAACTTAGTGGTACTTAGTCGGCGGTAGATAGCATAACTGCTACCGTTTCGCATCCAGAGAGCATATAAAACCATCAATTATTGCTTTGAACACCCTCGGTCCAAAGGCCGTCTTGCCAGATGCTTCGTTAGCACACTGAATAGGATGTAGGTACAGACAGGACAGACAGGACGCATGCTTGCTTCACGCATACACAAACATCAGCTGGCGGTACGATGGAGTGACGCATTATCGTTAGTGGCTGCTCAAACCTACGGGACTGGTCACGAGTTCAACCTCGCAGCTCTGAGGGTAATCGTGCACACCCGTCAGGCCGAGAACTGATTTAAGCCTGGACCTTGGATGAGAACTCACCCAATACATTTATCAATCTGGCATGGGCAACCATCTCCATACTGATGGCACTAGTGCTTAATTGTCCAACCCCCCGTTACCGTTGATTGGCCCCTGCCTCATAACTGGCGCTTGTCTTTCGTTGACGCCTTTTATCTCTGAGGATGGAATCCAGAAAGAGCCCGAAAGTTCAAACGAATAAAATTATGATTCCGGTGATCGAAACATCTTCTCCTTTTCTAACTTCACACGTACCTGGGATGCGAACATTTGATTCAACTTAGTAGAATCTCCCTGGCGCACATGTTCAGCACTGTGTCCTACCAACAGACTCCAACTTAATTACTAGGAAGTTTGACAGATTTGCTTAAGTTGAGTTACTCCAATTGTGAAAAAAGTCAAGGCGTTCGGCGGGATTTGAATCTGCGTATTAGAGAAGGCCTTTTACCGGAAGTCAACGCTCTAACCGCTAAGCTACAAACGCCCCAACTTGACAAAAGGTCCAACCGTAAAACAGGCTTCTCGCCATTTTCGGTCTTGGGTTTGACGTATCAATGGCAAACGTACTAGGGATGGTTGCTCTCAGATGCGCAGAGATTTGGCGATAATACATATAACCCGTTCTTATTTTTCATATTTAACTTGATTAGTGGCAAAATAAAAATTACTTGACAATCCAACTAGCTGCAGCTTAAATGGATATAAAAACCTCCTTGTTAAATATGCATTTTAAGTAGGGCAAACTTTTCAAATGAAGCTGCACGATTTTTGACACAGTACACTTACTAATGCAGGTTGGCTTGAACGGTTGAAGCATAAGTAAATAAAGTGACCAGAACAGTTATATCCCCAGACTATATAAAGTAAAACCGCGAATGAGATCTTCGCGCTTCGCTGACATTCCCTTTCACGATAACGAGAAATTAGATTAACCAGACTGATGGATTGTCCAATAAGTGTCTTTTGATTGACGTTTTCGGTGCCCTGCTTTGTGAAGCTTTATTTGACCCCTGTTATGTGTTTATGACCAGTCGATGGAGGCAGTGGCCCCAACTTTGTTCTCGTATGAAAGGTTTATACAGGCCGTACAGCTGTGTGAACCAAAAATAAGCTTAGAATGTTGGTTCACACCTACTGCGCTTCAGTGACGAAACGCAGACATAACTAATTGACACATCCCGCCTTCCACCTCTCTCCCCCTTTCCGTGAGCCCCCTGACCTCTGAAAGCCCTCACCCGTCTCTGCCGTATTAACTCCCCCTGGCTAGTTAACCTTTCGCTAATCCACCAGGATCTGGCAATTAATTATCGTTCGACCATCGATTTCCATTATGTCCATCATATGCGCAAAGGGCAGAGATGTTAACTGTAGTCAGATAAAGTGAAAGTAAACGCACAGCCATCTACCACACTCTAAAACCACTCCTCTCTTAAACCGGTGACGAAATAGAGTCTAGATGACCGGGTAGGGATCAAGCGTAAACAGCTGTCTCCAATGCAGGCCGGAAATTATGCCTTACTTAGTCTGAAGTTATAGCAGCCTTTTTGCGCTGACACTACCTTACTTCCTGCCCTCACTTACCTTCAGCAGGTGTCCAGAAAGACTCACAGAGAACGAGTGCGATATTGCTAATGATGCTGCTAACATTTATACTACTGCTTACGAACAGTGTAGCTGAGTGATAGTAGTGCTGGCAATACAACTGATGCTAATAATTGGTCAGAAATGACATTGATTAGATTCAGCAACAAGCATAACATATAGAAATATGAGGTAACCCGCGTCCTAAACTTCATCTGTCCTGGCGATGAATGTGTGCAGGCGTACATTTACTGATTTTGAATTTTAAGAAGAAACTATCGTGTCTATACCCGGGAAAAGACATCGATATTCACAGCAACAAGTATACCTAGGGACACTGGGTTTGTGTGGACCTGTAGAAAATCGTAACTGTATCTGCTCAGCATTTCCGTTTTAAGTAGTTCACCCACACATGTGGCAATGTTTGGCGCTTCTTATTTCCTACAATTCATCTATTAAGAATAATCCATCTGAAGACAACAAAGGACCTCATAGGTGCTGTCAGGGGATCAATTTTTATTTTTTATCAGCCTTGCTAACTTAATGGCAAGTACAGCAATAAAGACACCAAACTTTTTGATAACTAACTTGTCACTTGTTTCTTTCAATCAGGTGGGAAATGGCCCCACACGTCGTAAACGCCTTCTACAACCCACGAGAGAATCACATCTATTTTCCTGCCGGAATTCTTCAAAAACCCTTCTATGATGCATTTTATCCATTAGCACTGAATTATGGAGGCATCGGTGTAGTTGTTGGTCACGAAATCGTGCATGCCTTCGATAGGCAAGGTGAGTAATGTCACTTCAATACTTGCATCTACATAATCCATCTTCTTTAACGCTTAATGTTTTAGCGTCTGTAAAAGGCATTTCTTGTTTTGGAATTGTTGTAAACCAAACAAATATAAAAGGTTACTTACCATTTCAAAATAATTCACCAGATAACTTTCAGAAAATTGCGCTACAATGAAAACTATATACGCTGTATACAGAGTGCCAGTGCGTGTCATCAATAGAATTGGTAACAATAAAGTTGTTTTTTTCGTCTCAGATAACCTTAGCCCCAGAATGCTGTCCTATGGGACCAATGGTATTAGCAAAATTTATTTTCTAGTTTATTTGTTTAATTATAGTTTTAGTTAAGTTAAGATTTAGTTCAGTTACGTATGTTAAGTGTAGCTTATTAAAGTTAGTTTAATTTAGTATATAGTCGTTAATTAAGTATTGAACTAGCTTTGACGGTATCTAATTAAACTAAAAAACTTCAGTACCACAAGAAAAATAAAACAAGAAGTAAGCGTAGGACAAAATGCTAGAGATATCTTATGCAGTTGACCACCTTTGTTGTTTCCATTAAAAACATTTCAAATGGCAATGGTACATTTTCTCCACGAATGTGCGTTTTGAAAACAATTTTCAATGATTTTTGTCTTATGCATGCTTTAAATGAACGAATTTTCAGGTTTACTAGGTGCGCGTCCGAACATGAAAATATTTCACTATTGCTCATGGGTTCAGCGCAGAATGAACGAAGACTATCCGCAAAATAGTGTTTAGAAGAATAATTCTTAAAATTTATCTTCAAAGCTCCTCCAAATGGCAACATAAAATACTGTATTTTTCCAATAAAGAATAACAAGACAATAGCCTAGCTATTTTTACAGCAAATATATCTCAATGAGTTCCAGGTAAAATGCTGGTGTATCAGCTAGAAAACCTTTGGGGCCAGTGGCGAGTACTTAGCTTGAAAAACATGTATAGCAATTTTCTTGGGTTGTCTAAAATCGATCAGTGTGTTTTGAGGTATGTAGCCTATGGAATATACATGGCATACACGCTTAAATAGTTTTCAAATTAATCTCCAAAACAATATTATCTACGAAGTGGTTTGCTGTTCCAATATACTGAATACTAATTGTCACTGATTATAGCTGTTACCAGTCTGACATCTACATAAGTGCTAGAAAGGAACTTTCATAGTGTTTTAATCTGGCCACAATACAACGCCTTAAACCTCTTAACCACGGAAAGTATTTCAGACGGAAATCTTGATCTGCGATGTGACACAGGAAACATGGTGATATCTGACTGCAGCGTTTTAATACTTGAGATCTTCTGCTAAACTTCGATCGTATCTTACCCCCATGACGGACGACTCAGGAAGGAATGCATTGTCCATTCGGCTTAGTGCTTTTTCTTGCCAGCCGCTTCTAAAAGGACGTGTCAAAGCACTTGAAAACATAGTCTGAGTTCCAATGCTGGTTCAGCTAAACATGGGGTTGGCTAACCAAAGATTAAGAATGAGCAATATATGATTATCCCACTGTCTATTTACTTGATCCGAATTGGTCCTACGCTTTCATGCAAATACGAACAAGGTGACTGATTATTAGCGGGGTTTGGAAGCAAAAATTGAGATATTCCCAAAAGAATGCAAACACATCAGTAAAACTGGTATTTGTGTCACACCTGCTAGCGCTGCAAAGGCTTATGTTGCTGTTCGTTATGAGTTTGGCTATTTGAGAATAGCGCTGCTTTGCTAAGAAATAATCTAGGCAGTATTCTACAATTCTAAAGCTTATTTTCACATTCTCTCAATATGTTTGCTAAATATGCCTCGGTATGTTAATCCAGGGTTATATGTATGTATTTCAAAGTTCAGTTGACGATAATCGACTATGCTGTGCAACGTTAAAATATTCAATCGGCAGAGTAGCTCAAAACCGCCATGTTTTATATACAGTTCTGCAAGTCCCGTAAGCAACTTTACTTAATTTGTTAATGGTTGATTATTTCTAGGATACCAGTGGAAACGCATTTACGAAAACTTAAAAATAATAATGAGCAGCATTAGGCATATAAAGTACTTAAAAAAACTACAAAAATTACTTAGTGTTTGTTAAGGAAAATAAAACTTTCTCGATAATTCCCAGCTTGTGGAGACGTCAAAAATAGCTATAAATTAGAACAATACCTTTAAATAGTTTGTAAAGCATAAAACTAAAAGCAACCACTTCTTTTATACAAAAAGAACTTGCCTTTAGTCAAAATATTTTGTATACGTGGGAATGAGTACATACGTAGTTATTGAAGATCGTTGAATAAATTATCCATTCATTTTGCTAGTTTTTGGTGTATTCATTGATAAGTTTACTTATTGTCCATTTGTTCGACGTTTACATCAAACCCTTATAAAATAAGATATAATTAAAAGGATTTACCAAAAAACGAGCTTTTTTGATATTATTTTCTATGCAGATGGTTATCTTGGTCAAATGTGGAAATGCTTCAAAACATCAAACCATACTTTCAAGCATACAACGTGTCTGCTAGAAACCACGCATATTGTTATTCCTAAGATTAATTTTAAAAAGTTTCCTTAATATGTTACCTCTTTAAAAAGTGATCTTATTGGATATTTAGCTGACGAAATTCTGTGCATATTAACTTTTTTCACGGTAATCTCACAGGTAAATTAAGGTTTTTGACAATTCCTTTGATATATCTGAAGAAAAACGATTAAATTTGACTGGAGATGAAAGAACATACCTTTTCTTAATCACGGATTATGTTTTGCTTAAGGAGATTTATTCCAAGATCCGTAATACGCGTGCGAATTCAGAAAAAACTGGCCAAATATATGACCATTTTTTGAAAAAATATAATTCTTTCGTCTGTCCTGCTTCTAAAAACGCTTGATTGGAACGTTTTGTTTACAAAAAATATATTTTCACATGACTTACATTCAATAAGGCCTTCTTAAATTCCCTTTCGCAGTAAAATGTATAGGAAAATTTGGTTGTGTGCAAGGTCAGCAGTTAGGATAAACAAGACATGACGAAACCTTTTTGTTACTGCTGTTTTTGCAAAAAACGTCACAGAATAACACAATATATTTTTGAAATTTATATCGCTGTTTGTCTCCGAAAATAAATTCAATTCCTTAAAATTAGCTTTAGATTCATTTGTTCGACATCACACAAAATGTTCCTGTACTGGAAGGGATTATTAATCCCTTTTTTAGTAATTATGGAATTCTTCCACAGCACAATATATATTAGAAGAAAGTTTCATCCTGTCTTTCCTTATAGCATAGGGAATTTCTTTAATATAAACATACTCATGATTTAGCAAAAATGACAATCTATTTCCCCCAATAACTTTAAATAAGAGGGCAGTTTTCCTAACCAAAGCCTTCCTTATTATTAAATCCACTCAAATGATCAAAATAATCTGTCCAGATATACGCTTAACAAACAAGTTAAATTTTTTCCTGAAAGTTTTTGCAGGATTTGCAGGACTCTATATGAAATGGATCTGAAAAAGCAAAAGGAGGACGTTATAGCCGTTTCTGGCTTGTCAGCCGTCATAAGCGTTCATGTTGCCTAGATAGATTACTAAAATCAATGAGCAAAGGTCCCAGGTTCGAAGTTCGAGTATTTTAACACTTGAGATTGGGTATGATTGGCTGATGACGGCTCACACACCAGAAATGGCCATTCCGGTCTCCCTTTGCTTTGTCAAATCCATTTCATCATATCCTCATAGTCGCTATGTGACTGCCTTCGCTGGCTCTAATTGTGAACTCCTAAGCGAACCTGAACTTAATTGTTCATGTACAAGATCGGCGAAGCCCATATATTGCTAATAGAAGCGGAAAGGCGCGTCACCGGATAAATATGCAGATATTTTAAAAATTTCATTTCACAGAAAGTTTGAATCAATGCTCCGAAAGGTTCACACATTTACGAACTAAAAACTGCAGGCTGTATTTCCGAGGCCTGTCAATCAGTGACTGAAAACATTCCTGTATGACGTTGACCTCTTTTTTCTCAACTGCTGCCCATCTCCCTAAGTATTAATGTCCCTCTCTTTGAACAAAAAAACCCCTGCGAAAAATGGATTGGAAGCAAAAAGCAGAGAAGAGAAAAACTGGGAGGACAGAGAAACCCAAGAAGTTCTTGCAGAAATAAAAGGGTGCAGCTGCAAGCCCCGCACGGAAGGCTAGCCCAGATTTCGGCCAGGGCTGGGCTGACAGTTAAGACCAACAAACGGAAATAAAATTATCATACTGCTGCGCGGACATATTGGCCAACTGAAGGAGGCGTCTATAAATTGAATAAGCGAAAAGTTGTCCATCTGGTTAGGTAAAGGGTAAAATCAGTCCTTTTAATTCCAAGTTATGCCCATGTAATTAATACAAACCATAAAGTCAACGCCGAGGAAGCCTTTTGAATAATCTATTGGTTGCTAGCACACTACCTTAATGGTCTATGTAAACGAATGCTAGCAACTGCGGAGGTAGTGGTTATTTGAGTTCGGAAGAAGAAGCGACCAACGGAACAACAAATTAATTTTCCTGATGTTTCGGATTCTGTCGGGAACCCTTAATCATAGGTAATCGTAAAAAAAGTCTGAGACATGCGCAGATAAGAGTGATACATGCACAGATTGCACGGTATTTATATTTCGTAGGGGTCATCTGCATGTGTACTATAATTGTCAGTTCTTGTAGCCACCGCTTGACGTCTAAATTGGTGCGGTGATGGCTCATTAATTGCCATAATTTTCTTGTCCGCGTCGAATGCGGGCTTGATAATTGCGCGACATTTATGCTCGCTGTCTTCAGAGTTGTCGCTGCGCTCGGCTCTTCCCACGTGACTGATTTTCTTGCTCAGGAAGGTTCTCAGTACACCGTATGGGAACGCCAAATCGTTGCGCTTGTTGATGGACTGATAGCCTGAGAAACATGACTCGAGCAGCTTGCGTCTCATGCGGTTGTCACCTCTTGCGATGATTTCGGCCTCGGCATATTTGAAAATATGGCCGGGTTCCGTCGAGTGAGCTGCAACCTGGGAGTCGGCGTCTTTCTTCCTCACCGCTGCTGCATTCTCAGCCATTCGCGTCCGCAGTAATCTCCCGGTTTCTCCGAGGTAGTTGCTTGGTCCACTACTGCACATGATCCGATAGACGACTCCAGCCATCTCCTGCCATGGCAGTGGGTCTTTCAACCTCAAGCGATGGTTACAGGAATCGTGCAATCTGTGCATGTGTTACCCTTATCCGCGCATGTCTCAGACTTCTCAACGATATCCTATTATTAAGGATTCCAGACGGAATCCGTAACATCAGGACAATAAAACTCTTATGCCAGTGGTCGCTTCTTTTTCTGGAGTTGTTATTCGGTAAGCGAATCCACCGCTTTTTCAATGGAAAGCATTGATACAAGCAGTCATTATTCCCTGTCCGACTTTATGTAGCGATCACACGCCCCCCAAACCACCTGGTAACCGTCACACACACTTATTGTGTTTGAGACGACTGTTCGACAATGTCCGTTGAGTGCTTCAGCAAGCTCTAAGCAAATGCGGTGACTAACGCGTTGATGAGATACAAGTGGAAGCCTCACTTTGCACTTACCGCGCTATCCTCCCTTTTCACACCTGGGTCCGGTATCATCACCGAGGAGGTCGAAGAAGGCGCTGGTAGCCGACGCGCGTGGAGCCACCCCCTAGGTGTGCCGCCACACCTGGCTCGGCTCCCATGGCCTTGGAGTGCCAAGAAGGCCAGATTAAGAGGGAGTCATTGCAGCCTGACTCTCAGTTGACCTGTCGGCCACTTCATACAAAGACACGCAGGGCTGACTGCACAGTCCGAGTTATCCCATCAGTGGGTACCTTTTCCAACGACGGCTTTGAATGTCCCATGACACCTTCAAGTGCTTGTGGTGAGGAAGGTGGGCCGAAAAGTCAAACTCACCGTCTATTCCCAGACTCCAGCTACCGTCGAAAGGTGTTTTACACAGAGATAGTGCTCACACACTCTACCTCGAACCCTTCAATTCCCCCATTCTTCCAGCCTCAGCGTCTTCAACACGCCAACTTTTTCCTACAGCTGTTAGGGGAATGATGAGTGTGACTAATTCTTGGCCCTACTCCCCGACACACCTAAATTTTATCACTAACTAAAATTATAAAACTCCGTTTAAGTGCAATAGCCTGATGTTGAATTACCGAAAAGTTTCGTATGCTAAGTGACTCTTTAATTAAAAGTTGCAACAACTGTGGAAGAAAGTCTTTGAATGTATTCTTTTCTTATCGAAATTGGGTCTCAATACAGTTTAAGTGCTCATGCTTGATTTCGGATTTGCGCTAAAAGTTTGCGTCTGCTAATAGCACTAACACCATCTAGTAATAATCTGGCCTACGCTTAACTAAGAACAAATGAATCAAGCATGCATACATGCAACCAAAAAGTCAAAAATGCAACAGCAGGTAAAAGTTTTATTGAGGATATAAAATCCGACGCAAATGAGTAACTGTTTAAGTCACCTATAGTGACAAAGTAGCTAAAAGTTAAATGTTAATTTAACCAATTTTGAGGTCCCGCGGTAGACCGTTGTTGTAGATGAAAGAAACGACGAAACAAGATGCATAATGGGCAGGAACTTAAAGTTTTCGTAACGAAGATTCAGTGGCTAAGGTAGAAATCACGTCTTGAGCACTACACGTAGCTGGGAAGAGACACTCGACTGAGGGATTCATTTTGTCTAGTTGTCGCTTAAGTACACAGAACTCCGTTGGGCAAATACCATAGGAAGTCAAAACTGCATAAAGCCGTGTGAAAGGATTGGCATTATTTTCAGGTGACGCTCATAAAACAGGCAGATTTAACCACTGGGAGGCTACGAGATTACAGAAACCTGCCTAATGTGCCAAATGTGAGCTCCGTTAATGCTTGTAGAGGAAAGAATTATCTTAATTTTATAATAGGACATTTTATCAGAAACCCTATAGAGATGCACTAAAGTGCCAACTTCCTCGCACTTGTTTCATGTACTCGTATGATTTGGCGACATACATGTCTGGACTTTTAGCTAGCATCTGCGTTGTGATCATGGGAAGGGGTAATAAAAACGAATGCATGCCGGCTTGGTATGTTTAAGCTGTGCGCATTCATTCCGCCTAATTGGAAGTCATCAAACTTAAGTATTTATAGGAGCGTTCTAGGTAGACTAAAACCTGTCTGATTACGATCCCGTAAGTAAAAGTTTTTTCAGCGCATACGAACAAAGCTAAAATTGTTATTGGTATTTCAGTGGAAGACGCAAGAAACTGCTATACTGGAAGTCCAACAGCATATATTCTTGCAATATTTGCTGCTGGATAGTTTTAGTTTCGCAGCCTTGTTTATAGTCACAGTTATTGCCATCCATGGTCACTCCAAAATTTTTTGAAAACCAATAGATCAAAAATGAGACTCTAGACCGCAAATCATATCATTGACTGGCTCAGATTCCTTTGAGCTAAGTGGTTTCACGAAAAAGCACCAAAAATAACGACATCCGAAGGGCATTGCCACCTTGCATGCAGAATGAGAGCACCAGCACCTTATAAAAGCGTGTCTCACGCCCTTAACTTGACTCAATTCTTTCAGGCTTCTCGCTTTCTAGTTTTACGATAAGTGAAGATAAAATAGGTCTCCTTATTGGCATCTCCCTAATAAGGTTCTCACTCGAAGAGGCCTTGGAATTTGTCGTTCACTTTGCTCTGTGTGAATCTATGCGAAATCTAAGCGATCTGCGTCAGCGCCATTTGTGCTGGCTCAGGCCTTAAGAATGCTAACTTTGGACGCATTCTACAAGTATGCTGTCGTTCAATAAGCCCTTTCTTTTTCCGGTTTCTTGTTTTTATTCATTCTTAATTGTTAGGAGAGCTGAGACCACAAAGGCCATTCGACCTCCTTTCTTTTTTGTCAGTGATCAAAATTAAAAGGCTCTTCTTTAATTATGCCTGAGTAGACAAGCACAAAGGTGGTTGGTTTGGATGAACCGAGGCATGCAGTTGTTCAGGTAAATACGCATTTGTGTCACGTGACTTAAGTGGGGGGGGGAGGAGGGATGGCCATTGCACTCATGTTTGTCTCGAGTATTTTTTAACTAGTGCTCTGTGCAAAACGCATTGTCTGGTAAAACTTGAATCGCATTCAGTGCACTTCTGTCCAAAGTAGTTATCCTCCTGATTGCGATATACGAACTATTATTTGTTTTGAAGAGAAGGTTCGCAAATTACTTGCAGTTTTCTGGCATATTTAACAGTTTTTTCCGATAGGACGATTTACATTTCTGCAGCAGAAGACACTGGAAACCAAACGCGCTGGGAGGAAAAGTCACATCAGTGCAAAGATAGCGGAGGATTATATAAAGCATCTTAACTGGATTTTTCTTTTTTTGTTCTGTCGCTTTAGGTGCTCATACTTGCCATTTTCTTTAAAATCTCTAAGTTATACCAATCTGAAAAGGTCAATCGACGTGTGCATTTAATTTTGCCGTAAGCGGGCCATAAACATGCAATCCGGCAATAAGCTTTACAGTAACTCAAAAAAACTAGATTTATTCTCACGAATGGAATCGAATGAACAAAATCCAGTTTTTAATACAAAAAAGATAAACGTTTGATCATTAGAACTGCATTTAATTTGTACGAGCTTTCGGATTCGTACAGGAGATGGTATTTAAAGACAGTACGCATGCAGCGAAAACTGACGTGCTTTTGTTGTTACTCTAATTTCCTCTCATTCAAAGCCAACAATGAGTCCAAAAATAAAGCTTATCAGCATTTATAATCTGCGACAATCGATCAAAGGATGTGTTTTAAGGAAGTCTTGGATGAGACAAATTCCATTCCAGTATCCTTTTTACAGATCCTGGTTGTGACGTGATTTTATAGCGTCTGAAAAATGACATCTGACCTACTGACCTAGGTTCTGCCCATTTGTTTAAACAAATTTATTGGTTTTTCCTTTAAATTTCACTTTATGCACATAATATGTTTCAACATAATTTTTAGGCTCAAAGTACGACGCCAAGGGCAACCTGCGACAATGGTGGAGCGAGAGTACTCGAACCGACTTTGAGAAAAACACTGAATGCATGATACACCAATATGGCAATTACACCGTCCAGGGGAAAAACGTGAGTTTTGTTAGTTGGTCGCTCTGCTTCCTTGTCCGTCCGAGAGTGCAAGACGAGTGGTTGGTAGGCGATAAAAATAAGCTAGACTTGATTTTATATCGTAAATGGTAATTAAATATCACTGAGTAGCACCTCCCTAACTCAAATAATTTTTAAACTTCAACGTTGTGGTATAATCGCAGCGCAAATCGAACATCCGGGGAGGGGAGGGAAGGACAGAGCTGTCAGTGAAAGAGTTTAAGCCTATTTTTCCACATTGCTTTACTTAGAGTGCTTTTAGTGTAATAACGTTCCACTGTAGGTAATACAATCCTTTTGGGGTAAACAATTTACCACATAGCGCACAACTAGGTCTTAGCAAGGTTTGTCCCATCCAGAAGCTTAAACATAAATTTTTTCGAAATTTTGGGGGTAGAAAAAGAATTCGAGGTGAAACAGAACACTTGTATTACAGAGTGTAAATAAATGGATCAACATGGGTCCAAGCAAGATACCGGAAGCTATCTTAGGTACTTTTTGTCACATGTACTTAATAATACGCATGAAAAGTTCGAATGAGAGAGAACAAAGAACGCAAGTTCGTATTTAAAGTACTTCTTTGCCCCACAATGTTGATTCCTACGCTTTTTAAATTTGGTTATGATCAGGCCAACTTAAATCAGATTAGACGATATCGTGGATAGAGCCACTTGACATGCGTTGGTTCCTAGCAGATTAGCTAGCATTTTTGGTGCATGCTCTAGCGCTAAATCCCGAGGATCATAGGCCTAGCACAGTTTTAAACACTCCTATCGAGACAGGATTAAGGAAACTTTGCTGCTTTTATCGTTTAGCTGACCGATTCGGTTCCTAGGCACTGACACTGAACCCATGAGGTATGCGACCGATAGTGTGACCAAACCTCAGCTGTCATCTTTTTAAAATGGTCTGAGATAACTTTGCACCGATGTAAAAATGGCAATGTGCACCATAAAAAGAATTGCTTTCTGCTTCCTGTGACCTAACGAGATGGGTTATTTAATGCTACCATGATGGTTAACGTTGTTCTTCACACTGACTACCAATGGTGAAGTACAAGCAAAGAGGCATATTTATCTCAGGAAACGATAAAATTCGCAAATACGAACTACGGTATAATTAATTATAATAGCACTGCCGAGGTATAAATGAAGAAGTTTTGCGAAAAAAATTCTATTAGGCTAAATATGAAAACGTAAACCTTTATAAAAGGCCGCAGTCGTAGGTACTAACAGCCAAATTGTGGGTTCTTTGATTTGGCAGGCGATCGGCCTTCTTCTATACCATTTAGCAGTTGGTGTTAACAACATTAACCTGAGTACACCGAACATTTATAAACTAAAAATTTAATAAATGTCTTGTTTGAGTTAGAATGCTTTTCAAAAGATTTCGATTCAGGTTTTGCATTTGACAACTTGACTTTGTTTTATCCCTTTTTATAGGTCGACGGGCAGTTAACGCTAAGCGAAAATATTGCCGATAACGGTGGCCTGAAAGCGGCATATAGGGTAAGCACATTATTCCTTTGTTGTAACGTGCATAAAAAACTATAAAATATGTCGAAAACAATAGAGCAGTTGTAGATTCTTGAAGATTTATATCTTCTACCAGGAGACTTTTATAGAGAGCCGAAAGCTCAGACGAGAGTAAAATATGAGAAATCTTTACAAATGATCTTTCTACGCAAGTAAACATTCAATCAGCGACGGCACAGTATATGTTATAAGTCGCAGTGGTTTTAATATCTCTACTGCATACTGTTGTATGTCTGAAACGAAAACTTATACTTTCTTGCGTTTAAAATATACGTCCACTGATGTCAAACGGATTTCTTCAATGTTATTTTGATTAATGTATGTGCTCTATGCGGAATGTGGTGGTTTACAATTAAATAAACCCTTGATAGTACAAGCTTTGCTTACTACGAAGATCCGGGTCTACCTTGTAAAATATACTTTGCGTCTTATCCAGGAGTCAGGTTTAAGAAAAGTGATTGCCTGATTTTAATTCTTTTGATATTTCATTAAAAGGTAACTTAAGGGAGTTGAAAATTCTGTGATATATGTGCCTAATAAATTAAATTTTTGCTGCTTCCTTGGGTTGCTACTTAGATGTCCCAGCGTTTTTGCAGCGTGATAACCTAGGCTGCACTTCCCCTTTGCGTAACTTAGGCATAACAGATGGCGCTACATGCTGTCCATCAAAAGCCGCAGATACCTGATAACCCCCAACAAATACCGAACATACAGGGATGTAGGCAGAAAGGGGGGCGTAGGGGTCAGGTGTGGAAGCTGCTCCCGTCTCACGCCTCCCACACGCGCCAGATCCCACCTTTGGTCTTCTTGACTTGGTCATACCGCAGGTATCAGGTGGGTTAAGGGAAAGGGAATGTGGTAGAGGCAGCGCAATTCTACTATCCCTTAAGACTTTGCCTCCGTTCCTGCACTGCCCGGCTGTGAAGCACACGCTGGACATGATCAAATTCTGAAGCATTTGTTCCCCGGTACAAATTTAAAACAGGCATATGCGGCAGGATTTACTGACAGCTGCCTGGAAATTGATTAAGCAGTTGCAAGAAGAAAACATATTTGACGCCTCAAATGCGCTATCCCTAAAGCCCAGAAGTACGCATATTCCTAGACTATACGGACTCCGCAAAACACACAAGAAAGACAAACCTTTGCGACCAATCCGCTCTATCTCCAATTCCCCTCACTATAGATTAGCACAGCGGCTTGTAAAGGAAATAAAACCTATTCAAGCACGGTTCTCCACGTACACTACGAAGGATACTCCATTTTATCGAGCATATCAAGCGCCAAATCGTCATTGATAAATTTATGATTTCACCTGACGTCGAATGACTATTTAGAAGTTTGCCAGTGGACAAAAACAATAAAAATTATTTGTGCCCATGAGTCAGAAACTCGTCTGTCGCCTAAAAACCTGCGCCAATTGCTGCTACTCTTTGCCAAAAATGTTCAATTTTTTCGCAAATATTCCCATGGTTAATAATAGAAGTCAGTTTTTTGGCAAACAATTGTTTGTAGCAACTCTTCATCAGACCAAACATTTGCAAGGAAAATTAACGCTGTACATAACAATAAAAGTTTAAATAGGTAGAAAAATCAATAACTATCTAACACGGGCACTGATTGGCCAACGCGGACTATGTCAGTTTGCGCATGTAGGCCATGCCAGCGTGTTGGTTGAAGGATTGTCGCTTTTTTTGGTAGGGGCGAAATCCTATCGCCACCTGGTGTCAGTTTAGGCCATGGAAGTAACAGAGCTTGTGTCAGAGTCTACTGACAACACAACACTGGATTTGCTAGCCTTATAGCTACTGCTTCGGCTGTTGCAAGCATCCGTTGACGTAGGCCTTTGGGAAAATTAGATGGTGTCCTGTAGACCACCTGAAAGGCTTCGTTAGTATCGACTTGATGGTTAGTATCGACTAGGTGTGCGAAAATAGCACTCGAGATCGACCTAGTTTCACCTTTACTTAGCCAGGCCGGTATGTGCTCACGTACCCTCTTTTTGAGACGCCTCGTTGTACGGCCGATGTATCCCGCTCCACAGGAGCAAGTGAAAGAGTAAATGCACATTGATGTGGCCTTCAAAGGGAGTCTGTCTTTACCTCCCAATCGTAGGAGGGGAGAGTTCGTGAAGAGCGCCCGTAAGTTCGCCACTGGGAAAGCGTTTGTGATTGCAATCCTCAAGCGTCGTCTGACCAGCTCGCTGGTTGCATCGCCTAAGAAAGGCAGTCTTATGAACACGTCTTTCTTTTCTGCAGTTAAGGTGACAGGCTTTTTGGCGAGTTCACCAATATTTCTGCGGATGAACCTTTCCGGGTATCCATTTTCAATTAGTGTATGCTGCAGCCAATTAGCGCCCGTGTTAGATAGTTTCTGATTTTTCTACCCATTCAAACTTTTATTGTTATGTATAGCGTTAATTTACTTTGCAAATGTTTGGTCTGATGAAGAGTTGCTGAAAACAATTGTTTGCCAAAAAAACTGACAAATGGACGGAGTCGCAACGGGCAGTCCACTAGGGCCCACATTTGTGGATGTTTTTGTGGGTCAGCTAGAAGAAGAGGCGTTATCAAGCCTTAATAAGACAAAATTATAAAGAAGATATGCAGATGATATATTCACCATTGTTGATTCTATGGAAGACGCCGATGACCTCCCAATTTTATGAATACTCTTCATCCTAAAAATTGAATTCGCAATGGATACAGAGCAACATTACAAGCTATCCTTCCTGGGTGTCCTCATGTTTAGAGAGGATGATGGTTTCGTAGGGCGCTCGGTTTTCCACAAAACTATCTTGAAAGGGTAATAGCTAGATGTCATGAACTTTGTGCCCATTCAGTGGAAGCGAAATCAAGAACATACTCTTTTTCAACGAGCAAGGAACATTTGCTCTAGTGAGACCCTGCCTGCAATACTTTCCCGCATCAAATCAGCCCTACTCATCTGTAGCTATCCTGCAGGCTTTATTCAGAAGTAGAACAATTTACTACGGCCAAAATTGTCGGAACAGTCAGTTCCAACAAAGCTCGTCAGTACATCCTTACCCTTTAAGAGGGATGAAATTTTTAATAAAATCAAGCGACGGTTGCGGTGTATCATAGAAAGGACTAAGAACGCAGTAAAAATCGTCTTCTTAAGTCCCACTAAAAGCATTTCAGTAAAACAGGCAAATGGTGCCTTGCCAATGCACGCCACCTCAAATTGTGTGTAAGAATTTACGTGTACTTTTGAATGCAAGTACATTGGGCCAATGCAAAGGCAACTGGCAGTCAGGGCCACTGAGAACTTGCCAAATTGACTTTTCAAGCAAAAAGACAGAGTATAACAGTCCTTTATTATGAAGCATCTACTAGACAGTGGTCATTCTGTCGACGATAAAACAGCGTTTCGAAATCTGGTTCGGGCCCTATTTAGAAGCTGCCTACATCGGGTGGGAAGAACACGACCTAAAAAAGCAGCTTGACCATGTGGTCAACCTCCAATTACCCTGGTAATTGGTCACTTAATTTTAATACCCAATTCATTTTCGTTTACTTACCTCACCCACTCCCCCGTCCTTCCTAAAAGTTGACTTAATGCAGTGTCCGTTTTCGATTATTATTTAAACTAAACCACGGTCCCTTCTGGTATGCCATTCGTTCAGTTAAATTTCCGACTGTTGTATGTTCTCTTCTGTATCCTCTTTATGCAGCGACAAGATGCGGCTGAGAAGCTGTCACCAAATTTATTGATGTCAATAAATTCTGCCGTATATGAATTAGACTATAGGACTGTCGTTGAATGGTTGACTGTTGACTTTCACGTCTTTAAACCAGGTCACCGTCCTGTGTCCACTATGCTATTGGCCATAAAGCCATAACCATCTTCTGAGACGATCGAACTCGTATTCAACTCGTTAGCACGGTTTTTTGAACCGTCGTTCTAACTTTTACACCATGGTGACTATTCTGTGTATTCTCAGGAGCTCGTGTATTATTTCGGTGGGAAATTACTTGATAAGGCCATTGAGAGAACTAAAATAGAACCAAAGTGTTTTTTGATGCCTCTTTTAGATAACGAGTATAGGGTGACTAGGTGCCATTATTCCCATTAACTGACGTGTCATTGTGCAGTCCTAGCCCGTAAAAAAACCTGAGATGCAATCTTTGCGGCCATTGAGGTAAACAGTATGGTAGAGAAACTACGGACTCACGCTATGCCAGATACGATCGTGGGAGCTGCTTATCACGCAACAGTAACGGTATCCGCTGTACAGCAAAAGTTAACTCTGCTCCTGACAATGAAAGGAACAAAAGGCAAGGATAGACTATTGGTCGTTTGTAAAACCAAGAATACCGTTCATTTTACATTTTGCTTTCACTTTTGACCATAAAGCAGTGTTTTTTTGCCGCCTAACTCACTAACTTACGCTCGTAATGCAAAACAGTAGCTGTATTATCTCATTGTGCATTACTTTAAATCCCTTTAGCGTGCTTTAGATACAATGGGTTCACTTACGTTGGTTTGGAATACCGATTAGCATAAACTCAAACATTTTCGTTTGCGGTAGCATGTCGTATTTCGAGTGGGATTCTTTCCATTCACTTTCAGAAACGGTACTTGGTGAAAAACCTTTATCTAATTTGGGGCAAATTGTTTAATTTACTTGTGATATCCGCATAAATTCAAATATATTTGAAATAATATAGGCAAAAATTTATTATCTTGTAAGAATTTAGTATAAAGGTGCGTCTTACTGAATAGGTATGCTTAAAAAGGCCATCATTCCTGTTTTGAAGACATTTGTGTGTACGAAAGGAAATGCACCTTCACACATCATTCGTGCATCTGCCCGTCTATTTCTGCTTATGAAGGCCTGTTGTTGACGGTTGGGGGAAGAAAAAAAGGTCCACGCTCAGCGCATTTCTTTCTACACTTTAATAAGTCTGTTGCACTTGAAACGATCGTGGTGTGCTAAATGCCGTGGCTTGGACGGTTGCGAGCTGACGACGTAACTTGCACACCACAGTCGGCTCAGTGTGTGTCTTGTTGTGTGGAGTGGCTGTCTGTGGATTGAGAGTCACACTCAATAGCTCCTTCTTAATTTGACCTTTATTGCGCTCCTAGCCTGGAGCCTACCTACATGTGTCAGGTATTGGTCTCGCCAGGCGTCTGCGCCCTTCTTGACTTTGCCTTGACAACCGGGCTCCGGTGTGGGAGTGGTAGAGAATGGGGTAGATTCTCTGCGAGGCTGCTTTCGCTGTTTACATCACGGAAGTCAGTGCGCTGCTTAAATTAGTCGGCGAAATCTGCGGTCGAATTGTCGCATGAATGAGACAATGGTCCCTTAAACGGATCGTGTGGTAGATGTATTTTACCAACAAATTAGCTTTATCAGCACACGGCAGGCTTTGTTCGGGTTGCGCTCCCATAAAAAACGCTGCAGTTACGGTAGGGGGAGCTGGTGGCACGCGTAGGTGCAGGCTTAAGTCGCGCCAGCCGCCTGCGCCGATCCCACTTCCAGTTTTCCTGACCCTGTCTTAAAACCGAGCGCGGGCCGTTTAGAGAGGAGTAAGTGCGATAGATGCAGAACAGGTTTACTACCACATAAATCAAATCGACGCGCAGATCATCGTCCCCGCACCGCTAGGCTGTGGGGCACACGGTGCACCCCGACGGAATCAACCGTCGAACTGCCGTATGAAGTATACAACATGATGCACAGGCATTGCAAAAGTCTCTGGGCCATCTTACTAGCGGGGCAAAATGTAGGAGTTGTTTACAGGAAAAGTAGCCAGCACGTATGATGGACGTCCAGAGCGCAATTCAATTGGAGGTTGAGCTCAAAATACTTTGGGGATTGGAAAGTCTCTTATTTAGCATAGAATAAGACAAAAATGCAGTTTAGTACCAGATGAAGCTGATCTGCGTATGGCTCCGATTATCTTACCATTACCTAGGATTAAGAATGACCAGCGGAATCCGAAACATCAAGGAAATAAATTTCTTTTTCTAGTGGTCGCATCTTTTTCTTCTGAACTGCTTCTTGGAACTCGTATATTCACTTTTATTGGCAAAAGGAATTATTTTTTGATTATGCCACATGATAAGCACTATTACAGCACTTTCCATGTTCCCCTTTATTAGCAGAGCATTTTCGCATTTTGCGTCAGAGGGAATTGTAGGTTCGGTTGCAACTAGCGTGTTGATAAGCGCACATTCACTGTGTCAGTTTGATCCGCGTACTTTAGGCAACGTTACTTCATACCTTATTTATTACAAATAAGGCTTTTTGGCCCGTATACAGCTGGAAAGATGACACTAGGGTGACTTATTGGATGATTACGACACTCTTCAATGTTGCTGCGAACAGTTAATATCCTCCCCAGAAGTTAGGTGCTGATTTATGCCATTTTCGTGCCTGGGCTATAAACCGTTTGGAGAGGTGTAGTCATTTTTCGAACGCTGTTCAAATTGTCCCTTGAATAACTGGCTGGTAGTTATTTATGTCTATTTAATTTATGGGTATGCGCGGTGTTTGAATATAATGCACTTAAAATGTTTATGTTATGCCTTAATGTTTGGTCTTTTGGTTAGGCATTTAAAAAGCTTCAAAGTTCACGGGAGTCTCCGAGACAACTGCCAGGCCTGAATCTTACAATGGATCAGTTATTCTTCATTTCCTTCGCCCAGGTGAGACATACTGAAAAATGGTCACCTACTAGACACTTTCCTATGCATTCTTAAGGCAGTTTGATTCAACACATAGTAATTGCTTCTGCCGTTGTTTACCGAACAGCCATTTGTTCATGTAGTTAGTGAAGGTGAGTGGTTGGTTTGTTGGTAGGCACGAATATGGTCCTCTTAGAACGTTTTGACCTCAGCAAATTTGAGAAGAAGGTGCAGGCCTTGGCCCTATCAGAGTTCAATATTCTAATTTGACCACGACGCACTAATCAGCGGTTGCACTAGTGGCTTTGTGGATGGAGGATTTCTCTTGATCCATGAACATCGCAAGTCTGATGAATGACTCCAGCAGGCCATGGTCAGGAACGAGAGAGAGGGGGAAGAGATGTCAATACTGAGGAGATTATCCTCACGATAAATCAGCGCATTTCTTGCTACCGTAGTCTTGCTATCGCATGAACTATCAACCAACATTTTAAATTGCGTTGTCGATTCAAAAACTTTACTTAAACATGGTTTTAATACCAATTTTATGCGGCATAATCCCAAGCGATTTCAGTTAGCTCAAAATAACGGCTTAAGAACGAGCTGATTTCTAGCTGATTGAAATATCTGCAGTTTAAAAATGGATACTTGTGTAGTATATACTCTGTCATTTAATTTCGAGGCCCTTAGAAATGCAGGCATATTTGTTGGAAAACATGCATTAAAATATACTTTCTCGTACTTAGGATGTTCCGGTAGGCGAACGGACGTGTTTAATTAATTCATCATCAGGCAAACACAATAATATAAGGGAGGGTAGAGTTAAGAAAGTTTTTAACAATTAATTAGCGATGAGAAGGGTGAAAAGGGGCAGATTCTAGCCTTAATTTAGGTACAACGAGGGTAAGGGGCCCGACAGCTAGTTCATGTCGTTCCACGGTCACGCTTTTTGGAGGGTGTGAGGACGCAAGGTGTCATCTTCTAGTGACGGTGTGGGTGGTTTGGGGATGCTTGCTTTCGCTGCCTCTTCATCTTTTTGCAGCATGGTAGTAAGCGTGTGGACGGATTTTGAGTTGGCCTTCGGCTAAAGGAGCCTAATGGCCGGTAACAACGCCTTCTGCCTACATAAGATCGGGTTAGTGAGGCGTATGGCGACTGCCTCTGCCGTCGCAAGTATTCGCTGACGCAGGAACTTGGAATATTTCACTGGCACTTTAAACTCGACTCAAAACGCTTGGCTTAAGTCTACCCGATGACTGCGGACAACCACGTGAGCTAACATGGCATTTCATATTGACTTCACTTCGCCTCTGTCTAGCCGAGCAGGATGGTGTTCTCGCGTGCGCTTGGATAGCTGCTTAGTTGTTAAACCAATATAACGTGCCCCATAGGAGCATGTTAAAGTGTAGATACAGATTGAAGAAGTGTGGACCAGGAGTCTATCCCTGCCTTCAGCGCGAAGAAGTGGAGTGCTGCTCGTATTTATTTAATAGACAATTGTGGTTTCTTCAAACTGTGTAATTTAAGAAAGCGCATATTTTGCTATTCAATAAGTTCTTAATTGTGAGGTTTTAAAACGACTCAATGTCCATTCATCAAGAATAGTAGCCGGCTAGTTCTAACTGCCGCTTATAAAATATACAATATGGTTCACATTCATTTTAACTGTTAGAAGCAATGTGCAACGTCTCCCTCTCAATGTAGAGAATTGAGCTATTTTCGAGAAGAAGCAGAAGAAGAAGAAGAAGACGAAAATGAGAATGATGATGATGATGATTCCATCGAATCTTCTTTTTCTCACTTAATTTCTGGGTCAAACATGCTCGCTTCTATTGAGCTAGTTTTTTAGATTGTATGTATCTAGCATGTAGTTTTGAAACCCCAAATATAAGTTGAACTGCGGATATATTTCAGAATTATTCGATGACTGTATGCTTTTTAAAAACCGGAGAGCCCTTTGCTTGCACGCACAAGATTTTAAGAAGACCTAGCTTGCTACCAAAGGGAAAAAATGTATGCCTATGCTTTCCTCAAAATATATCTGAATTTCGAAGGCTTTCAAAATTCAGTGAAATTGCAATACCACTTAGGTTGTCGTTCTCTACAGAGTTTTGATTTTACAGGCAGCTGGAACGAAGATTGTTCACAGACGGACATCCATACTTGGTTAAAAAACTTTTTGGAGTATGTCGTTTGATACTTTAGATAACAACCCTGCGTTAGTGTTCTTTTCGATGTGAAAACGCCGCCGAATTTTGGTTGACTTTTTATGGGGATGCTTACCTACTTTACAATAAACTAGACGTGTTTGAATCTATTAGGATGTGCCAAACATCGTAAGTTTTGAGGCGGAAATTTTAGAAGATAAATGGTTTCTGTTCAAATTCAAGCATTATGCCATATTCATATAATCTCTCCCGTGGCGGATAAATGGATCCACGTGAGTTAAATGGGAGTCAGTCCAGTCACCATATCCAATCTTATCCCAAATTAGCTTCCCTAGACAAATTATCAAAGTATGGGATGGAAAAGTGATAGAGTAAACTGGATCCAACTAAGTCCCACTATGAATAGTTAAGCGCACTTTAAATGCATTGCAGGCATAGATTGGTCATTCAGCTTGGACACACACTGCACCTTCGCCTATCTCCGGTGACTGTTTGACGCTGGAGTGACGTATGTAGATATATCATCAGCAATATAGCAATTTCCCTCCACTATGATCAACTGTATTCGAAAATTATGATTCAGTTCACCTTACAGAACATTAATGGGCCATTGTATTTGCTATGATTTAACTTTAATGTGTACTTTGATGCGCCTTGGTTTCGCGACTCATGTGGATAAGGTATCATCTGCCAGGCATACTATCCTATGGCGAGGAAACTAAAAACCTCCTCCGAAAGCTGGAGACAAAGCATAAGGTTGGAAACTTCAAAAGCCAGCATGCCCATCTGGCCAGCAGCCAAACCATCCGCGCCATGCGTTTTAAAGTACGTTTCTCTCTAGCCCTTGTTGAAGGTGTTATCACTCTTCAGGTAGATTCATCATTCAGCTAATTGTTACTGCGCATATTAATATGATGTCCTCTAGGTAGGCCAGTGGGACACAGTACCAACACTGACATTTCCAGTTTCGTCTGCCAATGGGGTTTTGACAGGTCGGATAGCAAAAAAACCTAGCACAACTTGTTGCAGGTAGGCATATCCACCGACGGACAGACGGCCAACCCGGCAGACCTGCATCTGTGTCCGAACGGAGGACAGGAAAGAGGTGGGTGGTTTTCCCAACAAGGCGGCGCTGTGCGGGTTTTCCGCATGAACCGCGCAAAATGGCTTATAAATCTGTGGGATCAGCTAGATTACCGAGAAGAAGCTGTCTAAAAGCGCCGTAGGCAGGATGCCGTTGCATCCAGCTTTGGCGATGGAGGGAGGTGGGGGAGACGCAGCATTCCGGACAGGTTATCAGACCACTGGCTACGATCAAACCGGACCGCTATGGTCGATATAGCTGTCACTGTCAGAGGATCCACCGACCTGAGGGCAGTATGTCATTTTGGGAATAGGGGTAACCAAAAAACAAGAAACGGTGGGGGTAGCTCCAACTAGACCACCCATTAATAACTGCGTTCGTTCTCACAGCAGCATACACCCTAAATTATGACAAATACTGCGTCAGAAAAGCGTTGGCAGAGTTTCATCAAAACGCCTCCGGTGTGGCACTGCAATGGATCTTCATTGAAAACGATCAGTGGAAGTCAGCAAATGCATCAGGAGATCGAAGGTATAGATGAACAATGTACTTTTCCGAAACGCCTTCCTTGTTTGGCCAGCCCCGAAGCAAAAGTCCGCGTATCCTGACTAGTGCTCGGAAAATACAAGTCGGAGAGCCACAAGTCTGAATTTTGTTTCTGATCCTTCGTTAGAATGTCCGCAAAACTCCATGAAAAACCTGGCATCCTATCGGTGGAGGATTAACAACCGAAGATCCGCGTGTTAATAGAAAACCTGTTTTTCAGAAGATTAATAACGAACCTTTCTGCTATCAAACTGTTGAACAGCTGTTTAGTTTTTTGAACAGTAACGGTTGCCACGACGTCAGTTGGTGGAAATATGGTGTAAAAAAAACGATACCTTAAATCGCATTGGGAGTATTGTCGACCTAATGGAGCTTGTAGAATTATAAGACAGTCAAGCTCAGATGCGACATCTCTCATTAAATTTAGTTAACAGATGTTGCCTTGATGACTAATTCCAGTGAATAATTGTCAGTTTTAATGCCGGCTTGCTAAATGATGTTAAGCTCAGGCATGTGTTTAAACGCCGCCGTGGAAAAGTTCCATCGGTGTGGAACAACAGGGCGTGGTCGAATTAACTCCTAGATCGATATTATTGATGCAGTAAATGAACGAACTCTGAAATCGCCATCTTTAAGTGAGAGATCAGTCATCTGAGGACACCGCATATATGGTTAAGTACAAACACCAAGGCGAGGAAACTAAAGTTGACCGTGCTATGCAACCTAGGCGTTGTTAGGCATGGAAACTTGCATAAAAACCTAGCAAGTACCGAAACTGAGTGTCACCAAACACTGAAAAAAGTTGTAGATGCATGAAATGCTTCATCTGTAAGTTCCAAAGAGCTCGGTTATTTACAGTCATCGGTCGTTGGATGGTAACACCACCTCTGGCATCAAAATGGACGAGGAACCTCGTGCCAGAAATACTGCTACTATCCCCTTTAATGTCTCTGATGAGGGATCTGCAACGGATTTCAAACGACAGGCTAATAAAAGTCTTGTTCAAGCGATCATATCATCTTCTTAATCACTACCTAGAACTCGCATTTTCGGTTCGATTTGCAATTTATTTGAACGCAGCGCTTTCAGCATTCGTCGTTTTAAATCCTTAACGAAATCCTTTGCCTATATTCCACAGTGGTATGCAAGGCTAACGGGCTTAAAAGCAATCGCTAGGAGGTAGGTCTGATTAGTGCGCAAATGGTTCCTTTTTATAAATTTTGACATCGGATGAAAAAAGACAGAATGGAAAGCCATATGCGCTGATTTGAATTTTTTTCTGACCATGCGTACTACAGTTGTCACCTTGTGCTGACATTTGCGTAAGCGATTTTTACAAGCGCTACTCGTCCAACTGTTGGGTTTTCACCGCACATCGCAGGATGATGAAAGCTGGTGTGATAATACTGATCATTAAGTAATTTTTTCTTTCATCAGTGTAAGGCAGAGGTGATGAAACTTTGTGACGTCAAGAAGTAAAAAAAAATTTCCGCTGTTAACAATAGACCACTACCTGAAGTACAAAAACGTTCCTACAGTAACAGTAGAGAAAAAGGTCCTTCATACAATCCAGGCAGGTTACTTCATCCGAATGGAGTGTGGACGTGGGCTATGAGCCTGTTGTCAGTAGATTTCCTATCTTATGGAAAGCCAATTGAAATTCTGAAATTTGTTTTCGATTCAAAAATATTTGTTAAGTAGGATTAGAAGATTTATTATCATTCAGACTGATGGCATGATCTTTCAATCGCGACAGGATGCTGACTTTTGAACGAGCATACACTCGAAAAAAATATTCAAATACGAAATCTGACTTTTTCTCATTGATTTTCTAAAGCATAGCCGAAAAGATTCATTCGTATAGTTTTTTGTTAGAAAGCAACTTATGCTTCACCTTTTTTTACCTGAAGAAAATATGTCGGGTTTAAAATACCCTCTTGATTGCTGAATGATTATGGACCCTAGTGTCCATTACCTTTTTTCAAGGTTTCTATATATTATGTTTAAGACAATCAAATATTTATCTGCGTTTTGAGGTAGAATTCAAATAATTTTCATTGAATGTTGCAATGGCTGTGGATCATATTGTAAACTTTCTAGGCACAAGTAATAAGCTGACGGTACTTTTTAAAATCGAAAACACATTTTAGAATTTCTGTTAAAATTTCATGAGATAGGGAATCCACCGTTGATGTATGTATAGGTAGATTCCACGTTTCTCTGTCCCGTCCACGCATAAATCGAGTGATCTTAGTCGTGTTTTTATGATAGGACCATGGTGATCTTGAAGGAACGAAGGTAGATGCAGCGCTTGTAAGATTCACTATAAAAAATGTGCGACTTAGTCAAAACTGCCCTGATTTGAGATAGTAGTGTAACTTGCCTCTTGTGTGCGTTTGTGCATACTTAAGAGTTAAGTCAACAATCCGATTTCAAACTTATTAAGACTTGTACCATCCCACAGCAAGACAAATACATAGGTATTGCTTGCTATCCCCCCGTTTCACTTTGTTGGTTGAATTTTTTATGTCTAGCAATGGGCGCGAGCTTGTGCGCAGGTTGGAATGACGGGGGACGAAGCGCTTATATGTTTTTCAATGTAGAGCAGGTCGATTTTACACTGTGGCTGTTCAGTCCCAGTCCCGTTGTAGCTACTACCGTAAAATAAAGTGAACTTTGAGTTGATCAATGAACCAGTTGATTGCATCTGGATAAGAAATCCTTACCGTCAATTGAAGCTATTTGCTCTTCATAGGAAATGCTAAGTTTTGACCATGCAGGAGCTAACTTGGCCATTTTCTTGGCCTTTTATTATCCAAGACTTGCATGCCTTCGCACTGCTATGGGGGTTAAGTTGCTTGTTCTGGTGCTTGATGGTTGTCATCCTGCATATTTACGAAAAAAATCAACAGGGGGACCCATTGGTCCTTCTAAATGGAAAATATTCACCGCAAAACAGGATAGATTATGTTGAAAGATAGGAAGACACCTCTTAACTTATCAATTCGACATTGACTAAACGTGGACCGCTAGCTTTCCTGCCAGGACTTGACGTACGTTCGCGTTAACTATCTCTGACTGACAAGCCTGTCTATGAAGTAGTCAGCCTACATGGTACGACTATGAGAACGTTCCCGTTTAAGCGTAAACCTTGTCAGAATATTTGCTTGTACATGGTCAGTGAAATGTAGTCAACATTCGTATACGCATAGAAAAGAAGACTTTTACTGTGATAGTTGACTGTTTTTTGTGCACGAATCAAGCCTCGACCTTTCGTGATCATGAGACAGTAACTGGTGAGTCTTTGGCATGTAACAACATTTGCAAAAAGTAGCAACAGCAGTTAACTGACAAGGGTAGAGAAAAACGTTTCCACACTCATTGCTGACCTTCAAGCCATGTCACACTCGTGATGTATCTGCATGCGCGTCTAGTCCTGACTTCTGGGGGAATCTGTGAATGGCACTTGCATGCGATACTGAATTTGTCTAACAAAAGCGGCAGCAAAATAGGCCCACAGCTCAATTAGCAGCACATTTAACCTTTAAATACTTGCTAACTCGGGTTAACATCTCAGGCGCCCACTCAGGCCTGGAGTAAGTAAAGCTGTCATCCAAAAACACTCGATACCCTTTATCTCATAAAACTGCACTTTTTAAAAAATGGTGTAAAAGCTATACAGTAATTAAGAATAAGTGCAAAGGTTGGCGTTCACCGTATTTGCATAAGTGAAAGAGAAGGCACCGGAAAAGTTTGTTGATTTTTCTGTGCTGTCAAACTCGTACAGGATTCCACCGTCAACGGTAACAGTAGGAGCAAAAGGGGGCATTCAATAAGTCAAGTTAGGCGAACGAACATTTTCGATTATTCATTATAGCGTTAGTACAATAATATAAGGGAGAATAGGGTAAACATAAATTTAAGCAACCAATCAGATGTTCACGAGTTAGCGACAGCATTTGTCCCCCCTTCACCGCTAAAGGGCGACTAGACCATGACACCTTCCCTCCTGACGCCTCCCAACACAACGCGAGACAGGGATTACGTGGGAACATAAAATAATTCTCGGTCCCACCCCTCTCCCTGTCTGGTCCCTAATTATGCCCAGCATCTGACCCTTTGACCAGTTAAACCTACCAGTGCCCCAAATTCATACTAATTGACTGCTTAAACTCTGATACTCATGTCTCTGGTGACGAAGCTGCGAGGGATAATGGAGCGTCAGACGAATAAACATATTGTCCCAGCGATCGAGTCTTCTTCTTCTGCTTAAACTCTTCTTAGCCTTATTCTCCCTTATACTATTTCACTAGCCAGATGGTGAATAATCGAAAACGTTTGTTCGCCTAACTTGACTTCCTGAATGCTTGCATGAGTATCATCGCTAAAGTTAAACAAAACGGGGCAATAATAGGAGGTATAAATCAATCAATTGATTGACGTAAGTTTGCAGGTGACTGCTCAGGGCTTTGTATGCCAGCGCCAACTGTTATGTTGTTTAAAATAAGACCTTTCAGTCTGCTATTAACAGTCTCCTTATTTTGGATTTCAGGTTTGGTGCAAACGTCAACTTCCGCAGGCCGCGCTGCATACGGTCATGTTCGACGTGCATTCACCCGAACGCTACAGGTGCGGTTGACCTCTAAAATTGTGCATTAACCCCAAGCAACCAGTATTAAATGACCTTCTTTCAAACATAACCTGAAGCACTGTATACATTGAAATGCTGGGTTTTTGATCACAATTAACGCATAAAATGATGTTTATGAAAGAGCTGTCAAAAGTTCGGTGTATGTAATGCGTACAGAGTTTTGACTTCTCTATCCTCCAAAAGTATATTAACCGGTTAGATACGCGTTAAACTACCTTGGCTAAGCTCTCGCGTTGTTTGTGTATTCATACTATATGTCATTTTGTTACCTTGCACAAGTTATCTCAGAATTTTCTGATACTTTTTAATTAACTTTCGATTATTTAATGTTCAAAATAAATGGAATATCCGACATTTTCTTTTATTCGAGTTCGAGAGCGTGTTTGCTTGCTTGCTAGGGCTTTACATTTCTCCTTTTTGTTCCGTATTAACATACACGCACCATTATTCATCACCAGTACTACACAAGATTCAAACATGCTTTATTTCGTTGACTAGCTAAGCTATGACGAGCCAATAAGGAAGCAGAAACATTTGCAGACTGACTCTTGTCTTTCTTGCTAAAAGCATATGGAGACCAAGATAAAAGCGTTTGGATTCTTTACATCAATGAAATGAAATTTTCGAGTTTCCGAATCCCATCTCTCTGGCCATCTCCTGAATAATTTTTCGGCGATTTGTGTAGAATAAAGAATTAAGGTGATCTTAATCAAAGCCATCCAGAGCATGGAAATTGTTGTTGAGCCTTTTTCGGCAAAAGCACCTTCCAAGTAAATAGCAAAAATGCTCCTTCTGCTGCTCCAGTTCCTCTTTTAACTCGAATACGACGGAATTGTTCATTTTTGTCAACCTAGCGTTCACTTATCGTTGAGCTTTGTATAATCGAATGAAAAATTACATTAAAACTATCTACAAATCTCCTAGCCCTTGCATAACGGAACAAAATAACATATAACAGGTACACATCAAACAGCACATAAAATGCTTAATCTTTAAAGGATTGAATTGATGTGTCAATCCAATTATAGATCTTTTCAGGTTGCACTCTTAGCTACCCTTTATTGATTTTTATTCCAACCGCAGTTCATCCTACAAGAAAATTAAATGATTGAACAAATATATCAGTTACTGAAGCTCTACTTCTAAAGAGCGTTCGGCAATACGGCCAAGAACTGTTCGTGTCAATACATTAAAAAAAGAATGGGGCTTCGTGTAGCACGTGGTCGTGATCCCCCTATTTAGTTTATTGTCTCCAGAAGTGTCCCATATGCTGGCCTGCCCGCATGAGAAATAAGAATGTGTGCAATATTTTCCGCCTGTGAAATCGATATAAGGACCTAATTTTAAGAATTAGCATGCTCTATGGTATGCGGGAAGCAATTCAAATGAAATTTATGTACTAAGACTTCATAATTGCCGTCACCTTTCGATATATTTTGCGAAATATGAGCTTGCTTGACATAGTATTAGATCTTGACCGGAATTATGTATGTGTATGTTTCTGCCCTCCCAGACACGTGTCCCACAATCTAAACGCTAACACCTCCCCTCACCTGCAGAATTAAGTTCCACAGAATTCACGTCATCAGAAGCCCCCCACCTCAGCCCCATTCAATGAAACCACTGTCCCTAAAATCTCTAGTGCAACATTTTCAGTGCTTACTTTTCACTAAGTCAGAGTGTAAAACTATTTTATACGTTCAGAAGACGAAGAAGGTAATCGAAGAACAGTCTGAAACATGCGCATGTTTCAGACTGTTCTTCGATTACCTATGATTGAGGATTTCTGAGGGAATCTGAAACGTCAGGCAAATAAAACTCTTGTTCCAGTGATCGCATCTTCGTGTTCTGAACTGCTTCCTGGGACTCGAATATTCGCTACTTTTGGCTATTTTATAAGTATAATTTTATTGTTCTTTACTGCATGTTCTAAAACTGACGTCTATTAAATCCGGACACTGCTGATAAAGCGAAGCAATGGAATTGCAAACACCATGAAACAATTCCATTCGTATTTCAACGCATTCATGTTCAGCGGTTTCTCTCTTTTTCAATTATTTGAAATATCGTCGAAATGCAGTGGAATAAGCAGCAACATGATACTGCTAAATACTATGCAATTTTTTTAACCGTAAAATTATGATAAACATCAAGGTTATAATTGTTCAAACTTTGTATACATTTTTGGGACACCCTGTTACTTCACTTATCTAGCCTACTTACTGCCTACGAGGATTAATACAGACTTTTAGTTTGGCGTAAGCAGACAAAGCAAGTCTTTACCTAACTGCTTAAGATAAGTAAACTATGTGCATTCTTCTTTCCTTCGTACTTTTTTGTCAGGTACAAACTCTTCCCTCATCCATGCCATGAATTTTGCTGTTGCCTTTCAGAGTTATTGGAACCCTGTCAAATTCAGATGACTTCGCATCAACGTTCACATGCCCTAGAGGCTCCTACATGAACCCAACGCATAAGTGTGTCTTGTGGTGACTTGACCCTTGTTTTGTGTACATAAATGTATCCCCATTCTCGATGGAGGTCAGTCCTTGGCAAAGCCGATATCGCTATCCGTACCCAAACGCACAACAATTTTCACCTTCCTGTTTTCCTGTCAGCATCCTTTTGTTTAATCAGGAGCAACGCTGACCTCTATCCCCTCCCAATAGCCCGAATCAGTAGGCTTGACCTCTGACCCTTCGAACCGCCCCCCCCCCGCTGTCACATGTTCTCTGACTGTGGGTACTGTGACATATCTGTCGATACACATACGCGCATTACACTCTGCAGTTATGACGGCAAGGTGATCGCAGGCCATCTAATTTGTCTTTTCAAAGAAACTCTGCTTGCGTCTTGATCGCCCTCACTCAACCCCATGCAACAGCCCTATTCCGTCATTTTTTCCGACTACCTACATTTACATTTTCGTTCGTGCGAGAAGAAGAAAAAACAGGAAAGTGTCCATAAGAATTATCCAGGCCACACACGCATGCGCATACGAATATGCGCATCTGCGTGATCGGAATTATTTTTGTCTAGTTTCTCATCCATGTGACCTGTACTTTTTGCGTGCGTGCGTGCGTGCCTGTGCACGCCTGCGAAAATTATTTCTGCCCTGGCCTCACTGTCCTCTCTCTGTCTTTTTTTCTGTGTGTATGTGTGTCTGTATCTCTCCTAACCAACGCCTTTCCGCCAAGACACCTATGTGTGTTTGGAGTGTCCCCCTCCCGTGACGATTTTGTTCTCTCTCGCTTTCTCTCTCTCCCTCTCTTTTCTGTTTGACAAGTAAATCCTACAAACGCCATCCGTAGGCGTACGCGGGTGCACATTTACAGCGAGACAACCACGAAAGTGTCAGTTTCGTGTGTGTATGGGGTTTTTTCTGAATGTGGTAGCGCATGAGAGAAAAGGAGGTAAATGCGTAGAAAATCATACGTAGTTTAGGGGCTGGCGTTTGCCGTTTGTAAAGCTAATGCCAGCCCTTATGCTCCAAGATAAGCGAGAAGAAGAAGAGGACTCGATCGCTGGGACAATACTTTTATTCACCTGACTTCTCGACAATCGTTGCGGATTCATCATCAGAGATATTAGCAGAAAACGCTAGCAGAAATGGGTTAAAAATGCACAGGAGTTTGCAGTATTGATATTATACAGTCATTACTGCAAACATACAGCGACAATTAACGTTAATTGCCTTCTTGTGCGTGGATTGTTTCTTGGACAGCATGCGGGCTCTGACCTGTTGAAATTTCCTCACGCGTGATGGACTCGAGCGTGATGATTGCTCGGCCATCTGGTCCTTTGGCATTGGCGTAGGCAATAAACGTTAATTGTCACAATAAGTTTGCAGTTATGACTGTATACTATAAATACTGCAAACTCCCGTGCATGTGTAACCCGTTTCTGCTAAGCTCTCTGATGATGAATCGGCAATGGATGTGAAAACGTCAGGTGAATAAAAGTTTCATCCCAGCGGTCGAGTCGTCTTCATTTCAATTACTTCCTGGGACTCGCATGTTCGCTTGTATTGGCAAGGAGATTAGCTTTTTACCCTGAACGGACAACGAAAACTTCTGTTGGTTGTAAGCTGGGTCACATGTGGAGCTCTGGTTTGCCCATTGGTAGTCCCGTGTCACAGCAGATTCCCTAACGTATAAAGTCTCACAAATTTCAGCAGAAAATGCCTGTTGCACGAAATCAGCCACAGTTGCGTCCTCCGAAAATCCTTACACAGTAAAGAAACGACCGTTTTAAAGAAATTAGCCACGTTGTAGTCTGCAAATTACTAGTACATTGCAAAGAAGGTGAACGTTTGAGCACTAGGCAGTTCTTGTCAGAGCATGAGCTTTAAGGCTCTTACGGGAGACTATCATCTTCCTTCGGGGAAGATGGCACTAAGCTGACCTTGAAAGCCTGTTAGTCTGCTCCATTTAATTGAAAAAGAACTTGTCCACGAATCAGCGTCCCAACGGGGGGTTTGTAACGATTGACAGTAACGTCTTCTAGCTCTTTTACTACCAGTTCTGGAACTGGACTGTATATTTTGATCCCCAGCGACGTCACTTGGATCTACTCGTATGTTCTATGTATGGAGAAAAGGATGGTGAGCTGAAAGCAAAAATTAGCATTGGATGTTTTATGTTTAGAGGCTTCCTTGTTTCGTTCTTGTTGTCCTCGAAGTGTTTGCGTAGAACAGTGTGTCAGGTCCAGTGGGCAACAGTAGGTTTCGTAGTGCACGTAGAATAACTCTAGCCTTAGAATTCCCTCTTGTGGGACCAGTGATGACTGAAGTTTTAAGGATGAAGTATAACAGAGGTGGGTACGGTATTTTAAAAAAATAAACCATACAAAATAGAGAAGATTATGTTAAACAATAGTATAATGAGCTGATATATAGCAATGAAAATCCGCGCTATAATTGAAAAAATAAACAAACAGGCAAGCTGAAAACGCCGAAAGCACCAGCCCACTTAGTCTCTTTCAAAAATCCGGGGCTGGAATTTATTGATGTATTTATTGCCAGTTTACAGGAAATTTTAAAAATTGGGTTAATTGGTAAAACACCTACTGTGCGCCCTCCGTAACCTCGAAGACTGGAAAAAAACATAAAAAACTTCCTGACTTCAAAGGTACGAGACCATCGAAAGATATGTACAGTTATAGATCGAGCTGATGGTTTAGCTGAACAAAAAACTGCAGCTCGTTGAGTGACTTTAGTTCGGGACGCAGAGCGACGACACAGGAAAACAGTGTTCTCAGTCTTCGAGATTCTGTACCAGCGGAATAGTTGTCGGCGAGCAGTTGTTAGGTGTCGGCTGAAGAATTAGTTGCTTGCGGACCGCAGATTCACCACCATTATCCTCAGAATGAGGCCTTGCAGGGTTAAAAATCCACAAGCACCATCAAAGTGAAAGAGAGCTTCCACTGAGTCAGCACCCAAAATTCATGAAAGTAATCATTTATTTGGAAAACTAGTGATAGCTCACTTAAACAAATGATAGCTTTGCTGAGTTTTAATAATTCTGGGCTGCTTATTTCAGATTGTAATGGCGTTTACTGAAAGCCATCTACGGCATCTAACTGCGCGTGCCATGAGAAGAAATAAAAAGAAATTTTGAAGACTCGCGCGCCGAGAGTGATCGAGCTGCCTTATGGCACTGAGGGCATAAGGTCCGGCCGTTTAAAAGTGCAAACAGTAAAAATAATTCCTACTGTAATCTGTGAAGCCACAAGAGATTGAGGTTAATAAGTACACAACGTTGTTGGTAGGCTAAGTTTTGGTGCTCTGAATAGAAAACTCTGTAAGTAAAGAAGTGCTGGACTGATTTTATATTCTTCCTTTCAGTAACGCGCAGAAGGCTAAATAGGAGCGAGCAGTATTCAAAACAAGGTCTCACGTACAAATTATAAAGACTATTTCTAACCTTGATGGTCTTAAAATGTCCGAGAATAAATCTGGTAGTTTGGCGTGCTTTCGAGACAGTCAGGACACAGTGCTCTGACAGATTGACACTATTAGAAAATGTTATGTCCAGATCCTTAATAACTCCTGGCACATGTAGATCGTGACTGCCTATGCTTAGTTCAGGCCGACTATGGTCGCCAATAACCATAACAGAACAGATCCTTTTTATGAGCTCAAGCACGATGTTGGGATCTGCTGGTTTATATGGATAAGTGACTTTCAAGTTATCAGCATACGTAAGAGGTCTACCTTGTATTAGACTAGGCGGCAAAATTTTAGCATAAGCGTTAATTTGTACAGCAATTTAAAAGAGAATGGGCTGTTTTCGAAAGTAAATTTAAAACAAAAAAATATGAATTTATCTTGATTCAATAAAAACGAATAATTGATTCCAAAAGGATATATTATTAATATGCATTGTAATTGGTGTAATAGTAAGGTAATAAATAGAGATAAGAACAAAAGACAATGCAAAGGGCCTACAACATATTAATTATCGGCCAGTGAATATAACAAAAAGGTAAAGATCAAAACCTCAAGGCAATTTAATGGCTTTTGTGAGGAAATATTCAGCTTTATTAATTCAGACAATATGATATTAAAATGTCAATACCTAGGATTTCTAGCACAGTTTCTGAAACGTCGCTTTTGATGGAATCTGCGGCAAGAGGTATTAAAGAAACACTGTCAATAGTAACTAAATATTTCGTTGTGAAGGCTAAAATGGCGTTTATCGAAATTGCATTGAGAATTCCTATTCTTATAAACCTCGGCAACCAGCTATTACCTGCCCGAAATTTGGATAGCTCCCAAATTTAAGTCCGGACGCTTTGAGCATGGCCGAACATAGCCATCCAAGTTTCCATTTATCAGCACTTCTTTTTGTTCCAGTTTTAGTACAGATGCAACTGTCAGCGAGGATGCTAGTCTAAACTCGAAAGCAAAACGGATGTGTATGTCACGTATCCTGATCGGCGAACTGCCTTTCCACGTAAATGCATAAATTTTAAAAATGAGGTTATAATTGGAAAAAATGAGCTGTATTCGTGATTGCTTCGATTGCTGATACAGAATACTTGACAGGCCAGATAAAACAGGGAGCTGCGCTTGGATCGCGCTAGATGTATCTTTAAAATTCCACTTTTTTAAGGGTAATTGGTGCGCGAAAAGGCATGAGGAAAAATAATTTGAATAACTTGGGCTGAACTCTTAGTTGGTAGGCTGGATAGCAGTTTAGTAAGTCTTCATCCAATCTGGTACAAAGTACTAACTTTGGATAGGGTCGGACGTGAAGTGTTGAGGAGCTCTGGACGTAGACTATCGTTGAGAGTCTTGCGGTCAGCCCGATAGCAGAATTATGTTTTCATACTGGCGGTTTCATATAAGCAACGGTTATATCTTCACTATCTTTTCATTGTAACCGCTAGCCATTTTTAATTAAACGAGCAAGCATACGAGTTGATGTACTATCAGTATGTTTTGGCTAGTAAGGGTTCCAAGGCGGGGCCATTTATAGCCGGTGTACCTATCGAGACATTTTACGCAGAGGTGCGTTCAATAGATGACGTCGTTTATTCAAAATACCACTACATGCAAGGAAGAAACTGGCTTTTGGGCGTTTCAAATGCCAAACTGAAGTATTTCCCGATTAATCGCTTCAGGGTTTCATCGCACATATAGCAAGGAGCAGAAGGTCCTCTGTGCAACCAGCTCCCCGCCCTTAGGACTGAGAATTTAAGCCTCACCCCGACGTGAAGAATTTTTTGACAAAATTTATTTATTATCAAGCAAACTGGAGGCACAGTTATAAATAAACCAGCTCAAATTTGTACAAACCGTTTCTGCTGATATATCAAGAGTCGCTTAATTTTGACTTTGAAAATGGAGATATGACAAGTAGAATTACACCTGGCCTGTGTTTTACGTTTCCATCTGAATTCAATTAAGCGATTTTATTATAATACTTCGCAAACACTTATATAGAAATTAAATTGGCGCCACTATTTATTATTGAATGAGATTAGATTTCTGAAAGAAAGGCAAGCCTACGGATGGAATAGTGAATTTTAACCAAAAACTCATTAACGTATGCAATCAATCGCTTATTTATTCAAACAACTGGCATTTAGTGCATTCCAGTCGTCCTTAGTTAGGCAAATTATACATTTTCGGTATCAGATAGTTAGATTTCACGGATTTTCGGATAGAGCGCTTCAGGGGTCCGGAAAGACTGTTCTGAAAGTTAAATATGAGCAGTTGATTTTGAAAATTAGATAGCCTTAGTAAAATTTTCCATGATTTGTTTGGACAGCTAATTAGCTCTGAGTGAACGTGTATCATCATGTAGCACACTGCATTTACGTATTCATTCGTCGTAAACTGAAAGTGTGATGGTCCTTAGGAAATTATTTGTGCCAAATGAATGTAAATTAGGTGTTTGTATTTGACAGAGAAAGAGCTTTTAACTAAAGTTCTGCGAGTGCTGCAAACAAATTTGCAAAATTTCTAAATGTTTAAATATTTGTCCCATATCAGCGGGAACACATTTACAAAAACTTATCAATAATAATGAGCAACCTTAGGCATATTGCATAAGACATATTTAGCACTTGAAAGAACTATGAGAAGTACTAAGTATTTGTTAAAAAAAATGAAATTTTCTCAATAATTCCCAGCTTGTTGAGACGTCACAAATAACTTTAAATTAGAACAATCAATTTAAATAGTTTGTTATAGATAAAACTTAAAGCATCACTTTCTTTATACAATTAGAACTTGCCTTCAGTTAAAATATTTTGTCAATGTATGAATGATTAGAAACGTAGTTATTGAATATCGTTGAATAAATTTTATCTTTATTCCGGTAGTTTTCGGTGTATTAATTGATCAATTAACTAAGTGTCCGTTTGTTTGACGTTTACCAAAACCTTGTAAACAAGATATAGCTACACAACATTTACCGAAAAACGAGCTTTTGCATATTATTTCCTATGCAGATGACTGTGTTGGTACAATGTTGAAATGCTATAAAACAGCAAACCACATTTTCGAGCATACATGTTTGCTAGGTACCACGCATATTGTTATTTATAAGATTAATAAAAAAAATTTCATGATAGGTTACCTCTTTTAAAAGTACTTGAATTGGATATTTAGCTGCCGAAATTCTGCGCATAATAACTATTGCTAAGATAATTTCACGGGAAAATAGGGGATTTTTGAAAATTTCTTTAATTTACCTGAAGAAAAACGATTTACTTTGACTGGATTTTAAAAAACACAATTTTCTCTCTTCATAACGTATTATTTTTCGCTTAAGGAGATTTATTTCAAGATCCCTAAGAAACGTGCGAATGAAGAAAAAGCAGGCAACTTAAATGGCAATTTTTTGAAATACTTATTATTCTTCTGTCTGTTCCGTTTCCAAATTATGCTTGAGCGGAGCCTATTGTTTACAAAAATGGTATATTTTTATCCGACTGGCACACAAGAAGGCCTTCTTTACTTACCCTTCGCGGTAATATGCATGGCAAGAATTGGTTATGCGCAAGTTCAGGAGTGAGATTTAAACAAAACATGACAAAACATTTTTACTGCATTTTGTGCAAAAAAATTCACAAAATAGCTAAATATAAGTTAAAAACGCTTATCACTGCTTGTTTTAGAAAATAAATGCGATTCGTTAAACTTCGCTTTAGTTCCATTTGATGGATTTCGCACATATTTTTTAGTACTGGAAGAGATTATTATTCCACTTTCTTTTACTAATTAGGGAATTCTTCCACAGCACAATGTATAAAAGAAGAACTTTTTGTCCTGTTTTTTCTCATAGCATACAGAATTCCGTTTATATAAACATATCGTAGATTGCATATCTGATGCAAGGTTGGAAATTGGAGGGTTTAACGCACATTCGAGGCTGTTTATTTAGTTCATTGGGTTGAATTGGGTCGCAAAATGTTGTTAACGTAAGTTTAATTACGTTTAGGTCAGAATATTGGAAGAAAATAGAGGCAAAAATGGTTGAAATCCAGCGTTTTTTGATATCTTAGGAATTTCCTATGCTATTAAACGGTGCGGAAATGTTCTTCTTGTGTTTGCATGTTGCACTATAAAGGAACATTAATGAAGAGTAGACATTTTTTAGTATATCTGTTTACAAAACGGAAAAATTGTGTTTTGCATCCATGAAATTGAGGTAAGTGTAATTAGGAGATTGTGCATTACTTTTGGAAGAAGAAGAGCGAAATAAGTTTTTTATTTTATACATTGCAAATCTGCCAAATTATGTGCCATAAAATTGAGTAATAAACAGACACAAAGACAGCTGCATGAGAAAAAATGTTTAAAAGCTGGTTATTTATGTCAAATGCTGAGATCGGGTTGGGCGTTTAGTAATCACGCATAATAATCCCAGTTTAGTTCCATTCACGGTAGGGTATCAGTGTTTGAACGAGCTGGACTTTAAAAATAACAAGGGTGACGTATGATATTCTAATTGTTCATTTTTGATGCTTTTTTCGATATCAAACATATTTTTTAGCAAACTTATATGAAAATATTCCTTCCTTCACTCTTTTTTAGCATATAACGTCTCCTTCAGATTAAATATTTGCCAAAATGATTTCGTTTGGTTTCAAAAAAATGCTTCTTATGATGAGATTTTTAGCCTGTGAGACGGCTATTCAGACAGTATTTTATGTATTGAGGCGAATGTTCGCATTTTAGGACCGTGTATATTTTGAGAAGAATAAGAAGAAGAAGAAGGATGATGATGATGATGATCGAACGCTGGAATCCTTATTTCATTAGGCTGAGCTTTCGAGTTTCTGCATGAGTCGTTCGTCAGAGATGGGAAAAGCAGCAACAAATGAGGTGGCTAGTTCTGGCATTTGCACAGAACAGCCTAAATTTGAACGGGCAGAAAATCTATAATTTTGGGGTTTATCCGTTGACTTGCTACTGTGGACTTTATCAGCATGTTTTAGTGGGCGAGATCGACGTGTTGGGTGGGAATATTTACAGAAATAAAATCATCAACGTAAACAAACAATATTCTATAGGGGAAAGGTCAATCATAAGTCAAAGGAAAGGGGGGAGGGAGGGAGGGACAGGACCACCAGTGCCATGAGTCTGCAGATAGCTGCGCAGGGCAACATACGAGGGCGCCAGCTCGATACATCGGTTAACTGAGTTATCATCCGACGCCCAGGCTTCAATAAGTTCTCGGCCCGTCTTGCTGCTGCGTGAACACTTATCCTCGCAGCTGCGAAGTAGAACTCGTCACCCAGAACTACCACCGTATGTGTTGCTGTTTTTTTCAATCTCTGACGGTGGACTCCTGCAGGAGCCTGAAAGCTCAGACTACTAAAATAATTATTCCAGTGTTCGATAATCCTTCTTCTCCTCAAAATATCTTTTGTGTTCATTTATTGTTGTTGCTTATGAACTGATGCACATTCCTCGCAAAACTGTTTAAACATTATGTACAGTGGGTACTCGGGTGATGGGTAGCCCCATATACAAGCATTTGAGGTAAATAGTGAGCCACTGGCAAAAAAATTAATTTCGATTGATAAGCTTCCACTCGATTAACGAGTTGTCAGCGCGTGTGTTTGCCTGGGTCTGCCCCTGATTCGTGTTCCCAGGACGTGGGTCTTCCGTCGTCTGCAGCCAATAAGTAAATTGATGCAGTTTGATTGGCTGCATTTCGTAAGATGAGCATTTTATATGATGAGTTCGGTACCGGAATGGATTAAACTCGTTAACCAAAGGTCCACTTTAGTTTGAAACCCTGGGTGAAAGTGTAATGGCAGGGCAGATCTACAAGAATCAGCAACTGGACATTTGTTTCACAATGGAAGGATAGTCTACCGTTAACCATAACAATTTGAAAAAAAAACAATTTTGCTACCAACTAGTTACAAAATACCATTTTCATGCATTCCTTTCATCATATCCTGAAGAGGAAGAAGAAGAAGAGACGATTTCTGACACCAAGGTGTATTTTGGCTGGTGTTTCAAAAGCGTGCTCGCTTCCATCATCAGAGCGTGGTGTCTGCACCCCTGTTCGCGTCAGATGAATGTGTCCGACCACTTGCCTTGCCTGATGCACCGATCGATTTTTGTGGCTGCTTGAATTGCTCGCGCTGTCACGGGCGTCACTCGCAAAAAACAATTTTGCTACCAACTTAGTGCAAAAAAAACATTTTCATGTATGCTTTGTTTAAGATAAATATGAACTTGTAAAGGTATCGAAAATAAATGAGAAACAAATTCATAATAATTTGCAGTCCGTTCTACCCAATTAAGCAGCTTCTTTTCAAAGCTGGTCCAAAAGCCGGCATCCTGACATCAATGGAATAGCCTTGGATCGAGCTGCTTAATCATTAGTAATACAGGTGTACGCAAGTTATCTTTTTGAAATCATAAATATTTCAAGATTTTGGTCTAGATAGCACATCTACTGTATGCATGTAATCAAACAAAACGGAGCGCGGAATCATACATTACAACCCTATCTGGATGTGAAGATAAAAAGGACATTTAGAGAGCGACTTCAGTGAGCAGCTTCGTGTTAAATAATCCCGGTTTCTTTTGCCAGCTGTCCCACGAAAAGTCATCTGCGGACCCAAACGAGACAGGTAATGTCCTTCCAATAAAGCTCGCTCAGAGAAGCGTGCGTCCATTTTTGTTATTTTAGTTCTGTTCTCTACTATCATGCGTCTATTTGCTCAGAAAATATGTATGTAGCGGCAGTATGGGGAAGTTGAGCACACACTTGATGTCGTCTGTTTGTTTTTTTCTGCCTTTTCAGTCACCCATACTCGCACCTTCCTTCCCCCCCTCCCCGCCGCAGCAACACGTGCGACTGCCCGCACGAGGCAGGCGGGCAGACGTGCGCACATGGCTAACAGATGCGCCGCGCGGTCGATGGTGGCGCGGTAGGCGGTCTTCCGTTTAGGGCTTCCACCTGCGTAGGGGCAAACTCGCTGCCCCTAGGCAAGCATGTGTGGCTGAGCCATTAGCAAAAACTCGTGGTTCGCCAGACCTCCGACCTTTTCGAAGGAGGATCGCCTACCGTAACTTACATCGGCAAAATGTTACGGGCATGCAGTTAATTAAAATATGTCAAAAGGAGATGCGTTACCTGCAGTAGTAGTAGTAGTAGTAGTAGTAGTAGTAGTAGTAGTAGTAATAGAAGTAGTATTAGTGCATGCAACACTGGTGATAGTGTAGGAAACCGTCGCCCAGAGCCACTGCGCTGACGCATGCTGCCTTGCGTGCGCTGAGATTTGCTCGCTGCCTACTATTACCCTTTTGCACGCTTGATGTCAACTCACCCCGTCTTCTCTTGTAGCTAATCGATAATCTAACCTCATTTGATAAGCGCCAGCCGATTGATTAATCATTGAGCAGCCTCAACTTGTCACATCCACACTTTTGCTCCTGTACGGCTGGCTATCGAACGCGGCGTCACTGTACAGCTTTTTGAGCAGTAAAGTTGTTCGAGGTCAATCAGTGTTCCCAGACTTGTTATTTGGGGATCCTTCTGGTGTTGAGATAGCAACTAGCTCTCAATCATAGCAATATTCATCTATCCACAGTGGCAGTAATATTGGTTGTGTGGACTGGTGCATTCGTGAAACGCATCGTACTGTTGGTGTTACGCATGAGTATGGTCTTCGTGATAGTTAAAGCAAAAATATTAAGATTGTTACTTTTAGTTGAATTGGCCGTTCCCAATATAGCCATAGCAGAATAATTAATATTTATATCATGAACAGTCACACTGATAAAAATAATAATGCTAAGGCGATTTGTGAGATCGTCTTTAACATCCAAACGTAGTTTTCGGTGTCACAACCGTGCGGAACTGGGCAGTCTTTTTTTCGAGCTTTTAATGTGACTGTTAACAACAGGCACTTTGAAAAGATGTGTGCGTGTTCGACCATCGATTTCGATTAAGTCCATCGAGTGCACCAACAGGTAACGGTGATAGTCTCAGGGGTATATAAGAGTGAAAGCGGATGTCGTTGGCGCCAACCGCAGTCTTTACCTTCACCTGGAGTCCAGAAGACCAGCTGGGACCCGGCGTTGGTCACCTGCTCCAATGCAAGCCAAAACACAACCTACTTAGTCTTAAGTGACGGTAGACTTTGCGCAGGTACTACCACACTACTGACCCTCAATCACCTTCAGTAGGTGTCAAGACAGGCTCAAGGAGGTCGAAACGCATACGGCTACTCCTATTTATACTATTACTAGCTAGCAATGTAGCTGCGCGTTAGTGGTACTGGCCCAACACTTACGCTTGCATTTTTCAGAGGGGAAAAATATTGAAGCCCATAGCCTCTTGATCTCAACAAGGAGTTTAAATCTAGGTCTAAACAATTCCGAGTAAGTACATGTTTTTGGTTCTAAGCACAGCAGCGCTTGCCCTGATTTCCACTCTATCAAATCTATCCATCAGGCTCTGTCCGTTTGTAGCAGGTTCAGACTGCGATACTGCTGCTAGATGTACATTCCTAGGCAAAATTGCTAATTGTAGTAATCACACTTACTAAGGCCACTAAATAGTACACTACAGTAGACGCCGTTGACCATGCTTTATTGACAAATGTGAAAGACTAATACTCCTACGCTAATCGGAATTTACTCCAGTTGTGATACTAATTATCGTGTAGTCTATTCTGAAATCATTTCAGTCAGGATAGGAAGCCGGCTTTTTAACAAGCTTCGTTCCGACTGACTACTAAAGTAGTATGCATTTTTCTCGTTGACTTTGACGGCCCTTATCGATTCAAATATATTTTATGGAAAACATGCACGATAAACGTATGTGTTGTACTTGTTTGATAGCAAATTACGCGTTCTTTAAATTTTATACTCAAAGAAGGGGTAGCTTTCGGTTTTAAATTAGCTGCTAATTATGAGCTTTTTTATGATTAATAGCTCTTCATCCATAGTAAATCATATCTGCCAATTTATTAGTGCTGCCTATACTGCATAAAATATATTCCAAATCTATTTCAGTATTTGATGGCTAGTAGCTGGCGCCTTCCTCAAACTGAAGGCGTAATTGTACATTTCCCTTAACAGGATTCATACAGAGCGCAGTTTTTGAAAATTGAATTCGAGTGTAGCATTCAATCTTTTCGAAAAATGTTCGGCAACTGGGTGACTTTTTTAAAACCGAAAGCTTCCCTTCCTTTCAGTATAAAATTTAAAGAATGCGTTATTTACTATCAAACAAGTACAACAAATAAGTTTATCGTGCATGTTTTCCATCACATATATTTGAATCGATAAAAGCAGTCAAAATCAATGATAAAAAGGCATACTACTTAAGTAGTCAGTTTTTACAATCGATTCGTTTTGCCAGGAGTCGGAACAAAGATCGTTAAAAAGCCGGCTTCCTATCCTGACTAAAAAGACTTCAGAATAGGCAACGTAATGATTACTATCACAACTGGAGTCAATTTCGATTAGCGAAAGAGTATTTGTCTTTCGCATATGTCGAAATATTGCATGATCAACGGCGTCTACTGTATAATACGGCCTTATGTACTTTTAAAGAAGTCGGCACCCAGTGTGAAATCCCAATCTGTATGGGGTAAAGTGATTAGATTACGTCTTAAGCAACGCGTTATTCAATAAAAGCACAAGTCCAACCATGCCGTCTACAGACTACCTATAGTCCTACTACAGTATCTAGCTGTAGCTTGCACTTTACAGAGCGTCTACTTCTATCCCCTCGATCCCAGCAGGAAGTGTGGATCTGGGTTTATGTAACGCCCAGTAACTGAATGTTTGAGGCCCAGAGTACACCATGGATTTCTTTGGTTTCCGCCCTTACACCTCTTTCCATCAAAGACTGTGTCCCATTTTACTAAGTTTGAACTAGAATACTGCTGCTAGGGGCAATATGCCACTGCTGTGGCTGCTAATTCTATAAATCATGCTTACAAAGACCAGTGGATGGTTTATTTTAGTACTATATTACCATAATTTTATCAATAGTTGATATGCAACTTATTATTGCAACAATTATAATATATGGGAATGGGAGCTAACACGCGCCCTAAACTTCTTCCGGGCTGATTTGAAAAACACCCGGGCAAGCCTTTACGTCCGGTAGGTAAGTGACATTGCCAACTTTGAACAAATAGGTATGTATAAACGCCAGAGAGGGTGCTTTGGATTGCAATATAATTCACCGACGTCTAAGTACCGCTGCAATTACGCAAGTAGTGGTAATGCTCAATGCTCAAAAGGGTTAAAATACTAATAAAAGCAGCGACTAGAATTTTTCCACCTGTTTAATCGTGCTCCTAAAATTCTTTCATCAATCCTCGTTAAAAATTTTATCAAAATACTGTTTTTACTTCATTAAAGAAACTGGGTCAAGGCAAGGAGGAGGCATTTAAGAGGAGGGAAGGCTAAAATGTGTTCTTATCAGTGACATCGACCAAAGTGTCATAAAATATTTGACAGTTTCTATGTCTAAGAGACCTTTTAGCAGATTAAACGCAAAAGGACAGCTAACAGCTTATCAATGTTTTGTAATATTTTACTTGTTTTGCTAACTTTTAGGGGAAGATACAGGAACCTTTGATGCAGGCCAAAATTGCATAATTTATTTGCGCAAATAAAATTCGAGAAAGCTAATCAACTGCAAGGGCAATTGGCGACCAGGGCTGCTGAATACTTGCCTCCTTGGCTCTTAAAACTGCCACGGTCATTCATTTCAAAACACATGTTAGACGGTGGTGCCTCCAGTGAAACCAACACATTTTTCCGAGTTCTTGTTCGAGCAGAACCGAACCAGACCTTGCGTTACGTGGAAGCATCCTACATATGGCGGGAGAAACCCCACCTATGTAAGCAGCCAGACTTTGCACTTAATCTTCAATTGCGTTGCCCACTTTTATTCTTGTCAATTTTCCTCCCTACTTCTCGTCCCAAGTTTAGAGTTGACATAATTATTGACATTTGCCACGTTAACCTGACCTTGCTATTATCGATTTTGTGAAAATTCAAAATTTCCAAATAAATTTCGAGAGCTTTTCACGAATAACGATTATTTCGTTATTCATGCAAAGAAAGGAAGCAGTTGATAAGCTCTCTCGAAATTTATTTGTGCAAATAAATTCTGCTGTTTTGGCCTGCATTTAATTTACAGCTGGAAAAAAATATTTTAAATCTTACTGTTACCCTGGTTTTGCAATGGGTAGTAAATGATCTGCCATTTGTTGTTTCTTTTAATATAATAAGATTAATATCCTTTGTTTTCGATAAATTCTCGTCAGGCCTTTACATTTATATGGTATGAATAAAGTATGGTGGTTGGTGGACAGATGAAGTGTTCTCGTTGTCACTGTGGGGAGGAGGGGTGAGGAAGGGGGGTGGGGGGAATGTTGGGGGAGTTGAGATCAACGTGTCAATGTCTAGATGGCCCGGCGTCCAGGACCGCCGATAAGGTGTGCGTGGCTGGGCTTGGGACTTGGTCGTCTCTGCGGGGGCCCGTTTCAGAGGCCTGTGGTCCGCTGTGGGTGTCCATGTTACCTTGTTTCGCCCATGGCAACTGGGGCGCCGTGACGAAATTCTTTTGGGCACATAGCAGCGGTCTGCGTAGCCTGATGGCGGCTGCCTCTGCCGTCGCCAAATGACGCTGTCCGAGGTGTTTTGAGTAGCTTGAAGGCACCTTGTAAATCACTCGGAAGGCCTCTTTGGCATCCACGCGATGGTTCGAGTCTACCAGGTGCGCTAAGATTGAACTGTTTACACCTTTAATTTGGCCCTTCCCTAACCATGCGGGTATGTGTTCCCTTACTCTTTTGGACAAGCGCCGGCTCGTGCGACCAATATATCCTGCCCCACAGGAACAGGTAAATGAATATATGCACATTGAGGTGGTCTGGGCTGGCAGTTTATCCTTAATCTCTCCGTATAGGATGGGAGTAGTCGAGAACAATACATGGGCGTTGGCTGCTGGGAAGGTAGTTGATACGGCTTTACTCAGGCGTCTTCTTAGTAGTTCGCTTGGTCCGTCCCCTTGAAATGGGACTCTGATGAAAATTCGTTTCTTTTCCACTGTTAATACTGAGGGCTTTGGCGGCCATTCAGCCATGCTTTTAGCGATAAATCGACAAGGATACCCATTTTGTCGAAACACGTTTTCAACTATCTTAAGCTCCTCCTCAATGCTATCAGTCGAGCAAATCTTCTTCGCCCTTTGCGTCAAACACCGTACTAAATTGCATTTGAAGTTCAACGGTACGAAACTAGCGAAATTGACGTATTGCCCGGACCACGTCTTCTTCCGATATACCCTACGTTGAATGCTCCCATCGGCTCTTTTACTCAGTAGTACATCAAGAAATGGAAGCGATCCAGATTGTTCTTCTTTTAGGGTAAATTTTACTGATTTGTGCGCCCGATTTACTGTATGCATTAGCGTTGATATGTTGGTTTGATATGATGCAACTGCAAATATGTCGTCTACGTACCATTTACAGTACGTTAGATTATTTATCTGGTGGCGGAGTTGCGTACTTCTAGTTTGCCCATGAATATATTTGCTAGAAGTGGACCCAGGGGCGAGCCCATAGCTACTCCTTCCAATTGTCTGTACAGGTTATTGTTAAATAGGAACTGTACATTCAAGGTGCATTTTAGCAATAATTCCTTCAGTGCAGTAACCGGCATTCCTATTTTCTGCTGAGTCAAGGTAATGAATTCACAGATGTAGTCTACTGTTTCTGTGACTGGCACAATCGTGAATAGGGACGAGACATCCAGTGAGAACATCATCATCCCGTTCAGGTCAAGGTCTTTCACGCCATCCACGAATTCGAAGGTGTCTCGGAGGCTGTGAGGTGCTATTTGACTCTGTATGGGTTTCAGCTTGTCTGCTAGCCATTTTGCTGTCGCATGGTATGGCGAGTTTCTCGTATCTAGGATGGGACGAACGGGCACGCCATCTTTGTGAATCTTAGGCAGCCCCTATAGTCGAGGTATGTGCGTGCCAACGGGACGAAGACGCTCTAAGTCATATTCGCTTATGACGCTGTTCTTTTGAAGCCTTTTCAGACAATCAGTCAGCTGGGTTTCAACCTCATCCGTGCGAACTTAATCCTTTTCTGTCTTGCTAAACTTTTGTTCGTCTGACAAAATGGATTGCATTTTCGCAATGTAGTCGGTTCTATCCATTAGAACAACGCCCGTTCCCTTATCTGGCCTCGTTATGAGGATCTCCTTGTTCTGTCGGAGCTGTCTTACTTTCTCCATGTGGGCTTTCGTCAGCAGACTCCGATGATTTTGGCCACTGTTTAAGTACTGATATGAACAGTTTACTAGGGTAGACTTAAAGTGCCGCATACTCTCCGCTGACACTGGCTGAAGGTCATGTGTTTGATTAAGCAAGTATTCAAACTGTGTTTCCAGCTCTAGCTGGTTTGGTTTCTGGCGGGGACAGCAAAATTTTGGACCCAATGATAAGACTTCTAGCGAGGTTTTATCAAAAGATACGGAGGAATAGTTGTGTACGTACCGACTTGGATCCTCAGGAAGCTTCGATTGTGGTCTGCATTCCTGCATACTACGAAGAAGAGAAGTTGTCTTGGCTTCTCCTCACTTTTCCCCGATGGACTGCACATAATTCTCGAATTCCAGTCTTTCATCTGCGTTTAGGTGGTCATGTATGGCTGCACGTTGAAAAAAGTGATGTCCCAGTTCTTCCATCTTAACGCGGACGCTTTCCAGTTCATTCTTGGCAAATCTTCTTAAGGTATCACTGGTGATAACCGTGCGACTTCTCCGCATTGCTCTCCAGTAGAAAGTTGGGTACTCGTTTATCTCGACGCATCTCTCGATAAAGCTGGCCCGTGAAATCGCCTCCACAAGTTTGGTGTTTATTCTTAGGTACCCATTGAGCGCGTTTAACACCGCGGGATCTTTGGTTTGTTTTAACTTTGCGAAAATTCCCATTGAAAATTTAAGAAGATAAATTGGCGAACATACGTTTGTTTTCGATAAATTCTCGTCAGGCCTTTACATTTATATTGTATGAATAAAGTATGGTGGTTGGTGGACAGATGAAGTGTTCTCGTTGACACTGTGGGGAGGAGGGGGGAGGTTGGGGGTGGGGGGAGTTTGGGGGAGTTGAGATCAAAGTGTCAATGTCTAAACGGCCCGGCGTCCAGCACCGCCGATAAGGTGTGCGTGGCTGGACTTGGGACTTGGTCGTCTCTGCGGGGGCCCGTTTCCGAGGCCTGTGGTCCGCTGTGGGTGGCCGTGTTACCTAGTTTCGGCCATGGCAACTGGGGTGCCGCGAGAAAATTCTTTTGGGCACATAGCAGCGGTCTGCGTAGCCTGGTGGCGGCCGCCTCTGCCGTCGCCAACAGACGCTGTCCGAGGAGTTTTGAGTAGCTTAAAGGCGCCTTGTAAATCACTCGGAAGGCCTCTTTGGCATCCACGCGATGGTTCGAATCCACCAGGTGCGCTAAGATTGAAATGTTTACACCTTTAAGTTGGCCCTTCCAAAAAATAAGGCGTCGGTAGTTCTTGAATGTTTATGTCAAAGCTGTCCATTCTTTTAGGGAGATGTTCCCTAATATGACCGCATGTGTCGATTTTGTAGACTTTTATAAGAAGATGACTTCATCACAATAAAAAGATACTTTTCCAAACTAAAAGTATGTGACTAACGTATTCTTGAGCCAATAGGAAACGTTCCTACATATGTTTCCTACCTAAAAATTGCTTGACAATAACCATCTGCTGCTGAGGGCTAAATTCCCGCATTTTGTTTCTAAGTACGGTCCGAGAGAACATTGATAAATGCTTTATGTGAATTGCCCTAACGGGTATATAATTGTATGTTTTAGTGTTCAACGAGCAAAATCCTCATCTTGTTTTATTGTAGACCGTTTTCGTCTAGGGTTCTTCCTTCTGGGCACTGTTTTCTAGTAAATAATTCTGGATACGGAGACTTTGCTCATAGGAAACATGTAAGCTAATGAATTCAATGGCAGCCTTTTGGCTGTCAATTTTTGAATGTGGATAAAATCAGCTTCAGATAGGAAATGATTTGACATTTTCACTGCACAACCCAACACCAAAAATTGAAAGTATGCCGCGCGTTTCCAATCACATATCAAATTCACGCTCATATTCATCGGAACGGTTGAACAATTGTTGCCATACAAATGTATTACGGCATTTTTGGCACAAGGCTTCACAGAACAGCAAAAATCAATTTTAAAACCAGAACTGTTCCTGTTTTCGAAAATAAATTTGATTCCCTAAACCCAAACTCTCTTGGATCTAAATGATTTCGGAAAACATTTTCCGGTTCTGGGAGGGGCATGTTTTATACCTTATTTACTTGTTTTAAATTACTCCATGGCATAATGCACATAAATAAATGTTTGGTTCTGCCGTAGGTAATAGCATAGAAAATGCCTTCGATATGAGACAACTCCAATTTTCGTGAAAATTATTGCCCATTTCGCTTAATAAACTTAAATAAATTGGTGAATTTCTTAACTAAAAGGCTTTTCGAGGATTAAGTGCACTTAATGGATCAAAAAACGACCAACTAAAATTTACTCACGAAAGTTGCGTGATTTTTAGCGCATACTGTATAAAAAGTAAGGCAGCTTATAGAGTAGTTCTACTTTCTAAACCTAACTTTGCGGTTCATCCTGGCGAGAGTATTGGTTCCAGTAGACTGTAGATGTCTGTCGGCAGATGACTTCGGAATTACCTTTTATTTGGTATGTTCTCTATGGTTGCCGTTGGATACCTGGATAATTTAATTAAAATGTTTATTTTTCTGGCTCACCATGGTTGCTAAATTTGTGCCCAATTTTTTGCTTATTAAACGATTCTCTACTACCAACATTATGCATAATCTCCCGATGGGTAATATTATAAAACAATTGTTTGTTTAAACCAGAGGAATGTATTCTATGACAAACATTAATATATGCAGTTGTTGTCAAATCAATGCCAAAGTTATTATGCTTTTGCGTTCGAATCACAGGTTATTCCCAGTTCCCTTGAAGTTTTTTCTAATCGTCCATTGGGCCAACTTAAAGTTGCCTATGATTAGTAATTTAACTGAGTTACAAAATAAAAACTCCACTTGCTCAGATTTTTATCTCTGAATTCTTACATTCCATGAAACCTCTCTATTGTTGCTCTAAACTGCTCCTACAAAAAGCCTTAGAACGCCTTCAATTTGGAACTTGAGACGGCTCTGTTTATATTTTTAACGGTAACAGGAAATAAGACCTGCTATTTCTCGATACTCGGGGCTCAAGCTAGTAATTGCTACAATTATTTGAAACTGTGACGCTTTGAAGTAATTCTTCTGGTTCTATGTGTCATTTTCCGGTCAAAATGCCTGTTTATCGCTAGCTGAAATGGTTGCCTGATGGACTGGAAGCTTTTTAATGTTTGTTCATACTTCTGAATGGCTATTTGTTTGCTGGAGCGAAAATTGACCTAGAAGGTCATCATATGATGTTTAATCACCTGCTGCTTACACCTATGTGGCGTGACAGCTTTTCATAAGCAGACCACCAACCACTCGCACTGCGTGACCGCACATCGAAATGGTTTGGTATCTTAAATCTGCCAACCGTTAAGCGAAGCGAAAGCAAAATTGTTTATCAGCGCAAATAGATAGTAAAGGGTAGTGGAAATTGTTAGTGACATTTCCTGCGCAAACACTGAAACATCGATCAAAATAAGGTGTTGCCAATAGAAGTTAATATGCCAGGTTCAGAAGATGATGCGTCCACTGGAACAAGGATTTAATTTGACTGCCCTTTTGGATTCTGTCGAAAGTCCTTACTCATAGGTAATGGAAGGATAATGTGGGACGTAGGCAAAGATGGGTAAGAGGCAGTCTTGTAGGATCGCTCGGATCCTACGTCTGTCTGCTAAAATTATGTGCGTCTCACCAACTCTGTATTAACCGACGGTACGTACGAAACACATTTCGGTAACGCATTACTGTCGAGAAACTTGTGCAGGAATCGAAGCTGCGCATAAGTAGAGGACTCTCTTTCTGCGCATGTCTCACATTATCCTGCACTTACCAAAGATTAAGGATTCTCGACGGAACCCGTACCATCAGGAAAATAAACTTTTTGTCCCAGTAATTGCATCTTCTACTTCTTTTGAAAATAATATGTCTTAGGGAATGCCGGTCAACTTGTCAATGTTAGATTTTCTTCAGGCCTTCGCTTTTTAGTCGCTCCAACCCATTACTAGAAGGTCAGAAGTTCATTCGAAAGCAACAAGCTCACGCATTTGCGAGGGATGGTTGCATTATCACCCACATAATAGCAAATTAGGTCTTCGGGACAAAATATTTGCATGGTTAGGCGTTTATGTGCAGCAGTCGTTAATAAAATTTATTGGAACTTTCATTAAAGCCAAAATGCAGTCCTTCTTCTTGCAAATAGCTTTGTTTGTTTTCTGGTATCTTGAACTTTCTTAAAGCAAATGACAGTTAAAAAAATTTAGTTCCTGAAATACTTTAAGGTATGGTTCCTAATATGTCCATATATGTAGAAAATATATCAACTGAATTTTGTAGTATGCCGAGAGAAATTGAGTCAAAGCATAACCCACATAAATGACATTAAAAGACATGAAATGGACTCATGAGAGGAGTTAAAGCCCTATCAGATTGCTAAATGATAAGTGCTGTCAAAAGTGGCAAGGGGCATATTTGTCATGAAATATTATCGATATTATCAGTTAGTGATTTTTAGCAGTTTAACATCCTCGTTAGCAAAAAGCATCACAGAAACTCTTACTGTGCAATGATATAGTCCACCGAGTATACGGTGGTTTACCATACGGACAGCAAATGCAGTAGCTAACAGTCTATACATGCGTGTTTCGCCTATCTTTGGTCACTGCCATCTGAAGGCAGGGAAGGCTTCTCGCTCGCTGGAAGTAGATCTTTATTCACCTGAGTTTTCGAACTCATCCTGGAGTCCGTTGTCATTTATGAAAGTGTGCACAAACTAGCAAAAGTTGCAGGTAGCAGAGGCTAATGAAGCAGCAGTGCCACCAGCCCGAATTTGACTGCGATGGGGGTGTCTATGTCGGCGTCGGCTCAATAAATCAATAAAGTGAATTAAAATCAGAGGCCCAGCTTTTTCATGCTTCTGGTGTGGGCAATTATCTTCGTAGCTGCAAATTTAAGCTCGTGACAGCCACTTTTGATAATCTGCCGTCACCTCGCCAGTTTATGCTCATCTATGCGAGATTCACACATGCGCCTAGTCCGCCCTGTGTAGTTTTGGTGGCATTTTAGGCTCCAGTGAATAAAGCTATACCTCTGGCGAATGAACAGCCCTCGCCTTTACTAATTTACCACCCACAAGGCATTAATAAACCATGAGATGAAGCCTGTCAACGGTGGGTCAAACAGTGCGTTTTTAGTCATCGCGCACTTTACAGAGGCTCACGTCATGTCAGGTGCTGACGTCATTGTCTGCGTTCCGGTTGATCTGAACGTACTAACGTCACTTAATGTGAAATCGAAAGAGGCTGTGAACGAAAATCATGTTTACATGTCCACTGTGCAATAAATTCAGTGTTTTTACAACTGTCATCGGGATTTGTGCTTTGGACATCTGCTAGATGATGCATGCACTTCCCAGACCTGTCTGAAAATTAGGCTGCAACCTTTCCGTCCATTGGGTTGACCCCTAGAGAAGCTCTCTCTTGTACATGTAGTCATCATAGATCATGCAACCTTCATGATGAACTTTGACTTTGTACTTAAGTGCATATTTATTAACACTATTTTTATTCATTCAGCTGATTGAATCCTGCGAAAGCCTTTTAGTTAGGAAAATCATCACTTTAGTTAGGTTTATTAAGAGAAATGGCCAATAATTTTGGGGAAATTGGGAGTATTCACACATCGAATGTATTTCCTATGCTATTACGAAAGAGAGAACAAAACTGCATGTTAATGTTGATAATACTATGAAGGAACTCCAAAATAAGTAAAATTGGTAAAGCAGATATCCTTTCCAGAATTGGAAAATTTTGTCCAAAAATGTGCAGATTCAAGTGAAGCCAAGTTAAAGGAATCACATTTATTTGCAGTAACATTGAAGATTTGTATTTTAAAAATTATGTTAAGATATCTTGTGACGTTTTTTGCACAAAAATGAAACAAAAATTGTAGCGAGATATTTTGTTTTAACGCACAAATTTTCTTGCGAATTTACAAAATGTCGAATATGATAACGCGATTTTAAAAAAAGAAGGCCATATTTAATGAAACGCTGTAGAAATATAGTTTTTTATACTATGCGTTCCCGTTTTGCGTTATTTGGAAACAGAGCAGACAAAAAAATAATAAGTATTTCAAAAAAGGGCTATGTATATGGCCAGTTTTTTTAATTTTCAAGCTATCAACCGATTGTGGAATTAATCCACTTATGCTGAGAACAATCCATTATGAAGAGAAAAGAAAGTTATTTCATCTCCAGTCAAAATGAAGCGTTTATCTTCAGGTTACTTAAACAATTTTCAAAATTCTCTAATTTCATGGCCACCTTGGAAAAAGTTAAGGTACGCAGAAGTTCGTCAGCCAATATCTAATCAGAGAACTTTCTAAGAGATAACCTTTTATGGACAGCTTTTTTATTAATCTTATGAATAGTAGTTTCGGAACTCCACTGTGGACATGATTCACTCGCGAAAATGTGCTTTGCTGTTTTAAAGCATTTATTTATATCAGCAACGTGGCCAAGTTCATTAAAACTCACATCGTAAAACACTTTTTTTGGTTAATGCTCTTTATATATATCTTCTTTTAAAGGTTTTTAAATAAACGTTGAAAAGATGCACAATATTTCGATTTATCAATGAAGACACTGAAAAAGAAGAAAATGATGACGTTATTCTTTCCATGACACCACTTAATACTTTTCCACTAACGTTAAAATGTACAAAATATTTTGACGAAAGAAAAGTTCTTTCTGTATAAAGAAAGTGGTTGCTTCACGTTTTCAACTTAATAAAATATTTTAATTTATTGTTCTAATTTATAGCTCATTTTGTATCTATAGAACCTCGGGATAATGGAGAAAATTTTATTTTTCTTTACAAACACTAAGTACGTCCTATTATTTTTAAGTTTTCCTGAATGCATTCACAGTGGTATGCAAGTAATGGTCGAACTTTTACAAATTTATGAAAGTTGCCATCAAAAAATATGTGCTCGAACCTCAAGAGCACTCCGTTTGGTTATCATGGCTCGGCAGGGACACAAAACTCCTGACCAATTATTTCAAGGTAACGACAAAAAATACAATATTGTAGCTACTGACCTGTGCAGTAGACTCCCTATTTCATGAAACAAAACCCGGAATTCTGAAGTGCATTTTCGATTTAAACATATAAACTACGCATGGTTTAAAAAGTGACAATCTTAGAGCTTAATTTCAATAAATTTTAGTCAAGCGTGGATGCCCGCTTTTTAACGAGCTACTTGCTGATCGCTAAGTAAAAGTACAGTTCTGCGAGTGCTGCAAGCAAATTTCTTAAATTTGTAAATGTTTGGTTATTCCTCCCATACCAGCGGGAATGCATTTACGAAAACTTATAAATAATAATGAGCAACATTAGGCATATTAAGAACTATAAGAGAACTATAAGAAGTACTAAGTGTTTGTTAACAAAATATAATTTTTCGATAATTCCCAGGTTATGGAGACATCAAAAATAGCTATAAATAAGAACAATCAATTTAAATAGTTTTTTATGTATAAAACTAAAAGCAACAACTATTCCCTTTACAAAAAGAACTTGCCTTCAGTCAAAATATTTTGAATATGTGGGAATAATATGTTACGTAGTTGTTGAATATCATTGAATAATTTGTCTCCTAATTTCGGAAATATTTGCTGCATTCATTGATCAGTTTACTAGTCGTTCGTTTGTATAACGTTTGCATCAAACACTAAAATAAGATATAACTAAGAAGCATTTACCGCAAAAACGAGCTTTTTTGATATTATTTCCTATGCAGATGGCCATTTTGTTCAAATGTGGAAATGTTTCAAAACAGCAAACCACATTTTCGAGCATACAACATGTCTCCTTGATATCACGCACATTGTTAATTGCACGATTTATAAAAAAGTTTCTATTATAGGTTACCTTTTTAAAAAGTGCTTCTATTGGATATTTAGCTGACGAACTTCTGTGTATACTAACGTTTTTAAAGGTAATATCACAGTGAAATTGGACACTTTTGACAATTTCCCTAATTTACCTGAAGAAAAATGATGAAATTTGACTGGAGATGAAAGAACATACTTTCTCTTTATAGCGGATTACTTTCCGCTTAAAGGTATTTATTCCGCGATCCGTAAAAATTGTGCGAGTGCAAAATACGCTGGATCGGAACGTATTGTTTGCGAAAATAGTATGCTTACCTGAATTACATATAAGAAGACCTTCTTTAATTCCCCTACACAATAACATGCATGGCAAGATTTGCGTATGTGCAAGGTCAGAGGTGAGTTTTGGACGAATGGCGCCGAAATTGTTTTACTGCATTTTGTGCAAAAGACAACACAGAATAGCTCAATATATTTTTTAAACTTCTATGGCTGCTTTTTTCTGAACATTAATGTGATTCCTTTAACTTCACTTTAGTTCAATTTGATTAACTTCGCATAACATTTTTCAGTACTGAAAGGGATTATTCTACCTTTTTTACTAATTATGGAAGTCTTCCAAAGCACAATGTATATTAATCGAAAGTTTCGTCCTGTCTTTCCTTATAGCATACGGAATTCCTTTTATATAAACAAACTCATGATTTAGCAAATATAAGGGCCTATTTCCCCCAATAGCTTAAAATAAGAGAGCAGTATTCCAAACCGAAGCCCTTATTATTAAATCCACTCAGTTGATCAAAATAACCTCTCCAGATATAGGCTTAATTATTCAGTTAAATTTCGTCCTTTAATTCGTTTGCAGGATTCGCAGAACTATATACCATAAAATGAATCGATTTAAGTTATATGTATTTTGTGTCTTTAAAGATTGAAATGTATTTTTTGGCAAACATGTAGGAAAAAAATATTCCTTCTACACGTTTGGTAACACATTATGCCTTCTTTAATTTTTTTAACTTAAAAAAATGAATCTTATAGTTTAAAAAATGGCAAATTATGATTTTTTTTAAATTTTCAGGTTTTCGTTTATAGAACATCGTATCCGTCAATTTTTAACGCTGCCTTAACTGTATAATGCATGCTCTATATCTATTGCAACATTTAATGGGAACTATGTGAGATCTTCGTCAAGCTGTAGGCGAAAACGTCCTTTTTCTTGAACAGGATGTACGCAGAGCGCAGTTTGTAAGTTTTAAATTCCAGTATAGCAGTCAGTTGGTTTCAAAATTTATCAGCAATTACGAAACCTTTTTCAAGTCAAAAGATACACTCTCTTTAAGTATACAATTTAAGGCGTAATTTGCTACCAAGCGATTGCAAGAAATATTTTTTCCCGCAGGTTTTCCATGAAATACATTTGAATCTATACACGCACTCAAAATCAATAACAAAAAGGCATGCTACTTAAGTAGCTACTTTTATAGTGCACACTTTTACTTAGCGATCAGAAAGTAGCTCGTTAAAAAGCGGGCATCCACACGTGACTAACATGTGTTGAGATTAAGCTGTACGATTGTCATTTTTAAAACCATACGTTATTAATATGTTTGAATCGAAAACACATTTCAGAATTCTCGGTGACGTTTCTCGAGATAGGGAATCAACTGTTAATTTCAAGTTTTGTAAACTGTCTGACGCCGGTGACCAAAGCTATCCGTGTTTGTACATAGTGTGATGTTGCTTATAAATTGTCATGCACATGATGCTCTACAGATTTTTTATGCCATGTGCTCTCTCTCCATCTGGTGACCTTGGTTAGAATAAAACCATGTAAAGGGGAATAACAAACGAAAAATGCAGACACAACCACAATTTTAGGGCTCGGGCGTCTAAGGATACTTCAGGGAAATTTGTGTTGACCCACTTTAATTTCAATTGAATGATATGACTCGATGCACAGCATCAGACGTGATCAACTGGGCAACAATTGGAAGGAAAACTTAGGTGAAATAGAACCCCTATATAAGGTGAACATAAATTACCAAATTTCGATTCAGTTTTTCATTAAAATGAGGTTTGCTGACGTTAACTAGATTGGTTTTTCTCCTTTGAACAATTCTGGCAGTAACTTGTCGTAAGGTGACTTGATAGGTAACAAAGTAAGCAGTTCTCATCTTTTTACGCTGAAAGGCGCAGCCACCTGTGTTCTACGTTCCGGCTTCGACTAGTTATTTGTGAAGCCCAACTTATCCGTGTCATATTGCTACTCTACTATGGGTAAGATGAAGAAATGTTTCCACGTTGCGAATTCGAAGACCTTTATCTCTTTGTTCTACACCTAGTCTGATTATTCAATAGCTATTCTGTTGGGTTATAGGCAAATTAACTTACGGTTTTTTTCTTTCTGGATGCCAATTTGACTTTACTGGTGGATGTATCATATTTATGAGGCAGAAATGTCATTTTCAGCATTAAATACCGCACATTTTCATTCTCACCCAAATTAGAACTTCATTCCGCATTTTAAACAACAAAACGTCGAAAGGCATTAGAAATTCTAAATGTACTTTTCGTGACAGGGAAAACAATGAAATGCATGCGCTGAAGGCAAGATCTTTAGTTTAGATAACATTGCGCTTGGGCAAAATATTTCCTTAAAGTTCCTGTAGGCAAGTGTGCAGTTCCTTTTTGGATACATTATCATATTGAGAAGTAGCAAGAGAGATGGACTTTATGTTCGCATAAAACTTGTTTTAGCAAAACACAATTCTTTTGAATGGCTCCTTCCACCCGGTTTTGCAAATCCATGCTCATTATCTAGAACAAGTAGATTTGGCCAATTTTCTTTAGCAACACTTACCTTTGGCGTCCATTTTTAGCTTTGGAAAGTAACATCTGCGTTTCACTGATTTCCCCATACCGTTTAAAGTTACTCTGAACCACTGGAAGCAGGAGGAGCTGAGAATTAATTGAAGCCTGGTCCATGGTCAGGAACTCAGTCAGCTGATGTATCAAAATTGCGCCGGTGTACGGTCACGTTCAGACGTCCGTCACTGACAATTAATTGGCGCACCTCCTCTGTAATTGCCTTTACTTCCGTTGCTGACATCCTGACGACCTTTGACAGTCCTGACCGTTAATTAACGTAAAGCCCTATAAGTTCCTTCCTTCTTCTTTCTTACCCCTCACGACCTGAAGATCACTGGCAGTTGATTGGCGTACAACCACTATAATTAACCCCTTTTTGTTGTTGTTTCTTAATTCTAATTATGGAATCCTGTCAGAGTTCGAAAGCTAAGGACAGTTAACAAATTGCTACGGTGCTCGACAATCCTTCTTCCTTATTCATAACTTGAACCTCTTTAAATAGATTAATTATAGGACGCACGCAAGTTTGAGATTACGGAATTTTTAGGAAAAAAAAGATTGACGTTCGTATTTGAAAAAGCCCTCGAACTTATAACGCACATTCTGTCAATGCAATTTTCAGAATAAATTTTCTACGAATAAGTACGCTAAACAAAGTCGCTTCTGTAAAGATACCATGGAATATCAATTTAATCAAAATGCGATAAGAAAATGTCTCCAAAAACTGAATGTTCATGAATACTCAAAAGTTACCCCAAATGATAGCATATTTTGCCTCAATGCTATATATACGTTTATAATTCAGGATAATTTAAAATGCATGAAAGAGCTTCTGGTAGAAAGCCAAGCATATTTTTTCATGTTATTGTCTAAGATATTCGGCCACGCTCAGTGGGAGTGAATTGTGCAAAATTAATTGCCTGTATTTTAACTTGAAATCACCGATTTCGATAATTTTTCCGAATCCGGATCCAACAGCTGGGAATCGACATCCCCTTTATCATCAATTCACAGAGATAATATTCAGCAGCAAAGAGTTTGCAGTTCCCAGGTTACCAACAACAGGCCTCTCGGCATTTGCTTCAACTCACCCTTAGCAAAAAATAATAATTTTGGCTGTTGCGCAATTTCGAGTTTTTCGAGGTGCTTAAGTGGAAGATATTGCGCTTGTACTTTGTTTTACTGTTTTGTTTACACATTTTAGCCAAACAGAAATAAAATGAGCATCTGCTTCCATCTGCAGGTCAAAGCATATGTCGGAATAGGGTGTGTGCTTGTGAAATCACCCAACAGGTGGTTTATGATAACGTCCCCGATATCTTTCTCCACCGGATCTAGAGCAAATGGTCATCCGGTTTTCGAAGTGACTGCTCCAGGGTAGTAAAAGTGCAAAGGGCGCTAAGCTCGCTTCCAGGCTTTCTAGGCATTTTACTTTTGCAATAAATATAAGCACAAATTCAGGGATTTTAGTTATTATAATTATTGAAGTAGCATAAAAATCTGGAGGGTGTGATTATGGAAGTGACAGTCCTATAACATGAGGACTTTTGACTACTAGGCTGCTGTTTTTCTATTCTAATGATTTGCACCAATTTTCTTAAACAGTAGAAGTTTAATGTAACTCTCAGAACAGCACGTGAAAACCCTATCCGTCTTGAATACGGGACTGGTGGTTTAAGAGGTTATACGGGTAGGACATACCAGGCAAAATTTAAAAGTAATTAAAAAAAAGATAGTATTATAATAGAAAATAATCGGAATCATTATTTTAATTACCAAATATAGGCGCGTGACAATTAAACTGAGAAAAACAACCAATAGGAAACAAAATATGCCCAGTTAGATACAATTATATTTGCATACAATGGGGAATCTATGTCGATTCCATATCCAATAGAGCCGCAAATGGATGTAATCGTAGTTTGAATTTACGTCATTGGGACGACGAGAAAAGATTGATCACGATTATGCAATTTTCTCTACATTAATACCTATGCATTTCCTTATGCAGAACCTTTATATTAACTTTCATCCTAAACCTAATACTAACCCTAACCGCAAGACACATGCTTGAATCTAAGCGTATTTAAGGTGCACTACAAATCATACCAAAATGCCAAAATGGCCTAATTAGGTTTGTGTGAAGAGTCATTCTTACGTCGGGAAGAACGTGTCGCACTAAGCAGCTATATTTGCTAGCGGGGTCGGCGTACTAAAATTTCCATGTCAAAATGCCTACCTACTACATCTAAGTACAGTAGGTTACCTAACTTATGAAATACACGGATTTTTACAAATAACTCACTGTTGATTAAACGCAGCCCAGGCTGCGGCCTACAAACTCTTACAGCAATTAAGTAATGGTCATTCGTCATAATAGGGCATATTGTGATTTATGTTGGGATTTGAACACTGTATAAACAGCAAAATTTAATGGATC
>JAYGXS010000001.1:103166378-103201010 GCA_036362985.1 Ligula intestinalis | reverse complement strand
GATAAAACGAACGTTAATCACCTTGCTCAGTTGACTGACATAACTGAGATCTCAGGGGGAGTCTCCGAGTCCTTTTACTGCAATCAACAGGCTTTCTCAACTTGCAACAATTATTTTGTCACTGTGTGCTTGTTTTACTTATTTTTTCGATCGCTGCTTATACTCAACACTATGCTTCGCATGACAAGGTTTTCAAAAGAGTGCTTATGCGCTAGATCAAGCATGAAGTCAATTGGGAAAATCATGTCGATTGGGGAAAGGAGGCAAAACCGCAGAAACAGGAGTTTATTCACCTAACATGTTTCGCATTCTCATTTAAATCCGTCACCAGGGCAGTCGCAGATTAGTAAATAATTAACTAATGTTTATTAAAATACCTTTTAATTTTCCTTATGCGATAAATATAAAGACTATATTTCACTGTTTTACCAACGCTTACCTTAAAAATTTATTCTTTTCAGATCAAAGCACAGCTGTCGATGCAAGCAGTAGGATTGAAGAACATTTTGGGTGAAAATTAAATGCCTCATTGTTAAAGGGAGAATTTCAGTTGAGCGACTGTTGCCAATCTCATGGTGAATCGTTTTTTGATTTGGATGGTCCCGTTAAGATGTCAAGATCGATTAATTTGAAAAAAATGAAGAGATTATTCTATGAAGTGCTTTTGTGCAGCACATCTGCACGAAAATCGCTTATCAGGGTCACCGCTTGAACCACGATATTAGTAAAAGAATGACCCATTAGCTTTAATACAGAAGTTTCCTTCTTCAACGATTTCCCCAAGGCTTCACATGAAAGACTATCTCTGCAAGTTAATATACATAAGACAGGCCATAGGGCCATCCAAAATAGTAGTTTTATTAACTCTATTGATGATATGTCATACCACACCGAAATTTCTAATAAACCATTACTCTTTTACTATAAAATATGTAGACCCTGAACCTCACAGTATGTTCATTTATGGTTATCTTGATCAACCTTTGTTGGAAAGTATAAATCTTGTACACCTACTGCTCTACCGCCTTCTCTCAGTGAAAAATACCTGCATGAATAGCACGGCACTCTTTGGCTTCACAGTAAATTGAATAGCCTGTTTTTGAATTTGCGTGCCACGATTCACGAGTTGCAGAGACTTTCTAAAAATGCGGTGTCAATTTATTCATTCCTTTTCTTGCTTTCTGGTACTCATTTATGCCATTTGTCCTCCAGAACGTTTTAGCCAGAATGCTTTACATAACCTCATTGCCTTTAAACATACCTGTACTGGGAGTGATAGATACTCAAGTGGTTTGTTCTGCATGACATTGCCTCCCAATATTATTTCGTAATTTATCCCCATTTCCAAACCTATTGTATCATATTAACATGACTTTTTTCCAGCCCAAAACTTAGTGCAAGTATCAGTGTGAGTATAAGTTTGTTTTATCTAAAAAGAAAAAAACCATTAATGTTACTATAATATATTAAATGTTTGTTTACATTAGCGGAACACCTGTTTATACCAGAGGAATAACCACTGCGTCCGCGAATGTTGAAACTATGTAATAACATGTCGCTACATTCATAATGAGCGCACATATTTATCATGAAACTAAGGTTGCGAATGAACCTTTTCCGCTTTTCTATTTGCCTTATTTTACAAATTTGTTTATTTTGACACCATTTGGGAGAAGTTTTTAATTGTTACTAATTTATAGCTGGAGACTGCTCAAGCACACATGCTACTGACATCTACAAATAGTTCCAATTACGCGACTTCAATCAAACATTTTTGATAACTAACGACTGCTGTTGTTTTATTCAAGCAAAGCACTTTGCTGTTGGGTTTTTAAAATAAAACTTCTTTAAAGTTAGCGTCCACACTGTTAACGTGCATTACTTAGTAAACATAATGAATATGTTTTTACACAAAATCAATCAGAACTATACTGATTTCCCTCCACCAAACATGTACAGTTCTGCAAGTGCAGCAAGCAACTTTCCTAAATTTTTAAATGTTTGATTATTTCTCCCATACCACCGGGAAAGCATTTACGACAACGTATAAATAATAATGAGCAACATAAGGCATATTAACTATGAAATAACTATGAAAAGTACTAAGTGTTTGTTTAAAAAAATTTCTTGATAATTCCCAGCTTGTTGAGACGTCCAAAATAGCTGTAAATTGAACAATAAATTTAAATAGTTTGTTGAGTAGAAAACTTCAAGCAACCACTTTCTTTATACATAAAGAATTTTTCTTCAGTCAAAATATTTTGTGCATATGGTTATTTGTCCTTACCTATAGATTAAATATCACGGAATAAAGTCTCTCTTCATTTTTCTTAATTTACGTGCATTTATTCATACGTTTACTTATTTTTCGTTTGTTCGACGCTTACATCAAACCCTTTAAAATGAGATCTAACTTAACAGCATTTACCAAAAAAATGAGTTTTCGGCTATTATTTCCTATGCAGGTGGCCATGTTGTTCAAATTAAGAAATGCTTCAAAATAGCGAACAAAATTTTTGAGCATGCAACACGTCTACTAGATACCATGCATATTGTTAATCCTACAATTAATAAAAAAAGTTTCCATAAAAGGTTATCTCTTTAAAAAGTGCTTTTATTGGATGGTTAGCTGACGACCTTTTCCGTTTACAGTAGCCGCCAATTCCTGAGCCCACGGCTAATAAGCTCAGCCATGTAATTAGCCCAAATCGGCTTGGGGCAGAATTTTACAGAGCGAAATCCGCTGGCTAATAGGCCCAGTCGCCGGCTAATAAGCCCAGTCGCCGGCTACAAAGCCCAGTTAGCCAACATGATAAAGTAAAATTCTCTTCTCTCAGCGTGCGCAACTCTTTACCTGTCGCAAATATTTTTTTGTTTTTTTTATTACGTAAAATACAGACAAATAGCATTCTTTTCTTGTACATAACCAAGCCCTACACATAATATAGTGCGTATGTAATTTATAGTGCCTATCCTGCATTTGCATTTCAAAAACAAGGACTCTCCGCTTAATGCGCCCACCGCTTATTTAGCCCAATTTGGTCTGGGTCCGAGGTGGGCTTAATAGCCAGCGACTACTGTATTTGCCTAATGATGAATAAATCGGCTAAATCGGATAATAGCCGACGACAACTCAATTAAATTTTTCAAAGATAATCTCACAGTCAAATTGCAGATTTGCGACAATTTCTTTAATTGATCTGAAGAAAAACGATTGAATTAGACTCAAGATGAAAGAGCATACTTTGCTCTTTATAACGGATAATTTTTTGCTGAAGGAGATTTATACTACGATTCGTAATAAACGTAAGAATGCAAAAAAACAGGCCACGTATATGAGCATTTTTTGAAATACTTATTACTGTTCTGTCTGTTACGTTTCTAAGTACCGCTCAAGCGGAACCTATTGTTGACAAAAAAATATACTTCTACATGACTTACATTTAATAAGGCATTCTTAAGGCTGTCTGCGCAGTTTCATGTAGAAACCTTGTTTCCGCGTACGACCACCAGTGCGGTTAAGGAAAATGTTCTACCAAGAACTTATGTTACTGCATTTTTCGCCAAAAAAACTTCACAGAATAGCTAGAAATAATTTTTTAAACTTCTAGCGCTGCTTGTTTCTGAAAATAAATGCAATTCCTTAAACTTCGATTTAGTTCCATTTGATCAAATAGGCACATACTTTTCCAGTACTGGAATGGATTATTACTGCACCTTTTTTGAAATATTATGGAATTACTCCTTAGCAAAATGTTTATAAGAAGAAGGTTTCATCCTGTCTTTCCTTATAGCATACGGAGTTCCTTTTATGTAAACATTCTCATGATTTAGCGAAAATGAGAGTCAATTTGACCAAATAACTTTACATAAGAGGGCAGTTTTCCAAACCAAAGCCTTTCTTATTATTAAATCCACTCAGTTGATCAAAATAACGTGGCCAGATATACGCTCAATTACCAAGTTAAATTTCGTCATGAAATTTGTTTGCAACATTTGTAGAACTGTATATGTTACGTTCGTAGCATACCCAGAAATAAGAGCAAAGCAGTTTAATCCAAACAGAAAACCCAACAATTGAGTAAGCTTCTGTTAGCTCTAGCTACTTTTCCACGGAATTCCGTCGACCTCGTAAAAGCTATAGGTCGGCAGAGCATAGTTACACTGAAACAAATAATGCTGCTATCACGTACGGAAAAATCCAAGGTGATATGCCAAGCCAAAATTTTTAAAAAATATATCTTACATCTACCGTGAGGAGGAAGCATCCTGTGATATTTGTCTTCAAAATTCACGTCCTGCTTGCGCAGGTAGTAATAGCTAGAATGTACAGTTGAAAACGGGTTTATACGACTTCTAAAATGGACGAAGGAACTTTCCGAAAAATTCAGGAGAAGATTAAGTGAGCAGATTTCTTTTCGATAAATTCTCTTCGAATTACCTAAGTTCAGGTTGTTTGTACTAACGATTTTTCTTAGTACGCATTCGTTATGGCTGACCCAAGTAACTATACAAGAATAAAACATTACTTCAAACCTCCCAAATATATCGGTCGCTACCTTATGTATATTATGTATGGCAAACTGGCTGAAAAAATAATTTCAAGCATAAATGTTTACGAAGTTTTGGCGCCAAAGCATAAATTCGTGATAAACTGTGTGTGGATCGGTAAATGAGGCAGTTGCATCGGTTGAGTGAAAATCTAATATAAAAACAGTCAACCTTGGCGAGTTTTCAGTGACGTTGGGCATAACTTATTGACACTTTTGGAGTTAAAACTAACCTGCAAAAAATTAACTGAGAACCAAACAATAATGTCTCAATGCTATATGGGATGACGTTAGGAAACGTTTGGGCATTTCGTTATGAAAATATTAGGACATTACTTGCACCCGCCACATCTTCTATTTTTAACCAGTACCTGTTATAATTTCTTTATATTTTTTATCGAATTAAAATTGGCTGTGCGTCCTTGATTTTTGAATACAAGAATAATACTTTTTACTTTTTAAGCTCTAACACAATATTGCGGTAAGTTGTAGAGCGCCAGAACTGTCAAATAAGCTTTTGCCACTTTTTATAATATTTACATACAGTCTATTTTTTCTTTCAGAAATCTGTTTTATTGATTAATATTCAAGCGCCCTTCACCCGATTACATCAGTTGACCAAAGCAGAAACTAGTAGTTACCTTTTTTCCAATAGCAATGTAGGTTCAGTTTTATGAGGTTCAAAAGCGTTTCGAGATGTTTATAGTTCTATGAAGTTAAATAAATTTTTCGCCATGTCTGAAGATCGCAAATGTCTGACAATTTTTTTGTCAGATTATGTGATTTATTTTTCAAGTGCTACATAGCGTAAGAGAATATTTTTCAGTGTTTTTATCTAAGCGCTTCATTAAATAACTCTTCTTTAACAATTTATTTGCTTTCGCGTCCTATTATTCCCTCAAACATGAAAATCGTGTTATTAGTGCGTATTTCGGAAATTTCTGTTTTAGTGAGAAGAAGTTGCGATCACTGGAACAAGGATTTTATTTTTCTGACGTTTCCAATTCTGTCGAGAATCCTTAACTATAAGCAACCGTTTCAATGGTGCGATAAATGCCAAGGCTGGGGGGATAGGTGCACAAATTGAACGCTATTTATAATTCGCAGTGGCTAGCCGCGTGCGTACTCTAATTATCACCTCCTGTAAGTACCGCTTTCAAGTAATTCATTGCCACTATTTCGTGTTCCGTGTCGGATGGGGGCTTGGTGATTGCGTTATAATTATGTTTGCAGTATTCCCAATCGCTGCTGGGTCCGGCCCTTCCCACGTGACTGATTCTCTTGCTTAGGCAATGTCTCAATATGCAGAACGGGAACGGAAAATCGTTGCGCTTGTTGATGGACTGTCGACCGGATTCTCAACAGAATCCGAAACGTCGAAATTATAAATTTCTTCTTCTAATGATCGTATTTTCTTCCTCTGAAATCCTTCCTGGAGCTTGCATATTTGCTTCTATCGGCACTGCTGTTTTCGGTTTGACTTTTGAAATTTCACAAAGGTAGCCGTAGACATGACTAGCATGACCTAGAAAGGGGCTTGCACTCTGTGTGAATTGAGTGAAAAACACCAGATAACTTTCTTTGTGCGAACTCTATGCATGCAAACCACGTTAACTATTTAGTACTGGTCACTTTTATCTTCAAACGCATGTTCATAAAGCTAAAGGGGGAAATTTGCAAAACATAAAGCAAGTAAATAATGACCTCGGTATGCTTAAAATTCAGTGGATAATACTTTTACTTTCCGGAACCACATTGGCTAAAGACAGGACTCACTTACTAGATGTAATCTTCGATCGAATGTCTGCTGTTTAAGGGATGTAAAATTGTGTGTTTTTGATAGCTGGTAATTAGAAATGTCGGTCACAAAGTCTGAGTACGTTTCATGCCAAGACTGATGACCCATGAGTTCGTTTTCCGTGTCGGATGCGGGTTTGGTAATTGTGTTCCTTGATGTCCTTATGCGAAGGCAAGATGATGGATCAATCCTGCGTAGGGTATTCCGAAAAAAAACCTGGACGGGACAATACACAAACTTGCACAGCTTTGTTCCCCTAAATATAAAACGAAATTTAATCCAGGGATTAGCAGCTAGAGTCCGACGGATCTGCTCTCCTGAAACTGTCGAATCAGAACTCCAACAGCTGCAGAACACTTTTCTTGAAAACGGATACCCAGAAAGGTTTATCCTCAAGAATATTGACGAACGCACCATGAAGCCTACTTCCTTAACTGCAGAAAAGAAGGACAGATTCATAAGACTACCTTTCTTAGGAGATGCAGCCAGCAAACTGGTAAAGCGACGACTGAAGACTGCTAGCACAAACACATTCCCAGCGGCAAACTTATGTATGTTTTTCACGAACTCTCCACTCTTACGATAAGGAGGTAAAAACAGGCTCCCGTTGAAGGCCACATCCATGTGTATTTACTCCTTTACTTGCTCCTCGTCGGACAACGAGGCGACTGAAAAAGACAGTACGTGAACACGTACTGGCCTGTTTGAGTAAAGGCAAAATTAAATCGATCTCGAGTTCTATTCTCGCCCACCTGGTTGGTACAAACCACCGAGTCGATAATAGTGAAGCCTTTCAGGTTGTCTACCGGACACCAACCAACCTCTCCAAAGGCCTACGCCACTGGGTGCTGGCAACAGTAGAAGCAGTGGCTATTCGTCTATTGAATCCAGTACTGTGCTGCCAGAAGACACTTACACAAGCCCTGACCCTCCCGTGGCCGAAACCGACGCCAGAAGGCGATTTCATATCACCCCCATCCAAGAGTAGCGGTTGCACAACCAACATGCCGACCATTGGCGCAGACTGAAAAGTCCACAATGGCCAAAAGGCACATGACCCTGAAATTATTGATTTTTGTACCTGTTGAAATTTTCTAGCTTGCAATGTCATTGCCCTGAAGATAATTTGCCGAAAAGTGTACTTTGCCTGACAAATTAACTTTTCATGTCACTGACAAATTCGGGATCTAATTAATCATGAATTAATTAATTAATGCTAATTAATCATGAAACAGGTCACACCTAGTATCAATGCTTTTTGAATTCAAGCTCGTGAAGATAAATTTTGCTCTTTACGTAGTATGTTGAAGATTAATACACTCTTTTGAGGGATAGTCACTTTTCAATAAGGCCAGACCCACTGTAAAGGTTCCCCCTCGCTTCGGATCAAGACAGGGGCAGGTCAATCTCGCTTCGATCTGTGTCATTTTTACTTATTTTACTGACCTTTTCGGTTTCTTTCAACCCTTCACTAATTCAAAGACAAATGCGAACGCAACATTTCACAGTTGTTAATTCGCTTATATGTATCTTCGAATTTTTGAGGCTCCTGAGCGCTTTATTCATGACTGGAAGTCTGTGTGGTAAGGTGCATTCGTTAGTACAAAAGCCTTTTCTTGCTTAAATGGTTTTTCTGTGCGCCTCGCTCTTTATCAGTTGCGGACTCTTATCAGGGGATTTTGACTGTGGACACAAAATCGTAGCATGCATGCACGTAGGCTGGAAATCTGTGGTTAACTTAGTTTTCCTATAGTTAGGTACTTACAATATTTAAGTAGATGTATATTTTTCATTAAGATCTTCTAACATTCGGCATGAATTTACAATTTCCCCTGAAGCAGAACCTCGGTAACTCTTGTGTTTTCTCTTGATCTGCTTTAAAATTGTTATAAATTGTCTTATCATTTAATTTTCTGAACTCTAGTTTTGCTTTGACTGTTCCCCTGATGATATTCCTTTGCAGATTAGTATTGTCTTTCACTGTAGCAAACAAGCACGTAGGAAGGTCTTCCTTCAATAAAAAGAAATACTTACAGTGCATACCGTCTCAAATTACGAAATTACTGGATATTTTTTTAAGCCGTCGCAGACTTAAATTATGGGTCTTTTCATTGGCTTGCACGTTAGCAAACAGGCGCACCCATGGACGACAGACAACAGAACGGCATTCAAATATGATCGGTTGTAAAGTACGCAGGTCTCTTCAGTTCGGTTTAAAAATCGTCACTGGAGTCCAGATAGCCAATATATCGCATCAAGAATGTTCTTAAGGTGTGTCGTATGACTGGCGTAACCTACTATTAAAAGGTAAACATAAGATTATTAGGGGGTTTGGCAGGTTTGCTCAAGTCACTTGACCCAATTGTGAAAAAGTCGCGGCTCCGGTAGGAGTCAAAATTCTACAACGAGGAAGGCTTTTGCGCAGCTAACGCTCCACAACTGAACTATCAGGCTCACCGTCAGCCGTAAATTTAATCACACTTCGACCGCGAGTTTTTACACCTGGGTCAACTGAATTATTTTAATCTGCCAAACCCTCCTAGTAATTAAGTGAGCCTAGTAGTCATTCTGGTGGATTCTATATGATTGCTTAAGGAATCCTGCCTGAGCAGGAAGCTAACTGTATCCATAATGATGGGGTCCATACTAGCCGTAGGTTGGGCGGGTAAATTTACCCAAATGTGATTAAATTCACGGCTCGCGGTGAGCCTTGTGGCTCAATGGTAGAGCATTGGCTGCGCAAAAGCTTTTTTCTTTTGTAGAGTTTCGACTCCCACTGTAACCGTCAGTTTGGGCACAATTAGGTCAACTGTATCATAACATTACTGCAGTTGCTGTTTAGCATATGCTTGTACTGAAAATTCCTGCACTGAAAGTAACGTTAGTAATGAGCATTGTGGTAAAAGAAAGAGGGTCTGGAATGCTCATTTCGGAAGGCTTCGTCGTCATCAGTCAGACATTGCGTAAACGATGGAAGGCAAGCTCGTGATAGTGTTGCTGTTTAAATTAGTTATTTTATCTAATGTATACAATCGTTATTGCCATCAGTATCGCCTATGTTGCTCACCGTCGTGTGGTCGCCTATAAGGGTTTTAACTCGGAACTCTAAATTTACCCAGAGAATTTTCATTCGGGCCTCTGCGTAGGAAAAATCGTCTACAGTCACATTCCTAGAAACATTTTAGTCGAGTTAAACATTAAATAAATAAAATCAACTCTTAAGCGCTGGTAAGAAAATTTATGCGACAAATATTGTGAAGTTCAAATATCATTATTAGGAATTATACCGTAAAAGTAGACGTTTATTGCAGTATATTGTTCTCAGATGTTATTCGTTGACACGCTGGATTTTTTGCTCTCTCAGATTCGTAGCTTTCCGCAGTCAGATCGGTTCAAATGAGTACGTTTTGTGAAAGGCTACACTACAGGCATTCCTGGGATGTTTTTATGAAAAAGTGAGACAAATGGTTAAACAGGTTCAACAGATCACTGTCGTAGTAGATGATCTAATTCATGCAATGCCATGATCACAGTAAGCATTAGCCTTCTTGCGTACGTTTATTTGTGTTATTTCCATTTTTGAGTGAATTGGAGGCTCAGAAGTCCTAAAGAAAACTGCATTTTCGATCTTACTTATTTGTTACGCGTCAGCCTCTGTCTGATATCATTACCGGAAGATTGGGCTTTCGAGTTTGCAAAGGTCAGAATTCCGGAATTAGAATGATAGATCATATTGTGCTCACTGGAATGAGTTTGTATGTCCGCTGACATTTTGGGCAGCTGAGCCGGCTGTCCTTTGTTGAAACGAATACTGACTTTATCGATCAGCAATTTCAAGTTGTGGCTGCCCGTGTGCGAAGAAAAATCGATCAGACCATGGCCAACACGTACAAATAAAACTTTAAATTGCTGATCGATAAAGTCAGTTTACGCCTTGTCAAAGGACAGCCAGCCCAGCTGTCCGAAACGTCAGCGAATATACAAACTCATTCTGGTGAGCAAAATATGACCTATGTTTGGGCTTTCATTTATGTGATCTGTTAAGAGCGTCGACTTTCTATCTTTTAGCAGTTTGAATTCATTTTGCCTCGGATTGTAGGGGCAGTTCATAATTTTTTATCTTTTTTGTTTGACAAGACACGGTTGACGAAGTGAAATTCGTTGTTGTTTTTTTTTATTTTTGAGGTTTTTCAATAAGGAATGTGACAAGTTGGTATTCATCTGTCGGCGTAATCAAACGCATTCACAGTAGATGCCCTAACTCATGTTATTTCATGACCATAATTTGAGTGCTTACTTGCTATTTAGACTTGTTAGCTCAGAAAGCCTTTTTACTTAAGAACATTGCATTCTTTATTGTACCAAAGAGGCAAGATTTTGGAGAAATCGGAGGTTGCCAGCTATCCAGGAAGCTTTATATTTTACTAACAAAACTTCTTAAGCTTTTGTGTTGCACTATAAAGGGAAAACTAATATAAGCTAGAACGGTTTAAAAAAAATAAGTCAAGCATGGCCTTTTTCTCGCTGGTTCACAGTTCATTCGGAAATGAATCCACCGGTAGTTAGGTGCCTACGTTGCCAGTGCACACTTCTGATCTCTGGCTCTGACAGGATGATAAATGTTTCAAGAGACTTCCCAGACAAATAAAAGGGGCTATCAAGTAATATTTCGGTTTCTTTTTATCCTCCAGGAACCGACAGTGACTTATGCCTTCAGGGGAAATCCACTGCGATTCCAAGTCCCCTAGGATTTACCTATAGAGCAGAAAATCCTCAATTAGTTATATGACGCCACAGAGGAATAGCATTTATGGGTGAACTTCAGGTAAAAGTTATTTTCAAAACGTTGGAGCAAAGCATTTCTCCAACAGTAACAAAACAACGATTAAATGTGAAGATCGAAATTTGGGTGGTCGGTTTAACATCGATTTATTTTATTCCTTGAAGTGACTTTAGGCGCAAAATTCTGTTTAGCAAAACGACGTTCAATTCAGGTCAATATATTGAAGGATACAGTGGGCCCACGCGTGCCAAATGCAACGTTTCTTGACAGCCAAGGAATTTCCTACGCTTTTAAGCACTGCGTAACAAAACTTCTTGTTTATGCGTGTAATACTGTGAATGAATATTAATATAAACTCGAAAAAGTTGTTGCTATGTCTTTTCAAAGAACGGGAAATTTCGTTTTGCGTTCATGAGATTGAGGTAAGTTCAAGTATGAGAAAACACTTGTGCGGCTGTCGTTGGTTTTACTAAAACGAAACAAAAGAATCATTCAAGCATAGACATGAACACCTGCAAAATGCCGTCATATTCCTCTGTATAAAAAAGAGGAGAGTATCAATTAATAGAAAAACTTGAAATGGAAAAGGTAAAATGTAATTATTTTTCGAAAAAACATAGTGTATACTCTGCCACTCTGTTTTACATTTTTAATTATAGAACAGGCCCTTAGGGTTCACAAATATACGAAAAACCTTTCCAGTATAAAAAGAAATGTGCGTTCTTTCATTTTTAGCAGAAGTCCAAAATCGGTCAGACTTTCCCGTTGTTAGTTTGCCTAAACCTTCGAAAACGATTAAATATGCAGATATTGGACGTCGCACTTTCTAAGTGAAGCGCTTTTTCAGAAGGGAGCTTTTTATGAAAAGTTCTTAGGCACATTAATTTTTAACTTTCCTCGTGGACGTATATTTTTCGCAGACATTACTTGACATGCTTGCACAATTCTTAAATAATGACCCAAACAGTTTGCTTCATAAGAGAGCATGTCTAAAAACTCAGTATTTAAGTAGATGCTTTTGAGAAATATCTTATATTGCCGTTTTCGGCAAACACGCAGAAAAGAGTATTCATTTATGGATAATCGACTGTAAAAACTGCAAATCGTAAAGTATTAACGATCCGAACCTCGTCGTCTTCAAACTCCCGAAATAATTAGAAGTAAGTGTGACGTAGGGGAATTGTACTCAATGTTCGCAAGGCGGTATGAATGTGACAACATGTACAGCTGTTATCTAACTTTCTGGACAACAGCCAGCCTCCCCTTTGTGGCCCTCAGCCTATTGTTTTTTTTCTACCAACAGCCCGAATCTCGATTCTATGAAAAATCTTCTTGCAATAATCAAAAGAAGGAGATAGGAGGCAAAAGATGGTTTTTCCATGCAAGAAAAGTTGACGTTGTGTTTAATAATCACTTTGAACAAACCACTATAGACAACCTGGTCATCTCTATGTCTTACAGGCTTAATGCGGCTGTAAATGTACATGGACAGTCAACAAAGTGCTGACCTTATGTATTTATACTTATTCTGTTTTAATTTACCGTTTTTACGCTCCCCTGTTTAACGTTACATCAGTGACCTGTAACATAGTCATTACCTGGATTTCGAGTTTATAGTGAAAATTAAATATTGATATATTCCTAAATAGTAATTTGTCAATTGCCTTATGTCTCTTTTTATTTACGGTATTTCAGATACTGCTGTGATACTTGGAGGTACCCCACCTGCGCTGATTTCGCGCGACATGAATTTTTTTGTCTATACCTCAATTTTTCAGATAGAAAATCTACTTTTAACTCCTCCGTTGTCGACCGGAATCACGTTTATTGTGGGACTCTGCGAAAATTTCAGTTTCACCCCGAGTAGATGAATGGCTGTTTTCAAATGAGGCCAACATTTCTCAGGTAAAGCAAGAAAGTTTAGGAGTGCTGGAAGATGGGTAACATGGTGAGGTGGTAAAACATTAAAATGTTAAAAGATGTCGATTGAAAACGCCGCAGCCCTGATCATAAAGGACATTTCCGCATAAAGGAAATCGTCCTCATTCAAAATAAGTCGGTTTGGGCAAAACAGTTTTCAATCGTAAAATGGGAATTTTCGCTGACCTTATAGGATAGTTATTTGCTAAAAGCAAAAAACTAGCATCTTTTCACGCCACTGACTTTAAGTACCCTAATAAAATTCGTTCATTTGTAGTTTACGCAGTGGTTTCTTTCGAAATGTAATTTAAGTGATAAAACGTGAACAAAAAGAAAAATGCAAGCACGTACAGCAACACATTATTCGAGATCACCTACAATAATGCCAGTACAGTATTTCCGATCTATTTTTTTTTCAGTCAAAAATATCGCATTTAGATATCCTGCTACAAATTAATTTGCATTAACATTGAAGACTTACACGTCTACTGCCATGTCAAATTCACAGATAACTGGAAGTCATCTTACGTTCTTTTTGAACTTCTTAGCAGCATACCGTAGGCTGCCGGTTATTTTCTCACGTTTGCTGGTGATAAACATGTGGCGGGTTGCGGCACTGCTTGGTTTTTAAGTACCCAAACAGCAAATCACCTTTTTATCCCCATCCTTTTTCATAGTAGTGCCCTAACTGACCCATAGGCCAGGGAAATCTACTTTGTAGAGAACGCCTCCAGGGGAAGCAAAAGTGCACTGGTAGCCACCAAGTGTACCTCGCCATATAAAAACACCGCGAGAGTTTCAGTGAGCGAGAGAGGACTGTTATGGAGAGGTGCACGCGTGCAAGATATTTCCTTTCATTATCTTTTCTCGGCTTTGACCCTACAGCCTCAGAGTCTTTGTCTGCGAAACGGGGTTTTTAACAGATTATCGCCAATTGTAAGTCAAAAGTTCTACTAATGGAGCTACCGACCACGTCCCTTCGTTTGCGATAGCCAATTGGTTCACTTGAAGGTGTTTCTCAATAGGGTTTACAAAACGCTACGCAGCCATGTTTGCCTGTAGTAGTACAGTTAGATTAATTCAATAAAACAGCCACCCAGTTTTCCAGTTGATGCCTAAAGAAGTACAGTACTCAAAGATTCCTTGTCCTTCGGCTACTTTGGTCAAGTTACTGCTGCATTCTTGCAGTCACTGTCATGGAAATCTGATTTTACCTACTTGAGGGGGCATCAACGGGGCGCGGAATGAAACAGAAAATGATTCGGGTTCAGAAACATTAACATTTATTCACTCGAGACCTGTGCAGAAGAACTAGTATCTACGGAGCGACTAAATCAAAAAATGCTCTACCAATTTGAGCTACGAGGCCACGCCGTGTGTCGCGAATTTAATCACACTTAGATCAATTTTAGCTGCTTAACTTACCGCTCCTGTCTAATCCACCATTACGGAAGAGCAAGCTGACTGCCCAAGCAGGATTTCCTAAGCAATCATTTAGAATCCACCAAAATGACTACCAGGCTAACCTACTTGTTAGGGGTTTGGCAGATTTGCTGAATTTACTCGACTCAATTGACTCCCGCCGACGCCGTCAGTCTTTTTCACAACTGGGTCAACTAAATTAAGAAAATCTGCTAAAACTCCCTAACAATAAATAAATAACAACTTTCAAAACATCGGTTGCGTATGCTTTGAGATGACGCGGGACAGAAATATTCTAGAGGCATTCCCTTCTTCATTTACGATTTTTTAATCCAGTATTTTATGGTTTCCGATGCTAAGATGTCAGTAAAGTATCATCAGATGAATTTAGTTAGTCCATTAAACAGAGGCATTTGCCCTCTTTCTACTTGAGACATTGAGTAGTTGAGCACTGTGACCTCTTCCTTACTGGTAGCAACTCAACAAAATTATTTGTAAAATACGTGTTTAAATGGAAAACAAATCGTTCGCTTATTATGTTGGGGGAGGAGGGGGGATAAATTGCCGGTCAGTAATTTACCCAGCGTCAGGATTGAATTGACCACCAGGACAGGTAATTTGCTGCGAGCGACTGGGTTGGTGACTTTTAATACTTATCGAAAGCAACCGTATGCTCGCCAAATGACCCTTCGAATTCTTTAATAAGAAGTTTTTGCTTTTAAGAGTTTTTTCATAGTTTTTCAAGTTAAAGCACAACTGAGCAGTTCGTACTAGCCAGCTTTAGGGTGGAGGCAAAGCTTGAAGCGAAACCGACTCTATCGCTGAGACTAGAATTGCACTTGAAACTAACTCTCTAAACCATTTTCGCAGATAAAAATAAAAAAACAGTGATGGATGCGCAGAGTCCAGATGCTACGAAAGCAAGCCTGCTAAGATTCCCAACTCATGTGTTCTGCTCAGGTGCTTTTAATTCATTCCACGAAGTCTCTATCGCTGTATCCGTGGCTTTAAATCTCCACCCCTACCCCCGCATCACTTTCTCTGAGTGTGAGGCAAATGGCGAATCCGAAACCTGAAGTTAATATCTTTTCTTCGAGTAATCGAGTCTCCATCCCCATTGCTGTCCGTAACGCTACTGCTCATGTCTATCTGCTCGGCGATTTGTCTTTCATAATTGAATTTACTGTCTGAATCCAGTCGACGGTAATGTGCCTCGCGTTTTTCTCTTGCTGGCTACGTGCTGTTAGTCCCTAGACGAGGTCTTTTGACATTCTGTCCATCATTTGGAATGTCGGATGGCTCACCCTGGAGTCGTTGTGTGCTGCAACGTAGAAGACCACGAACGGGTGACGGCTCAGCATTAGTGCAACACGCCAAAATTTGCTAAAGATTTATACTCACTCGGTAATCGGCATTAAGGGAGGTTGTTATACTGATTATCATGTAGCCTATTCACCAGTCATTCCAGGCACGATAGGATTCCCGCATTTTAACGAGCTTCTTTCTGACAGCTAATGAAAAGCATGGACTGTAAAAATTGTCGACTTAATTGGCATGCATTTTTATCATTGTTTCGACTGCCTTTATAAATTCAGACATATTTTATGGAATAAATATACGAAAAATACCTTCGTGTACTTCTTTGGTGGATATTTACGCCTTCTTTAAGTTTTTTTACTTGCAGAAGGAGTATCCTTTGTTTTTAAAAGCGATTATTACCATGAGATTTGTTCCGATTGTCAGTTTTTCATTCATAATATATCGTATCCGTCAATTTATTAATGCTGCCTATAATGCATATAGCAAGATTAACATATATTGCAACAGTTTACGAGAACTATGTGACTTCTTCCTCAAATAGTCGACAAAAAAGTAATTTTGCTTTAATAGGTTGTACACAGCGCGCAGTTTGTAAACCTTGAATTCAGGTGTAGCAGTCAGTGAGTTTCAAAACTATTCGGCAATTTTGAAACTTTTTAAAAACCAAAAGATGCCTTTTCTTTAAGTATAACATTTAAAGAAGGCATAATTTGCTACCAACCGAGTACAAGAAAGAACTTATGCGTGTATTTATGCCAAATATATATTTTAATTTATAAAGGTGTTCAAAATCGATGATAAAAATGCCTATTGCTTAAGTAGCCATTTTTTACAGCACATACTTTTTGTTAGAGGTCAGAAATAAGCTCGTTAAAACCCGGCCTCCTATCGTGACTGAAATGACTGTAGAATAGACTTCACGAAAATATATATTACAACCTTACTAAATGCCACTTAGTGAGCAAAATTATCAACCTTTGTATAATTTCTATCCTCGAATTTTCTTGTTCAGCTGAACTTTTTGTGCGCTTATTTGAATAAGCCAACAAAATTAACTTCAACCGCCAATTTTGACAACGCGTCTCCCGTTTTCGCTGCTCCATGTTGTCGATTCTCCAGTACTAGCGCTCATCTGCCTTTATCCTTTTTAGCCAATCGCAACAGTCGATTTTAGAATTTTGAGTGCATCATATAGAATGTGAACCTTGCTATGCAGAAGGCCCTAGAACTGTCTTGATCATTTTTTGGACAGTCTGTAGTCCACAACAACCAATACTGCAAAGGGTTTCCTTGTTTCGTAAGTCTGTCTGACAGCTTTTCTTAGCTGCTCTTCCAGTCTTTTTCAACAGTAGCTGATTTTAACTAAAACGCAACCTTCCCCACTCAGCGTTACCCTTTTCCTGATAATATTATTTCTTTGTATGTGTAATTGCTGCTAACACGTCAATCGTCTTTCGTGTTATTCTTTCTACCACACTGATGCTTATCATAGCTTGATCGCCCGAGGCGGGGTAAAGGGTGTTGCATGAGGAAAATGAAGAATGAGCTTGTTCCTTCGGACAATCTGATCGTTGAAGCGTTACAACCTCATATACGTGTAATTATTTTTCGCCAGTAAGGCCTTCTTGCATATATGCAGGACTCTGTCTCTTTAACAATGTGAGGAACGTCCAACGGCAAGTTAACGTACGCGATGAGTGTTTTGAGTCAAGAAAAATGCCATTGATTTTAGGGCTCCTACGATACTTTTCGCCTCATCTTGGCCATTTATTTGTAGTGTGCCAGTACTAGATGACAGATTGGCAACCTACAGACGATAACGGCCACCATGAGGGACGCTGACTTGAAAAGCATCGATCGCACTATATTCTCCATTGTCCCCCTCTGAGCCTGGTAGCCAGATAAGGTCGGGACAACCAGGAATAGGACAGAGAAAAATATCCCGTTTACGCGTGCCACATATGGCCTGTTCCGCGCCCGATTTAAGCGGAAGGTAGGAGGTGGCATGGAGCCCATCTGAGTGGCAGTGCCAGATAGGCTACAGTAGGAAGGAGTCACTACAGTCTGAATCTACGTTCTACAAAGGCCAGAGTTATGTCAGCAGTTAGCAAAAATCAAAGCTACGACATTTTGTTCATCGAGATAATTTCAAAATACGCACTGAAGTTTAGCGCGCAGATAGAGCGGGTTCAGGTGCTCATATTCAAGGCGCGTCTAAACGCCGTCTTCCCGGACATTCAGTTTACAATGTGGGAAGAAGAAGACAACCAGCTGCATGTCCTTGTTTGCCGCAAAGACGGTGGTGGCCTAAAAACCAGAGTGTTCAGGAAAGTGACTAAAACTGTGCAAATCCTGAATTTCAACAGCAACCAGCTGATCAGTCACAAATGTAGCTACGTAAAAGTGCTATATCGGCGCGTTGAGACGCATTGCAGCGAAGTGGAAGACAAAGTTGCTGAATTACTATGTTTTCGGTGAGTACTGAGGGCGCATGATTACCCGCGCAATTTTGTCAACCAGTGCGTACGTAGATGAGGCAGGAAACCGCATCCAACTGGCCCAAAACTTTGGTGAGCTCTTCCGTAGATGAAGAATGTACCGGAAGTGGTCAGCCGCCTACTCATCCCATTTGGGATTGGATTTTCGCACAGACCAGAAGCAACCATCAGGCGCCGGCTTATGAAACCGAACGACCTACTGCCACAGCAGGGACCGGCTGAAGTCGTTTACTGGATTTGGTGCAGTTGTGAACATAGCAACTACGTCGGGGAAACCGGTAAATTACCCTGGACGCGAATGGCCGAGCATGCAATGGTGGTGAGGAAGAAAGACGCTAATTCCCAGGTTGCAGCTTACTCGACATGACCTGACCATATTTTCAAGTTGAACAAGGTCGAAGTCCTCGCAGGAGGTGACAACCGCGTGAGCCGCGAACTGCTCGAGTCACGGTTCGTAGGCCCACAGTTCACAAACAAGCGCATCGATTGCCGTTCCCATACTTTTTACTGAGACATTGCCCGAGCAAGGGAATCAGTCACGTGGGAATGGCCGAGCCTAGTAGCAACTCTGACGACAACGAACATACCTATCGCGCATCCGACAATGACAATGAAATCACGGCAGATAGTGACTTGTAAGTGAAATGTCAAGCCATTACCGCACCAATTAAGACCGCAGGCAGTGGTTACAGGAGCTGATAATTATCGTGCACATGCAGCTGGTTGCTTCGAACTATAAATAATGCGCGATCCGTGCATGCATTATCCAAATCAGTGCATGTCTCACACCATTCTATGGTTACCTATGATTAAGGACATTCGACAGAATCTGGAACGTCAGGAAAATAAAAAAAATTTCCAGTGATCACATTTTGTTCTTCTGAACTGTTTCCTGGAACTCACACATTCGTTTCTGTCGGTGTCTTACAAGTTGGCTTCATCCTTTTTTCTCTCTTTCGCGCACAAGTCAACCTACCCAGCCTCTTAACTAGCTGGTGGTGTGATTGGGCGCAGTTAGCACTACATGCATAGATCGCACAAAATAGACTCTGTCCTTGTGGAAAATATTCGGTGACAACCTCTTAAACCCAGTAGTACTAGCACAGGAAGATGACTTCCCAATCAGGATTTCCTACAAAGCCCATCTTAAATTTATAGGATGATTAAGAGGCTCGTTAAATGTATTTGCATTTTCGTAACTTTTAATAATTCATTCGATTCTGGATTGACTTTTTATTAAATCATGCTGTTAAATGTGGCTCATCTTATCAAATTTTCTCGATTGCATATGCCGTCGTTGATTGTATAGGAAACTTTACTCGTGTGTCAGAAAGCAACAGCAGATATGGGTCCGCTTTCTGCTTATGTCTCTGATGACGAATCCGCGATGGATCTCAAAACGTCAGGCGAATTAAAGTATTGTCCCAACGATTAAGTCGCCATCTTCTCGATCATGTGCCAGTCGATTCACAGCTGTCGGTCGGGACCTCGTAGATTGGATCGCTAACCCTTGGGCTACCCAGCCGGGACCGCTAAGTTCCTCAGAAATGGGTCAAAGCAATTATTTATATATACCAAAAGGGACCTTTTCGCTTCTTTATTTGTTATACAGTTATTAATTGGCGCCGTGTCTTTTGTTTACAATGTCTGATGTCATTTTCTCTTGGTCCAAAATTCTGCAGTTAATTGATTTCTCCACTTACTTGATATATTTTGTGTTGTACCTGTTGTCTTTGAAAGACTCAATATAACAATACGCAAACGAAATCGTTTTACTTTATTCCAAGACACTTTTTGCCCTTTATAATGACCATTGCTGATAGAGTATTACAAATGAATCAAAAGTCCCATCGCACAGGTCTGCAGAGTGGTCAAAATTTATGGGCACTGGGTCATAACTAAGATATTAAGATAAAAAATAAAAATTAAAGTGTATACAGAATACGTAACCTTCGCAAAATAACAAGAATTCTGATGGACTGGAGCAAAAGCAGACTATTTATAAAGTAATTATTGCCCATACAGGGCCTATGTTTACGGCAGAATTCAAGTGACTACTGAACTGGGTATTTTGCGATATATTTAAGGAAAAATAAATATTTATGTGCCCTAACGGTAGCACTAACCTCAGAACAAAATTAAACTTTAACCTTTATCTTAACGCTAAGCTTACTCTTCGCCCTAACTTTAACCTTCAAGATAATCCTAAACCTAGCACAACGTTAAATATAGATCTCACCTTAATTTTAAATTTAGTCTCCCCGAAATCTAGAGTAGAGATTATTAAGGGAGTTCGGCAGATTTATTAATTTTAGTTGACCCAATTGTGAAAAAAACTCGCGGTATTTGGCGGGATTTGAACTCGCATAGTACAGAAGGCCTTTACGCGAAGCCAAAGCTCTAACCTCTTGAGCTACGAACGCTACGAATCGCGGCGTTCGGCGTTTATGGCGTTTGTAGCTCAAGTGGTTAGAGCGTTGTTTTCGCTTAAAGGCTTTATCTACTATGCGGTTGCAAATGCCGCCGAACGCCGCGAGTTTTTTCACCATTGGGTCAACTAAAATTTAGCGTAAAGCCAAATGTATTGTGGACGGTCCCGTTTCGGTATCCTGCTCAGACTACTTCAAATGTAATCCTTACTTTCGCCTCTTAGTAAATGAATTCAGCCCTATTCATATTCAACATGATATTCTATTCAATGAAGTCAACTAAAAGTGGCGACATTTTAATGGTGAAATTTGGGATGTTTTATAACAGGTTAACTTTGCGGAGAAAGAATCAAAATGCTCTCGCCTGCAAATACCCTATTTGGTCCTTTAGACTTTGGCCCTTTATATCTCTTTTACTTTTATTTGGAAAAAAGGTTCTTATTCTATCGGCTAAAGGATCCTTAGGTCTTTTCACCCCAGAAAACTCAAAACGCATTCCTTATACCTCGTGAATTTTGGGGCGAATTCTTTCTCTTAAACAAACCTCTTCAGTTTTCCTTTTTTATTTTATATTCTGGCCTTATCATCCAGAGGCTGGGTGCACATACAGATATGAAAGCTTATATGACTTTCAAGGCTGGAGAAATTCTAAAGCCACTGCATGTTGTAATGTTTTTTTTTATTCTAAGGTCGTCGAAGTCCATCTCTATGTGTCTCGTGGACCCCAGAAAAATTAACTAATTTTGAAATTTGCGTTTGCATTTTCGTTGCATTAACTGCTAAAAGGCACTAAAATTGAAGACCCGGGTCCACGAGTGATGGTATAAACATACAAATCAAGCAATTTTATGAAGGATTTCTCGCCATCTCACCCAAGAACATTAGCCGCTCCTCACTTTTCCATCGAGTGTCGCTTTTATGAGAGTTTTTTGACGAAACCATCACCGGCTGACATTTTCTTTGAAAAAACATGCTAACTCCGCATTTTTTCTCCGCTATAAAATAAAAGTAAATGCAACGTTTAGTAAAGTGTGCATTTATGACCAGTTTTATTTGACAACACGGGCACTGAAGCCACCGTTAACAGCCGGAGGAGGTATTTCTGTTTGCTCTCCTTCCATTGCATTATAAATGTCATTTTTAAAAATCAAACGTGCATTACATTATATGCGACTCATGAACTTAACCTTGCGCACATATCTAAGTTGTGTAAGACTGTAAAAAAACTAATCAATGACTGTCTCTACTGATATGGTTCAGGCGAGAATACGAACTTGCAAGCAAGCTTCTAGCTTCGGGTTTTGCATCACTTGAGGTCGGGTATGACCGGCTGACGATAGCTAATAAGCCAGCATTGTCTCCCTTGTTTTTGTCGAAAATGCTACCTGTTATGCTTTTTCCAAAAATACGATATATGTCAGCTATTTATACAATCGTAGGAATATAATACTATGATATACTGCTGCCCTTAGTAAGTATGATTGCTAGAATTAACACTCCTAGCAATCACATATTTCCTCCAGCAGCAGTGTCCTACCCAAACTTAGTAAATTCTGACACAGCTTTTGGTGTACCAAGATGGGAGGATGGAAAACAATGGAAGCCTTTATTTGCTCCGGGCATCAATTATGTCTTTAATTAGAAAAGTTTGAACGCAGATTCACCCTGATTGTTAAGATCGACGGGCTATAAACCCCAACTTTGAATTTAATCAGCGTCAACTATGACAAATGCTAACGTCAGAAATAGTGCCCGTATTACTAACACACAGCTACACGCCTAATTAGTAGTAGTAGAAATAGTAGTAGCAGTACCAGTCCCGGTTTTATTGAGTCTGCCTTGACACTTTCTGATGTCCTCCGAACCCCAAACATCTACTTTACCCGGAATAGCATAAATCCGGGTCCCAACTCCTAGTTGAGATGAGGGAACACTAGCCCAGCGGTGACTCTAACCAGTGTCCTTTCTGACCTATTGCTAGCATCAGTAATATTACCAGCACTTCTCTCACTCAGCTGCACTGCTAGTAAACAGCAGTATAAATATTCGGAGTAGTAGTATTAATATCAGACTCGGTCTCTTTGAATCTTTCTGGACACCTGCTGGAGCTGAGTGCGGGTAGGTAGTGCAGTATTGCCAGCGCAAAGGGCTACTGTCAATTAAGACTAAGTTATGCAGTGCTTCTGGTCTGCATAGGAGAATGCGGCTCACGCCTGATTCCTGCTTAGTCATCTTGACTCTGTCTTGTCCCCCTTTCAAGCGGGGAGAGGGTTTAGAGTGTGTTAGATGGCTGCTCGTCTACGTTCACTATACCTGACTACATTCACCCTCCCTGCTCTTGGGCATGTGGTGGAACTAATCAAAATCGATGGTTGAACTATCGTCTGTCTTGACTACTAGCGGCTACGGTTGCTGTTAGGGCCAGAGAAATGAAACGCAAGGCAGAGCGGGTCAAATGAGTTCCGTTAGCGGTCGCTGAACATGCATCGAGTATCAAACTCGTATTAAGTTAAATTTTTCCGCGCCTTTTTGGATTACTGAAATGCTAATTGGAGCCATTAGCACTAAGAGAAATGGCTAATGGAACCCTATCTGGTACAAATTACATTTTTGCTAATTAAACGTCTGTTTTTACGGTTTGGCAGGATGACAGTGCTTTCTTCTATAGCAAAGCAGAAATGGGCCACCATAAAGTCGCTGAAAAAGGACTGCCAGTTCGGGCTGTTCAGTGGAATAAAAGTCTTCCTGGACTGCGTCATAATTTCAACAGTTTTTTAGCATTTTAAGAGGCATCCTTTTGCGCTTCTGTTGCTTTAATGTCCATTATAATAATTAAAAAAGGAAAAGCAGGTGCTATTTTCTTTTTAAAAATCAAACCTGAACGGAAACGACTCAAAGAACTAATGAAACCGTCGACAAGCTGATGTATAGAGCGCGTTCAGACGACTTCACCACGGTGGAGGACGACCCACTGTTTTTTATTAGGTTAACTTTAAGACTATCCTTGGGATGGAAGCATATAACCGAGATAGTTGAAATTCTAGTGGTAACTGGAGCATGCTTTCCTATTACGACCAAAACGTTCATAGAATTCGGACCTATAGTCAAGTTCACTACAATAAGCAGTCTAACTCATGAAACGGAATCCAAAATTTTTAAATTAGAATTTAATTTGGAGGGGTTAGGTAGAAGAGCAATATCAGCCCAAATATGTATGTCTGCCAGGATACCATCCTTCGGCTTCAGTCATATAAATCGCATTTTCAAAAACTTAATAGTAAAGTAGTACGAATATTCCCATTGAATTTTGACACATAATACATCCAAATACTTTACAATTCCCCCCCTAACGCTGATCAGATTTTTGACCCCGATCCCTCCCCTAACCTCCCTTGACAGCCGCAATATTTTTTCGGCCAACGCGCATACATTATTTACTTAATTACCACATAAATGTAAAGGCCTGACGAGAATTTATCGAACACAAACGTGTTTTTTCCAATTTATCTTCTGAGAGCGACCAAATATCTTTTACGGGGAACATAAGAAAACATAATGCTGTGCAAAATGTAGTAAAGCCAGTCTTCTTTGAATTTTATGCTCGAAGAAATTATAACGTTCCGCTTGGAGGCCAACAATTAGGAGATTTTGTAGGGCCATAGAATTTTTATTCAAATAAAATCCTGTATGTTGCCTATTAAGTATCCAACGGCGTCTTTTTTCATTTCACATTTTATGAGCTTTATGGAACACAAAATAATAATATAGGGAGCGAATGATTTTCGTTAACTGAAATATGTGCAGTTTAGAGTTTGGAAACTCTCAGCTCGATTATGAGGGGAAGTCGGGATTTTAAGGTATATGGTGATTTAAAACTTGGTTTTAAAATCACAACTATACTAATTGTATAATATGTAATTGACTACCGAATGCATAAAAGCAAAGATATTTTTTGGGTCTGTTCCCTATCAGGTTTTCTTGGATTTGTTAGAAAGCCTGAAAATCAGTGAATAGGCATCCATATAAGGCAGACATTTTTTCAATGAGTTAAATTTCTACAAGGACTAAAACGATGCTCGACCGATATTCTGGCCTACATTAAATAGCTACTGCTTTATAATTAGCCTCGTAATTCTGCCTAGGTAATCCCTTGAACATCAAACCCCATTTTAAAATTTGGAATGATGTTCCACGGATTACGTCACATGTAGTAAGTAGACCTTCGTTACCTGGGCAAAACAGTTTTTGCGATAAGACCTCATATCCAATTTAATAACTTGTAGCCTGGGTCAAGTTATGGAATTTTAGGGTCAGTTTGCTTCAACTATGTGATTGGATGTAGATCGCCTTCTACACCGTGAAAGTAAATTTGCTGTGTTAATATTCCTATCTTCAGAATCATAACTCGCCTCTACTGCAAGGTCTTAACATCTTCTACTAGTAGACACATTTTTCCACTTCCATCTTCAAGCATCGCCTTTGCGCTAAACGTCAGTGGCTCTCGTCTCACGTTCAATGAAGTCTGACACTTTCATATTTCGTTTGACTGACACTTAAATATATGTGAAAATATCTGCAAAACGTACTGAATCGACGATTTTGTCATGACATCTGAAACAGCACATTGCCCATTTCCATTATGCAGATGCATTAATTCAAAATACCGAACACTAGGGACCAGACTCAGGAGCCCAATCGGGATCTTCAAATCCAGCCAATCGCCTCAGGTTTTCAAAATATCGATTAAGCACGCTGTAAATTAGTTTTCAAATCGTTTATTTTTGAATATCGGTACCCCAAGCACCCTCTGCCACGAGCATAAGTCTTAGCGTCCTCAGAAAAGGGACCGCAATCTCGTAAAGGTAGACGTTAAGCTTCCTACGCTGTTTAATATGCTCGAGGAAAGTGAAAGATTTCATCGAAAGCTTAATTTATGAAACTCAATGTACCTGCATACACTAATGACCCCGTCAGCGATCGCATCAGCCGAACCTGGCGGCCTAATCCCTCTCCAATAGTTCAACCCGCACCGGAGTGTCGACGATCTTGGGGTATATTTCTGTTTTTCCAACCTTGTCGGCGGGCTCTGCTATCAGCCAGGGAGTATCAGGTCACATCTTCCACCCTCGGTGATGGCCCCGGTGACCTCTTAAATTCTCCCTCCCCCCCCCCTCCCAAAGGTGGACGCTTTTTTTCCTAAACCCATCAGATCCTCCCCTCACAAGAACGACAGTTTATTTCTCTTTAAAAGTCTAGAGGAGTTTTTTTCCCTGTCTGCTTTTTTTTAAGGAAAAACTATGTCCCACATCATGGCTCAGGTCAATTGGCCTCGACACCAAACTGAGATACTATGTTTCTGCTACCACGACACACATGTACAAATAGGGAACTCAAAGGCCACCCAACTATACATCCTTCGAATATAATGATAGGGATCAACGATTGATTGAACATTTAGCGAATGCTTCGAATTTTACCTTACACGATGGGTAAAAGTACGAGCCCAACAGGCAACTGGAACTCATTTTTCGCACAAAACTTCTTTTCCGCTGGATTGAACACTGGATGAGTATCTAAACAAACAGACATCGTGCGCAAAAAAACGTTTGAAGATTAAATAAATTACGAAAAAAGGAAGATTGCATGCGTCATCACTATTAAGTCCTTTATTGCAGATGTCGCGGCTAGGGGTCACCGTTTTCTTTTCCACTCGTAATGAACTGTGGAGCGGGGAAATCTCATCCCTCCACGCCTCCAACTTGATATCTAAAGAAAACTGATCACTAAGTATGCATTACCGTGACGCTATATTGAACTTAAAATGTTCGGAAAATTATTTCAATCCCCATATACGCGAAAATCGCTGAGGGTTTATTGAAGATAACTTCTCAACTTACAGGCAAATTTACAATGCTAGGAGATTAGTCATAGGAACCATTAGTGAATAATTGTGCATCAAATGCAGCATTTTACCTATCTCCCGCAAGGTGATAACGAAAATTGAGACGACCAAGTGTTGGCAAGCAACATATTGCAAACTTTATTTATTCACACAGTCTATTCCAGAAAACTGCCCGTTTTGTGTGCAGCCTATTCTTAAAAATACTTTTATCCGTTTAATTTTTTACAAATGTGTGCGGAAATCCGTAACCTTGCATTTTCGTGGTTTACTTTACAATACTTATGGGCAATCAATTGAAAACACGGAAAATCGTAACGCAAACAACGCTAATAATAGTACTCTAACACTAAAAATATCTATGAAGAAATTTGAAGGAAAGTAATGTCCCTTAATATTGCTTTCATCATCCCCGGACGAGAAAGAAGTAGACGGGGCAATTTATGACGCCAAGCTGTATTTATACTGACGCTTCAAAAGCATTCTCACTTCCATCGTCAGAGCGTGGTGGCTATTCTCCTGCCGGGTGTCGAGTGAGTGTGTCTAACCACTAGCCGTGCCTGATGCCCGCATGTCGATCGATTGTACCGATCGGTAGCTAGTGACTGTTTTAATGGTTTGCGCCTTCGCGGGCGCCTCCATAAGATGTGTCAAGGCGTTCGTGGACCTCTTGAGCGTTTCCACCCTCTTTGCTCGTGGCTGTCGGCTGTCGGCCCTGCTTATCTCTCTCCGCCCGACCTATTGCCCTGGTCTGAGCCGATGTTAGCCTTTTTCGGAGCGCTTGGTGGGCGGGATGAAGGTCCATGGCTCTGTTTAGTGTGCCAGTTGAGGACCAACTTTCTAGCAGCAATCTGGTCACCTTGTCATTGGCTCGGCCTATTACCCTTGCTTTCTCAAAGGTGAACGTGTGATTCTTCTGCTGGACGTCTTCTTCTTCCTCTTCCGGGGATGATGAGAGCAATATTATAACTGGACCCCGAATATTTTCCAGTATCCCTTAATCTACACAAAATTGTAGGCACGTTGCATGCATCCGATAAGTCTGTTCATACGAAAAATATGCAATCATTGGAACAAGAGTTTTATTTTTCTGGCCTTTTGGATTCTCTTGAGAATTTTCAAGTATAGGTGATGGTCGGATAGTCTGAGCCATGCGCAGATAGGGATTCGTTTATTCACTAGTAACTTATCGGCCTAGCAGCCTGCGATCTGATAAAAAATTGTTTTCTGTGACGTCTCTGATAACGAAACCGAGCCAAAGCCTGCTTGTTTTGGTAAAACGCGTCTTAAAGGATGTGAAAACGACATAAATGACCGCTAGTTCTCGTAAAACCATGTTGAGGATCTTGACTTGAATTATAGGTTATTTTTTAACGGCCGTCCTTTAAAATAAATTTTTTTGAAGGATTTTTAGGCACAAAATACACTTACGCACTATTTTTAAACACTCTTCTGCTTTTGCTGATTTATTTAGGAAATTTTTGCGTGGATAGGCTTCCGGTACTCATCTGCAGCTATTTTGACATTTTCGAAATTTTCCTACTTGAAAAAAAGTCGCATTTCTTTTAATATCTCTTTTATGTTCCCACGTCCCGTTAAGTCGTTTATTATTATTTCAAATCTCTGGGACAATTTCTTTATGTCTGTGTATACTGAGGAGCCGCCTTTTGACGAGAATGCACAGCAATCTGTAGTCCCAGCGGCGCATACAATTAGCACGGTATCGTTTACAACAGACACTTTAAGAAAAGCTTTGGGACAGTTAAAGCCCACTAAATCGCCTGGTCCGGATGGATCATCAGCGAAACTTCTAAATGAGCTCGCAGAATAACTGGCCTCCCCACTTTCTAAGATCTTTGAAAGTTCAATGTAAGACGATCCCTACCTACTGACTGGAAGCTGGCCAACAAAACACCTATTTATAAAGGAGTAGAGAGAGAACTTCACCAAATAGCTTTAGACCAGTTAGTCTCACAAGCATTTTTTGCAAACTAATGGAGAAACAAATCAAAGCGGAACTACTGAGACATATTGAGGAGAAAAACTTGCTAAGGGCAGCGCCACACGGATTCCGAAGTGGCCAGTCTTGTCTCACAAACCTGCTCACATCCATGGAAAGCTGAACGAAATCTCTGGAAATGGGTTCGTCGGTCGATGCGGTCTACATTGACCTCAGCAAGGCATTTGACAAGGTTCCACACAGACGACTACTATCAAAGCTGCATCAAATGGGTGTGACTGGAAACATACTAAAATGGTTTGCCGGCTTCCTAGCAGGCAGGCGTCAGCTTGTTTGTATTGGAGATACCAAAACAGAATAGAAAACCGTATCCAGTGGGGTTCCGCAGGGAAGCGTTCTGGATCCCATTCTATTTCTGGTATATGTGAACGACTGCCTTGACTGCTTCACATGTGAGAAAGTCATGTTTGCAGAAGATCTAAAGATCTGGAAGTCCATTGAAAGCTCAGAAGATGGACAAACCTTACAAAATGACTTGGATCGCTTGCAAAAGTAGTGTGAAAAATGGCTACTGCAGCTGAACTTCAACAAGTGCCAAGTAATTCGTCTGCAGTCTAGTCGCAGAAAGGTGATACCATTCGAGTATGACTACTCGATCGGAGCTCATCAACTCGAGCTAGTAAACGAGCTACGGGATCTAGGTGTACGCATGACGCCCGACCTCAAACCGTCAACTCACTGTGCTTAACCGCAAAGAAGGCTATGGGCATCCTCGGAGCGATCAGAAGGTCCTTCCTCTATTTTAATGAGGGGCTTTTTGGGCGAGTTTTCGGAACATTTGTTCAGCCGATTTTAGAGTACTGCGTCTAGGTGTGGTGCCCTTGAATAAAGAAAAATTACGCAATGCTCTAGAAAGTGCAAAGAAGGGCGACCAAGCTAGTCAGGAGCTTAGGAGGTCTACCATATGAAGGTCGACTAGATCGGCTCAATCTTTTATGTCTCTATTATAGGCAATACAGATGAGATATGAGTAAAGTGTTCAAAACCGTCAGGGGAGTAGACTTTGCTCTTCAGATGACCGACTTCTTTGAATTTGCACAAACAATACATCTACGCGGTCATCCGTACAAACTGAAGAAACTCCACGCCAAACTAGAAGTGCGGGCCCACTTCTTCTCCCAGCGGGTCATTGAAGAATGGAATAAACTTCCTTCCTTGGTTGTTCTTGCTGAAAGCGTCGACGCATTCAAAAGAAGGCTTGATATTACTTTGCTTGCTGGTCATACATTTGGAAGATGACAACAATTTATATAGTGTATATATGACTTTGAATAATATGCATGCTCTGACAGCATCGATCTGTAAATAGGGTTTTCAAAGCCTTTGCCTCTCTCCCTTATATATACTGAATTATACTGAATTAGTTGGCACCAATTTGCGACTTATTAATAATCAAACGTAAAATTCGGCCTTTTGTATGACACAGGTCACTGGTCGTGCACAAAAATTGCATGCAATCCTCCAAATTTCCCAGTCCTTAACGGATTTAAAAAGTTATAAAGTTTGACATTTGCATCTGAGAGCAGTAGGGAATCGTATTTCTTTTTGGCATTGGATTATCTTGTCTGAATCTACTTTCCATTTACCAGCCAGTAAAGAAGGTCTTTTTGAGTTAAACCTGTCAAAACCTTCAGAACGCCTGGATACAAATAAGTTGGAAATGCAAAAACCTGCGTTTTATGACAATCAATTGTACTCCACTTCCAAACTGAATGTCAACAGAACAAACTTTCACTGAGAGCGAGTTTTCAACAACGTTCTACGGAGTACCGCTGACTCGGCAAGGGCCATCTAGCCCGAAAAGCTATGGTGGGATTTGACGGTGACGATCTGGTTACAAGTCGAATGAAACAAAAACCCCTAGAGGCGCAAAATAAAATTTGAATGACGATTGGCGGTAAGAGGATTCAAGCTTCAAGCTTTTCGTTTAGCTCATTACTCTTAACATTTTTAGGAAACAACATTGCTTTTCCGTAGACGGTTCGATTTTTGCGCGACCAGCTGCAAAACTTGGCGAGAATGATGCTGGAATCTCTCCTGGTTCATATTTTGAAATAGTCGGATACTGCTTTTCCCCACTGTTAATTGCTATTTCGAAACCCTGCCCACACTATTTACACGTCCGATTGCATTTTACTCTACAGGGTGTCCCAAAAAATGTATGCATGTTTTAACTTATTGTAAACATAGTTTTTATTGTTATTTTGTTATTTCAAAAATGAAAGCAATATTTTTCAAGTATTTACTGTTTTTTCAATGCATTTCGACTATTTTCACAGTAGCTGAATTGAGAAAAGCCATTGAATATGAATGCAGTCGAATACCAAGAGAATTTTTCATTGTGTGCGTGATTCCATTGCTTTGCGTTTTCAGCAGTCTCATGATCAAAATGGACGACAATCAGAGAACATTCAGTGAAAAAAACGGTAAAATGATACTTGTAAATATTTTTAAATTTTTGAAATACTAAAATTATGATATACACCAATTTTGCAATGATGTAAACGTTGTATACATTTTTTGGGATACAGTATATTTATTTTAACTTTGACATAGAATCAGTTACCAGTTTCATGCGATACTGAAAAAAATGTTAAAATGCGTTTTAGACTGAGAGCGGTCAGTTAGCTAGAATTATAGCATTTGTTACATTGAAGCAAATTTCTATGATATTTCAAACACATACGGATGCTAACTAAGCCTTTTCTTTATATAGACGTTTTTGTTAATATAAACGGATTGCCTAGAAGCCTAGGCGTCTTCTTTTTCCATAATATTTGCAAATTCATGTATTAAATCCGCGTTACCCGTTCTTTATGCGTATCAGTTACTCTGCTGATTGTCCGTGTATGTTAACTTGATATTTAACATTAAAGGTCGGCCGCCACCCATATGCAATGCCCCGGGTGAACAAATGTTATGGCCCCTCGCGAATGCCAGTTACTACGTGCCAGGCGATTAATAATACTGAGCGTATATCAAATGACAGTTGGAACATCGGTTCGGACGATGGTCACCTTATGTTCCAAACCGGTTGGTGCAGAGAGGGTAACTTGAGCGGGAGTTAGTTTTAAGTGATAGTGTTCATATCGCACCCCGCAAGCCCTCATCTGGCGTTTTATAGATGCCTATATCCTCTTTCTCATTCTTTACTGCTCTCCAGTAACCTTTCCAGCATTACTTAAGAAAGACTTGCTTATTATTAAACGTACTCTCCGCATGCTCTCTTCAGCTGCCGGTTATTCCTATGCTTTTTTTAGCTGACCTTATAATTCAGCGATATTTCAAATCGGTCAAGAATTTCGTGGACCATATTCTTAATGAGGTTGCTCACCCTCTCCATTCTGAACTAAAGGCTCCGAAGTCTTCTCGTACTATGCGCCGAAGCTTCCGTCATATGTCCTGCCGTACATCGGCCTACCAGGACTCGGTACTCCCATTCTTAGCACGATTCCTCACGTGTGAAAAAAACGGGAATTGAGAAGCTGAAGGCTGACCTGTCACCATAACTGATGTGGTATCTCTGTTGATCTCTTACTTTGAGTATTTTTTGATCTTTGACCGTTCACCCTTGAGCTTTTTGGCCCTCTTAATTTACCTTATTTTTTGCTCTCCGTGAATGGAGCCATTTTTTGCTGAAAATTTTGATATTATCTTCAAAATAAAGTTCTCTATCTATCAATATCTATCAACAACTTGCAATGCATCCACCGCACTCTCTCGCTCTCTCTTCTTTCACCCCGCCCCCTCCGAAGTCGGTGTCAAGACTGAGTCAAGAAGACCGGAGGCGGGATTTGGAGCAGGAGCCGTCATGCCCAGGTGAGATGGAAATATATATTGAGAAGAAGAAGAAGAAGAAGAAGAAGAAGAAGAAGAAGCTGTGTTGATCACTAGAATCACATTTTGATTCGTCTGAGCTTTCGAACTCCTACGGGATTCCATCGTCAGAGATAGGAACAGCAACAAAAGGGGGTGACTAGTTATAGCGTATGTACAAAACAAAAGTTTGAACATGTAGAAAATCAATAATTGTCTGATGTAGGTTGTAAACCCCTTCGAAATTTCTCTGCACATAGACGGTCAAAGTTTTGGTTTGTACACACATCATAACCAGCCCCCCCACCCTCCATTTGTTGTTGTTCCTATCTCTGACGATGGACTCCTTTAGGAATTCGAAAGCTTAGACCAATAAAACTATGATTTCGGTGATCGACACAGCTTCTTCTTCTCAATTTATACACGTGGAGTGATCTCTGCCGTCCGACACTCTCCCTTGCTTTGTCCGGCTTCATTGTTTAAGGCCAGCTGCCTCAAGGTCATCCACTACTTCTGTCAGCGCTTGCAGCCACGCTGATCTGCAGAAACTTGACCTACTTCCACTCGGCCACACACACCTGCGTCTAGGTTCTCGCGGCTGCCGAAGCACCACTCGAGCGAGTCCCTTTTTTCCCCACTCTCGGCCACCAGACATCACTTAGGGCCACGGCTCTCCAGCGGAATTACGTGTGCTCCGACGTCAAAAGTGCTTCCATCTATTCTTCGTTCCTTTGTGTACACAATATACTCTTCTTTCTACTCTGGCTTTTAACGGCTTCTTTTCTATTAAGTAACCATGGTCTGAAGATCGCGGTTGCTTGGGTTTAACTCATTGAACCCCCTGCGATACACGTACCTGGGTGCGAGCCTTTGCCTGAATTCGTCAGATCGAAATGCCTTGATGGCCACGGATGGCTGGTGCCTGATTCTGCGCCTAGGCCTACCACCAACGCCCCCTGCCCCCCCCCCCCCCCCCCACCCCTCCACTTGGCATTTTATGGGAGTAAAACCCGAATAACGCCTACCATCTGGCCCCTGTGTTCGTACAGCGCATCTACCACGCGGCCCGGTTGCAGGGTACCCGACAGTTCGACTGTCGGTTGAAAGTACACTTGCACTGTATCTACCTCGCTTTCTGTTTCACTCCCCCAAACTGGGCCCGACGTCATGACAGAATGAAGATGACTGGAGATGAGAGGCGGAGGGCAGAGGCCAACGAGAGGGGGGGCATATATACACGCAGAGTCGCCAGGCTTGACCCATCTCATTTTCTCTCTTGCCCTCTCTCTCTCCTTTGTGTCCCCCCCCCCCTTCGCCGCTTCCATTCCTACCGGTTCCGTCTGGTGGAGGTCATTTAGTACGCACATACGCACCGCAAGCCTTGTCTCGGTCTGCGGCCTGTCCAGTCGTAATCCGGAACACCTTAGCGGCGGCGGCGGCGGCGGTGGCGGCGGCGGCGGCGGCGGCATGCGTTCTCGCGACCGCGGCTGGCTTATGGGTGGCGGCTGCGCGCATCGCTACAATGAGACGCAACGTGGGCGTGGCAACAGGAAGAGGATGTGGCTGCGGCTGCGTCTTCGTCTCCGTCACAGCTGCTGCGCCTCTGCTTCTTCTGCGGCTGCTGTGGCTGCTGCTATTGTCAATCTGTGTGAAACCAGACGGGTCGCCATGGTTACGGGGCGGTCAAAAGGAAGAAGAGACCGGATAGGGGGCGGGGTGGTGGCAAATTCGATTTGCGCGGCCCCTTCCTCCCGGCCCGACCCGGCCGCTGGGTAATAGCTCTTGTAGTGGAGCCGGCACGGTCGGACGCGTTAATTGGATTGGGTTTGCTTGGACTGGAAAAAAAATATGCAGCTTCGTGTAGATTCTTTTTTTGGCTGCCAGAGACCTTTAATGGGGCTCCGTCGTTCAATCGGCCTAAGATTTTAGAAGATGCCTACCGGGAAAATAGGTACACTTTGCCCGCATTCTTTTGCTTGATACGCTTAGTAGAAACAAAAGTTCAAGACAAATGTCCTGGTTTTATGCTAAGACAGTAAATGGAGTGCCGACGAGCATGAAGCTGTATAAGTAGCAGTAAATTTTAATTGATACAAATAGTAGCAGCGACACCGTAGTAGTAGGAGTAGGAGTAGTAGTAGTAGTAGTAGTAGTAGTAGTAGTAGTAGTAGTAGTAG
>JAYGXS010000001.1:103146051-103166368 GCA_036362985.1 Ligula intestinalis | reverse complement strand
TAGTAGTAGTAGTAGTAGTAGTAGTAGTAGTAGTAGTAGTAGTAGTACTTGCGGCATACAGCGCTGCTGCGGCTGCTGTCAGGCCCCAAAAAATGAGAACTAAGGCAGTGTAGGACGAGTGAGTTCTGTCAGCGGTCGCTGAACGTTTATCAACGAGTGTCAATTTCATTTAAATTAGGGTAAGGAAGAAGGATGGTCGAGCACCGGACTATTTTGTTTATTATCCTGAGCTTTCAAATTCTTGCAGGAGTCCAGGGCCAGAGATAAACAGCAACAAAGAGGGGCTAGTTATGGTGTATGTACACCAACGAACTCTCAAGGGTCAGCAAGTCGTGCGGCGTAAGAAACTGAGATGGGGGGCAAGTACAGAGATCTCAACGTCCATCAGGGCGTCAGCAACGAAAATGGGACAATTGTAGAGGATGTGGATACATTGCCAATAGTAGCGAATATTCGAGTCCCCGGAAGCAGCTCAGAAGATGAAGATGCGATCACTGGAACAAGAGTTTTATTTGCCTGACGTTTTGGTTTCCCAATTAACAGGGGTGAATGCCTGGCCATGAATCCTCGTAATTACGCAAGGCTTTGTACGCCGACGCCAATTCGACACATCGGTTGACTGAATTCCCGTCCGTGGATCAGGCTTCAATCAATTTTCTGCTGGCCTTCTTTCCGGCGTGAGCGAGTATCTTGACGGCCTCGAAGTTGGACTCCTGACCTGTTTCATAGGTGTGAGCTGAAACTTGTGGTAATTCGTTGCCTCGTCGTATGGTCAACTTTTGTTCGTGTATGCACGATCCAAGCGTGCGTTCAGTTTGGCCTGTGCAGTTACAAGGACAGCTTAGGCATGGAATACGATACACTTCCCCCAGATTGTTCATTCGGTGTAATCCGGTCTTTTATTTTCATCACCCTGCTGCTCAAGGCAGCTTTGGGTCTGTTTGCGATTCCAACACCTAGTTTTTCAGCGATGCGCTCAGTCGCTTCGGATACGTCCTTTATGTATGGCAGAGCCTACCTTAGCCTCGGTGGTTCTTCCGTTTGGGTCCTCCGGGGCCGGACGCATACGCATCGGTTTATAACTGCTTTTAGATAACCATTCCGCATAAATTGGTCGCAGAGATATTTAGATTTATTAGTCACTGACCGGCATGTCCACATGTGAGCCTATGGAATACCTTACTCTTGCGACGTCTTAATCAGCATAGGCAAGTAAAAATTCGGTTGATTTAGCCCAATCTTTTTCGATAAAAATAAAGAAACAACAAACTATTTTTGTGAACTCACCTTTGAGTACAGTCGTACTTCACATTGCGTGTAATATAGAAATATATGTGGCCAAAGCAATCACAAAAGCATTATTCTCGAAAATTATTCTACTATTCTGCTTTAATCACTGGTTTTTTGCATGAACAGGTGTTTTCTCTACATTTAAAACTTTAGTCTTCTCAGTAGCCCCGATTTTCACTCTTTCGGAATTTTCATTTTTTCTGAAAAAAAAACAAATAGTATTTCTAAACAAAGTAATGCTATTTGATAAACCAAAACAGTCTTGTTTTTTATTCGGATGTTTACTTTACTGCTGCAAGATTTTAGAGGAGGCAGCTTGTGCTGCTTTTGCGTACCAGGGATTGTCTTGTAAAAATCTTTGGACTTAGTGAGTTAATTTCGTTGCTTTATAATGGCCTAGATGGATGCACTTTGGAGCAAAGGAGGAAGAAGATGATGAAGGTGAAAAAACCTTCAAGCGGCGTGGATGATGGTTGTGATAATGCTGACGGTAGTAGATGGTAAATGGGTGGGGAAGTAGGTCGTAAAAGCGCAATTAGTTGAGGAATGCACCTAATGCATAGAAATCTGAAGAGGCTAATTCCGTCGGCATACATTGCATATTTGAGATTTTTCCCTTAAAAACTGCTGCCTGCTAAGTCATAGGTGAGCTCCGTGTAGAATCTGCACCTTTCCTTCAGAGGCCTTTGTCACCTGACACCGGATATAAACTAATTAATCATCATTCCATCTATAATTGTGTGTGTGCATTTTAACACGGGTTGTCTCGTGTCGTATGCATTTCTATCCTCGTTCAGCACATAACTTCTGAACCGTAATAAAGGTTCTCTGATAATTTGATGGCGTTTTGGCGCGTTTCAAGCTCATCTTGAAATTCCCACTCAAACTCGATACATCCTCCGCTGTTAGCTGACTTATATATCAAGGGAGACAGTTTAATGCAACAAGTTTTTTTGTAGCCCTTAATCCTTTTCGTGTTTTGCCCTTACGTAAGTTGATTTCACCCATGTGTAGCCTTTCTGGTGTACCTCCTATCTGGCAATTTTTTTCGATAAAGATGAAAAAGATTGATCGCCCTCACCCTGCTTGAAGAAGCATCATTTCGAACGCATATACTTAACAGTTCGATGTCCACCACGAGCTTCATCAAGCTAAGGCAACGTGGTGACTACGGCTGGTTTACAGTGAAGGTAGACTCATCGGATCTACCCCGCTCTTTGGCCACTCCTACACCTGAACCCGATGTGAAGACGAAAGTCGAGAAGATCGGAGATGGAGGAAGGCACAGGCCGTGTGCGCAGAAGACACTCCAACACGCGCCACAACAGCGCCACCTCGCTAGGTAGGCTCCCGCCTGGAAGCGCCATAAAGGCCACATTAAGAAGGAGCCATTGAGCCTGACTCCCAGACCGTAGTAAGCCACTCCACACAACAAGACACACACTGGTCTGACTGTGGTGTCCAATATATCCCGTCAGTTGAAACACCTCGAAGTCACGGCTTTCAGCGTACCCTGATAGCCTCAAGCGCACCAGATTGTTTCAAATGAGGAAAGAAATTTGCTGAGAGTCGGACTCACTCTCTCCCTCACCTCCAGCAACAGGCCACCGCCTAGCTGATCGGTCGCCTGAGGTGGGATGGGCGCAGAGCTGAAAAGGAAAACAAGCCGGAGGTGAGCATTGTAGAGCCCGTTGTGCAAAGGGAAAAGAAGAGAGAGATAGAGAAAGATATAAAGAAAGAAATGAACACACACATACATGACAGTTTGACTGCCGCAAGCAATGGCGTTAAGCGTGGGCCTGATGAAGCGGGTTTCATACCGGTGACTTTTGCGTTAATCTGTTTATAGTGAGCCAGACGTGTACAGCATCTATCGCTCTCTTTCTCCACTCACCCACCTTTATCCAGAGGCGAAACAGCGTCAAGACGACAGGAGGTGGGTGCGAACGCAGTAGGTGACGAGGATAAACAACCACTCTACGCGTGCTGCACACGATCTGATCTTACTTCCTTTACCAGGCCATGGTAAATATATGAGAATGCCACAAAGGCCACATTTAGCAGAAGAATCCGTTTCAACTTGACCCTAAAACCTCTAGTTACGTTAAAGTTCTTCTACGAGCACCTACCTATTATATCAGTTAGCAGCCTTCCATTTGCACCTTCTTAGAAGGCCGTGCTAAATGCAGGTCCATACGGTTTTGTATAGTGAACTATGCACCAATTTTCATATAACTGGATACCCTGGTTTCAGTCAGACTTCCTCATCCTTCTCCCATGCACTGGTAGACTATTCGACTTATATAAACCTGCCGCGCTGACTCTGCTTTCGCTCTGCCAGGTCTTACACCCGTGCTTAGTCATCTACTCCGCGTGTTATCGACCCGCTCGCCGCTTTATACGCGCATACACTCATAGGTAATCAATAATTCCGCCTCGTCTGATTGGCGGCAGACGATTGATTACGCTTCCACGGCCCGGCAGGCAAGGCTTGACTGCAGCAAATACACAACTTCCTAGACACATCTTTAGAGCGCACGTATTGGCGGTTGGCGCACAACACAGCCTCTAAACCATCTATTTTCTGGCAGTAAAATTTTGTTTACCAGCCCCGTCTTCCTTGACTTGTGATTTGGGGGAACCTTCTGCTTGTCGACAATACTAGCTGCGACAGGCTCTCACGAACAACTGGGTGTCAGATCGGGCGCAATATTTGAGAACGCTGAACGGCCCGTTGACGCCTGTCCCACACGAACTGGTCTCCACTTCCACTGTCTCCCACTTGCTTGAGATGTGTATGTGCTCCTGGATGCAACTCTTCGTACGCCATACCGAGGCTGTCAGAGTGGATTGCATGCTTTTTGCCGGAGACAAATGTCATGTGCTGCGGAAAGGTGTTGCGTATGCATATTATGTGCATAAAGTTTGTGTGTGTATGCGTGTAGCCTAGGGGTGTATGCCTGCAGGTGCGGCAAGGTATGGTGATGGGTCTGGACTTAGCTGTTTCACTGATGCGCTTTGTGAATGCAAATATAGTCGAACAGACTAGGGGGACGGTGAGACGCAGGTGTGACTGGTGTCTCTTGTCACTGGTTCGTCGGTTGCAGTGCGATGGATTCGTAAGTGGCCGACAAATTCGATATGTGATGTAGAGGTTCGAACTCTGTGTGCAAGAGGTCGGGACTGGGTCCACAGTGTTGGTCGTACTGTTGGTGATAGTGGGGCATATGGGATAGTAAGTGGATATATTTTCTTCGGCATTTCTTGTTCCTGCTCTTATTTTCTGCTCATGTCTCTGATGAAGAATCGGCGACGGATAACGAAACATTAGGCAAATAAAAGTGTTATCCCGGCAATTGAATCTTCTTTTTCTCAATTGTTGGTTATGGCGATGGGCTGAGGGGAGATTTATGAGTTTGATGCGTTGTCATGACGACGGATCTGAAGCTGTCCAACCAATCTGATTTGTGCTGTAAAATCCAGTCGGTATTACGGGCACTTTTTGAATGTTTGATGTTTGCAGTGCTCATCCGTGTTTATGTGCGTCTTCTTCTTCGGTTTGGCTACACCTACGCGATAGGATTTTTGATAACAGCTCCAGTTCTCACAGTACTGTGTCGCCTTTCGATTCCGAACGAGCTTCTCCCATAATTTTTTGGCGGATGATTAAGGGGAAGCTGAACTTTGTCCTCGCGAATACTTTTTGTCCACCCTGTCTGCGAACACCTGTAACTACGTCGCCATTGAATTGTGACTTAAACAGGGGCTTGTCATCTATCCTTACCATGTAGAGGCTCTAATGTAATTGTGTCTGTTTCAGCGGTGCGTGAATAATGGGGGTGCCGGTTCGGTCCTCGAAGTTCATATCGGGAATCCTGTTGTCGGTGCGGCTCTTGTATCCTTGGAAGGCAAGTTAGGTGCGAAAACTTGGGTATAAGAAGTACTTTGGGCAACGGTGGCTTATTAGGTGAATTTTTGACACTGGCTTACCAGGTCGTCGTCAGACGGATGGGGATTGTACGAAACAGTTAATCCAAAATGATGGCTAACAGAAGCTTATATAGTGGGTCAAGATATTAGTTGTTAATCGTCACTCGCATGCGATTATGCGATTAGTGGGGAAGAAAATAGTTGTTACCTGCATGAAATTATGCGATCAGTCGGGAAATAATCATCGAAAATTCATCCAATAAACCGTCGTTTCCCAAAGTGCTTCTACCGAATTATACTTCCTGGGATGCCGATTTTCCAGTTCATACAATTGGGTATGATCACTTGACCTTCCTACGTTATGAATGCTTCTCTGTCATAAAGGAGCATTGCAAGGATGATGGCTCCAGATGTCTTCAATTTTTTACTCAGGCGAAGATTGCTGTCATTCCGAACAGCATGCTGCAGCGTCGATTATTCGATCAAACATTTTCTTGTAAAACTTTATATTTCTTGTGTCATAGAGGTGCATAAATGTGGAGCGAGCTCCATCCACGCTGACCCTGGGTGTATTTCACTCATCATGCTGTCACCTAATCCCTGACTTCACTGCGCTTACTGGCAGTCCAAAAGTTGCTGATAAAAGCGAAAGTATGTTGCCCAAGAAGAAGCTGCGAGCACTGGAACAAGAACCTTATTCGCCTGACGCTTCGGATGCCTTCTCGAACCTATCATCAGAGACAATAGTAAAAACGGGAACTTCGTATACAGGGAGTTGGAGTATTTATAGAATACAGAGGGGAGCCTTTAACTGCCATAGTTATGCAGAAGAATAGCGACTGCATCCTCTAAATACTGCAACCCCTGTGCGAAATTAATTTCTGCTCGCGGCATACATCAGTATATTTAAGGTCTAGAGACGTAGGCCGAAATTGTAAGTGTATATTTAGATCGAAACCCCTCAACCACTGCGAAATATGCCCTTTTTGCCAACGGACAAGCTTTAGATATATCTATTTATGCTGTAACTTACCATACTAACAGTCAAGGTACTAGCTAAAAGGCCCAGACACATGCTTCTCCTGTATTCTGCCGCTGCTTGACACAGCTGCGAGGGATCCGGCTCATCAGTGGGTCCTCCAGCTTTTCCTGTCTGCTTTCTGGTTGATATGCCGGTTCTACACTTTCAGCTTTTTAATTTTAAATTTTGACTTTATTAGTATGGTAACTTACAACATCAATATATACTACTAAAGCGTCTGTTGGCAGTAAGTGCATATTTCGCAGTGGTTGACGGATTTCAACCCAAATATACACTAACAATTTCGGTCTACGTCTCTAGACCTTAAATATACTGATGTATACCGCGAACAGAATTTAATTTTTCAGGAAATTAAAAAGCTGAACTTTAAAAACCGGTATATCAACCAGAAACCAGATAGGGAAAGCTGGGGGACCCACTGATGAGCCGGACTCCTCGCAGCTGTGTCAAGCAGTGGCAGAATATCGGTGAAATATGTGTCTGGGCCTTTTAGCCAGTACCTAGGCTGCTAGTGCGGGAAGTTACAACTCTAGAAGATATTTGCATGCGGCATCTCCGTTTTCGATGTCAGCCATGTGTCATAGTAAGCTTCCATCAGCATAGCAGGCGATAATAGTATGTATTCGACTCACCTGTGAGTTTAAAGCAAGCGAAAATAGCAGAATTTATTTTTTTAATAAATTTCTGGAGAGCTTGTCAACGGCTTCTTCTCTTTGCATGAATAAGGTAACAATTTGAGAACACAGCATTTTGAATTTTCACAGAATCAATGAGTGCAAGGTCATTTTAACGCGGCGAATAGTCCATGATAATGTCACCTTTAAAGTTTGGAAGGGAAAATACGGACGGGAATTAACAAAATAAACGGTTAATTAAATGTGGGCACGCAATTACCAGGACAGTTGGAGATTAGCCGCATGGTCTAATTGCTTGCATAGGTCGGGTTCCTCCCGCCGTATATAGGCTGCTTCCATGTAGCGCAAGGTCCGATTTGTTTGTGCTTGAAAAAGAACTTGGAAAGATGTGTTGAGGTCAACAGAGTGACCACTGTCTAGAAGGTGTTTTGTAATGGAAGACCGTGGCACTTTGTTTCCTTATTTAAAAAGCTAATTAGGCAAATGTTCAGCGGCCCTGGTCGCCAATTACCTTTGCGTCCGGCCAATGTACTTGCTTCCGCAAGTGCACGTGAATTCATGGACACAGTTTGAGGTGACAAGTTCGGTTAACTGGAAGGCTTTTAGTGGGTCACCTAGCTTGAGGTCAGCTCTGAGCTCTGAGCTTGTAGATGAAAAGACAGTGTTCCGTCCAGCAGTAGTCGCCTAAGCCAATGACACGGCAGGCTGATTACGCCCCTGGATGGGGACGTATTCCAGCGGTCGATAATGTGACCAAGGATGCACTACACTTCTCTCCCCCTCTCTCAAATCGGATGGTGGCAGATTTTGAGCAGGTTAAGCCTGTATTTTGTGCACACCTAGAGCAGGTAAAGGCTATTGCTGTTGCAGTTGTCAATCCCACAACGATCCGGCGTTCCCTCTCAGGCAGCGTTGTCCATGTAAACGTAGGCTTTGACGGTAACGGGGACAATAAAGGTGCCTGCCTTCTATACAGTTGTTAGGAGTGCATGCTGGTATTCGCAGAACTTGTTTTTCTCGTCATCGGATTGGTACATCGGGTGGGAGGGGGAAGGAGGGGGCGTAGATACTGAAGATTATGGCGAATTTTTTTCTGCGAGTGACAGATCCGTGGTGCTTCCCTTAAACGGATCGAGGGGTAGATGTGATGGACCAACATGGGGGAGGGTCAGATCAGGGTAAGGACAGCTGTTATTTGGTTTGCGTTCCCATAACAAATATTGAACATGGGGAGGAGAGCGTTGGTAGTAGACGGGAGCGTAGGCTCAGTCACCGGCCACCGGTTGTTTTATTTGCACACCCACTCTGTGGCATCTGAGAGAGAGAGAGAGGCGCTTTATTTTTAAAATATAATTCCAAAATTTTCAGAAAAAAGTCTTCCATTCACAAGGAATAAAATTGGGCACACAAACTCACAACATCGGGAAATCAAAGGCAATCCATAGCCGTCAATGACTGCAATTGTCGGCATCGTAGATAAATGTCCTTGAAAAAAGTCGTTAACTGTAGGCCAAATTGGACTGTTTTCAAAACGGCGCTAGCGTCTTGCACGCATGACCTCATTGTTGTTGTTCAACTAAACAAAGAGGGATAAAAATCGGTTTATAATGGTCGAACTGAGCCAACCGGCTCCCACCATCTGCGCCTGATATCGTCTCCCGTCCTCTTGGCTCTCTTTCTTCACGCCAGAATCGGACGGATTAGGGAAAAGAGATTGCGTTTGATGCAACACAAGTCTACGATGGATATCGTCAGAATCGACGGTCAAACTATCGGTTTTAAGGCTAGCATTGATAGCCTATGGCTGACAGAACAGCCATCTCACAGCGTCGTTCCTGGCGGTAAAGTCGGCTTCAGCGTGCTGCCGTTACACCCTTGCATGTCCGCTTCAGGAGGTGTAATTTTCGCGCCCCCTTCCCCCATTCTGGTTGGCCTTGTTCGGAGAATCGGGTTTCACTGAGAGCCGCAATGTCCATCTTGTAGCACGCCAGTTCGCGGGCGAACAGACCTGTCCTCCTTTCTGGTCGGTTGCACGTTAGGTTGTCCAGATGAGAGTGAGAATTCTAGGCTGCTCTTAGTAAGTACCAAGTAAAATAGTAAATATCAATTTCCAAATATCGATGTATCACATCAACTACCCGAGGACTACACAAGTCCTGACGTCAAATTTTTTTATTTCTTGGTCAATATCTTTCTACCCACTCCATCATGCAATTCGCACTGCAGAGACTCTCTTGTCCTTAGCGTTGGCTATATTAAGGAAAAAATATCGACATCTGTCTCTACCTGCAAGGTACAAGTCAAATCACCTGTTGACAACCTATATGATACCATGATCGCTCTAAAATGCGTCAGGTCTATTAACTTGAAAAGGGCTAGGTCAGGGTAGTCACTTCGATTTTAGGAAAACGTGATATCTACGAAACCACGTAGAAGAACTGAACGCGTCTGTTCCATGCTGTTCTAAAGCGATTCAGGAATATGCCTTTGGTCTCATTTCACGGGTCGCGAGGTCGACCCTCGGCTGATGTAGCACCTTGGGCTGGGCATGACTAACTGACGATGGCTAATTAGCCAGAAATAGCCATTCTTGTCTCCCTTGTCTTTGCTGGCAACGCTGTATGCATATAATTTCTGATATTATATTTTTTCGTTCCCTTAGAGGCGCAATCAACAGACCGGAGCTCCTGGTTCACCGTTGTCCCCTCTTAGGACTACTTTGAGCCAACGGTTCTTATCATCGTTCTGTAGGTCGGTGATTGTGTCTCGAGAAACAGACCTTAAAAGGACAGTCTACACGGTAATTTGTCAGAAAAAATGCCTGATTGTTGAGGTTCAAGTTCTCAAGAGAACTTGCCTTGTTTGAAAACTTCTGAATACTTTTTCGCCTAATACCCTCGAATCACTTCACTCTTTTCAAACAACGACAAGCTTAGAGAACCTTATAGGTGGATTCTCTAACCTATATTTTCAAGGATCAAACTTCTTTGGCTCGAGTTGAAGGCGTGGTCTCAAGGTGCTTCATGATTTCTTCCTCTCTCCAATAGGGCAAGATACGATGTGCGTATAGTTTGGATAAGCTCTTCTGTTAAGGATGAGTTATATGGGTCCCTCAACGGGTAGTGAGAACAGGATCCGCCCACCATACTGGGGTTTTCGAGCTAATTCCCCGGAAAATAAAGGTGATTTTAGGGTTAGGGTTAAGTTTAGAGTCAGGCTTAAGATAAGTGCTAAGGTCAGTGCCAGCCGTAGGGGGGAGGGGGGGAGGTTAACTGTGGGGTTAGTGTTTAAGGCATGTTTATGATTAAGTTCAGCGATGATACCCATTTCAGCATTCAGGAAGTCAAGTAAGGCGAACGAACGTTTTCGATTATTCATCATCAGGCGAATACAATAATAAAAGGAAGGGTAGAATTAGCTAAAGTTTAAGCAACCAATCAGTAATTATTAGGGAGGAAAGGGGGGAGAGGTGTAAACTGATCGAAGAGGTCAGATTCTAGTCTTAATTGGGGACCAGAGAGGGGAAAAGGGGGGAAGGAGGGGAGAGGAAGGGGTTCGAATATTGGTTCATATAACCCCGTCGTCCTTGTCTCGCATTTTGTTGGGACGTGTTAGGACGCAAGGTATCATCGTATCGTGCCAGTGTGGGTGGCTTGGGGATGCTTGTTATCACAGCCTCATCACTGGGGGCTGTGAGTTGAATCACACTTGGGTCAATTTACCCGCACCGCTGACTGCACCGTATGGGATCCACCTTTACTGATAGAGTAAACTGACTGCCCGAGCAGGAGTTCCGTAAATTAGCGAAAGCGTGTCAGGACATCCAACTCTACATCCAGGTCCCACGTACTTATAAAAGTAGTAGACCACCCACGACACACACACACTCTTAGGCGTCACTCCTCTTTCAGAACACACTCTCCAGCTGCGCTAGTGGTCACAGTTGTCTGAGAGGCCAACAGATGGTACTATGTTGCATAAACCCCTCCCTCTTTTCGATGTGGAAGCCACCGCCGACTTGGTATTTGGGTGTGTGAATTCTGGTTCGCGCCGGTAGAGAAACCTGTGCGTTCGACGGGCTGGAATATTAGAGGGCAAATATCCTGTCCATCACTGCTCGTAAGCATCCTTTACGGTCGTTTTCGCTTAGTTTTCCCATTAAAACATGCGACAAGCAAAGGTTACGATATGCAAGCTTTAGTCTGTACGACGCAGACCACGCCAAATTCACCCTCTAAAAACGGGGACCCACGTCGATTTTGACTGACAAATCATCTGGACTCGGGGACCAGGCGGAGGGGGAGGGCTAGGTCGTAGGCACCGAAGCCAGGGCCACTGTTTATGCAAACTTCTCTCGTGTCTCGCTCCCCATGCTCCCCCCCCCCCCCCGCCTTTTCACCCCCCACCCCCCCCCCCCCCCCCCACCTGGCTCCATCCCCAAATAAAAGGTGTATTTGATTATCTTCGGACCTCAGTCCTTGTTTATACGTCCACCTGCAGACCTGTGATAGGCCTACTAAAACGCAGGCCTCTCCTACATAGTGGGCTTTCATCAACAATAATCCCAGGGCCGAGAAGACGTCCATTAAGTCGAGTCGTCTCTACTACACGATTAAAACTGTCAGTCAGACGAGCCCTTTGTCTGAATGGGTCACTAGGGTTGGAGATAGGGGGGCGCAGACAATGTCCTGATACAGCGGGCTGGCCACCCCCTACGCCTGCCTTGGCTATTTGCATAGTGGCTTCAACGCGTATTTGAACATCCCCGGTTGGACAAGTTTTGGCACGGATGAATTGTATGACCTCCGAAATACGACCCGGGGCAGGAACCACCCACAACTTCCGGGGGAATTAGGTTTAGGGTTAAGGTGAGGGTTAGGCTAAAGTTGAAGATTCGGTTGAAGGCTGAGGTTAGGGTAAACATCATGAGGTTTCTACGCGCTGAAGACGAGCGAAGACGGGAGGTCATTGACCACCGGTGCCTGAGGACGATCCTGCGAGCTAAGTATAGCGACTCCATCTCAAATGCGACAGTCCGCACCCGCTGCGATCGTATCACGAGGATATCTCAGGTCATTCAAGAAAGGTGACTGAGGTGGTTCGGACACGTTTTCCGTCGTCCGCCCCACGGGCTTAGCTATGCTGCCCTCGACCCGGCGCCGCAGCTCACCTGAAAACGTCGAAGAGGAGGGCAACTGAAGACTTGGCTCTACACCGTCCCTCAAGACATGGAAGCAGTTCTTGGACCTTCTATCTTCGGTCTCCGTCGCTGGAGAAGAGGCTGGGTGGAGCTTTCCAGATCCGCTGCCGCCAACCGTCACGCATGGAGAGGTACCGTTCGTGACATCATTGAAACCCGCTAGATCAGTCATGATCACAGCCGTAACAAGTACAAGTATGTGAGGTTAAGGTCAGGATTATGTTAAGGGTTAGGGTTAACTGTAAGGTTTAGGTTTGGGTTAGAGCTAGGTTAAGATTAAGGCTATGGACATGGGAATATTTGCCCTTCCTGAAATTTACCGCAAGGCCACCTATTTTAAGTGGACGGGCATTCTTATTCTCGGGTCCGGTTTAGTCGGCCATACAAGTCACCTTTACTCAAATTTGGCAGAAAATATCTACTAGTTTTTGGATCCATATTGAATTCAGCGTACAAAACGATCCTCGTTTTCAATGTGTTTCAAGACTGACAAATGTGGTCTGACCAGCTAAGCCACTACTTACTTTCAAGTATTTTCTCACTTGGAAATAAAGGAGGAGTGGGTTACTTGCAGTCTCCTTTATATTCACGATTTTATTAAACGGAGCCATCCTTTTTCCCTTTCAGTTCAACCCTGGACGCTTTTCTTTGTTCGTGCACGAAACTGGCCATAATTTTGATTTGTTGTCCGTTCGCGATAACTGATGACATTATCACGCACTCGTTTAAAAGGAACTTGCAGGCTGGCGTGCCCTGCTAACTCCATTAACGCGGAAATTTGCATTTTATTGTTGCCAATTGCTACTACTTAATAATAAAAGTATAGTTTTTCACCCTCATCGCTCCAAGTTCTAAGTAGAATTACATGTTCAGAGAGAGAGATGCTTTATTTTGAAGGCAAATATCAAACATTTCCAGCTAAAAATGGCTCCATTCACGGAAAACAATGGATAAGGTAAGGTAAAAGGTCATATAATATTCAAAGTTTAAAGCTTTTCACGATGTCCATATCTGCTATGGAGACAGGTCAGCTTTCAGCTTCTCAATTTCCACTGCTTCACACGTAAGGTAGCGTGCTAGTAATGGGAGCACAGAGTGGTGATATGTCGATGTATGACAAGACATGTGACGGAAGCTTCGGCGCATTGTACGGGCAGACTTTGCAGCCATTTGTTCAGAGTGGAGACGGTGAGCCATCTTACTAAGAATGTGATCAGCAAATTGCTTAACCATTTAAAAGTGTCACTGTATTATAATATCAGCTAGGAAACATAGAAAACACTGGCAGCTGAAGAGAGCATGCGGAGGATGTGTTTAAAAATCACCAGGTCTTTTTTAAGTGGGATAACTGGGCAGCAGTAAAGAATGAAGAGGAGAATGCAGGCGTCTGCAAATCGCCATATTAGGGCTTATGGTGTGCGATATGCATGCAACCGGCGGATAGAATACAAGGTTTACGGATTTTAATAAAAAAAGCCATCAATACGAAGAGTAAACCAGAGGTTAGATGCCAGACTAACACCAAGGTACCGGAAAAAGGATACCTCATTGAGCAGAATGTCAATGGATTCAGAACTGCGAGAGGGTCGCAATCGAAAAACACATTGGACTGACTTCTGATCGTTAAGAAAAAGGCCATTTGCTGCGACCTAGCCCAGGCTATCTAGCAGTACTTTGAGATGTATCTGAATTTTGAGAGGATGGTCAACAACTACATATATCGTCAGCATATCACACATATATGTGGAATTCATTTTCCTATACTAATCTGCATCTTAGTTCTGCAACATCAAGAAGTACGTCTGCGCGCTGTTAACATCTGAAAAAGCGAACAGAGTGACAGCAGTATCGATCTTCTTGAAAGACAGATTAATTCTTAGAAGTTTACACTCACGTCTCATTTTAGGAAATTATAATTCGATGGGGTAATCCTCTCTGGACCAGAAAAGATGCTGTCATTCTCCAGATGGCAGTTCGACCGCCGGATCCGAAAATGTCCACCGCATGCCTCAGTAAGCTTAGATCAAAAGCGGCGACTGGCGCTTAAGTTAGTTTTAAGTAGTAAGCGACTTGTGTAGCACCTACCGCACCTTCTCTTCCCTCAGAGCCAAGAAGACCGGAGATGGGGTTGAACGCAGGTGGCGGACACGGCAAATCCGCACCTCAGCGCACCGGTGCGTTCTTTGCTTCATAAAAATCACCTGCCCAGGGTTTTTAGGCGACAGCAAGAGGATGCAAGCAGTGGCACAGATCCCCGCTACAACACCCTGAGTCTCCGTAACACGCCGCGCTATAATTCACCTGGTCACAGCCTACACTTGAACAGGATTATTTGACATGACAATTTGATCGTCCATTGTAATTATGTCCACCATACCCATCAACCACTGCGTAATATGCACTTTCTGTCAACAGACAGACTTTTGTAGTAGTTGTCTACTAAATTAACGATACGGGTTGGTAGAAAATTTTTTGTGGTTTTCAGGCTCGATAGGGGAGGGGGGAGTTGGGGTTAACTATGGGCTTGGCATCAGGGGGACTGGCAGCCGAGAAAGGTGATAAGCTGCAGGCGGTTGGATTAGCGCCTTTCGGCCATGGTAACTGCGGCGCCGTCACAAATTGATTTTGAGCGCACAGGACTGGCCCGCGTAGCTTGATGGCAGCCGCTTCTGCCGTAGTCAACAGACGCTGTCCAATGAATTTTGAATAGCTCGAAGATAGCTTGCAGATAACGGGGAAAGCCCCTGTGGCATCCACGCGACGAGGTGAATTTACCATGTGCGCCAGAAAGAAACTGCTGATGCTCTTTATTTCGCTCCTCCCTAACCATGCTGGAATATCTTCTCGTACGCTTATGGATAAACTCCGGTTAATATGACCAATATATTCTGCCCCACAGGAGCAGATGAATGAACAGATGCAGAGAGAGGTGGTCTGGGCTGGTGGTTGTTCCTTGAGCCCTCTGCACAGGATGGGACTAGTCGGAAACAGTACATGTACTGGCTGCTGGTAAAGCGTTTGATACCACTTGATTCAGGCGCTTTCTTAGAAGTTTGCTTGGTGCGTCCGTTTGAAATGGGAATTTGATGACAATCCGTTGCTTATCTGCTGTTAACACCGAGGGCTTTGGTGGTCCTTCAGCCATCAATAAGTCGACTAGGATGCACACATTTTTGGAAGAATCCTTCTACACTCTTAAGCTCTTCTTCGGTGCTATCGGTCGAGCAGATCATTTTCATTCCTTTTTTGCAAAATATCTTATTGAATTACGTTTTAAGTTGAACAGTACGAAACTAGCAAAATGATTATATTTTCCGGACCACGTCTCATTACAATGGACCCTACGTTGAATGCTCCCGTCAGAACTATTGCCAAAAAGTACATCGAGGTCACTCCCATTTCTCGATGCACGTTTCCATCAATTCAAGCGGACATGCGAGTCCCAGGAAGTAATTGAGAAGATCTAGACGTGATTGCTAGGGCAAGAATTTTATTCGTTTGACGTTTCGAAATCCGTCGCGGATCCTTCATCAGAGACATTAGCAGAAACGGGTAATTCGTGCACAGGAAGTTACAGTATTTAAAGGATACAGTCACTGTGCTACTGCAGACTATGATAATTATATGCTCCCCTTGTCGAGGATAATTGCCTGCTTGTGCGCTAAGTGCTTGATGACCGGTATGGGGGCCGTGACCTGCTGATCCTTCATCACGCGTGATGGAATTGGAGGTGATGATTACTCGGCCATCGGGTTCCCTGGCGCTGGCGCGTTGGTCTGTGCGTTCGCCAAGTGGCGACTTGCTTTGACCAAATTGAGCCCCAGCACCGGATATGGATTGGGTAGGTCGTTGCACTTGTTTATAGACTAGGGGGCCGTAAACCATGACTCAAGTAATTCGCGACTCACAGGATTGTCACCTCTCGCGAGAATTACGGCCTCATCAAATGTGAATGTGTGGCCGGGTTTCGTCGAATGAACCGCAATTGAAAATTGGCATCATATCGCCGCACTGCTGCCGCGTGTTCGGCCATTCGTGTCTTGAGAAGTCTTCCAGCCTCTTAGATGTAGTTGCTTTGTTCGCAGCTGCACCGAATCCTATAGACGAGTTCAGATGTTTCATGTCGTGGTAGTGGGTCTTTTGATTTCATTACCTGACGCCTTATGGTTGCCTCCGGCTTGTGCGCGACTCCAACTCCAAGTGGTTCCCCAAAAAGCTGTCTTGAAATTTTCGTCCATGAGGTAGAGTCTCGTTCAAAAAGTTAAATAAATCAGTCGCAATAGTAATGAAACCACAGTCATCTAAAATCTGCACATACCTTTTGAAGCGTTTCATTTTCTTCTAAAATATGCCTTAATAGATAGTTAGTTCAGTCACTGAGGGATGGTAGTTCACGCATTAGGTAACGAAGCACCCTCGTCCGTTGCACCTTGAGGCTACATCTAGAGCCCTTACAGGCAGTCGCTGGAACGATATGAAAAACAGGCCGATTTCGAATCCCAGGCTGTCCAAGCCTGGAAATAGGGCATGGTTGGCCGAGGATGGCTGAGGATGTCTACGGAACAGAAATGATTGTTCGCGTTGGCCCTTTCTCCACATCGGACCTTTTGGTACTTTATCGGTCTAGTCCCAAGGTCTGGAACCTTTTTGACGAAGAGAGCCCAGAAAGCAAACATTTGGAAATAGGTTTCAGTGAGAGCGATGTAAGATTTCAGCTGAGAGAGCCAGATGCGTGATTGGTCGGGATTTAATTGATTCGGCTACGCGTCTCGGTGGTGGCACGTCACAAAGTTTCTAAATTCAAATTCACAAAGTTTCTTATTCCGATTTTCTCTGAAAGAGCCAGATGCAATCATCAAAAAAGCCACACCTGTCTCGCGAGCCATAGGTTCTCGACCCCTGGTCTAGTCGATTGGTTAGATAGACCGGCGTCCCTTATTCAAAGTATGATAAAATTCTCTGTGAAGTCTTACTGCTCGGAATTAATTCTAACATTTCAAAGAACGTGCGGGTTTCCAGGAGGGATGATGTCCAACCCTACTTCCATAAATCATTGAGAGAAGGGCCTGCCTACCTTTTTTTTATCTCCACTGACATGCGGTCTAGACTTGAAGCCGGAGAGGCACATTGTTGGACAACCCTATGGCGAGAGGGGGGACAGAGAGACGGCTAGAAATTGGGACACCTAAGGAGGGTAAGAGGGGTCAAGGGAGTCGGCCATGCCGTTGAGGCACCCTGTCGCTCTCTGGCCTTCTCCACCTCTTCTGTCCTCTCTAGCAGATAAAACTGTTGCATACTGAAGACGGTGTTCCCCCTCGGTCAAGTAGGTTACCCCTTCCCCGTCTATTCTACCCCCCCCCCCGTCTTCTCCTAGCCTGCTGCTAGACGTCGGTCACAGAAACCGAGCAGGACGTGTTTATTAGTTCGACCTCTCCAAGTCTGTTCTTCTCGCCTGCAGTTGACGTGACAGAAACATGGAAACTGACAGCTGGGTGTAGTGGGCACACGTTGAATTGACGTACTTCAATCTCTTTCCTCCGGTTCTTGTCAATCAAAAAAGCGTGACAGCTAGGGACTGCTAGGTCGCAAATGGTTAATCGACTGTGGTGCAGTTTTGCATGAAAATGTGTGTTCCTACCTAGCGGTTAATAGCTTGCGTGCATTTAAGTCGACCCCACTGCACTGCCTGTTGTCTAGTATTGGTCACAGGGACAATTCCCTGGCTGTTGTAATGCATAAATCTCGCTATGGTGCCTCGAAAGACGCCGATAGTCTAACTTGTGTGCAAACTGATTCCGAAAATCTCAAAATCTACGTAAAAGTCGTGCATACCAAAGGAATTCTCCTCTTAATACAGTAGTCGCCGGTTATTAAGCCCACGGTTAATAGGCCCAGCCGCGTATTAAGCCCAAATCAGCTAAGAACGGAATTTTACATAGCAAAATCCACCGGCTAATAAGCCTAGTCGCCGGCTACAAAGTCTAGTTTGCAAACAGGATAGAGTGAGGTTCTCGTCTCTCTGCGATTTCTGGTGCCTGGAGAGGGACATCAAAGAGCACAAGCGAGTGAAGTTTCCTCCAAAACAACTGACAGTAGACCGCTTTTTCTAAACGTGTCGCATATCATTTTTTGTTTTGTTATTACGTAAAATACAGATAAACAGCATTTTTTCTTGTACATAACCAAGCTCTACACATAATGCAGTACGTATGTAATGTTTAGTGCCTATCCTGCGTTTGCTAATCAAGAACTAGGACTCTCCGGTTAGTGCGCCCGCCGCTTATTAAGCCCAATTTGGTCTGGGCCCGAGGTAGGCTTAATAACCGGTGACTACTGTAACCGAGGTTGCGCTTTGCTGGGCCAAAGCTACACACTACTACCCGATGTTTTGGCATAAATAGAATGAAGACTGTAGCGGTGCCTGGCTGATCTGACGGGTCTCGTATGGCAGAGACTGATGAGTTTTGTACACGGGCGAGCAGAGACACAGTCACGCAACATACAGATTTACTGTCAAAGGCGTTGCCTGTTGAAGCTGAAAATATTCTCCCAGGACCTGGCGCCGTACCAAACTGCCCTGCCTGCCAGGCGACAACAATTCATTCAAACTCCTTCAAAAAATGAACTAGAAACCACGTATAAGGATTAGGACGTGATCTAAAACCTGATCAAGAGGACTTAAATAAGTACGGCTACCCTAGTCCTCCTTATCAGTCAGTTAGAGTCCATACCCAGGCCACAATATCTGTCCAGTATACTGCTTTTGCGTGTGTATGGGTGTGCCTGGAAGCACATGTCCCCTAACATTGATGAATCAGAAACGCCCTATTAGAAAACGGGTTCAACAGTTGCCAGGAACAAGAGATGTCGAAAAATTATAATTCGTTTTGGATCAAATCTAACCTCTATCTGCGTATGACTCAGACTATGCTACCATTACCTATGATTAAGAATTCCCGACGGAATCCGAAACGCCAGGATAAAAAGCTCTTGTTCCAGCGGTCACGTCTTCTTCTTCTTCTGAACTGCTTCCTGGAACTCGCATATTTACGTCTTTTGGCATGTGTTACAGCCTGCGTTCATGAATAGATAGTCGTCATTGGTAGTGTGCACAGGAGCTCATCAAATTTTCGAAAACAGCGTTGACTAAGTACACCCCATTCCCCTACCCTGAGGGGACCTTTTTGTTCCCCATGTCATTCTACCGGCCTGAAGATGAAGGACTGAAAACAATTGTTTGCCGATACGACTTCTCGATCGTAAAACTGGGGATTTTTACAGAACTAGCAAGCAGGCTTACTTGGCAACTGAAACCTAAGATGAAAGCGGAGAGGTGGCAGGTCTGATACCGAACAACTCTGCCTCATTGTGAGTGTACGGTATCGGTCACGGCACCTTAAGTAGCCTGCAAACAGGCAACTGACATCCCGGGCATGATAATTCCTTAAGGTAGTTATCTCAAAAAGAGGATTGTCAATATGAATATCAGACGGTAGAAAGTCTGGTTAGGTCTGTAGCGTCTAAGCAGTGGCTGTGCTACGAGTACTACAATCATCAGGCCGAATGCCAGGTGGCAGGTAAAAGGCAGAATGGGGAGGTATTCTGCTGTCTCAGACAGTACTGGCCACTGGATGGTGTTGACTGCGTGCAGCCAAACCGCAGAGTGTTTCTGTGTGTGAGGGAGATGGCAGTGGCAGCAAGCTCACGTAGTGTGTGATTGGTGTGTTGCATTGCTCGAGGGGGTGTTGCACCTAGAGAAGACCCCTGCTGCGTTGGGTGGCATGTTCAAGTGGCCCTGAGGCGGCCGTCGCGACCACTTGGACGCACGTGTGTGCGTGAGTGGGTGGAAGGCGTTCAAGGGTCTTCAGGTCAGCCAGTCGCAAACAGCTGCCTGTGATAACGTGTGACGTTGAAGAAGCGGGGATTGAAGAAGGAAGGGGGATAGCGTTGCTGGCTGTGCGGCACAGGTCACAATGCGCAACCTGCACGTATACTGCTCCTAAACTAAGGAGGACGTACCTGGGCAACATGCTTACTTGATCTCCTTGAAATTCAGCTGGCTATATGCGGACCAGTGGAAACTGGTTACGCAATCAATATTCGCTAGTAGTAGTAGAATTAGTAGTAGTAGTAGTAGTAGTAGTAGTAGTAGTAGTAGCAGTAGTAGCAGTAGTAGTAGTAGTAGTAGTAGTAGTAGTAGTAGTAGTAGTAGTAGTAGTA
>JAYGXS010000001.1:103130061-103146041 GCA_036362985.1 Ligula intestinalis | reverse complement strand
TAGTAGTAGTAGTAGTAGTAGTAGTAGTAGTAGTAGTAGTAGTAGTATTAGTTCTTCAATTAGTATTAGTTCATCTGCTCGAAAAGGAGTAGGAGGAGTTGATGAAAGTGATCGGTTGTGCTCCATTAGCATGTACATTTTCTTATGTATACATCGGCTGGCTCAGTATGCCCATTAGAAACCCATTTTTATCTCTCATTGTTTATTTGAACCAAAATAATGAGATCGTTAGTGCGCGATGTGAGCGCCGACGTGAAGAAAGTTTAATTTGGCCCATATTTTGCGACAGACTCAGAGACATTGCTCCAGTATGTAGAAGCTGGCAGTCTTTAGCCATTACGCGTTGCTTGTGATTCTCCAATGTTGTGTGGTTTCTGTGCTTTTCTTTTCAATGTGAATGGACGAAATTGTTGTTGAAAATTTTGGAATGATTTTTTTTAAATAAAGCGTATCTCTCTCTCTCTCGGTTTAATCTAGTGATTTTATAAGACGAAATAAATGGCCTATCGGGAGCTACACCACAAATATATGGACTGTAGGGCAGGGGTCCGCTTTTAAGATTTCAACTTTTGATCTAAGGAAGAATTCGAGGAGTTTGGCTTGTGTGAATCCGCGTAGACTTACGGCAAAGCGGATCAGCTTAACGGTTTGTTGCTTAGAGCTTAAAGACAGCTATTCACAAAGTTTCTGCGAGCATGTATAAGGGCTTCGAACTAACTAATTTGAATTGAGACCAAAACTTGCCTTGCCCAGTTGTAACAGGCAAACTGATTGACAAAATTTCCACATTTCCCATTCTTTACTATATTTCTCTTGATGTCGACAGATTTTGCATTTCGTACTTTTTCGGATTTTTGAAGGACCTGCGGTAGCCCTTTGCCAAACTTGTATGCATTTACAACTTTGCCGTATTCTCATTTGTACACAACTGTCTCGAATCATTCTAGCCATAACGCCTCTCTGTAACTTGTATTCATAACCTTTTGTTTAAGTCGGCGTTCAACCGTTTCCCGCTACACTTTAACTGGTTTGCATATTGATCCAATAGCGGACCTTTTCCTCCTATTGGTCTTCCTCACTAGACTGGGTGCGTAGTCACTTTCCGCATATCTAGGGTATTTGACTCGGCTTGGCTTGACGTGTGCTTGGCGTGGGATTGCCTCATCGATTGCCTTTCTCAGTTAACCAAAGACCCGCCTCTTCTTCATTCATATTAACCGAAGCCTGTTTCTGGTCGTGTGTTCAATAGTTCGACCATGTTGACTTTCTCCGTGCGCCTCACCACATGGTGGCGGCGGGACGATTACTTTTTAATGACTTCCTTTATAGAGATGGCATTCCTGCACACCCTCTCCCCCTACACCCACCTAGGTCCAATGGCAAGAGAGTATCAAAGTGACCAGAAGCGGGCTCGGGTCTAATGGCCGGTAAGACTAAACAGTCGCACAAGCATGTCCTTTTATTGTACTGAGGAATTCGCTTAGGTACCGTGTGAATTGATGGGTCCTCCAGCGTCGATATAACTCTATCATTCCTCGGCTGGGCAACAGCCGCCTGTCCGAGCCTCTCAGCCCTAGACACAGACCCCTACATGCGTGCAGTGCCCTTAACAAACCAAGAGTCCCTCCTCAATTGCAAAGTGTTGATTCCGACAAAACTGACCTCGTAAATAGGCAGATAATCTTGACGGCAAAGGCTAGGGCGCGAACACTGTGTTGCTGTCAATTTTTATGAATTAACCAGTGTCAGTATCTCCCAACTTAAACTGGAGCGACAACGATCTCGTGGCTCAATGGTTAGAGCGTTAGGCTTCTGATCAAAAAGGTCGCGAGTTCGAGTCTTGAGTGGGGCACCACTTGGGTCTGGGTATGACTGGCTGACGATGGCTAATAAATGCAGAAACGGCCATTCCAGTCTCCTTTGTCTTTTCCGGCAATACAACCGGCCTGCACTACCGGCTGTTAGGGCTGTCAGGGCTTCTGTCGAGGCCCAAGGCAGAGCGGAACAGATGGGTTCCTTTAGCGGTCGGGCGAACGTTCATCAACGAGTGTCTTTGTAACTCTTGTTTTCGGAAATATCGACGAGAGTCGGGACCGAACTTCCTTCCACGTCCACAACGTCCTTGGTTGATGTCTTTTTCTTCATAGGCACTTTTGGGGAAAGTAGAGAGTTTATGCTAGCAACTAGAACTGATTGTAGCAATTATGAAAATTCCGGCTTTGAGACTGCTGTAGGGAAAGAAATTGGACATTTTTTGTCGTTTTAACGCTTCTTATACAACGAGAGCGCATATAACAGGCCAAAGGCCCAAACTCACTTCTCTGCGAATTTTCGGGAGTATCGAATTGCTTCGCAAGTTGCGCAGTTAAAAAATTGGTTTCTGATATTGCGAGAAGGTTGCATTCAAAGATCACAGTGCAAACCCCATTCGAAAACTAATTTCGCCAAGGTGTTTTGGATTCCCTTCACAGTGCACGTGGATACTCGGTGCTATTAAAGTTGGTTTACCATTTTAGGCACCCCTAGCCCCTATACTTATAGATACTTTTAGTTTTATTAGTTTTACTTTAGTTTTGATTCAGTTTATTTTCTAGTTTATCATTTAGTTTATTGGTTTAATTTTAGTTTAGTTTAGTTAGATACCGCTAAAGTTAGATAAATATAATTTACTAACTAGCGTATGCTAAAATAAGATAAGTTAAACTAACTAAACTGAAGAAGAAACTGAAACTAAAATTAAACTGATAAACTAAATTACCAACTAAAAACTAAACTGTTAGACAGAATTATTGGGCAGGGATATCTTAGGTGGTAGACAAACTTTATTGTTACCAGATATTCTTTAGTGACACCATAAAAATAGGCTGCTATGTAGTCAGTGCTAAGTAAAGTTGTTCGAGGGGATGTTTTCTGTATTTGTAAAATAAATATTTCGCTGGCCTGAATTGTACTAGAATGTTTCAATCTGATAATCGAGATTGTGTGGACGTTTTTCAAAGCAGTGACTGCCGTCTGAGCACAATAATTTCGGGTGTTCATTTTCCGGTCAGTTATGGTCGGAGTCATCAAAGAAAGATTGAAGTGAAAACGCTCGAATGCTAGGAATTAACGGCTATTCATTGCAACAAAAATGCGCTTTTTCAAAGACTGTAAAGTTACTACGTTGTGGAAATGAAAATAGCTGAAGATATTTCGCTCGTTTCTGATCCGGTCTCTCGATGAAAGGTAAATCCATTGCAAGTACTTATGACGTTCAAAGGTAACTTTGGGGAACTCAAATGCGTTTGCCTATCTTTCCCTAAAAAATGACCTGAATTGAACAACAAGCAACAATGGTAATATTTCAACTGCGGTTCAAATCGCGCTCTGACAACTAGGACTGCGTTCGCTGTGTTCCGGAACTTGATTTTGCAGAATGAGGGAAATGTTTGAGCTAATGTGTGCGTTGCTGACAAAAATTACCATGTGCTTGCAGAGGACAGGTTTAAAAACATAAAAACCAACATGTTGTTAACATCGACACCGCTCTGCTTTCGATTCTTCCATGATTGTAGGGCTAGCTTAAAAAATTTCGGCTAGCAAAAGTTGGTTAATATCAGATTTCTGTCCCTGAAACTTCCGCCCGGGCGCGTGTTCCTAGCTCCCGTTGTTTCGTTTTTCTCATGCAACCTGTTTATTCGGGAGTTAAAGAAGATTTAGTTCATTGGAGGAAATACAGGATTAGCACAATATAATTTTTGTTCAAACTGATGAGGGGAGATTACTTCACGCAAAATTTAAATTAAAGGGACGTTCAGACAAAGCTTGTACCCTAAACAAATAAGACACAAACAAGCACACGTTCGGATTAAGGTGCTGGGACACTAACTAAATGAACTGACTCACGATGGAGCGAAAGAATGAGGCTGTAGAATATTTTTAACCGAAAGCTGACTCCTCAATTAATGGAAGTTTATATATCCTAGGGTTTATTCAGTTCTGACGCTCTTCTGTTTATCCTTTCCAGTAGGTTTCAAAACGAATAGTGGAATAACAGAAGTATGGATGGCTAATTTAGACAGAAGAAATTACCGACAGGGAAAAGAGAGACTACAATGACCATTTTTGGCCTATTAGTTGTCATCAGCCCGCCATACCCAATCCCAGGTGGCGTACCAGCCGAGACTCGAACCCACGGCCTGTTGATTATAAGTCCAACGCCCTAAGCGGTAAGACTGATGATGGCTACTAAGCTCGAAATAGCCATTCCAGTCTCCCTTGTCTTTGCCGGTAATGCTCTTCTGCCTAGCCTCTCTGTAGCTGCTGGTGGGATTCGCGAGTGAGCTCTAGGACAGAACAAGACGAATGAGTCCCGTTACCGATCAATTAACACCCATCCATAAATGCTAGCTACGATTCGATACATGCCCATTGACTCTCTTCATTGAGACTGCTCAGTTCAGCGTCCGGACTGTAAGTGGGTGAGGAACTATGTATTTGCGCAAGCAGTAATTCTTCCCAAATTTATTGCGCTTCATGACCCAATACATTGGCCACTGGTGGCGGAATTTACCATACTAACAGCCTAGGTACTTGCTAAAAGGCCCAGACGCGTGTTTCGCTGGTATTCTGCCGCTGCTTGACACAGCTGCGAGGGGTCCAGCTCATCAGTGGGTCACCCCAGCTTTCTCTGTTTGCTTTCTGGTTAATATACCGGTTTTGAAAGTTCAGCCTGTTTAATGTCCTTAGAAATTAATTTCTGCTCCTGGTATATATCAGTATATTTGAGATCTATAGACATAAAGCAAAATTGTAAGTTACGACATCAATACATACTACTACAGTCTGTTTGTTGGCAGCAGGTATATACAGTAGTCGCCAGCTATTATGCCCACCTCGGGTCCAGACCAAATTGGGCTTAATAAATGGCGGGCGCACTAACCTGAGAGTCCTAGTTCTTGATTAGCAAACGCAGGATAGGCACTATACATCACATACGTACGGTATTATGTGTAGAGCTTGGTTATGTACAAGAAAAGAATGCTGTTTGTCTCTATTTTACGTTATAACAAGAGCAGAAGGATGATTTGCGACCCATTTAAAAAAGCGGTCAAGTGTCAGTTGTTTTGGAGAGAACTTCACTCTCTCTTTTATGTCCTTTTCCAGGCACCAGAAATCGTCAAATTTTGTAAAATCTGATGCTTGTAAACTGGGCAAACTGTTGGTAAACTGTTGGCAAACTGGGCTTTGTAGCCGGCGACTGGGCTTATAAGCCGGCGGATTTTGCTCTGTAAAATTCCGTCCCAAGCTTATTTGGGCTTAATACGTGGATGGGCCTATTAACCGTGGGCTTAACAACTGGCGACTCCTGTATTACGCAGTGTCTGTCAGGTTTCAGCCCAAATATACATTAAAAATTTCAGTTTCTGCCTATAGACCCTCAATATACTGATTTATACCACGAAAAGAAAGTAATTTCTAACGAAGAGGAAGACGCGATCTCTGGAAGAACAGAGATCGCGACTTCCTCTTCTTTACAACAAGAACCTAGGGCACGCATATTCGTGAGTAATTTCTAAGGACATTCAATAGCTGAACACTTGCTACTGTTGTCGACCGCTTTCAGGCTCCCTCATACTGCTAAGGCATTTCAGTGTTACTATAACGTTATTCCTACCACTATAGCACAATTCCTACCCCGATTACCACTGGCCATAAGTCAGTATTAGGTTAAAGAGTATGTCGTTTTTATTTTAATAATCAAATCCAAAGTAAGTAAAAACAACTAAACAGCAAATACTTCTTCAATATCGCTTAAAATTGCTAAGAAGTGGTCTTCATATCCTTCCAAAACACGCCGGCAGTGTTCATCCACGTACCCCTGACATAAATTCTGTGGAACTTCACGACCTTTCGTAAATATCTGAACTTGTTTGATTAACAGTGTCCTCTTGATTTGCTATGTGTGCGCACTTGTCGTCGGATCAACCTAATTTCCCTGTTGATTGACGGTTCTGTGGTCTTATTCAGTCTGACCAAGCCACCGATAAGTTAGCCATTAGTCATAATGTATTATTGAATCTGCTTGTACTTCGCGTTTAATGATAGAGGTCCATGCCGCTGCATCTCGTTTGTGTATGTAGACGTATCTAACACCGAAACTCTGCCACAATTCAAAGACTACTGGACTCATGAGTCGTAATTCCGATAATTCTGTACTGGATCACCATCATCTCATCTCTGAAAATGGCCTCCTGTAAGAGTTCGAAAGCTCAGGGCAATAAATCAATTGATCCAGTGCTCGACACGTCTTCTTCCTTGTCCATGCAAATACTTTGAACGCGAACCTTCTCATTCATTCCGGATCACCCTTGTTTTCTTGAGCAGGTGAATCTTTACATAAAACTGTCAAGATTGTAGTCATGGCACTCGGCAAATCTGGCTTCTTAAATTTGCATTGGGTTTTCCGAGGTTACATTCGCATTTCATTCTTCCGCGATAAACACAATTTCGGAGCAGACTTCCTTAGCGGTAATTGAGCCAATTAGTCCCAGTATGTGTGAACCTACCAGTAAGCTTTGACACTTCTTCCAGTGGTACTCTGTTGGTCCAAAGATAAACTAACTCTCGCATTTCATAGGGTTTCAGGGGAATCTTCCGTTAAAATCACAGCAATGGACGAATTTGTTCTTTGTTTTCACCGATCGAACAGACTGGCAGCCCCTTTGTCTGCACCTTCATACCGGCTCATTATGTTCACGGAACTTCTTGTTCGCTTGTAAAAAAACCATCGGCCCAGCGCACATGCTGCAAGATTTTTCCCTTGCTAAGAGACCATGTCAGAGGATATATCACGACATCGCTTCGTACCTGTGCCTCATTTCAGCATAAAACGCTCGTAACAACATTTTGAAGGTAGAAGGGGAAAAATGCAGGTAGGAATCACGCTACAGTAGAACCGACACCTCCGTCCTCATTTACTCGCGTTAGTCAGACCAGGTTTTTCAAGCAACTTCCGTGTACTTACCGAGACGGCCACTATTTCCTCACTTCTAACTGACGAACAAGTAGGCCTGTCCACTTACCGGCCTCAGCTCGCCCCTCAGTCTGGGTAACCCCAGTCACAGTCCAACAAGACGTATCAAGGCTGAGTGGCAGAGTAATACTGTGAGGGGTGTTCTTTGTCGTCTTCTGAATTCGGTAGCAGAGAGGAGACTTCACAGAAAGTGCTCTGTGTGCATTAAGTATCAGTGGGTTCACTTCATGTACTTCTTCCATCTCTCTTTTTTGGGACTCGAAGTTAGGAAATAGTGCGAAAGGATCCGTGGTCGAACCCCAATTGCCACCTGAGGTCTTCAACGAATCCCATATCTGAGAAGAAGCAGACTCGATCGCTGGGGCAATACGTTTATTCGCCTGACATTTCGACCTCCGTCGCGGATTCATCATCAGAGACATGAGTAGGTCACAGTAGTAGAAACGGGTCCCATATCTATTTAAAACCTTATTAGGCACGCCACTAAGTAATTTGCCAAACTATTCACGGAATACTTAGTTACTTAATGAGTCCGAGACACTTATTTGAAACGGCACAACCTTTATCACTGTGAGTTTTGGAATGAAAACATATTCCACTTGGAGTAGCGTTTCTCTGCGATGCTTCCAGACCTACTCCAGTGATTTATAAAATGCTGCCAACCTACATTTTCTCAACTAGGCACTTTTTGATAGCACCAGTGAAAATAAGATTCCTGTGCAGATATTGAACAGCGGAGTGTCAAATTGAAAATAACCCTGTCGTTGCAAAGGTCAGTTTAGCTGTGCCATTGTCGTCGCTGTAGCTAAAACTGGATCATAAGTACTGGTGTGCAAATGTGTGACCGTTTCCACCCAAAGTACAGCATACAGTACACCATGCAGTGGACCCGTAGCGCTTTCCACATTCGCGTCACGCCATGCATGAAATCGCGTGATCGCAAGTCTTAACTAGCCTCTAGGACAGCCAGTCACGGGTGCAGCAAACTGCGTGCAATGCCTGCACTTTTTGTCACCCCAGTCTGGCCAATCACCCTCAAGGTCGACTCAGAAAGGACCTAACTGCGATTAGTACCTACGCTCCCACACTTTGGACCCGGATCTCTCGCGGCCAGACTGCACTCAGGCTGAGACTCAACTTTCTCCTACCTATTCTCCAATTCCTCTGCGATAATCCTGTTTAACTTCACATCAATAAACATAAATTCAGAATGAAATCGGACAGGTAGGTTAAAGTGAATTGACCCAAATGTTTGTGACTTGCGATTCTCCATCATGAGTGAACGCCACATCGAAAGCGCTTAAGGATTATATAGTCACTGAGCATGGGTAAACAAAACGGGAGTTATAAAACGACAGCCTTAGTTGCATATAGTCCTGCTTTGTGGAAACTAATAAAAAATGCTTTTACGGCCGCGAGCATGACTCGAAAAACCAGATATGATGGAGAGTAAAAACCTGTTTTTTGTCGTTTTCATCCTCGGTCGCCTTAGCTACGGTAGTTCATTTTGCAATAAGCTGATCGAAAAACGAGACACTGAGTTCAAAAACAGCCGTGAAAAATATGGTGAATGACTAAGTTCGCGCAGGCTCACCAAACTAAAATTGAACAGAGTTCTTAAACATTACACGTTGGCGGTGATCTGACCCCACCCCATCATGATCCAGCCACTGAATAATAAGGTAAAAGGCAAGCTGCGACACGAATGTCATGTATGAGCACAAGGCCACATAAAACTACTTCGTGACCCACCCACTGACTCTTCACCTAATGCGTCGCCCCCGCGATACTAAATTTAGCGTTTTCTCTGTATGTAGAACACTCCAAGAATGCAGTTGGTGAGGCAAAAAAGAACAGACAGGTTTTTAGATAAGAATTCATGAAACGTTACGGTGAAATAAATTCGGCAAATAAGGCTGATAGGTTGTGCAAGTCGATAAATTTAATGCTTGTTTTCGCACTGATGGTATTGCTGGTATTGATGGTTTCTGCTACTGCTCTTCGGCTATGTCTCTGATGACGAATCCACGACAGATCTCGAAATGCCAGGCGAATACAAATATTGTTCCAGCGATCGAGTCATCTTCTTCTCGGTATTGCAATACGTCTAAAAATGTCGATCGGAGTTTCGTTAGAATAGCGATGAAGGTGGCAAGTCCATGGGAATCCAAAATAGGTTTGACCATCGCGAACGACAATTTATACCGTGTGTTTCATGGAGTGGGCGCGGCACCATTCAATTGAGCCTCTGTTACTTTATTGTGATAGCAGGCCTGCACAGCATTTAATGCACTCTCTTATCGCCCAAGCGTCTGAACCCTGTGCCACAGCATTAGCAAGACGACGAAAAGCGAGATCGGCCTCAATGATGTATAAACCTAGACAACCCGTCCAGGCGTGCCACACATGTAGTGTGACTGCAGCCCGACGCACTCCTGACTCGTGATACCACAGACGAGGTTTTGGGAGCCTGCCGCGCTGACCCTCCTTTCGCCCTGCCAGGGCTTACACCCATGCCTAGTCATCTACTCCGCGCCTTATCAGCCTTTCCCACGTTATCGACCCACTCGCCGCTTCATACGCGCGTACGCTCAATGGTAATCGATACTTCCACCTCATCTGATTGGCGGCAGACGACTGATTACACAGTTCACAGCCTTAACTTGAAACATCCTTGGCTGGCTATTGTACGCGGCGCTTGCAGCGACCACTGTAAAGCTACTTGTGCTCAGTAAAGTTGTTCGAATTCATTCTGTCTTCCCAGACTTGTGAGTTTGGGGGCAACCTTCTGCTTGTCAACAGCAACTACCTGCGAAAAGGTCACTAAGAGCATAGGACTTTGAGCGACGGCAGTTTTCGGCGTGCCTCGGACCAGGCGCAAACGTGTGCACCCTGCCCTCTCGTCTTGGCCTCATTCCACGGTGGCTTGATCTCAGTCCATCCAATGAGCTTTCAGCGTTGGTAGTCTAGCCTCATTCAGTAAGTTGGCTTTAACCCGTGTGGACACAGACCACATGCGCTGTCTGCCCCCAGGCCCCAATTCGGACACTGTCTCGTTCGGGTGCAGACAGGCACGCGGCCGATTAAAATCTCCTCCCCCATCTTCTTCAACCCCTCTGTAGAGAATACACTCTACCTACCATTCTGACCCTCCCCTGACTTATCTCTTCTCCTGAGGAATCGAGCCTGGACGTTCACAGCCGGTAAGGTTAGACTCCATTAGCCTTAACACACGTCTAACCCGCAATCGGTGACCAGCCTTCCAAAACAAGCAGGGGTGGTTCGCTTCACAGGTGACTGGAAGGACCATAGAGGCTAAAGCGCCATTGCAGCCTGACTCTCAGTATGCCAGCCAGTCAGCGTGCTCCGAGTTTTGCCCTCAGTTGGCAACCTTACAGGCCATGGCTTCCTGCGCAGCGTAGTATCTTCAAGCGCATCAATGTGGAATGTGTGGTGAGTGCCATGGAACCCAGTCCCCAGAATCAACAAAATGTTCCTTCTTGAAACAAATGTTCGCATTCCAGGTATGTGTAGAGATCCAGGAGAAGAAGAAGAAGAAGAAGAAGAAGAAGAAAAATAAGCCGTACCGATCTACGGAATCTTCTTAGTTTTATTAGTCTGAGATTTAGAACTCTTGCGGGAGTCCATCGTCAGAGGTAAAATCGTCAACGAAAAACAAGCAGTTTGGTCATGAGAACCAAGTATCGATTTAATCTTAGTGAGCAGTCAGACGTAGTGTATCGCATACCATGTCTTAACTGTTCCAGAAATGACACACGACAGACTGGACGCCTGCTGGGTTCGCGCATACATGGGATAACACATTATCGCAAGTGGCTGCCCACACCTATGTGACGGATCAGGAGTTCAACTTCGCAGCTGCAAGGAAAACTGCCCACGCCGGCAAGAAGAGAGGCTGAGGACTGATTGAAGCCTGGGGCTCAGATGAAAACTCAGTAAACTGGTGTAGCTAGCTGGCGCCCGCATACATCATCTTGCGCAAGCAGTTCCAGACTCACGGCACTAATGGCCAATTGGTCCCCCACCCTGCCCCTATGACGGTTGATCGGACCCTGCCCCCTATAAAGGTTGCTTGTTTTTCGTTTACGATTTTATCTCTGACGTTGGACGCCTGCAAGAGGTCAAAATCTCAGACTGAAAAACTAGGAAGATTCCGGTGAGTAACACGGCTTCTTCTCAGTCTATAGGTTCCCTTCTCTCTACCAGACACCCGTCCACTGTCCGCGCCGGTCAATTATCTGATACGGTGCTTGGATGCAAGGAGCTGCCAAAATTAAATAGCTCGTCTACGCATACTTCACACGACCTGCCTCCCAAACCGGCTTTCCACAGTATAAGGTAGGCTGCTCGGATCTTAGCTGCGTCAGAATACAATACACACCACTTGGAGGTGACGTGGACGAGTACGGTGTCCACTTACATTAGAGGTACCTATTCTGTGCTTGTGGTAGGTTGTGTGGAGTGAACTAGTGTGTTACTGAAGGGAGACTGGGTGATGGGATTTGGTCTGCATGTGATGCATGTGGCCGGCTGGGCGCATCCGGTGACTGAATGTGCGTGGGCAGTGCAGGAAACTGAGGCAGGTGCGGCGGGTGTATGTCGGACGCTGCCTTGTTCGTCGGTCTCGCTGTGATGCATTCGCAAGGGACCGAACAGGTTAGGCTCGAGTCCGGATTTCTGATGGTAATAGTGGCGACGACGGTGTTGATTGCATTTGGTGGGGCATAGGGAAAGTTCTCGTCAATCCGTTATGGGCCTCGCTCATCCCATTCTGCCTTCGAGCTCACTCTCGAGCCCGATAACAGCTCTGCCGTGGCTAGCTGATGATGGATAATAAGGCAGAAATGATTATTCCAGTCTTCATCGTTTCCGTCAGTCATGCTATTATGCCTGTATTTGGGGACTTTGTAGGCCGCAGGGAGGTGCAAATACCTGTTGACAGAGTTGGCGTCTGAGTACCATGCCTCAAGCGTCAATCTTTCAGCTTTTGAGGCTCCTCGGCCTACGATGGTCGTTGTGGCCAGTCTCTCCGATATGTGTTGCAAGCTACGAGGCATGGTACAGAGACGCCAACTCTGTCAACAGGCATCTGCACCTCCACGCGGCCTTCAAAGTCCTACGCCATTGCGTACGTAAAGGACAGGACACGGTCAAACCAAAGTCAGGATTTGCAGACGAAGCCCGCACTTTGACGAAACCGCCGAAAGAGGGAGCAGGATTACCAGCATCCTCTAGGATGGGGAAGAAGCAGGCCAATAACTGCCGTCAGGCCAAGCCAAAATCCACACGTGGGGCTAAATAGCGTATGGAAAAAAATCGATGAGCCCAAGGCCAACACATGCAGCCACAACTTTAAACTTGATGATCGATAAAGTCAGTATTCGCTTCGACAACTAACAGCCGGCCCAGCTGTCTGAAACGTCAGCAAATCCACAAATTTATTCCAGTGAGCAGAAGATGAACTCTAATTCTTATCCCGGAACTCTGACTTTCTCAAATTTTAGAATTGACGATCTACTGAAAACTCCCTAGGTACCCACTACGCATCGATCGGAAACCTAATGTCATTTACCGAGATGCTACCACAGTGCCGAAGCCAAATATCTTTGGGTCAACTGGCAAACTGGTCCGTACGAAACTGCACAAATACGAAATCACTGCGAAACAGACAGGTGAATATGCGTTAGTAGCAGCCCACCCGTCTTCATTAGGCACAACTTTACTTTTCAGTGCGTTACAATCTCTAGCCAGTCAGATGACCGGGTTTCGCGTTTACTCCAGGAGTTGTGGCGGCCTACCGAACGCTCAATAAATAGCCATGTCTAGATGCCATTGGCTGACCAGATACTGCGTTTACGAATGGATGACCGGTATAAATTTAATTCTCGGTAGACGTAAGTTAGGGATGCAATGAACTGTATCCTTCTACAGTACTTGACAGTGAACTAGTGCGAGAGTACGAAACGTTGGAACGATATACGATTGGCTGCAGGGGTCGCCCCCCCCCCCTCCGCCTTCTCCTACTATATTGTCCCAACTTCGGGTGGTTCCGCTTTGCCCAGAAGCTCACAAAGTGAACCCGCCAGACCGTCACATAGTGACCATGATGATATGATGAAATGGATCCAACAAAGCAAAGGGAGACCGGAATGGCCATTTCTGGCGTGTTAGCCGTCATCAGCCAGTCATACCCAATCTCAAGGATTGGAACCCCCGAGATTTGAACCTGGGACCTTTGTTCATTGAGTTCAATACTCTACCACGGCACAACGGGCTCCTTGCTTTGTCGATTGAAATCGGGTATATGATAAATATATGTGCTTCGCCGATCTAGTAGAGGAACAATTAAGTTCCGCTTTGCCCAGGAGCCCACACCGTGAACCCGCCAGACCGTCACATAATGACTATGATTGAGGTTGGGTATGACTGGATGATGACGGCTAACAAGCCAGAAATTACCATTCCTGTTTTAATTTGTTTTGTCGGATCCATTTCATATGTATGTATATCAAGGAAGAAGGCTCGTTGGAAAATCTACTTTTTACCGTGAACTTCCAAGCTAGTTATACTAACCTGCTGTCGGACGAAATGCACTAGAGCGCTTGTGGAAAAGGAAAATTATATCGATAGAAAGTCAGACGTCCATGTGGGGGGGGGGTAGGAATCGTGTTACGGTAGACGTCGGAGGGGGAGGGGGAGATGGTGGCCGTTTTACTCGTAGTGTCAAGGGATGCTGCATAGGTGAGGTTCTACCTGGCCGAGCATGAATTAGCAGCTGTTATTTAGGGTCTGCGCAAGTTAGTGAACCGTGCAGACAGAGCTTCGTAATATGCACATAAATAGACATGACGGCTAGTGCTTCCTTGGGAATGCCTAGCGTCGAGGAATTCTCGCGCCTGTTCGGTGTTAACCGTGGCGAGCATTTCAGTACCCTCCCAAGTGAAGCGGTGGGCGCGCTCAAGGGCATGCGCAAACACGGGTGACAAGGAGTCACGTCGGCGGGCGGCTAGTTTATGTTCGTTAATGCGTGTCTCAAGTCATTGGCCTGCGTGGCCGAAGTAAACGTAAGGGCAGTTAACACACACAGAATGTGGATAATGAAGTTATTTTGCTACGCTTTTGGTCTAGCATCGTTTACTGCGCACAACCAGTACGCCGGCTTGTGGAACATGGAGATGGCAGCCTAGTTCAAGTGTCGGGCGATCGCTTCGGAAATTCCCTGCCTGTAGGGCAGAGAATGTAATTTCCGGAGAAGGGAACTGCATGCCATTGGCAAGAATGTTTTGCCAGGACCCCATACATAAGCTAGAGTTGACGAACTAGAGAATCCCCTAGTTGTGTAGGCCTTGAATAAAATCTTTGTTATCATAGATCGTGTTGTGTTCACCGGAATGTGTTTGTTTTTTCACTGACGTTTTGGGCAGCTGGGTCAGCTGTCATTTGTCGAAGCGAATACTGACTTCATCGATCGTTAATTTAAAGTTGGGGCTGTAGGTGTTGGCCATGAGCTGATCGATTTTTATCCCTTTGCTGCTTGGCTCTCCTTGCGGATTTCGGCATAAGTTGGCGGCAGTTAGTGGTGTGTCTCATCCCCACCGTAAAGTATGCCGGTAATCCTGCTCCCTCTTCCGGTGATTTCATCCCAGGGCCGTCTTCGTTTGCAAATACTGACTTTGGTTTGACCGTGTCCTGTCCTTTACTTACGCAATGGCGTAGGACTTTGTTGGTTGTGGGAAGGTCAAGATGCCTGTTGACGGAGTTGAGGTCTGGGTAGCATGTGTCAAGCGGCAGTCTTTTCGCTTTTGAGGTTCTCCGGCCTACGATGGTTGCTCCTTGAAAACCGCAGTTTTATCTAGCCTCCCTGATATGTGTTGCAAACTGCGAATTCAGGTCTAAACTCCGGGCCACCACTTTGTGTTCGTGTAGGTGGGTCTGCAATTTGCGCCCTGTTTATACAACGTAGTTGCAGTCTCCATTCTTGCAACGTTTTTTTCTAAACAACTGCGGATGTTTCAGTAGGGCGCAGTCATTCTTTATGTTGCATCACACGGCGGCGTATTGTCGCCTGAGGTCGATGGGCTATGCCGGGAAAAAGGAACTCATTTAGGACCCTCCTTTCTGGACATCCATTTTCGTAGAACCCCTAATGGAACAATTTTTAAAAGTGTATTTAACAGGAAAACATAGACAGGGCAATTCACACATTATTACAGTTTGGTCCACCTTAGTCCGCTGCCTAACCAGCCAAGCTAAGAGAATATGCACTCGCTTTCATAGAAAACATTGCGAGAAAATGGTTTGCTTGAAAAGCTCATTGGTAAGTAATTGGGAGAATATCTCACCGAAACGGTCGAGCCGATGACTGAAAAAGAAGAAGAAGACGCTATTTCTCACGCTGCCATTTTGAGGGGATCCGGTGAGCAAACTTCTATAACTGCACTTAATCTCTGCTGCTAAGAGAAGACTATTCTTCTAAACTACTCCAATCCTTTTTCTTGAAGGTAAGGATAGGCTACCCTCTCAAGCCTCTTCAGTTTGCACATACGCCTTCATAAAAGCTTACGGAGCAAGTTAAATGGGTCGAAGAGCTAAACATTTATCCAAGCTGGGGCGAGAACATCATCCTGCCTGGCAAACGCTAACTCGAGCACAACTGCAGCTCACTTGCTTGATAGCGGTCACTCGATAGAATTCAACCAAGCATTCCGCGCCATTTTTTTAAGAGTCGACGAGGCACTCCAAAGTCTCGCGCCCATGAATGCTTGCGACTGCAGAGACAGCGGTCACACGGTGAGCCGACACGACCTTGTACTCAGACGAAGCTTTTATACAAACCTTCAACCCCCCTTGGCCCAACATGATCGCTCTCGCTTCCTCCTACTTCGCGCTACAGTGATGAATCAGGAGCACAGCTCACTGTCACTGTCCTTTCTCCAAACCCCTG
>JAYGXS010000001.1:103097781-103129661 GCA_036362985.1 Ligula intestinalis | reverse complement strand
CCAGTGAGTTGACGTCGAGCAGCGGCAGCGACGCTGTGGCAAATGGTCGGGGTTGCAACTCTCCTCTCCCTCGCCACCGCTCCACCGGTTCACCCGCTCGTTCACTCAATTTCGAATGCGCACCCTGAGGATAGCGGGGAGATAGCGCGCGCCGGCGGAAGGACCATAGTAAATACGCAGCTAATCAAGATGAATTGCCTGCAGAGAGTGGAGAGCTTGCTACGACGGAAGAACATGCTGCTGCTGCTGCTACTGCGGTTGAGAGTGTGGCGGTGGTTGAAAGTACCACAATTGGGGTGTAGCGAAGCGTTCACCGGCGCTGCGTGGTGTGTCCACGGGCGTAGGAAAATATTCCGAATTTAGCTGAACTGGAAGCAGCAAGCCGGATCCCCCGACCCGGAGTAGGACGAGCTATATGCTTCCATATAACTTCTGAATTTTTAACATCGATTATCGCTTAGCATGATACCAAGATTTCTAGGTCAAGTCGGCAGACCGGCAGGTTGGCTTTTGGATGAGTTTCTTTCCGGCTGCTCGCAAACACTGCACGCGGTAAAAAGGACTACTTAAGTAGTGCTATTTTTTAAATTTATGCCCTCACAACTCCAAATACATTTTATAGAAGACGTGTACACAAATTCCCTTTGGTACACTCGTTTGACAGAAAATCAGGTCTTCTTCGATTTTTGTGCTCCACAATAGGATGTCTGCTTATTTATTGTTTTTTACCTTTTTACTTGTGCTGTGTTTACGAATGGGATGTATCCATTCAAAAATTACCGTAAGTGCCTTTTTATTGATACCACTTAGCAAACGTGCAACCTGGTCCATATTCATTTTAAACTGTATGAAGTACCTTTTAATCGCATTCAATAGTTACTATTTTTTATCACATCTAAATTACACAGCTTGGAGCTTGAAAACACTCAATACAAACGCGACGACAGATCGAATTTAAAATCTGTGTGACTTAAAAAGCCGCTTTCAAATTAAAATTTACAGTTTTTGTTGAGAAACTGTTCGAGGCAAATATAATTTACTAAAAAATTTGCACATAAAAAGGTATTCTCGTCAGTGTTGGTTGGATTTCGGGACCCACTTGCCCCGCTGTGTTTTTGGAGCTCGATCTAGAGTCCCTAAGACCATTGCATAACGAAGAATACCCTCGATAAACCCATATATATTGATTGTCCATAAAGCTTAACAAGAAAAAAACCAAACCAAATCACGTTGCATACATTGTCGCTGTTTACCAGCGTACCCGTAGTAGAAACAGAAAACTGTCCCTGTGGCGTTATTCGGAACTCGAACTACCAAATAGGTATGTCCATGAAAACCTTTAAAAACTACTTGTACAGTGAACACAAAATGTCCAGTTTCTCTGCAACAGCCAGCCATCCAGGCAGATAGACGGTGTGCCGATGAGGTCAACGCTTAGACCATTTCTCGCAAATGTCTTATGAGCAAGACCGAGAAAACAAGTTTCAAGGACACTGCGAATGACCTCGAATTTTACTGTCGAGACATGTGTAACATCTGTCTGACAGACCATAACACCGACACCGACAACCTGGTCCGGAAGTTTAAAAGTACACATTCATCGGTCAGGTTCTCGGCAGTCTGAGATGGATGATAACATCACGTTCCTCGATGTCCTTCTGCAAAGACAGCGTAGGGTATTCCGAAAGGAAACCTGAACGGACAATACATCAACTTCCACGGTTTTGTTCCCCTTAATCCAAAAGGAAGTCTAGTCCAGAGATTAGGAGCTAGAGTACGACAGATCTCCTCTCCTTAAATTGTTGAAGCAGAACTCTAGCAGCTGCAGAAGACACTTCTTGAAAATGGATACCCAAAAACCTGCATCCTCAGGAATATTGGCGAGTGCACTGGAAGTTTACAATCCTAACTGCAGAACACAAACACGTGTCCCTAAGACTGTCTTTCTTATGGAACGCAACAAGCAAACTGATAAGACAACATCTGAAGCCAGCAATCACAGGCGTTTTCCCGCCACGAAACTAAGCGTATCCTTCAAAAAACTCTTCCCTCCGACGCTTGAAAGGTAAAGAAAGACTCCCGTTGAAGACTGCATCGATGTATATTTTCTCCTTCCCATTGGCCGACCAACGAGGCGCCTGACGAACTAAAGGTGAAATTGGATCGCTTTCGAGTTCTGTGCTCGCACATCTAGTCAATCCCATCGAAGCTTTTCAGTTTGTGTACCGAACGCCGGTCACTTTATCTAAGGGCCTACGCCAACGAGTGGCAGCAACAGCCAAGACAGTGGCTGTGTGGCTAGCAAATCAAGCGCTGGGCTGCCAGCAGACGCGTATACAAGCACTTTATCTTTCGTGGCCGACACCGACTTCAGGCGGTGATTGCATGTCGCCCCCAGCCCTCGTGAGATTTTTTCACTCCATGCCCCTGACAGTGATTTTCGGTCCGCGTACTCGACCCATGACGAATACTCATAGTCTATCTTATTTTCCCCCTCCACTAGTCTCAATGACTTCCACATACTGACGTCGTCATGCGAGTGGTATCAGAACGATGCGTATTAATCATACGACATTTAAAAACCTTGCGCAACCCTCATATTTAAATTATCTATGTAATTTTATAGACCCGATAATGAATTACTGAAAGCATATGTCCGCCGAATTGCCTTTTTAAATCTTATTAATTGGCCCTATAACACAAGTAAACTATGCGACCAGATTTTACTGAAGTAATGTCATTTGAATAGGCCGCAGCCGATTCTGCCTTCTGCCGCGACGGCATTCTCGGAAGTCCATGACTGACAGAATAGTGTTGAGTCTAAAAATACTTGCTAAGAAACATTAATCCCCATATTGTATAGTGTGAGAGAAGCCGCGTCTTTTCGAAATACTGCCAACAGCAGCATCTAAAAACTTGATTTTCTCAATCGGGATAACTCTTTCTTGAAGACATAAAATACTTTCCTTTACTGTGGCACCGTAAGAGATCAAATGTCATTGTTCGATTCCTGCATGTAGGTAGGGAAAAATGCTTTATCAATTTATCGAAAAATATCTGAAGTTTGTATAATTATTCGACGAGGAGACTAGACTGGCCTCTCCTGGCTTATTAGCCATCGTCATTCAGTCATACGCAGACTTAAGTGACGTCCCACGCGAGCCTCGAACTCATGAGTTCGTTGATCAGAGTCAAACGCCCTAAACACGTTTGAAATTTAGTTTTTCATTACATATTTCCTGTTAGTCCGAAGACGAGCTGGGGCACTAGACTCGAAAATTTGCTGATTAATGTTACGTTATATCCCAAAGAACATCTTCTTCAAATTAAAATTTGTTGGGATGTGTTTTTTCCAGTTTATACGAATATATTTATTATTAGATTCAATCCCAAGTTATTTTGCGCATGAGCTATTTCGTCGAAGAAATGCCGTATCGTGGCTCATTGTCACCAAGAGACTGGTTAGCAGGCCTCCTCACCTTGTTGCAGGTGACCTTACACTGAGTTCCTGCAAGGTTAGAGTTAGTGCTGGGGTTAAGAAGGTACCGTGCTTGTTCATATAATATAACTCAGGCAGATGCAGCTACTGATAAGTTTGCTGTAATCTGCACCAGAGTGGGCAGTGGTTTACATTTATGTTATGCCCCTTCAAAGGAGTTTAACCCAAGGTTAGTTGAACAGGGTGCTGGTCCCCAATAATTGGGGTTGTAAATATTTGGTTTTCTCGAGAAGCAAAGGACTTCTTAGTGCGTGCACCCACAGCCGTGTTAGGAAATAAAATGCTTTATTGAGCGTACCCCCTTTCGATGAAATACATCCCTCGACTTTCGACTTTGGGGCTTGCCTTCTACTCCTCTATCTACACATATACCTGGGATGCGGACATTTGCGTCAATTTGTAATGTCTAATTCCTCTAGAAGGCAACCTGTAGTACGGGAGTTAATATTTTCCTGTCCGACCCTGAAATCGGAGTTTAAGGAGACAAGACCTCATGGAGGTTACTTGTCTGAAGTTTGGCAAAAGTTCGTGAAGACGACTGGTGGAGGAACACCTAGATTTTTAAGCTCTGGATGGGTAAATTAGCAGTAGTGAATGAGCCATCTGCACCAGTGCTTGCTTTTTAACATTTTCATCACAAACACCGAACGGAGATGGGACTAAAACATCCACGGATGTCCCAAATTAGCAAAAGAGCGAAATGGAGAGAGAGAGAGAGCGAGAGTGTACGGAAATTGAGGTAAGACGTCCGTGAGCCAACTCTCTGGGACATCACTTAACACAAGCAAGAGAGACAGAGAGGCCAGTGATAAAATACTTTCACTTTCAGCAGTTTCCTGTCTTTAAAGGGCATTTTGTTGTAACTGACTCTCCGACAGCGACTGTCTATGGGTATGCACCTTGTAACGGAACTAATCACACACCCTATCATCGTAGCTAAGCCTATAAACTCGGCATGGTCGTCCAGCCGAAGCTTCTCTTGTCAAACAGCTGCGACAAATAATGAACGAACTCCACTAACTCCGTGCATGGCTACAGCAGGGAAGGAAACATGGACCCCCAACTTGTTGCACCTGGACTTGCGCTGAATTCCTGGGAGGTTAAGGTAAGGAGGGCTTTTAGAGGAGGGTTCAGGCTAATACGATGATCCCAAAGGCTTCGATCGTCCAGACCCGGTTCCTTAGGAGAGGAGAGAGGTCATGGGAAGGTCAAAGTGGTAGGAAGAGTGTATTCTGTACAGAAGAGTTCGAGAATAGTTAGTAGGAAGTTTTTGACTGTTGGAGCGCACGTCCAGCCGCGACGAAAGCCAGGTCCGAAGAGATTTCTAGCCGCAGTTACCACATTGAGGTCTGCCTCCATACGAATTAAGGCTAACCTAACAGATGAGGCTAGTCTACTAACGCGGACATCGCACTGGACGGAGATGGGTCTAGCCACTGAGGATTGGGGCCAGGACGGGGGAGGTATGGTGCGCACTTTTGCACCGGTTCCGAGGCACGCCGAATACTGCCCTTATCCTATGCTCTGAGTGACCCCGTATGTGGCGTCACGAGTTAGGAGGGCGTCGGAGGGCTGAAGTGACACCACAGGTTAGCGTTTAGGTTAGAGTTAGTGTGCGAGATCATCCATAGTAGGGGGTGGTTCATACTTCCTTGCCCGACCTATCAGCCCCTCATGTAAGTATTTACTTTTCTAAATCTCTGCACTGTTTCCTCTCCTGTATCTAATGCATTTGCTGTCTTAGGAGGCCTCATCACTTTGCCTGAAACTAAGCACAAAAGTACCCAAGAGAAAAAAGCTATTCTGCGAACTTCGGTAAAAGCATAATCCTTTTAACGCCCAAAAATTATCAACTTGTCAAAAAACGAGAAACCTGCTCGAACTCAGTTATTTCCAGCTGGATAGTCTATGTGTCAGGGAAGAAGACCACGAATATCCGGCACCAGGTACCTCTGAAGTACCAGCCAATGACCCTAACCCCTTCCATCTGCTCGGGCTGTTCGTCAACCGTGTAATATCGTCTTGCAATGTTGTGCAGATACGTCAGTTCTATGTGGAGTTGTCAGCATTTGTAGGCCAGTATTCCCTATCATCGATCTGGTGATGACTTTGAATTAAAGGACTGATTTTTATCAGTTATCGCCTCTTCCACTCGTAACTTCAGCCTTCACGTAGCGGTCCTCCAAATTGCAACAATCTGGGATTGAAAATTCTTGGCACTATCAAAGCTCTGATCTGAGATGTCATTATTCGGGGCTGCTGATAACTCCACTTTTCTCAGTGTTATGACCCGCCTTGGTACTTCTAATCAGCACGAACCGGTACCCCAAAGAGCCCGTAAGAGAGACAGTGAGAAGACCAGTCTGCCAGACAGAGAGTGTACTCGAACAAGAGCACGGTACAGCGCGTCAGTGCCAGCAAGCGCAAAGTCGAGTCAGACACAGCGTGCATGTACTTTAAAGGGGAACGCGAGAGAGACATCGAGCGACATGAGCCAATCATGATCAGGGGAAAATCGATAGTCACGTCGCGCTCTCGTGACAGCTGCGTAGGAGGAGTTCGCGGGCCTGGGGATGGTGCACCACTTGCGCAGGGTAGCAATCCGTTAGGCGTATGCTAACAGAGTAGTCGTGGGAATGGACACATTCCCAGCACATCCCCTTCAAGTGTGTCAGTACTGCTGGTGGCGTGGATTGACCTGTAAGCGCTGCGGACTTTGGCGAGCACGGTTAGTCCGGCGTGTTGTGGGCGGTTTCAGGTCTACCGGTGCGGGGGCAGGAGCTGGTTCCAAAAGCGGTACATCCGAAGATACTTCAGGAGTCAGTTGGGGAGCTGACTGGTCCGCTCGAATAGCGAAGGTGTCCATCAGGATATCGAGAGGCAGTGAAACGCCTGCTTTAGGTCCGGTTGGGTTGCTGTGCTGCAGCCGTCGGATCTGATTGTGGCGACGAACCCAGGTGTCATCACCGACGGAGACGTCGAACAGCATGCTGCCTCTGTGCGCTGTCATCGTCCCCTCAATCCAGTCTGGGAACCCTGCTCGGTAGTCGCGAACAAAGACCGGTGTTCCGACGAAGATCTTGCCACGAGAGACAGGTGGAAGTCGCTGTGGGGACGGCAGACTAGTAGGCAGCAGCGCATGGAACTTCATTCGAAGTTTCCGGCCCATTAAGGATTCGGTGGGGGAGACACCACCAGGAGACGCCGCGTTAGGGGTGGTCCTGTAGGAGAACAGGAAAGCCTGGAGTATCTCGTCCATAGTCCCCTCCCCACGAGCTTTCAACAGGGCTCGTTTGAAGGTGTCGACAAAACGTTCTGCCTGACCGTTGGATTGAAGATGGTAGGGGAGAGAGCGCAGATGCTGGATGTGGCGTTGGCGGCCGAAATCCTCAAAGGCAGATGAGGCAAATTGCGAGCTCTACCCGACACCAGGACATCCGGTAGTCCGTGTTGGCTGAAGATGCGCTGTAGGGAGGCGATAATAGCAGAGGCGGTTGCCGGCTGCAGCGTTGCAATCTCGGGCCACTTTGAGTAGGCGTCGACCACGATTAGGTAAGTGACACCGTCGAGTGGGCCAGCGAGGCCGAGTTGCATACGAGACCAAGGCCTAAACGGAGTTTGCCATGGATCTGGCGATTGAGGAGCAGGCATTTTGGTAGCCTGGGGAATGCCGTTGCCGGAGACTGCAGGTATAGCCGGAGTCTGCACTTCATTACAAACAAGGCGGAGTGGCAAATCAACCAAGCCAAGTTGTTCGATCCAATCGAGACAAAGGATATTGATGTTGGACTTGGTGATATAGCATGTAGCAGTGATGTTAGTGTCGCGGAAGGAGACACAGCATTGCAGTTGCCCCGTTAACTGGACAAGGCCACCGCACGCATTTGTGGCGGACTGAGAAGTCTGCTGCATAGTGGGGGCGCCAAGTGACTGCCAGAGAGTCTCAGAGATGATTGTAATATCTGAAGCGGTGTCCAGTTGTAGGCGAACAGCATGACCGTTGAGAGATAGGTCAACGAACTTCTGGCGATCAGCTGTTTTAGCTTGAAGTGTGGTCGACAGACTGAGAGAATGGCCGGGAGACTAAGGATGGGACTTGCTCTTTGGCTTGGGACGGCGCTGGGCGCTGGAATTGGCGGGGGCAGACCTGCTTGCGCAAGGTGAGGGTCGGTAGAACCCATCACAATGCCCCACCTGGTTACACTTCTGGCAGCGATGTTGCCAAAATGTGCAGTCCCGATGGAAATGCCACGCGCCACAGTGCCGACAGGGAGAGGGCGGGGATTTCGCCTTGGGGGCTGGCTTGGAAGCTGGCTCGGGCCGCCTTGCCAGGGGTGGCTTAGCTGTTGCGACCGCATTCACGGAGCCAGCAGTCGAAGCGCTTTCTATGACCGAATCGTGCTTGAGATTTATAAGTCCTTGACACTCGGCAGCCAGTTCTTGGAGAGTAACTGAGCTGCTCTGTTGCACGCGGGACAGAAGACGTGTCCGGATGTCGGCATCCTTGGGGGACTGTAGGCCGCAGATTAAGATAAGGCAGTTAAACTGGTCTTCGGTTAGAGAGCCGAGTTTGAAACGCCCACACTTACGATTCACAATGCCGGCATACGTGATGAAATCTTCAGATTCCCGTTTGCACAGTGTTGAACAATGAAGCCTGCTCCCCAAAAATCTGCGACAACGTCTTCAGCGTGTCCGCGAAGGAAATGTCTCTTGGATTCTTGGGCAAATGAAGTTTGTGTAGCGTTCGTGCTTGGCTGGACCCAGTTTGCAAAGGAAGCGTCGTACCTTCCATGTATCTTCTTGGGCAGCCAGATCGACAGAGAATAAATCCTCGCATCGTTTTTACCAGGAGTCAAAGGCAATCTGGGCCTGCGGGTCATACAAGAATTCGGTGATACTTGCTGGCGATGGAATCGATGGATTGCGAGCCACCAGCAGAACTCGATTGGCCCGTGGAGGGGGTGGATATCTTGGCGGTGAGGGTTTCCATCAGCTTCAGCTGTTGTTGCAACATCATCTTCAAGTCCGCGCACAATTCCTCCCATTTAGCGTGAAAGACCACGTAGCCAAATTGTTATGACCCGCCTTGGTACTTCTAAGCAGCACGAACCGGTACCCCAAAGAGCCCGTAAGAGAGACAGTGAGAAGACCAGTCTGCCAGACAGAGAGTGTACTCGAACAAGAGCACGGTACAGCGCGTCAGTGCAAGCAAGCACAACGTCGAATCAGACACAGCGTGCATGTTCTTTAAATGGGAACGCGAGAGAGACATCGAGCGACATGAGCCAATCATGATCAGGGGAAAATCGATAGTCACGTCGCGCTCTCGTGACAGCTGCGTAGGAGGAGTTCGCGGGCCTGGAAATGGTGCGCCGCTTGCGCAGGCTAGCAATTCGTTAGGCGTATGCTAACAGAGTAGTCGTGGAAATAGACACATTACCAGCACTCAGCACCGCCATTAATTCTCATAGCAGCTTTTGGTGTTACTATAGCCTACTTCCTATCCGTATTTTGTCTTCCTAATTCATCATATCCTTCAAAATGTTCTTATAAGCGTTTTCTGCTGACGGGTGTATAGTGAAGAAGCAGGGTTACGATACCTCCTTCAGCATTGTCTTTTAGTAGAGAAAGAATCTTACAGTACGTCCGAGGTTCCTAAAGAAGGAGATCCATGTACAGAATGTGCTGGTATGGAGTTGCGAAAAAAGGAGATTGTCAGTTTGTTTACTTAATAAGAAACTGGGTGAATTCTTCTATACTTGTTATTTCAAGGAAAGACTGTAAAATTGTAGAGGCACTTTACTGCTAGAGCAACAAAGTGCCACTGGAAGAAGTACCCAAGCTTATTGTTCGGCCCTCAAGCACTGCGGTTGACTGGTTCAATTATCCGCTACTGCTACTTTTTCCTTCTCTGATGATGAACCCGCGAAGGATGTCGAAACGGCAGGCGAATAAACATATTGTCTCAGCGATCGGGTCTTCTTGTTGTTTCAATTACTGCCGGTAAGTCAGTTCCGAAATGGTATTTGTCGTTAGGAGATGAAAGTAAAATGCAAAACCGGAAAAATCAGTACAAATGGATGAAACCAGCTTTTTAGGGTGCCGTAAGCACAATCGTGGTCATCATCAAGGTGGAGATGCACCTATCGAAGAAATCGATAGCGAATCACTACAGAATTATCGGAATCATGGCCCATGCATTGATCTTCTATGGTCTTTGGATTGCGTCAGGGTACCAATATCAGGTACTCCTGCGTAAAAATACGGTATGCAGCCACGTTGATGCCTACCATTGAACAGGACGTAGAAGAAGTTTCAACAAACATTCTGACAAATAATCATCTGACTTGTGACATAATCCGACTGGCTACGATCAAAAACCCATGAATCATAAGAGGAATTACGTTGCTCCGATGATAGGTGCAGGACAAAGACTCAATTTTGAATCCACAAATCCTTAATATCTAAGTCTCCTATTACGGTAGTTTGGAATGTCAAGGGTTATCTGCTCGGTAGAGCCACTCCTGCAATGTCCCCCTATTTGAAAAAAACGCCTATACTCGAGGTTAGACCCTCCATCTGAATTTCACGCCGAATTTAAACAAGAAAATTTTGACCATCTGATCGTCTTTCGAGTTTGCAGATAAGGTAGTGTAATACTGCCGGAAAAAGTCGGAATTAAACTGAAAATATATCGTCTATACAGTACGGTCTAGGATTCGTGTAACATGCTGACATATGCGAAAAATTGATACTTTCTCGCTAATCGGTATTGCGTAAGCCTGTAATACCGATTAGCATGTAGACTATTCTGAAGCCATTTCAGTCACGATAGGATACCGGCTTCTTAACGAGCTTCGTTCTGACTGCTAACAAAACGCTTGTAGTGTAAAATGTGGCTACTTAATTAGTATGCCTTTTTATCATTGATTGTGACCGCCTTTAAAAATTCACATATCTTTTATGAAAAACGTAAACGAAAAAAAATCATTTTTGTACTCGTTCGGTAGAAATTACAACTTTTACTTTTTATACTTAAAGAAAGGGTCGCTTTCGGTTTTAAATAGTGTCTAATTTGCCGAATAATTTTGAAACCTACTGACTGCTACACTTGAACTCAGGGTTTACAAACTGCATGCGGTGTGCATCCTGTTTAATGAAACGTACGTTTTCGCAATGGTTTGAGGAAGAAGTCACATAGTTCTCATAAACTATTGTAACAGATGTAGAACATACTGTATACATTATAGGCAGCATTAGTACATCGATGGATATCATATATAATGAAGGAACACCCCACCATCTTTTTTTACGTATAAATTTGAAAGGTGTAATTTCCTACCTAAAGAGTAGGAAACAAAATTTTTCGTGTACGTCTTATATAAAATATATTTCAATTTATAAAACCAGTCAAAATCAATGACGAAAATGCATGCATATTAAGTAGCCACTGTTTACAGTACAAGCGTTTTATTAGCGGTCAGAATGACGCCCGTTAAGAAGCCGGCATCCTATCGTGATTGAAATGACTTCATAATAGTCTACATGCTAATCAGTATTACAGCCTTACGCAATACCGAGTAGCGAGAGAGTATCAATTTTTCGCATATGTCAGTATGTTACACGAATCCTAAACCGTACTGTATCGACGATATATTTTCAGTTTAATTCCGACTTTTTCCGGCAGTATTACACTACCTTATCTGCAAACTCGAAAGACGATCAGATGGTGAAAATTTCCTTGTTTGAATTTCGTATGAAGTTAAGATGCAGAGGCCTAACCTCGAGTGTAGGAGTTTTTTTCAAATAGGGGGACATTGCAGGAGTAACTCTACCGAGCAGATGAGCTTTGACATTCCAAACTGCCGTAATTAGAGACTTAGATATTAAGAATTTGTAGATTCAAAAATTGAGTCTGCGTCCTACCTGAAATCAACAAAACTACCAGAAAAAAACTACTTCGGAAACACTACCGTCAAATTGACGCAAGTCGACTTTACGTGGACGAACCGAAGTAAGCCCTTAAGTTTAAATTGAGAGTGTACGCAGTTCAAGAAGAAGCTGAACTTGAATGTCTTGTGAACCGCAGTTAAAGTTCATTTTTTCAAATTTATTTATGTTATACGAGGGAAGCCATCTGGCTTTTGCACATCTCACGATTTTTTTCATCTTTTTTTATTTACCAATTACTCTTATTCGGGTGCTGATTCTTAAGGTCACTACCAGAACGAAGCTCTGGGCTAAGTTTCTCACAAGCTAAACATCTGCCAGACATCCAGATTCTTCGAGAATGGGACTCATCCACGTACCGCACTTACCGCCCCGCTGTCATTAGATGTGATTGAAAGATGTCAGTCCTCGCGGAGAGAGGTCATTGGTTGTCTACCGCCCCCAAATTATGCTACTATCTTTAGGAAGCCCATCGCAAGTGACAGGCAAGAATGCACAGGTATCACTTGGCGACGTATAAGTTGACTTCGAGGTTGGACTCCCATACCAACCACGCTGACCACTAGTTCGACTTAAGTACAGTCAAGGCGAGTGGCGGTGTGGTAAAGTCTAGTCAAATGAACCGGATTTTTTAAACATACTTAATAGAATAAAACAATATTTTGGAAGAATACGCGTCCAACGCGTGCTGCTTCTTCCCGGAATGTGTATTATCTTCGACTGTTAGGCTGAAAGTTACATGTCTGAGAACTTGAGAGAACAGAAGGTGAACAAACTCGGCAGAGCAGAATGTGAGTATTCTAAAGTATGTTTGGAGTCAAGGAGTGCTATATTTAAGGTTTATTTTCCACAACTTTAACTGTAGGCAACCTGAACTGCCTAAGGTATCGTAGGTGTCTTGTTTTAATGCTGTGAGAAACAAATCTTTGTCCGGCGAATGTTAAGTTCGCCATCCACCATGGATATCCTTAGCTCCAGAATTCCGTCTCACTGGACCGGTGTCATTATTTTGCCTGACGTTTTAGTTTGTTATTTAGTTTATTCGTTCAAGTCTCGTTTTAGTATAATTAAGTATATAGTTCATTTAGTTTTGTTAAGTTTAGCTTAGCTAGTCGTACCTTAACTCAGTTTAGTTTTGTACACAGCAGTGAGTTAAGTTTATGTATCCGAAGTTCATGGCATCTAACTAAACTGAAGAATGCACTTAAAAACAAACTTCACTAAAAGTAACCGCAGGACTAGGGGCTAGGGGTATCTAAGGTAGGCGACTAACTTAACTTTTACCTGCTGTTCCCTTAGCCACCTGCACTTCGTGGCTATATACAGCTAGTTTCATACACTTAGATAGTTATGTCTGTTATACGAGGAGTTTCCCTAAAAGCAGAATATACCCGCCACGACAAATCTTTTGTGTAGAGCCAATTCAGGGCGAACAGAATCTTTGGCTTGTATAACCTATACACGACTATCACAACTCCCTGTTTTACTCTAGTTTTCTTCACCAATGTTCGGCATGCACAGCCTCTACAACCAGGCACATGAATAAAAAGAATTTGCATGTGATGGAGGTCCTCATTTATTTGACATGATCGCAGCAGGGTGGTCATTGTAGTCTTGGTGCACTGACATAGAGTCCTCGCCGGCAGTATAATAGAGAAAAAATGCGTGAACGCTAAGTATTTAGGAGCAAGACCATGGAGACAAGAATAAAACCTTCTGACTTGTTCTCTGCCCTGACTCAACCAACAAGGTACGCAGAGATAACCTGATGTCTGTACCTGGACACGTGTTTGCCATTTGCCCATGCCCTCTACCAGTTGAGCCACGAGTTCACGCTCTGTGAGCTGCAATCGGGACCATTCAAAGTCAATTCCAAGATCATCATTCTGACGTCTGTGCTGGAACTATCTTCTTAAAAAGGAGGCATGTTGTCTTTCTTATATGCTACACCCTCCATGGCCACTTGCTGTCATCATGGTAACAAGTCTTCTGCCCAAAGGAGTATATTTAGTAATAAAGCCACCTGATTTCGCAGGTATATTTGGTGGATGAATGGACCGGAGCGAACATGCGGAGACGCCTTCACTCCCTGTGGTTTGTACCTTCGACACAGTTTCTTCCACCATAGTCATGGACTGTCACAGGACTGTGACAGCCACTGCCGCCGGCTCCACTGACAGTACGACAGTAACTTTTTTCTGGCTGTTGCTTTTTTTCTTCATCCTGCGCATGTCTCGTATTTGACCGATCTCTTTCACATCTCTCCTCCTCCTCCTCCTCTGCACCCCACCGATCACGCTTCCCCCCCCCCCCTCCCTCATCCTCAAGCAACTTTTTTGCTAGAACTACGAACTCTGCAAAGGTCGCAGGACGCTACTATGATCTTTTGCTCCACCAAACCAACTTCACCCTCCCCCCTCCCGCACCATTATCTTCACAACTACAACTGCCACCACCACCACCATCACTTCTTTTTTCCTTCCTCCAATATGCACACAGTTGCCCTTAAGTCTCCTCCTCCCCCCCCCTCCCACCCCCTCCTCCTCTTTCATAAACGCGTCGTCACGCACTAGCCCATCTTCCGATGCCCTCCATCCTCACGCTTCCTCACGCTTCCCCCCCCCGCCCTCTTAACCCGAAGCCGCGTCTTCTGTGTTGTGTGATTAATGCGCTCCGTTGCTTCTGCTGCTGCTGCTGCTGCTGCTGCTGCTGCTGCTGCTGCTGCTGCTGCTGCTGCTGCTGCTGCTGCTGGTACCCTGTTCCAGCACTACACAACTCTTTCTCCCTTCACTTCTCGTGGCTCGTCAGGAGGAAACCCAAGACGCCGTACCTGGTGTGCTTACTACTCACTGAGGGGGGCGGGGGGAGTCGATGAGCCAAGACTGGGTTGCCATAGGCGGCACGGAAGGACCTTGTAGCAACAGCGTCTGCAGCGGGGAGTAGTAGTCTTGACTTTGGTAGCTGGCTTTGACGGAGACTGTTCGCGTCACTCTCGGGCCTTGGTCGCCAGAGCCCGACATGATGTGTGTAGATCTCGGTGGTCGCCGGAGCATTAAAAATGCCCCGGGGCAGCGGAAAGGTGCATATGATGTGCTGTAGCCGCTGGCCTGTTCTCTTATGGCACCTGAATACTGCGCCGACAAGCAGGCACGCAGCTGGCGTACATGCCTGTCACACCTGGCGGAGGGGGGGTAGGGGGGGGTGGGTAAGAATGTGCGGGTTAAGTGGCGGTGTGTCGTGCCCTACCATTCCCCCCCCCCGCCTCCCCCCAACCATCCCAGTGCGGTCCCGCGTGCACAATTACGGGTAAAGATCACGCTTAGAATTTTTTACCGAGAGATGGGAATAGAAGCGGAGCATGCTCTCTAGGTGGGTCAAGTGGGATCCGCAACAATAACAAACTCGGTGGGTTATCTCCTTTTTGAGTGATCTCAAATAAATTTCGCTGAGTGAGACTGTTCGACCTTTGACGGTTTGGCCTCCCTGGAATACGATTTAGACCGTCAACGTCATCTGCCTCGAAGGCAGCAAACGCAGGATCCGATTTCCCGTTTAGTTCCACTGGACGTCACACGTCCTGGAACCAGTTGAGTTGACAAATACCCTTAACTGTGCGTCTTATATCACCATGCCTACAATAAAGCTGCAGTCGTGGGCGTGGACGGTGGTGGTGGTGCCAGCAGCACCACTGTAGCTTGCCACTTAAAGGTTTTAGCAAGTATGATTATCAGAACTAGCACCTCTAGCATAGGCACAGCCCCTCTAACAGTAGCATTCTAGTCCTAGTAGTTTAAACTGTAGAAAACAAAAAGGGCAAGCACTGATGTGCTCCGAGCTACAAGCACAGACTCTACTCGGAATAGCGAAAATCCAGGTCCCCACTCCTAGTTGACATCGAAGGAACACGGGCCCAGATCTGATTCCAATAAGTGTTATTTCTGACCAAATGTTGGCGTTAGTAACAGAAACAGCACTACAATCACTCAGATACACCACTAGAAGCAGCAGTATAAACAGTAGTTGCAGCAGTAGAAATACGAGACTCGGGCTCCTCGAATATTTCTGTGCACCTACTATAGGTGAACCAGGGTAGATAGTGCAGTAATATCAGTGCAAAAGGCTACTGCCACTTAAGGCTAAGTTAGGCAGTGTTTCTGGCTGCATTGGAGATAGCGGCTTACGCTCGATTCCTGCACAGTCATCTCGACTTCTGTCTTGTCACCGGTTCAAGCGGGGAGAGGGTTTAGAATGGCGTAGATGGTTGTTGGCCTACTTTTACTACACCTGGCTGCAGTCACCATACCTGCTCTTGGGCATATGGTGGACATCATCGATTTCGATGATTAAACTCACACGTACAGTATTAGTAATAGTAGTATAGGGATAGAAGCGATAGCAGGAGGATAAGGAGCAGTAACAACAGTAGTTGAGACGTAGTTTTTACTCACCCGAACGCTCATTGGTGAATGTGCCAGAAGAGTTGCTTGAAAAGCCCCTGGAAATAGCCCCTCACGCCCCTTCCTACGCCAGAGGGATTGTAATCACTACGGTTACCGAAACATTCCGTTCTCCTATATCTACCTCAGTGACCGAGAAACCAGGAAAAAAGAAGTGCCTGGTGGGAATGTCGATTCGATTGAAGAAGATGTCAAAATGATTGAATAAGGAATTATATGGTTGCCTCCACCACCAAACCTGACATGGACAAATTATAAGTTAATAATTTTGTTCTCGAGTGTATTCGAAACGTCAGATGAATGAAGTTCTTGGCTCTGTCTCGTGTACCGGGGAGGAGGGCTTTGAGGTGTATTTCAGATGCCCATGCCTCATCCCGTACGAGAAGGAATTAGGTGCCTGTGATGTTTGAAGGCGCCAGGGACCCTTATTAATCCCGCCAGTCGTCGGAGCCTAGGTTAACACTTGTCAGTTATCCACATCGCACACGCATTTTAAGACATTGTCTTGGCCCATTTACTCAGCATCACTATCTCTGAATTATCTCTCACCACTTATGTTCACAATTTTTCTGCATACCATAACCACATGTTCGAAAACACTAACCTGACGAACTCTCCCACGCATGAAAAATGTATCTGAACTTGTCGAAAGAAAACTAAAAAAACACCCAATACAAGTGGCACACCAACCCGCAATCACCTTACGATAACGGCTTGTACACCCTGAGGACAGAGTTGGCTATTTTAAAAGAAAAGGTCTGCCTACAAATTCCTGTGTGTCAATTCGATGGAAATTCGAAGTCTGTTCTTCTTTGAATCTTTTAAAGCAACGTTTCCCAGGTGCAAATTTAAAGAAAGCAAAAACAGCAAGATTTATGGGATCCATGAAATTTCGAGAGGGTGCTTCAGTTGTTGTCTCTCGTTGCATAACGTGAATGACGTAAGAGAAAATACAAATTGAATTCATACAGAAAAATCGATAAAAACAACAAGGTCATACCAAATGGCCAAGATGCCAATCAATAACGTAAGAAAGTTAAAACACTTTGGACAGCAAAAGAGGGGGAAAGACGTCTAAGGTAAGAAGTTGGAAGAGGAAATGTGTAAACAGGGAGCCAATGTTACCACAGCAGAGTTAGGTTCACTACATAGGTCGGGTTTGGACCGCCGTATGTAGGCTGCCTCCAGGTAGCGTAAGGTACGAATTGTTCGTGCCCGAACAAATAATCGGAAACAAGTTTTGGGGTCAACAGAATGGCCCGTGTCAAGCAGACGTTCGGCCATCGATAAACGGGGAAATCTGTTTTCTTGTTTCAATAACCAGCTAGATAAATACTCCTTAGCTCTGGTGGCCAGTTGCCGTTGTGTTCGCCCTATGTACTTGCATCCGCAACTGCATTTAAATTCGGAAACATTTTTTGAAGTGGCGTGTAATGGCAAGGCATCCTTCGCATAAGGAATTGGTAAGGGCTTCGTTGGATCGTGAATTATGAGTTCGGCAGCATAGTAGGTCCTTTCAGTGGCCTTAAGAGCTCTCTCTTAATGTCATGGACCCAATAAATGTAGCTGTTTTTGCCATCTTTAAACTTCTTTGAGTCATCGAAAAGAGGCCTAGAAGTGTCCGGTCCTTTTTTATCCATGATCTGGCAAATAGATCACGCACTGTTGTGCTATCTAACTTAAATACACATGAATACGTGTCCTCACCGAAAGTGCATTTATTCCTATCGGGTGTTCGAGGTCCCCAATTATGATGAGTTCCAGCCAAGATGAAAAGTATATTTCCTGGTTTTATCTCAGTTGCCGAGGGTTGTGCTTTCTTTCCCTTTAGTCCTGGGACGTGCGTTTTGGCTTAACTTTTAGGAATAGGTGCTACCTGAAACTACCAAACCTTCAACGACTGGCAGAATTAACGAGCAGTTAGCTCCCAAAGGCCATTAGTCGGCCACATTATTTGCGACGGAAAAGTATATAATTCAAATGCACGAGCCTTTTCCTCGTTTGGCTTACGGTTAACGCATGAAAAATTAGCTTCTTGACTATTCCTGCCAGGAAATTATGCAGGTGGTTAAATTTTAAACCGGTATTCGCACTCACTGCCAAGACCAGCAGAAATGCCAGTCCCAGGAAGTATTTGAAAAAAATTAAGATACGAACGCTGGGACAATAACTTTGTTCGCCTGACGTCTCAGTTGCCATCGCGAGCTCATCATCAGGGACATTAGCAGCAATGGGTCTGCTAGGTTTCTGTTACTAAGGAATCCTCTGTGCATTGCCTTGTTACATCAAGTGATATGGAGGTGAATAGGGAAACGGCGTCGAAGGAGACCATTACCACATCATCGGAAACTGTGATTCCTATTAGTTTCTGCAGAAACTCGTTAGAGTTTTGAATGGAAGTTTCGCCATCCTTCGTAAGTGGGTGGAGTAGATGGAATACGCCGATGTATGAAACAACAACAACGCAGCAAACAGGAACCAGATGGTTCCGCTCAAGCGCCCAAAACAAATATATGGCGAATCCTCCCTTATGTAAGGAATGTGTCTGAACTTGTTGAAAGACACGCGGGGAAACACCAAATAAAAGTTGCGCAAAAACCGATGGCTACACTACGTACACGCTAAGACTAGGCTTCACTACCTTCATAAGAAGGAAGCCACCTACAAAATCCCATGCGGAGGTTGTGATACTGTATATTGTGGCCAAACAGGAAGATCCGTCTCAACACGCATCCACGAGCACCAATTGGCCGTGAAGAGACGTGACCATTTGTCTGAAGTGGATATGCATTGCCTCGACACAGGACACACCGTTGCGTAGGATAAAACACGCATAGTTTGAGTTTGCCCATCCAAAAATGGTTGAGAATTTCTTAAGGTCATGCACACCGACGACTCCTACGTCAACCGGCACATACAATTAGATGGTATTTATGAACACTTCAAAGAACGGCGGAAAAGAGGAAGACGGCATTACACAGACTGATTGAGGCCACACCTACCAATCAGGTCTCACCCCGTATAACAATTGATTTTCCGATCGCTTGAAATGTTAGCTATTCATTGCGCATTTCCTGGTAGTCCGAAGGCGAGCTGGGGCACAAGACTCGAAAATTCACTGATTTAAGTTACGTTATATCTCTTCTTCTTCAAATTAAAATTCCTTGTGATGCGTGTTTTCCACTTTATAAGAAATGGGCCTGCTACGTTTTTGATACAAAGGAATCCGAAACGTCGGGCGACTAACTTTCTTGTCCCAGCGAATGCATTTATTTCTTATCTCAATTCGCAGCTCCACTGCAGTCCTTCAGCCGACACCGACAATGTCCGCCAATACTAACTTGTGAGCTAGCTGTCATCAGCCAACTGTATCCGACTTCTAGGGCCCCCACACATGCACACAGACTCAGGTTATTTAAGCTGTTTCTTTTCTGACGGCATTAATCGTGTTGATGATGATGATGATGATGATGATGATGATGATGATGATGATGATGATGATGATGATGATGATTATGATGATGATGATGATGATGATGATGATGATGATGATGATGATGATGATGATGATGATGATGATGATGATGATGATGATGATGATGATGATGATGATGATGATGATGATGATGATGATGATGAAAAAAAGGCTGAAGTACAAACAAGTGTGAAGGTCTCAAAGCGAGGGCCTCGCCACCGGAAACGGAAAGCAGAAACTTATGTGGCGGCAGCCGCGCACTCCCGCGCCTTTTCTGGTCCGACCGCTGACCCAGACAGCGGACACGTTCTGACGCTGGAGCCGGCAGCGGCGGCGACGCGACTACCCACGGGAAGGTCTTGAATTCACAGGCAGAACGCGTTCAGACCTGCGCACGCGGTCTTTTTCGCCCCCTCTTCTTCGCAGGGCATACCGGATACGTATTTTAAAAAAGTCCGTCAAACGCATATAGGCGTGTTAATATGCGCAAAAATTCGAGGTTTAAGTATAAAATTTGAAAATAGTAATGATAATAAATATTTTTATTATTATTATTGCTGAACTCGTATTCTGCTCTCCAACGAAGCCCCTGCCAATTCCTTGTGTTAAGGATGCCTTTCCTTTGCACGCCACCTCTAACTGCGTTTATGAATTCACATGCACTTGCGAATGCAAGTATATAGGGCGAACGCAAAGGCAATTGGCAGCCAGAGCCAAGGAACACCTGCCTAGTTGGTTATTCAAGCAGGAAAACCGATCCCCTCGTTCCTCTGTAACTGGACACGGGTCATTCTGTAGAGCCTATAACTTCATTCCGAGTTCTTGTTCGAGCACGAACATCTCGAATCTTGTGCTACCTGGAGGCAGCTTATATAAGACGTTCTAAACCGGACCATGCAAACAGTTGGAGCATGTGGTTAACCTAACCTTGCCTCGGTAACTACAGGCCCCCAGATTTGCACGTTCCCTTGCCCCTTTTTTCCCGCAACCCATTTTCCTTGTTTCCCCTTCACTTTGTCTTAACTTTCCTTCTTTACTAATTAGCCTTAGTGACTATGACCTTTCTGTACAAATACAATTTCGTAATTTTCTCATTCGTGAACCTTTAACGCACTGAGTGGGTGTAACTGACGAGCACTCAGGAAATTTTATCGATCCATTAAATTTTGCAATAATTACTATTTTCAAGTTCTCACCGGGAAAATTATGCTTCAAATATAATATCGCTTCCATCACCCCCGGAAAATGAGGAAGAAGAAGGGGAAATTTCTGAGACCAAGTTGTATTTAAGCTGATTGCTGCTAGAAAGTTGGTCCTCGATTGGCACACTTAACACAGCCCTAGACCTTCAGCCCGCCTACTAAGGGCTCCGCACAAGGCTAACCTCTGCTCAGAACGGAGCGAAGGAACGAAGGAAGATATTCGGGGCCAACAGCAGGTAGCAGAGAGTGAACAACATGGAAACGCTCAGAAGGTACATGGACGGCGTGACACATCGCATGGAGGCGCCCACGAGGGCGAGAAATATTCAAACAGCCACCAGCAATCGCTCGGTACAATCGATCGACGTGCGAACATCAGGCACAGTTTTAACACGCGGTCAGACACACTCACATGCCGCGAGCAGGAGAGCACACACTTCTGACGATGAAAACGAAAATGCTTTCGAAACGTCAGCTTAAATACAACTTGGTCTCAGAAATTGCCCTCTTCTTCCCCTTCTGGTTAAGATGAAAGAAATATAAGCATGTACGGCAAAAGTAGCTTATGGAGGCCCACTAATATATCCCTAGTCCCAGCATTCTGTCCTGCAAAAATGGTGGTTATAGAGTTTTGGGGGATGGGGAATTAGGATAGACAGAGAAGGCAATTTTTATGAGTAAGTGTAAAGTGAAAAAAATGTGGTCGAAGTTGCTTCCTGTGGCCGCTGGGAGTAAGTTTTTCCGCATGTTAATCGACGGTGCGCGCGGCGCTTGGCGCCGCGGACTATACTAATCTGACTCCAGAACGGTAAGTTGAATCTCAGGTAAGTTGAAGTAGATGACCTCCTAACCACCATTTCAATTTTTCGGGAAATTCAAGAAACTTGCAATTTGATAATCGGGTCTTTCTTTAATAAGTTAAATGATAATACAGATTAGGAAAATCTACAGATATAAATCAACAACACTTCTAAATACAGTAAAATAAAAATGCATTTATTAAAGTATATTCCACTGCGTGTCCTAATTCCCCACCCATAAAACCCTTTAAGCACCGTTTTCGTAGGAAAGCATGCAGGGAGTAGGGATTAATTAGGGGGGCTAAATAAGCCACTATTGCCTCCTGTACATTAAGGCTGTAAAGTGAGTCCACTCAAAAAATGAATAAAAAGAAAAAAATCGAGCAAAGACTAACGAACTGCATGCAGTGATACTTGCAACGGTAAAAGCTACTTGCCTATTGAAAAATTAGGTATGCATTTAGACTAGACGGCTCAAATTCGGGCAAACTGTAGTAGCTCTATATTTACCGGTCTGTGATTTCGGGGTTGGACTTTGCAAAGGTAATCAACTGTTTCGGTGACTGATACTTTCGTAAAAATGGTTGAAATGTCTAGAGAAAGCCTCAACGTTCAGCTTAGCAGGGCGAGGTGACGTCGTCAGCTAGTTCAATGTGATCTCGATAACTGTGCGCTGTTTACATACTATAAATTTCACTATCGTATGGTATGAAGAGTGTAGCAGATCCTGGCTCGGAAGAAGTGACCGGCCGTCCTCATGGAGCCTCAGTAGTTCACATGCTCACAGAATGTTCGTTTCAACCGGTTGAAGTCCTTCCATGTCGCTATCATATATGAGAGCACCTTGCCGGCATCATCTTCGGCAAATTACCAGTTCTGCTACGACTTTGTACATGCCATCCTTTACAGTGTCTAGCTTGTTGAGTTTCCTCTGCTCCTAAAGCTGTCCACGGCATTTTTTGCGGACAACTGTGACTGGTCTTTTTTCCCCTCTAGTTAGCAGGATATCACTGTTCTCCTGAATTCATCTTACTCGCTCCACGTGTGTCTTTGTGATAAATTATCGGCTTCTTAACCCTTTGCTTAGGAAGTGGATCAGAAGTGGATTTTAGATCATGCGCCTGCTTTTGGAACTTCTCGAACTTGGTTCTTGGGACTAACCGACTGCGTTTCGGGTTTTGTACTTACAAAAAAGACATAATATTTCCAGCGGTGTTTTGTCGAGCATTATAATTGTGACCTTGTTTATGTACATCCCGAAGACGCAAAGTCATAGTTGCCATAACCTGAATAGAACCTTAAAATTCCTGTGCCTCGTCCTTTGTGTGCTCAAGAGCCTTGCCGATTAACACGCGTGACTTTACAATGCTTCCATCTTAAAGCAGTTATTTTCCATTTTATCATTAGTATCTCTCCTTCAGAGTTTAGGTGGTAATAACTTTACGGCTCCGCCACAGCACTCTATTTTCTCAGGACGCAGTCCTAGGTGAACTTGTCCAGGCTTTTCGCCTCCGCGAAATTATTGTTAATCCAATTTTCAATTTTAACACCTCTGAATCTTTTTACTGTCTTAGGGTTGCGAAAATTACCATGACATTATTCAAAGAGGCTGTTTAAATATCCTGCTGCGGCCGCTTCATACGGCAGTCAAGGAAAGATCTACAGAGGCAAACGTACCAACGACAGCTGGCATTAAACTTATTCGCCGATTATCGGACTCTCAACCGACAGTTCAACCGCCGATTATGACTATGTTCACCGCTTCAGCAAGCTGAAAGCGAATGCGATGAATTACGCGTGTATTAGCTTAAAGTGGTAATGGACTTGCTTTGCATCTACAATACCGTCTCCCCTACCCACCTGGACCCGGTGTCAGAACCAAGCCCAGAAGATTAGAGGCCGCATTCCTGAAACTAAAACCACAGTCTGTCACTCGCCTTGTAGACAGCAAGCGCAGTAACTTTCACCCAGTTTACACAACCTTATTTTCGTTCCTCAAACAGCCAGCGTGAAGTAATCGAGGGCGAAAACTTGGTCTCGACCATCCTGTTTCAGCTTTTTTGAATACATTTGGCTATTGTGTCTGCCTACTCGCTTGCACAATTTGTCAGGTACAAGTTTGGGTTCCTTAGCGGAGGGGGAGGTAGGGTCGCGAGAGAGGCGTTAATCGAGGCTTTTACGTCTTCGGTGCTGTGCAACCAGCAACCTTATTTCGTAAACATCTCTTTCGAACGTCCTAGTCTAGGTGCATTAGTCACCAGGCGGCTCAAGAAACGGCGACGCGTATTGCTGGCCGCTCTCAAAGAGCGCTGTAAGCATGGTATTGGCACGAGTGTGTGCCTCAGCCACGCACGGCCGGCGCGACGACCCCGGCCGACAGTACAGCCAGCACACAGGACGATCAATACAGTTCCCGCGTCGGTGTCGGTGCTATGCGTCCGTAGGCGCGTGCACACGTGCGTGATTCAGCCGTCACTTGACTATCGATCGATGAGCCAGGCATCGCCCCTCACCTCTGACACACGCACGTGCGCGTCTGACACACCACAAGGTCATACCGCCTGTCTGATTGGTGGGATTTCGGGAGCGTATGACGGATGTCCTGCTCTGATTGGAGCATAAGCAAAATGAAAGAAAGGAAGTAACGGCTGATTGGTAGAATGGTGACCAGGCCAGAGGTGCGTCAACGCAAGCCCCTGACGCACGCGCGTAGGACACTCGCGTCAGGCCTAGGCGTAGACGAGGGCATTGAAGGGGGAGGGGGGTGAGGGACTAGGGGAGGAAGAGAAAGAGAGCTTGCACGGTGCAGAGGACAGTCTGTCTTCAACCTGCTCACTGGTCGCCGGCTTGACAGCTTTAGCGCCAACGCAAGTGCCACACGCGGACTCCGGTGCTGCCTCAGCGAGCCTGTCCGGACACCACCATGGAGTGCGGCAAGCGAGGCCTCCAGACAGGCTGCCACAACTCGCCCCGTGACGACGCCGGCTACGACCTAGCAGAAAGCGACCGTGCGTAGACCAAAACAAACCTGCACGCACGTACGCACGTACACTCACTGCGCACATGCACTGAAAGCGAGCGAAGGTGAACGCCGCCGGCATTCGTCATTTTCGCGGATGCTTCTTTCGATGAACTAGTCTCAGAACTGTCGCCAACAACATCTTGCGGTAAGCACAACCCAATACACACAAATATCTTCTATTACTGGTCCTTTATCATGTTGCTTTTCCTTGACATGAATACTTTGATCTGATTTCGTACATTCATCCAGCTTGTCCTCGTTATGAATGATGAGTCATCAGTAGGTAGATGCACTTTCGGGCAAATCTTGCACTATGGGGTTTATTTCGTGTGTGCCAAGGACATTCTTCGTCTACGTTTGCAGTTTTTAACAGGACTTGTGTATTATTTATTTAAATTGTGTTTTTTATCATAGTATTTGTTTTGAAGGAGAAGATGCGATTACTGGAACAAGAAGGTTATTGGTCTGTCGCAAATAAGGATCTGCGTATGCGTCTGATGATGGGTTCGAACAAGAAGCCGAAACGTTAGGCCAATAAACTTCTTGTTCCAGTGATCGCATTTTCTCCTTCTGCACAGTTGGTTCCCATTCCCTGGGTACCCGTTGGGGTAGGGATAACTTGTGTGGCTGCCTAAACGGGAATAGCCCGTGCCTTAACATAACACTAAATTGAAACTTTAATCCGAACCCTACCCTAAACACGAACCCAAGCCCTAACCCTTCACATTATCTCCACTCGAACCTAAAACCTAAGCTTAACGCTAATCCTCACCTTAATCTTAGGCCTAATTTCCCCGGAATTCGGCACAGTCACACGCACTGTGCGCAGTTCCTGTTCCCAAGTCATTATTTTCCCTCCTATCGCCTTGTCTAGCATTTAATTTCAACCCGAATTCACCCTAAGTAGTCTTTTTATCATTCAAACAACATGATCTCAATAGGAAATGCTACAGCCCACCGGCTGGTTAAACGAGAATTAACCAGAAGACCCACGCGTTCTTCCCCATGGCAATGATTGCCTCAAGTGGGCTCAAGACCAGTGCAGACTGCCTCCGCGTTGTAGTCAGCTTGAGGTCTTGGTAATAGACTGGTCGCGAAGCGTTTACGGGAACGAGATGGTTGGTTGGTCTGCTTTAGCAAGCAGGTGGCATCCTATCCTCTCGATCTTCATTTCCTGTGATCAGGAGGCTAGGGTTAATTGGTGTAATCTTGCGCTAGCTCGTTTCGCCTGTATAATACTACTTTCTATGATGATCGAGCACATGCGTACACACGCCGGTTTCGTTTTTCAGACGTTAGATTAGGAAATTATCAGCAAGAGAGAGAGGGGAAGGCCAATAAAGTACATTATTGCATCGTTATAACGCTGATTGCAGTGCCATCAAACAGTACACCAAGCCAAAAAGGGCTTGAAGTACTCTTCCGGTTGCATTTCATGAATTGCATCTGTTTCTCTCAGGAGAGTTGTTCACTTTCCCACCTCAATGGACCACCGTAATTCTGAGCTCGATCACTTCCAGAAGGTCACACGATTATGTAACAAGAAAACATAGCAAACGGTTTTCTGTTAGGCTTTGCAGTTCCGAGCCGCGTTCTATTCCCAATTCGCATTTTATTCACTGCCTCTACTAACAAGAGCAATTTTAATCAGTTAGCGTCCCGTTCTGGTTATACAAGTCCAGGTGCGATACTAAGGCTGCACTTCAAAGAACTGCTGCGACTAGTGGCCAGTAGCAGTGGAGGGGGCTAATAATGGACTGCTATTGCCTGTAGCCATAGCAAACAGTTGGCATCCTATCCTCTGTGAGACTGTGGCTATTTAGCGCCGAACGCAGTCCACGGGACATGGATCGCGTCACTCAACTGTTACAACGCTTGACTAAAATAATACAAGCGAACATGCGAGTCCCAGGAAGGGATTGAGAAGAAGAAGACGACTCGATCGCTGGGACAATACTTTTATTCACCTAACTGCCTTGTATACTTGCCTTCCTATTAGGACAGTGATCCAGACTGCAGTGGCTTCTTCTTAATGTGACCTCTATGGAACTAAAAACTCAGTTTGGAATCCGAACTGCTTTTGTTTATGTGAAAACCTGGCCCATCCAGACGGATTTAGTATACGTAGACGGGTAGTTTTGCTCTGTCAGGCGCTGTGTCCGATCTTGTCTCTGTTCTTCTTGACACCGGGCTCAGGCGGGTGAGGTCCTTCGGAGTTCGATTTTTCTTGTAATTTAGCCAAATTGTTGACACCATTTCTGCAGCGCGTTGTTTGGAGAGTCCTTGCCCGCGGCCGAGTCTCTGACAGCGCTGCTACATCTCTCGACTAATCCCCCTTCCTAGTATCTGCAACGGAGCTAATTCTAGAAAAAACTCACTGAATTAATCGCTAGTTCGAAGAAGTGCCTACTAAAACGTGAGGCAGCGGAATAGCCATTTATGAATTAGTTGTCAACGTCAGCCAACCAACTACCAGGTTTTGATCCGAGGTCAAGTGAACATCGAGCACTCGAGTCAGATATCCTACCATTTGAGCCCGCGGGAACATTTGCTATAACTTGGAGCTGACACCTCGTCGGCACCCTATCTGCGATTGCTCTCTGACTATGTCTCTGATGACGAATTCGCGACGGATATCGAAACGTCGGGCGAACAAAATTATTGTCCCAGCGATCGAGTCGTCTTCTTCTCACATTGTCGTATCAGTCGTCTCAGCCGGCTGACATAGCTCACGAAAGGTCCCGTCTTTAGGCTATGTTGGGGACGGGCTGTACCCAAATCACACCACCACCACCACCAGCCCATGGTGGTAAGAACTTGTTGTGCTTTTTAAATTGATTTTTGAACCTTTTCATTGGTTGATGAACGTTTTCTGATCGGTTACGGGACTCACTCCTCCCTTGAGGCTTATTCTCGACCCCCACCAGCAGCTACACAGCCGATGATCTTATAGGCAGCTAAACATTGTATCCCCTTCTGGGTACCACGAACCTAAACCAACGGTAATTAGTGTAGGGAGGAGCGATTCACAAAAGCATATGATATTCGTGACAAAAATACTGCTGTATGTTGTGAAGGTAGCTAATCTCATCCATGCGTTTTGTGCAAAAAAGTCCCAAGTATTTGTGCTCAGATCTCAGTCGAATAGCTTACTTCTTTAATTCTCAGGCAAATACTGCCTCTTATTTGGGTGAAAGCGTCACACCACAGATAAAAACTGGTCTGCAACCATTAAATCATACCTGTTTCGAAGCACATGATGTCAGTCACTGCTAAAAGTCACTTACCCTACCGTTTCCCACTCTAGTACCGTGCTTCATCAGTGCTTTTGCTAACTCCTCATTCGATTGAGCTACCTACAAGGTAGCGAAAAACGAAGCAAATCAGTACTAGATTCAGATAGTTTTATTTTGAAATTTTGCTTTCCGAGACTCCAAATGCCACAGAAACATCAGAACCGCAAGACTCCTAGATATCTTGATGATGCATTTTAAAGCGGCAGAATTAGCATCAATTTGATAGGCTTTTTTTCGCAAATTTCCGCTAATCCCTCACCAGATTTGGTAACCTTAAGGATATTTTCCTACAGCTGCATATTTGCCACGATTCTCCATATATTTCCCACAATGACAGGCACCAAGCTCATTTTATTAGGTTCAGCAATCGCCCCTGGGCCAATTTTGGTGACACAGGCTTACCCTCCAAGCTGTGGTCTCCATCTCTGCGTTCATGTTGTTAAAGCAGGTTGATTGGTCATTGTGTACTTAATTATTGAGCAGTAATTATCATCCTTTGGCAAACAACAGCAGCAGGGACTTTGTTGTCCTTCGCTGAGTGCGCATCTTTTATTGAAGTTTAATGTGACGGCATCACGCCAACTCCGCGCAGAAGGCATTGTCTCCCTCTGACTGTCGCCCACCCTGGATTCTCGCCAGTTCTGCGTCTCCGGTGCGGGACAACCGCTGCTGCAGTTGCTCGCTGGTGCCCCGGGCAACAATATGCGTGCGTACGCGCGTGTGCGCGGGCGCACGCCGGGTCAAGCCACGCCAGTGTGTGGCTCCAAAGGCGCGCGTGCATACGAATACACACCCATATGCCCAAAGGCAGGACGCGCTGCTGGCGCAACTTATCTTGCCGCGTGTTGGTTGGCCCGCCGTCGTCGACCAACCAACATGCAATGCGTGCGCTGAAGCTTAGTTGCACGCGGCCAGCAAGGACTTGGTCGACTGGGGGTTGACTCATGCGCTAGTGCTGCAGTCAACTGGGCGTGTACCGTCGCGCGACCGCGGGAAACTTCGGCTGGACCGCATCGACCAGGCTTTCTTGCGCGGACGCGCCTGTCCTGGCTGACACAGGCCACCACTATTATCCCCCCCCGCGTTACTTCCAACCCCACGTATCCCTACGCTTACCACTCTGTGTCAGTGCTGGTGACGCTGGTGGGTTGCCTTACGTCGTTATTGTTTACTACTACTATACCTGCAGAACTTTGTTCCCCCGTCGTCTACCAGCTTTTCCCTTCTTATATTTTTTTCTAGGCACAACATTCAGCTCTTGTCTTGCCCCCTCCTTCAACACGACAAACCACAAGGCCCTTAGCAGTCTCAGTACCTTTCCAGCGGACGCAAATCCGCAAGTATCCCGATGATGTCGTCGGTGGCAAATAACCACAACAGCTTTTCGCAACACTCCCTCATCAACCGGGCATCGCAGAACTCCTTTTCCCCCTCTCCGCCTCCCACACAGGTGCCTTTCTTCAAACGCAACCCCGTGACTGCCGACTGCCATTCAGATCGGGTTCAAATGCGCTCCCGCCATCCTTCTGACTATCCAAACTGGTCGCCCCTATCTCAGATGTCATCGCCGCAGTGGATAAATGAAGCACCCTGTGACACAGCTGCAACATCACACATAGGCAGCCTACCCGCTGCACACAACCTCCTTAGCTTCTCCAAGACTTCGCCATCCGTACTGACCAATCAGAACGGTAAAACGTTCACAACAGTTGGTGGTGGTGGTGGCGGCGGCGGCAACGGCGGTGGCTCTTACACCAGTTCTCGTTTTACCAATCCCGGTTTCTCCTCCTCGTCAACTGCGCATTACGAGCAAAGCCTGCCTTCTCCACTCTCCACGCGTTCTGTTGACCTTCCATACACGCCGTTGAAACGCGAAGTTAACGACTTACCGGTACCCATCGCCTATTCTCAGAGTGTTGCCAATGGAAGCCTCTCCACCCCCTCGTGCATATCTGGGTGGGACAAAGGAGTCAGTGACGTGCGCTCTGTTTACTCCGCCAATACCGCATCCAGTGGAAACATGTCGATGGATTTTGTCGAAGGACGTTGTCCCCCTGGTGCCTGCGATCCCGCCGCCACGCGTTATCCGATGAATAATCAGGCCTCAAAAGGTTTCCGCAGTTCGGCCCCCTCAAATGTTTGTGCCTATGTCAACGGAGAAGGACAGTATGGCAGTGCTGTAGGCGCCTTTCCCACGCATTCTGGCGAGGTCGGCGGCGAAGTATTGAAACCCGGCCACTTGGGCCTCAGCAACAACGGTTTCAACACAAGAAACACCAAATACTCTAGTAGTCGCTACTCTATCGGACCAGATTCCACTACCGGTTCGGCAGCTGCCAGCATCGTCTCATCTGACGGAGAGACAACAACCTCCTCCTCGGCGAATCGTGGTACAAAGAAGACGCGCAAACCGGCACCTACTTTGGCCACCGGACGAAGGAACCTCAAGTCAGAACCGGTATGTTTATGCCTGCTCGTGTCCTCCAGACATTTAAGTATGCCTCTGCAACACCCCTCCTCTCGCCCGGCGCTGCAGAATCGAGCTGACCTCGAATTTTGAGGGACTTTTTGTCTAGGGCTTCTTACACGGTTTATCGGCAGGGAAGGGCGGATAAAACAGATAGTCGGGAGCTGAGTATTTTAAAAGGCGTATTGTTTTTTTTCACGTTTGCGATAACCATATTGGCTGTCCATCTTCAGAGTCTTTGCTCATCCTTTCTGCACAGTTCACGCAGAATTCTTGCTCCCTCGAACCTTTGTCAGTGTCGCATGGGGGGAGGGGGGAGTTGCGTCTCCTGCTAGATCACTGACAGTGCCGCTTGCCGAAATCCCATGCATTCCTACGTTCTCCAAGAGGATGCATCAGCATCTGAAGGAGGATAGTCGACGTATTACCATTGGGATCGTCAAGCAACTAATATATACACACGCCGGCAATCGTGCTCTACTCTGGTAGTGACACTATTAAATTACTAATTATATCAAGCAGGGTTGAAATAATTTGGTTCATTTGGCTCATGTCAAACCCGCCGCCTACGTTTATGTTCGTCGGTAGTCGTTTTCAGCCTTGGTCGTTTAGGTGAAGAACTATCAAGAATCTTGCGACTTTTTTTGCTAGGCTATTTTGCATACTGACGATGAGGCGATTGTAGGTACAAGAGATTGGGGGACTAACCTTCTTGTGGTGTGGAAGACTCTTCCCATCCTTTTAACTCCAACAGAAACCGAAGATTGAAACTCATTGAAGACAGGCTCTTGACTGTGCTAAACTGTGTGTCCTGCTAGAAGCTAAATCGGGGAAGAAGATCAAACAGATTATTTCGCCCGCCAGAATGTAGTTTTGTTGCATTTAAATGGGTGCCTCATTGTACTGTCTGCCGAGTAGATTGGAGTCACATCCGTTGAGCTGGTACATCCAATTTAACATTCAAACAACTTGTCACGGTACTGTTACCAGAGCATGGTGGAACAAGTAAGCGCACATGAGAACGAATCTGTCCACTATACCTGGACACAATCCACCTAACGCCCATCTCAACTGTGACAGTGCTGGACGCAGTACAGCTAGCAGCAGCTAGCTCATTGTTCACTGTTCGATGGTTCCTTTCTGTGACGAGTATATGCTGTTTTGGGCTTTAACCGAGTAGGCTGAGGCATGGCGGAGTTGGTGGTCGAAACGAGCACTTGCTTAACACCTGCGCTCAACAAGAGCCTGAACAACTACAGCATACAATCTCATCTCCAACCGTCTCACCGTAGTCCGAAGGGACAGTCTAGAGTGAATCCGTTGGTACGCAACTCTTCCAAATACACAAGTAGACTGACGTGCATTGAGACCGCCAGGGCGCTGTCGAAGTCATCTTCTGGAAATCTGCCTGCAGGCTCCTCTGGAGCAACGTATTTTGAATGGGGGCTTATTTACAAGCCTTGCAGACATGTGTATCCGAGTGAGTGTGTGTGTGTGTGTGTGTGTGTGCGGATCTTCGTTCATTGGAGGGCTGGGGACGGCAGGCACATTTCATCATAGCCAAGGAGGCTTACGTGTGCGTGTGTGCAACTCACCTGTAAAAATGCATGCAGCATGGGATCCACTCTACCGTTTCACCTGGAAACGTTTCCAAAGACAGCTTGCGTGTCAGACCACTCGTTGAGGGCGTCGGTTGAATTTTCCATTCT
>JAYGXS010000001.1:103061807-103097681 GCA_036362985.1 Ligula intestinalis | reverse complement strand
TCATCATTCATCATCATCATCATCATCATCATCATCATCATCATCACCATCATCATCATCATAATCATCATCATCATCATCATCATCATCATCGTCGTCGTCGTCGTCGTCATCCTCATCATCATCATTCTGATGGTGACGTCTTCTCAATAACATGTGGCCCATCTATGGTCAGTGTCGGGTGCGTCATGCGGTTTTTCTGCTGTTAGGTAAACGAACTGTCGCTTTTGTTGAGCGTGAGCATTCGGGAGAAGTCTGACAAACCTAACAAAGATCACTCACTTTTTTTGGTGTAACCTGGTCTGACAAGAAGGCCGAGGGAGATGCAGGTCCTTATACAGTCTGCCGTCCCTGTTGTCATAATTATCATAGAAGTGTAGATATAAATAATGGTGCGACGTTTTTTCGGTAGGTCTAGAGCAGGGGTCAGGAACCTGTTTGACTTAGAGAGCCAAGAAAGCAAATATTTTCAGATATATTTCAGTGAGAGCCATATAATATATTTTAAGATTAAATTAAATGTGAGTATAATAAGCCTATGGATTTATTCTTTTAAATAATGTTGAGGCGAGCAGCTGCTGTCGGCTAGTCGGAAAGGAAACATTGAAAAAACTGTTAGGTCAAGCCTTGATTCAAATACACGTCTCGGTGGTGGCACGTCATTTGAGGAACCAAGATCGCAAAGCCTGAAGTTTCTAATTCCAGTTTTATCTGAGAGAGCCAGACGCAGTCATCAAAAGAGCCACACCTGGCTCACGAGCCATAGGTCGCCGACCCCGGGCCTAGAGGGATGATCCGTTTTAAGGCAACACTTATGTCCTCTTTCCCCGAGAGGGGGCCCCGCGACGGTTGCCGAAATGAAGACGCTACTGGATTCGCCTTCTTCCTACTAGTATTTGGCTTCGGACCTCCGTGGAAAAGTCAGCAACCCGGCCTTTCCTGTGTACCAAGGATGAACTTGACTTACGCCAGGGATATATTATAGCGGGAAGGCATCAACATCTTCAGTTGCTCTCACCCAATGCCGTTCAGGTTCGTTGATGAGACAGAGGCAGCATCGCTGCATACGAAATAGGGCGGCATTTGAAGTCTGACGAAATCGTGCCACACAATTGAGGGGGGATCAAACACGCCAGACATTTTGACCGTCCATTCCAACGATACCCATCGTGTGTGCTACATAACCTGGTGGTGCAGGGCGCAGTGAATTAGTTCATGTCATAGTTGACTTGCATTGCATCTATCGCACTCTAACTTACCTCGCACGCTTCTGCCCGCTGTCAAGACAGAGTCGGGATCGGGCGTCGATGATAGGCGCGGCCGAAGCCAGACTCGGATCCCACGGAAGCGGAGGTGCCGCAGGTTGCTGGTGCTTGAGACCACAAACGTATGTTAAACTGGCCTACGTGCTAATCGGTCAACTTCCTTTGCCTTGCATAAGTGGGCTCTAAAGTGTTAGTTGCATTGAATGCAGAGGTGTCTCACCAGGACACCGTCAACTAACAGTGTACGCTGATTGTAAGGAACCTTGAGGCTGTTGTTGGCGAACTACGCCACCTCTCCGAGCACCCCTATTGTGATGAGCTCGTTCTCTCGTTTACGCACACACACCCACCCACAGAAGAGTAACCGCAGCGATACTTGCACACATGTGTCACTTCGTATCTGGTCGTGAGAATGAAGCACTAGATTTCAGTTGCGGTGGCGGCGGCAGCGGCAGCAATGACCATCAATCTTCTCCAGTACGTGGGGGCGCGTGCAGTTTGCGTGTATCGGCAGAATTAGCGAGTTTCGCGGCAAACGATGGCGCCCACGCATGCGCCGCTCTTTGCATGAGAACACAACTGTGTGTGTGTGTGTGATATGACGATGACAATGTTTGTGGTAGCAGCGGCAGCGGCGGTGCGAATAGCAATTCTTTTAAAATTAAAATCTGACCCACGCTCAGGCGCGGGTGTGCGCGCGTGCGTCGGAGTTCAAAGCGCTCGCGATAGCGCGCGCGCCCGGCTATGCGTGTGCAGTGCTCTGACGACTGCTCAACCCGTGTTGTGTCGCCAAAAGCGGAAGCACTCTTCCGTCGTCGTCGTCGGCCGGCTCGCGTGTGTGCATCACATTTTTGTTTTCAAAACAGACCTTTCTCATTCTGGACGCTAGCTGGAGTATTCCATCCCGTTCTGCCTGCATTTCCCGCCCCCCTACCCCCTCCATTTCCCTCATGGCGTGTACTTTTCCCCTTGTACGCGAGGTGATGGTGGGGGTGGAGATGCGTGCTGTGCTTGGGGGAAAACGCAATTATTTATTTAACACCAATTCCGTAGGGGATTGGAATTGACTGATGTAGTGCGCCGCGTGGGGGGGGGGGTGGGGAGATGAACCCATTGCGCACACTCTGAGATCTGCCGCACTCAGCTTGCCGGCTTTGGCAGTCGATTGTCTGCGTGTTGAACTTCTAACCAACAGGGCACGAGTTAGAGCCTCAGGGATAGCAAAACCCGGAGTTGGCTATGGCTAGCTGATGACGACCGATAAATCAGAAATGGGCATTCCAGTATCCCTTGTTAACCTTGGATGCCCCACCCCTCTCCTAACGCGCATATACTGTTTGCAACCTATTTGCACTCGCTTGAGTGACAGTACGATCTGAGGGCCCTGATCAGGAATGCATACATCGGTGGAGTTTTGTAGTGTGGTATTCTCTAAAATCATATCGCCGACATTTTCTCCCAAAAGATAGTGCAAATGCAAATAATTTTAGATTCATGTGATTTTCGGTGAAATTAACAAATTAAAGACGCGAAGGCCACATGTGGGAATTTTGATTTTTAGTTTTCCTCTATGAGTTCAACGCGACACCCGTGTTGCACCAGCCGAAGATTATGAACACGAAATGCAGGCCGTAGGGGGCATGACCGCCTAACCCGATACGTGGAGGAGCTCACCACTCAAAGTAATAGCGCCTCGGGACTCATACAGCCCTTTTATTCCTTAAGCCAATCAGTTTTACGATGATTTATGTTACGGTCTTACCGTCTTCACCAGTAGCCAAGATAAGGGAGAGGGGGGGTCAATTTCTCCCTCTGGAGCGTCGTCCTGTTATACGCCATTAACTTTCACTCCTTTTCTGCAGGTTGACGCGGATGAAGCAGATCGTAGGCTCAAACGACGAGAGCGTAATCGCAAGTCGGCTCAGAAGTGCCGTGAACGGAAACTACATCGCACACAGGAACTGCAGGCCCAGGTCGACGGTCTGAACGCTGAGGCCAACCGCCTGCTGCGTGAAGTCGAGAGTTGGCGGGACCAGGCAAGACGCTGTGTTCAACTGCTTCAACAACACTGTCCCGGTGTGGCCATTCCCTACCTGACCTGCCTCGAAGATCCGCCTGACATCTTCCTGCCCCTGTCTGAGGGTGGTGGATCAACAACCACGGTTGCATCGAATCTGCCACCACCACCGCCGCCTCCTCCGACAGCACCGGCATTCTGCGACATGTCCAATTCGGAGGTCTGCTTCTACAAGTCGCGGATCCAGTACGATGCGCCGACCGGTACAGAGCCAGTCAGTAGCGCTTGGCACTCCAACGGCGCTTCTGGTCCTACCACGGATTCCGGGCTTCCGCCCATGTCACACCTGGTCCACAACAGCCAGCCGCCGCCGCCGCCTCGGCGTCAGGCCTCACCCGCTAGCACTGGCAGCATGCGCTCCTTCATCCCTACTGCGGCTGCAGTCCCCGGCCCAGAGGTGAGCTACAGCCAGTCCGCCCCCGGTGCCGCCAACACCGGTGATCTCAGTGAGCCCCCAAATCGGCCCTGCTCACTCTCTGCACCAACCACTGGCAGCTACTGGGCTGCAAGGCCCTCCCCTCCTGACGAGGTAGCCCCACCCGCCGGAGAGCGTGATCCAACCGCCTGGCATGTGGAGGCGAAACAGGCGCTGAGTTCATCCATCTAGGGAGGGGGAGAGAGAGAGCGAGCGAGGACAACCTGTCCCCCCCTCCCCCCTAACCAGGTGTCTGTGTGCATTTGTTAGAGTTTGCACTGCTGTGAACCCTTTCTTCCAGCCGTCGGTGAATTTTTGGCCGCCGCCACCACCACCACCACCACCCGACGCCACAGAATCACGCTTCCTCCGCGCTCTCTGTCTGTCTGCCGCAAACTCTATTACCTACCTACCAACCAGCCAACTTCCTCTACCAGTCTTCTGTGTGGTAGACTTGCGTGAAACATCGCATGTGCTTCCGGTGACCCCCGCCCCTCCTCCTCCTCTTTTACTACAAGCATTTTATTTCACAACTTTGCCTTTCCTACGAAGCGCAGTAGCGTGTATACACCGAGTGAATGAGTGCATTTATCGGGCCGGCACTCCTTTATGCCGGCCAAATCGGCTTCCTTGAGTACACCCCTAAGAGGTGAGTAAATCGGCATGCATGCTTGCATACCTGCGTGCGGACAAATTGAAAATACACACCCATATATATGTTGTTATTATCCTTTGTTTCCCCCCCCCCCTTCCCCCCCCCCCCTTCCCCCCCCGCCACCCCCTTCGATTAGACATCGGGATTACTTCATGTGTGCGCATGTGCGTGTCTTCATTCGCATACTTCTGAATTCTTTTCCTCTCTCCTTTTTGACGAATTGGTTTGTGTTGGCGTTTGCCCTTATACCTGTGTAACGCTGTGCAATATCTCTTCCCATACTCTCCATGCAAATCATCCCCCCTCCCCCCGCTAGTCATCCTTTCTTACACTCGCCGAACGCGCAAGCAACATATCTCTATCGATCTGCACCAGTTAATCCACATGCTTTCTCACCCGTCATCATCATCAACTTACATATTATATTAGTTTGTATCTTGTTAACATGTTTTGTTTTTTTCCTTCTGACTTTTTCAACGCACCCGGATGCTTAATTTAAATTCCAGCACCAGCCCCGCCCCACAACAACAGCGGGTTTCCCCAAACGTTGTCTTCTTTGCTCAGCTGTTTGTACCAACCGAATCGGTGAATCCTTTTTATTTCATGGTTCTAGCCGCTCCTCTGCGCAGTACGCCACTTTTGTACTTTTGTTACTTTGAATATTTTGAGCAACAAGCATCTATATACACATATACTTAAAGGAACCTATCTGTATAAGTATATCTCCACCTAGCCAACAGCCCACACAAGTACACATATGCAAGAATTCTTCAATGAGTTGAGTACACCGGACGAGGCAGCTTCCTCCGCCCGTCCGGGGGATAGCGAGCTGGCCTTGGCTGCAGTCCTACTGAACTCTCTCCTTTTTTTATGATAACTTTGTGTGCGTGTGTGTGTGTGTGTGTGTGTTGGATCTGGGATTGCCCGAAGTCAACGTCATTTTCTACACTGACAGGTCACTCAGCGGCCCTAGACCGCTTTTCTTGCAAATTGTGTGCCAAGATTTTTTCTGCCCGACTGCTGCAGCTATTGTGTACAAATAAAATAACTGCTGACTGCCAGTACACGTTTGTTTTGGTTTCCGGGTATGACGATAATAATCCATGAAAATCGTTGGGGGAGGGGCCGAGGTTGGCAGATTTGCTTAATTCAGGTGATCCACTTGTGATAAAATTCGCGGCCTCGGTGAAGGTGAAGGTTTTTGCGAAGCCAACGCTCTGCCACTGAGCCACGGGGCTCACCATGCACTGTGAATTTCATCCCACTTGGATCGATTTTATCCGTCGAATTACACAACAGCAAGCTGACTGCCCAGGCTGCGTTTCCTAAGCATTCATCTAGAATCCACAAGAATGACTACTAGGTTCGTTTAATTGTTAGGGGCGTTTGGCAGATTCGCTGTCTGGGCAGTTATTTTGCTGTTCTGTAATAGTGGATTCCATACAAGCAGTAAATTGGGTGGGTTAAATTGATCCATGAGTGATCAAATTCACGCTGCACGGTGGGCCTCGTAGCTCAATGGTAGAACTTTGGCTGCGCAAAAGCCTTCCCTGCTGACTGGGTTCGACTCCCACCAAGGCCGCGAATTTTATTCACAATTGGGTCAATTGAATCCATGAGAACATAGACACTGGCGTTTAAGGGAATGCTAATCTCACTTCGGAATCATTAAAGAGTCGTGGTTGCAACTTTGTAGCTTTGGGGAGGGTCAAAAAGAACACGACCACTGAAACCGTCTAGGAATGCTTCTTCTGTAAATATGAGGATAAGGGCGCACCTTTCATGCAAAGTTCATCAAGGTCTGCTCAATCTGATCGGTTAGTATCCGAATTTAAGGCATATTTAAATCTGACAACGCAGTCCGAGGTAGAGGCAGAGAAAAGAATAAGAGATTAGTAACTGGAAGCCTATCTGATTTAGGATGAGCATGTTTAGCTGACCGGTCAGCTAGGCGGTGGCCTGTTTCTGGCGGTGGGGCAGCGAGTGAGGTCGACCCTCAGCACGTTTATTCTCTCACTATAATCAATCTGATGCGCTTGAAACTATCGCGGTACGCTAAAAGCCGTGGCTTGGACAGTTGCCAATTGACGGGATGACTCCGAACACCGCAGTCAGCCCAGTGTGCATCTTGTTGTGTGGAGTGGCTTACTGCGGGCTGATAGCCAGGCTGCAATGTCTCCTTCTTAGTGCGGCCTTTATGGCGCTCCTTTACACGCCGGAGCCTATCTAGCGAGGTGTGCTGTTGGTACGCATGTTAGGTGTTGGTCGCGCTTGCCGCCTGCGCTCTCCCCCATCTCCGGCCTTCTTGACTCTTGTCTTGACATCGGGTCCCGGCGTGGGAGTGGTGAGAGAGTGGGGTGGATTCTCCACGAGCCTACTTTTGCGCTGTTTCGGCCTGCTGAAGCGCGTGGTGGACATCGTCGAGAGCGACGGTCGAAATGCCGTTTGTTTTGGGCGGCCAATTCATGCAGGGTACGCTCCAGAATTCGTGCAACATGCCGACATATGCGACAGATTGATACTCTTTCGCTAATCGGTATTAACTCAGGTTGTGATACTGTAGTATCAATACCGAGTCAATATCGATTAACTTCAGAATAGATTGCACGATGATCATGATTATCGTGTAATCTATTCTGAAATTATTTCAATCATGATAGGATGCATGCTTTCTAGCGAGCTTCGTTCTGACCACTAAAAAAACCTGTGTACCGTAAAAAGTAACTACTTAAATAGTATGCGGTTGCATAATTGATTTTGGCTGCTTTTATAAATTCAAATATATTTTATGGAAAAAATTGCACGAAGAAATTATTTATTGTACTCGTTTGGCAACAGATTACGCCTTCATTAAATTTATACTTAAGGAGAGGGCATCTTTCGGTTTAAAAAGTTTCTAAAGTGCCAAATAATCTTGAAATCTAGTGACTGCTACACTTTAATTCAAGGTTTAAAACTGCGCACTGTGTACATCCTGTTCAAGAAAAATACGTTTTCTTCTCCTCTCTTTCTAGGTTTTTTCAGGAGAAATGATTGCAGTTCGTTGAATGATAGAAGTTCGGGACGGGGAAGGATTGAAACATGAACACAATGTTTTCAGTCGCTCTTGAGTGTTATGAATCCGGTATTTTTTACGAGAGAACTGTGTATGGGCGAACGGTTGCTCACTGTCAACTGAAGAAGTAGCTAATGGCGGGCTGCAGATTCAGAATCAGCGAGAAGCCTGGCACAGGGCTCAGAGTCCGTGAACATCATCAGGATGGAAGAGAGATTCCACCGAGTCAACACGCAAAATTTGTGAGACTTGTCCTGAATATAGAAAACTAGTAAGAGCTCCCTTAAAAGAAGGAGAACTTTGTCGAGTTTAGGTACCTCTAGGTAGCTTGTCGCATAATGCTGTAGTGTCTACTGAAAAAAACTGGCGATATCTTACTGTGCGTGCCTGAGGAAGAAATAAAAAGACATCTCGATTACTCGTAATCTAAAGTAGTCAGGCTGCCTCAGAGAACTAAGGGGATTGAAGATACGACTGTTTAAACGTTTAAACAATAAAAAATAGTCCCTTCTGTAATATGCAAAGCCACAACGGATCAAGGTTAGCAAGCTCAAAACGTTGTTGGTAGGACAGGAGACGGTGTTCTGAAGAGAAAACTCTTTTAGTAAAGAAATCCTGGACCGATTCTGTTTTCTTTCGTTCACTTGCGCGTACAAGGCTAAGTAGAAACGAGCAGTGTTTCAGACTAAATCTAACATGTTTTATAAAGGCTGGTTCTAGTCTTGATGGTTGTAAAATGTCTGATAATAAATCCGGTAGCTCTGCGTGCTTTCGAGACAATCAGGGTGGAGTGCTCTGACAGATGAAGATTAATAGAATATGATATACCCAGATCCTTAACTACTCCATTTACACTTAGGTCTTGACCGTCTATGCTAAGTTCAGGCTAATGATCGGCGCCAACAACTAGAACGGAGCATTTGTGCCCAGAAAGGGAAATGCATCATGTGCAGCACCACTGGGAAAAAGCTTGAAGATCCTTTTTTATGAGTTCGAGCACGATGTTGTGATTGGCCGGTTTATTTCGATAGGCAACTTTTAAATCACCAGCGTACATACAGGGCTAATCATACGGCAAACAATCAGGAAATTCGTTGCCCAAAAGTCCAAATAAGAGCAAGCCAAGCACGCTACCTTGAATAAATCCACTTCTCACATGTGTGATGTTGAAGAAAACACTTGAAATTTTAACTCGCTGTGTGCGAGCATCCGAATAGGAGGATACTAAATTCAGAAGCTTGTTACCTATATCGAAAAATGCAAGTTTAAGGATCAGAAGAGCATGGTTAATATGGGCGAAATCCTCAGTGGAATCGAAATAGACGATATGAAGGGCGAAACCGCTGTATCTAGATTGTAGCGTATGATCAAAGAAATTGAGATGGCTGATGTCACAATATCTTTTTTTGAGGAACGCAAACCGAGCGGCATTAAGTAGGTTGTTCTCTGTTAGGTGAGGCATCATCTTTTCCTTGATCAAGGTCTCCAAGCTCTTCGAGGCTGCAGGAAGTGTACTTGTAGTGGTCATTTCTGCCCAACGCCCACCTAACTCTTAACGTCACAGACAAGGTCAATCAGAGCAGGCCCTTGCGCGAATGTACTGTAGCAGGTCATGCCTGGCTGACTAGCTCGCTTCGAAGTGCACTTTCTCAAAGGCTTACCGATGCGGTTTCTCGAGGTCTCGATCAACCAATCATAGTCCCCGCATCTACACGGATTGGGGAGGACACGAATGGCATGCTTGCACGCGTTCCTGACGCAAGCTGCCTCTTTGCCCCAAAATCTCCAGGCTGACCTAGCCAATGAAAGCTCTCCCTCCCTCTGTCTTCTGGCCCGACTACTCTCAACCCTCACTTGGATCCGGTCAACCTACTGATCGGACGTGTTTCTCCCAAGTCAATCTACTCTCATCTACTCTCCTCTCCGTTGTGTACACAATACATTCTTCCTACTACTCTGGCCTTTAAAGACTTCTCTTCGCACTAAGTAACCATGGTCTGAAGCTCGCAGTTGCACGGTGCTACTCACTATTCCCCTGCGATAGTACTTTTCGGCCTGCCTCCGACCAGATGCAAACTGGCGCATGAGACACCCACCACCTACACCAGTGTCTATCTTCGTGCGGTCCAACCAATCACCATCAAGGCCGCGAGACTGAGCGAAGATTCGGCAGCCGCCCCGATGACTGACGCCTGACTCAGTTGGTATTCCGCCTCCGCGCGGGGTGGACGTGCCACCGCTGCTCTCTCACATGGCTCTCACGGTCGAACATCACGCCAGACCGAGTCAACCGTTCTGCTAACTATTCTCCTATTTATTCTGTACAGAATACAATCTTAATACAGCTCTGGCTTCCCAAGATCTCTCTCATCCCCTACGAAACCGGGTCTGGAAGATCGCAGTCGTTAGGGCTAAACCGTAATAGCCTTAAGACCTTTGCGATTTATTTATTGGCATATTCATGTTGACTATACCTTGGTTATGCGTAACTTTAAAAAGGAAATTGAGATCATTTTGGAGTCCAGAAAGATCTAGGACTATATTTATTACAAATGTCTACGTATGGACTCCGGAAGCCCACGCGGTTTGACAGAGATCTATTAAAGCATCTCTGAATGTCTTTTAGTGCTTTTCGGTCATTTCATACATCTATCGAGGTGTTAATTCTAAGAAGGTTTAACCCTAAGGGTTGCCATCTTCCAGGTTCGGTTCCTTAGGAGAGAAGTTTTGGGAAGGCCAGAGTAGTAGCAAGAGTGTATTCTGTACGTATAGAAAAGAGAATACTTAGGTGGAAGTTTTACTCGCGGACTAGTGCATCCGTTCCCTAGTCGGATCGGGTCCGGAGTGATGTCTGGTGACATTTATTCGGGTGGCCAACGTAAGTTGTCTTTGTTCAATGCAGCCTTGGAGGTGATTAGTTGGACCGCGCGAGGTTATGCCGCGGTGTGGGCACAGCCGAGAATGGGTGTGTTAGTAGATCGCGGCAGCCATTAAGCGAGAGGTGGACAGTGGCACTAGCGCCCACTACACATCATTCCAAAAGTAGGCAAAAGTAATCTAGGAGAAGTTAAAGGTACATTTTATAATGTTGTATCTTTTGATCATTTAAGGTGGAATTTTTACGTTTGAATCCACATGAGCAAGTGGCTTTCGGGAAGTTTTACCAAACGTGAAGATTGTCGGCATAGGATGGGCAAAAGGGAGGTTCCCAAATCATAAGTCACGTGAGACAGATGGAGTTGGACCGGTATTTGCTGCAACAAAGATCGTACAAGAGGCCCAGCAAGCATCTGCCACAGGCTCTCTTTCCATGCAGGCGTCAGTCCGTGTCTGCATGTGAGATTCTTAGCTCTCAACACGTAAATGCGCTTTCAGCTACCAATCAGAAAACCAGACAACATCGATTAGCTTCGAGCTAAGTCTCACGTGGTACCAGAAGAGGATTGACAAGGCGTGTGAGGTGAACAGGAAAGGCTGCGTGGCAAAGTGATGGCGCTGACGACCGTGAGAACGAATTGCCACATGGTAAGTCAATTGAGTAATGATTCAGTATACACATAACCGTAACGTGGTTTACTTTACATTACTATATAACTAACTACTTATTTCTTTATAGTAAGCCTGTTCTTATGTGTATCTTCCGGTCTCGCTTTGCTTTGTCGGATCCACTTCATCATATCACCTTTGTCACTATGTGACGGTCATGAGGGTTTACGTTGCGAGCTCCTTGGCAAAGCGGAACTTAATTGTTCCTTGACTAGATCGGTGAAACACCTGCCTTCATTCACTGCGTATGTATTCAACATTAACCGATCCATTTCACTCCCCGCGCAGCAATCTTTTGCGTCCTGTGGTTACTTTAGGTTTCATTAGTTTTGGTTTAGTTAACTTTTATTAGTTTAAGTTTAGTTTTCACTATAGTTAATTTGTTTTAATCTAGGTATTCATAGTTTTGTTGCTTTAGTTTTAGTTACTTAGCAAACTCGGGTGGTGCACTAACTGGGGTTGGGTACAGCTGGCTGACGATGGCTAATGCGCCAGAAATGCCTATTCAAGTCTCTCTGCAGTGTTTCTCTGCCTTTATTATAGGCTGATGTGCGGCTGCTGGCGAGGGTCGACAGTGAGCCCTAAGGCAGAATGGGATAGGTTAGTTCGATTAACAATCAATTAACATGTAGTGACTAACTCAACACGAAGTGCACTTTTGAACGCCTGTCGTGACTAGCTCAAGTCGAAGTGCACTTTCGGAAGGCTTGCGCATCGGGGCTCTGTAACAGGCAATCACAGGCTAATTGCCAATTGTCAGGAAGGATTCGGCCGCTGTCGTTAAGCCAAGTAGGCCACCGTGAGACCACACTACACTGGAGGGAGGGCGCGTGGCCACGCGATAGGGAGAAGTACCAGTAACGAACTTGACACTCTTTCAGTGATCGCTAACGGAATTCACTCAACCCGCTCTACCTTGGGTGTCATTTCTCGGGCCCTGACAGCAACTATACAGCGGCTAGTAGTCTAGACAGTTAGTATTGCCGGCAGAGACAGGACAAACTGAAGACCAGAGCAGTGTACTGGACACACCTCACTGCCACCATTTCGGTCTTTTTGAGCTGAAAAGACCACCCGATTTTATTTCTGCTGGTGTAACCGACAACGCCTGAAAAAAAGTGGCTGTAGAGAGGCCAGACCACTGTATGGTTCTTGTGATGGCGAATGCTGGACCGGTTCCGATCTAGTTTTCTCGAAGAATGGCACAGTATGAAACCTACCCAGAGTCTTCGTTAGCAAGTGCCCGAAAATCATGGTTCCTCCATGTCGACCCAATAAGACTGCGTACTTTATTTAACCGGCGTTAAAGAGAAATTTGCCTAGTTGTCATTCTGGTGGATTCTAGATGATAACTTAGGAAATCCTGCTTGGGCAGTCAACTTTCTCCCGTATTGGTGGATTCCATATGAGCGAAAAGTTGAGCGGGTAATATCGATCCAAGTGTGATTAAACTCATGGCGTGAAGCGGGCGTTTGTAGCTTAGCGGTAGAGCATTAGCCTCCGGTAAAGGCTTTCTCTGATGCGCGGGTTCAAATCCCGCCAAACGCCTAGAGTTTTTCACACTTGGGTCAACTCAAATTAAGCAAATCTGCTAAACCAACTTAATATAAGGTTTGATTTAGCCCGGAGTCTGAGCAGTTAACAGAGTATGGTCACGGCGTTTTGCATAGTTTAACGAAGGAAGGTACGAAAAATAGAACCATTGCCGATAGATATTTCCGAGGAGCTTAGGAAGAAATTGTGTAAATGCACATCTGCCCCGGTGCAACGCACTTTAGTTATGCAAATTTGATTGTAATATTTTTGCACAGTAAGTGCATTTGACATCAGCCAATATTTTTGTACCGTCAGTGAAACCGACAAAATCAAACTCCAAACTCTTAACGCAGTTATTCACATAGATTAGGAAGGTTAGTAGGCCCAAAACAGAACCTTTGGGGATACTGTTTTCGAATCCAATGTATCCTTTTTTGACGACAGTTCGCCCGTCGGATCCCAGGAGATTCAGTAAGCTGGAGGCGAACGCGATGACTTGCGCTGCAGCTCCCACACACTCGCCTCCCTCTCCCTTCCATGTCCGGTTTCATGACAGAGTCAACAAGACCGACGGCGAAGTCGAGCGCAGGCAATAGGCACAGCGAAATCGGCATCCAAGCGTACCACCACGACCTATGGCCCACGTCAAACCTATACCCAGAGGGTTTAAACGCGACAGCAAAAAGAGGGAAGCGGTGGCACGGATCCAAGGTCACCTAACCTGGACCTCTGTGCCACACACCCCATCGGACGCCCCCTGGTCACAGCCTACACCTGTCAAAGATTATATCATAATAAGAGGATAGGAGCAGCAGTTTGGATTCCGGCTCGCACAGTCTGGGACGCATTCACCATTAAAACGACTTGGGTAAGAAACCGTCCCCTCTTTCGTAGGTCATGAACAATCTTCGGCATCCTCAGCGTCCGCACTCCTATAACTGCCAGTCTTGATTCCAGTGAAGTGAAAAGTAAACGGTCTTTCGCTCGGTTTAAAAGCAGACAATTCAGTTCCCTGTGGTCGACTGGACCCAGGCCATCCTACCTGTAACGGAATGCATGGTCATCATGATATAGAAGGGTGCAACATTCTGCCGTCAAAGATCTGCGCAGAACGCAGTCGACTCTGTATTTTGCCTTCACGACCGCTAAAAGACCATCCTACTGCCCCCGCCCCCCTCAGGTCAGAAGCAGCTGCTGGGCCACCGGCTCGTTTAGTTGTGAGATGGCTGGCTAGTAGCCCTTATCGGATCAGGAGTCCCGCCGGATTGGCGTCAATGCCGGTGGCGGCGAGGAGGAGGAGTCGGAGCAGCGTGGTCGGGAGGGGCTGCTCCGTCATGAAAGACAGAGATGGAGAGGAGAGAGCTTGGTGTAGCAGACTTTGGCCGCCGTGATGGCGGGTGGGAACGCGACGAAGATGCATCTGCTGTGGTGCCCTTGTGGCGAGATCGACGTGTTTGGTGCCACATGCGAGTCTGATCACAACCTACCTGTGGCTGCAAATTTAGCCACAAAGGCAATCTCAGAGAGAAGAGTTAACACCTACATAACCGAATACTGTAGCGCGCCCAACGTAGACAGGCAGGATCCTACCTACGATTACAAAAAGATGGAGTATGAAGACATCGAAAAGGAACGGAAAAGCCTGATAAAGGCTATCTGTACTATCGCCATGGAGGCCCTCGGATTCGCTGGAAGGTAACACCAGCAGGAGTTTTATGATTGAAAAAATCCAACGTATGATAAAAAGGCGCTTCAAAAAGACTGTGCCGTCAACTATTTCACCACAAAAAGGCTGCATTCTGTTGACACAGACAACACCTGTGGCAGGGGGCATTTGAAATTCAGGGCTACCGGCTGGCTCACAGAGCAGAGCAGATTCAAAGCTATACTACTCACGGGAAGGTGAAAAAACTTCGAGGCCAAAAAGGGCGTCCACTGCCTTCACGATAACAGTTTGGCCCTTATTGTTCTGAGTCGCGAAATTTTGGACGTTCAGGTGAACATTTTAGAGGCCTTATCTATTCCACATGTAGCAGCCCCTAACAGCCACTTGGAACCCAAGATCAGCCACTGATGCATGGCACTTTTGGCCTGCAAGGCCCGCGTGCCCACGATAGCCTTCGGTCATCTCAAGGTCGCGCCATGACCGCTAGTCTAGACATTAGCCGCGTGATTGGCTGCCGTAACAAAGCATACGCTGAAATTCCGACGATTCCCGCCGCTCTCCTCACTATGGACTACGCCGCTCCGTCAAAAGGGCGTGCTCTCATTAATCAAACTTCTTCCTGCTTACTCTCCATCCCTCTGTATACAGAATAAACGTTTCCTTCTAATCTGGCCTCCACTTTCTTCTCCTCTCCTAAGGAACCATGGTCTGGAAGATCGCATTTGCTAGAATTTAACCACTTAACCCTCTGCGATGCACACGACAGTTACCCCGTCAATTTCGACGATGGGCACCACGCGCTCCAACAAGCCGCAGCAAACGCTGAAACAAGCCGCAGCATACACAGAGGCAAGCTGGGCAAGTAACACGAAAGCGACAGCAAGCGGGAGCAACGCAGAGAACTGGCATGAGAGAAAACAGGAGTGTAGGCAGACTCGCACAGTATCTACCCACTCGCTCGCCACTCCCACCTCCGTATCTGATGTAAAGACAAAGTAAATAAGACCGGGGATGAGGGAGGGTGTAGATGGCTGGCGCGATAAACACTCAGCACGCGCACACTTGACACAGCCATCTCGCTAGGTATGCTCCCAACTGCGCATGAGCACCATAACGGCCACATTAAGAGGGAGACATTGCAGCCTGACTCTCAGTCTCCCTTTCCTCCCATATGCACACACAGACACACGCGTACAGAAGGAGCAGCTACGTGGGGGCCCGAGTTTTCCCGTCAGTTGGCAGACCCTCCAAGCCACGGCTTTTAGCGCAACGTGATAGATTCAGACGCATTCAGATTTATTATAGTGAGGGAAGAATCGCGCCGAGGTCGACCTCACTCTCTCCCCCAACGCATAGTGACCGCCCGGCTTTTCGGGCACCTGCAGTGGGGCCTGAAACCCAGTGGGAGCGCGAGCGCAGTCACCAACAGGGAATCAGAAGTGAGAGAAAGTGCCAGCGCCTTCCAGGCCGCAGGGACCGTGGATGGCTGAAGACAAGCATTGCATGTGCATACAGACCATTGGATCTCAGAAGGGTGAGAACAGCCCTGCATGAAGCCTGGGCCAACACCCTTATGAGAGGGGTAACCAGTCAGTCAACGACTGAAAGGCACTACCCATGCTCCGTTGCCGGTCGGCGTCCGTGGGCGAGGCTGAAAGGAGAGCAAGAGACAACTCACACAACGCTACGGTCTGCCGTGTCCTGATTGGACAGGGATCAGGCACAGGAGGCTGGCTGGCTGAACTTTCGCCTGCCAATACGCTCTTTGGCCAACACCTGACCAGGGTTTTAAGATGACAGCAAAAGGGTGGAAACGGTGGCACGGATCCCAGCTCATATAACCTGGGCTTCCGTGCCAAACGCCGCATTTTACACCACCTGGTCACAACCCACACTTAGCCAGGAATTCTCACAACAAAAACTAGGCTCTGATCTGTAGTGGCTAAGTCGTGGTTATGCTTAGGGCACTAAAATCATCAGATGGAATCCGAAGTTGGAGGTAAAAAAGTTTAGAAAGTTGAAAGATAAAAAGTTGAAAGAGAAAACACCAGTAGGAGGGATTTACTGTGCACAGAAACTTATGTTTCCGGCTCAGGCAGCAGTTCCCCCTTGCAAGCTCAGGACTAATGTTGACTGCGTCCAGTTGTGCCCGTAAGTGTCTGACTGTGTCCGTGAGAGATAAATGACAGTGGCTTTTACATGATTGTGGAACGAGTTCAAGTGGTGTGCTATCGATATGTTGCATTGCCCGAGGAGGTGTCGCCTGTAGAGGCCCTTGGTGAGTTCGCTGGGGATGGCATGTTCAAGTGGCCCTTGGGGAACTGCGACTACTTGGGCACAAATATGTGCACACCTGTGTGCGCACGCGTGTGTGTGAATGCATGTTGGCCAAGGGGCTTCAGGTCAACAGGTCGAAAACAGCTGCCTGTGACGATGAATGACTTTGGGACAGCGGGCCTTGAAGGGAGACAGCCTTAGTGGCTGTCCGCTACAAATATCACGGATTTGAGTGCAATAAAACCAACATTAAGAAGGAGCCTTTGCAATATAACTCTCAGACCACCAGCTGGCAACTTCGCGCAAGCACGCACTGCCCCGTACAATGCTCCTAATCCACTGGCCGATAATTGAACTCACACATGGCATGAAGATGGTAGACTTAATGTCACTCAACGCTGATTTCAAGAAGGCGTTTAATAGCGTCCCGCAAATTGGAGTGAGAGGAAACCTCTTGATATAGATCGAAGACTTTCGCACAGGGCGATCGGAAACTGTGCACATGGGTGCCTCGAAGTCAACCCCTACCCCTGTTCTAAGTGCTGTCCCCTAAGGCTCCGTCTTTGGCCGTTGCTCCTCCTCATCGATGACCTTGATTGCAGCACCGTCATTTTTGCTGACGATTTCAAACGCTAGAGAGCCATCAGGACTGACGCCAATAGGCAAGCACTTCAAGAAAGTCTCAACCAACTTAGTTGCTGTTCTGATCGTTTTCTCTTCAATCTCGACCGTAATAAGTGTGTGGTTTGAAGGCTCCGTACAAAAAGGATCAATGAGAAGGAGGATTCGTTCTAGTAACTTCTCGATGGATAGCCCCTTTCAACTGTTAAGGAACGGTAGGGCCATTGTTTTCTTATAAACCCCTCGCTTTAACCAGCTTCCCAGTGCCTAAAGGCAGCTGAACGTGCGACACAGGTGCTATTTACGCTTAGGCGGGGCTTCGTTCACATTAAGAAGGAACTCCTCAGAAAAACTTACGGAGCATTTGTTCTGTCCCACGTGGAGTATCCCGTGCAGGCCTGGCTTTCGTAGTTTAAGAAGAATAATCTGGAGCTGGAACGAGTGCAGGTGAGGGCCACGAAAAGGTCAAGAATCTTGGTCAACTCGAGTCAAGTTTATTAAGGGAAATCTAGGCAAACACCTTTGAATTCCCTATTGGCACACAATATGTAAGAAATGCATCGGCACAGCCGAACATTTAAATGAAGGTCGTTTACATAATTGTAGGCGACTACTCACCCGTTCAAAGTAATATGATCACATTGGGTGATGTCCGTTAACACGAGCCAGCAGGTTGTCTACCCTACGAAGACAGACTCTCTGATGCCTCAGCTAACCACGAGTGGTGTTTAGTAAGGCACGGTCTTGGGTTCTCTACGCTTCATTCTATCCATGAATAAAATTTCAAATTCACAAAATCTTATTTACGCAGGGGCGCTAAGTGCATTCAATAATTTTCTAAGGGCACGGCCAATATCGGCGTTGGTAAAATTAACGCAGACCTGCTTACACGCTTATATCGGAGCGTCACCTGGCGGATGGAGTTTTCTCCATTTAGGTGTTGTTTCATTTCGTTTGGTCCCGCCGAGCTTCCTGGGCACCTATTCTTTCAAAATGCGCCACTTTTAGCACGATTCACCATAAACGATTTAGGTTGCAGTTCCACGAATTAGCTAGCGTTATAGTTTCCTGTGGATTGTATTTCTGCAATGGCAACACATATATTCGGTTTTATACATGAATAGGGAGCTCAAGGTTGAAAGCCTTCTTTCCTTAATAAAGTGACTCAAAGTGACTATATCACACAATTTCTCCCTTCCGGAAATAAAGTTAAAACTCTACGGTATGTTTTTTCTCCCCACCTTAGAATACTGATGTTCATTCTTTGGCCTGATGAATGCATCTAACTGCGTTAAGGTTGAACATATTCAGTGAGTTTTTACTCGATCCAGTGTTTCTAATAAGGAGAGATGTCAGTTAGCGTAAATTACATTTATGTGAGTTAAAAGACTCGGAGCTGGCCTCTGCTTCCTGTTCCGCGTTAATTCTAGCCCTTACCTCCACCGAATTAATGCCCTGATTCCGATAAATCTACCTAATGACACTCAACTTTCTTCCATAATAATTTCACCACCCTTGAGCTCCACATCTAACTATTCCCGTCTTTCGCGTCAAGTATGCCTTCCTCTGCAATAATATTCCACACGAAATTAGGTTCTCATCTTAATTAGCAGTTTTTAATGCAAAATATGTAAATGTATAACTTCGGAAGATATAAAGTCCTTACTATGCAAATTTTGGACTTTGTAAAGGGTTCTCTTGGTATTTGAGGCGGTTCCCTATATGTTTACTTACTTTTTATATGTGTTTATATTATCCTCTTTAGAGTCGATCTTTGCAGTTGTTTTCACCCCCTCCCCTACTCTTTCCAACCATCATTGCTAAATTTTCACAGATTTCCTCCGTTTTGCAACCCAGAAGAGAGTCTTCGTGGACTTTTTTATTTGGTGAAGGTAATAGGCAATGTCTTTGAAAACCCTATTGATTACATGCCGGTGCGTCATACACATGTACATGAACATTAAAAAAATTACAACTACTAACGTAGTATTGGCAAACAGTGAGTAGCATTGTTTTTACAAATAAGTCTGGTAGTTAGATTTCACACTTCGAGGGATAACAGGGGACGCATGTAATTATCCAAGCGTTGTTTGTACAACTGAAGGGAAGTGGCCTCTACGACTGACTATAGGAGGTCTTCCACTGTTTTATGGCCCGCTGCGTGAAAAATTTAGAGCGGAGGTTGAGCTTGGACATCTTCGTGCGCAGCTCCATTGTGTACCCATGCATATGAGGCGAGAGGTATCACTAAAACATGTCCTCAAAGCGCAGTCCTTTCTCAAGACCGTGCATTATCTTGTAAACTAAGATAAGATCACCTCTTTTTTGCCTGCAATGCAGAGGGAATAAATTTAGGCACGCCAGTCTATCTATGTAAGAGTGGTTCTTTAGACATCTTAATATCTTTGTTGCCAAATGCTGCATTTTCTCGAGCCATGTTGCGTATTTTGCTAGCCATGGCCGCCACGCCTGCATGCCAAACTCTAGGTGTGATCGAACGAATGTACCGTAAACTTTGCCAAAGTGGTCTTCGTCGAAAGCTAGAAACGCACTTTGGATAGCGTGCAGCACTCCCGTGGCTTTATTTGCAGCTTTGGTAAATTAAAATGAGGATTTCAGATTACTCTGTATCCAAATGCCGAGGTCTTTCTGTGAAGGTTTAATGGGAATTCAACTGTTTTTCAGGTGATATTTCCTCATGCTGTGAGGGATGGGGTAGTTCGTTGGACGCAGGTGCAGAACGGCACACTTTTGAACATTGAAATCTAGAAGCTATCTTTTGGACCAAGTCTGCAGTTTTCAAAGATTATTTTGCAGAGCGTTTCGCTCGCTCGGGCGCTTAATGACCTGCCAGAGCTTAACGACATCGGCGAACATGATTTTACTGCAGTCCAGTTCTTGAAGGCTGTCATAAAAATAGACAATGAAGAGTAGAGGACCGAGAACGGAGCTTTGAGAAACACCACTTGCTACGTCCACCCAGTCTGCTTTATCCTCCTCAACGCAAACGCGCTGATTTCGACCGATCAAAAATGTTCTGATCCAGTCCAAATTTTTCCCTTTGATGCCAAGGCCGCTCAGTTTACGCAAACGGCGTTGGTGGGGCACGCTCTGAAAGGCATAAACAGTCACTTTCCTATCTCACTGTATCGCAACAATCCTATCAATCATCCTCTATTTTTTATCGAAGCAGATTTTTTCTCTGATGTTTTATTTTTATAAAGTGAGGGTTCATTGAAAGTTGCCCCCGTTTGCATGGTAGGAATATTTTCACTGCTTCCTCCTTAGTTAACCAAATTTTTCAGGGAATTTTAAATATTATATACGCCTGGCGATATATCGGTGGATATAAAATTATCTGCCCACCCTACTAAACATTTCTGTTGTCTATGTGGTTGCTCACACATAGCAGCACTTAATCACTTTGAATTTATTTATACCACAACATTAAGTTTGTAATGAATACGACCTCTGGGTTTTTAATATAAAATTTATTAATTTGTCTCCTTTTAATTACAGGCAACTACGCGGGGACTTCATTCAAGATTAGCGAATTATCAGAGGCCATGAGTAGGCCCTAGAGTTTGATGAATTCCTCGAATTGGCTCGGACGGACCGTCTGCAAGGTCATGCCTTGAATATATAGAAGAAGTTGGCCCATATGGACTTTGGACGGAACGCCTTCTCACAGTGGGCCGGTGGAGTGTGGAACGGACTCCCTATCTTGCCAGTTCTTTCAGAGACTGCTGCGACATACAAGGGTGAAACCTTATTCCCTTAATAAATGACTTAAAGTGACACCTTTTTTAACCTTCGGCGGATATACACACATTGACCATTGAGGTATCTACTCTATACCGTTCATCAATTAAACATACATACGGTTCCTGGTACTGGTTCCGGTACTAGGTCCCTATTGTGTTTGTGCATAAACCTAAATGATTTTCCTGGCTGTTGACTTCTTATGAGTATCAAGCCTTTCCTCAGTCGCCTAAAACGTTCCTTTAGGGCATCGACGGACTTCGTTGAAGCCTTTTCGGTCCAACGTAGTAAATCTCAAATGGAAAAGACGAAAACGAGTCCAATACCGATAGAAGCAAGCAGAAGAGTTCCAGGAAGCAGTTCAGACGAAGATGCGATCACTCGAGCAACAATTAAGCAATTTTTTATTTTATTTCAGGCAATTAACTTCGTGTTCCAGCGATCGCATCTTTTACTTCCGAACGAGTTTAACAGTTCATGGCGTTCAACGACATCAGCAATATGCATTGTAATGTGGACATTGTAAAGCAAACTCTACTCAGCGTTGAGCGAAAAAGATTTATGCCTGAACAATTTGTAGAGGCTTTATCACTACAAATATACAAAACGTCTTAGCAAATACGCGATGAAAACTTTCGAGGGTAGACTAACTGCTAATAAGGGATTTACCAGACTATTCTAGTGGAAAAGTTGTAAAGTCCAGTAAAGAGATTGACGATGAAGATTAGAAATGATACAACTCACTTAGATCCTTCACGATCCTAGTCGGCAGTAGTCAAGTAGTCGACTTGCCAAAGGATAACTCTGCGAGGACTGGATCCAAGTTCGTTGGGCTGTAAGTTGCAAAATGGGGAGAAAACTCGTTTGCGAATTGTCGCTGGATTCTCCTGGAGCCCGAGAGTGATCACCAGAGAGGTGTCGATGAAGGGCAAAATGAACAGCGGCAGGTGAGGAGAGAATTGAGCTGTGGAGGGTGATTAGCAAGATAGTTGCTAGCACGCGTCAAAACCGAAAGTGTAAGAAAAAGTGTTGTATTTAGTTTTAACAAACTTGGTTATTGATAAATTTAAACAACACGTAAGTAGGGCCAAGAGCCCACAAATTAAAGAAGTTTACTACCGTAGGCAGTGTTATTGGCAAGTGGGAGAGGTGAGACTAACAACCTTAAGATTCTTGTAACCAAAAGTTTAAGTACCAGGTTGGCAGTATGTACTTCAGGACAACAATGCCTATGTCAAGCATAAAATGCTCAAACTCGGTACCCCTACAAGAATCTAGGTAGCTAAAACTTCTGCATCTCTGCGAGAACTCAGTGGATAGGCACGTGTTTAAGTTGGGCAGTCTATGATACGGCAGTTCGATAGGGTGTGCTGTTGCGTAACTTCACTAAAAACCAGGAATGAGTATTTGAAGAAATGAGCGGATTAACGTGTAGCCAATAAAAATGCAAGAAGACCTACAAACAGACTAGCGGTGTATCCCAGCGTTTTTACGTACTATATTCATTATTATATCATTTAAGATTACGTTTAATTTATTCGGATGAAGGAAATGGTGGTTTGGAGGTAATCTACTTCAACTAACCTGCGGTCCAAATTACCGTCCTGGAGTTAGTTAAGTTAAGTCCGCGGCGCGAAGCGCCCCGCACACCTTCTATTTACGCACGAAATAACTTACAAAAATCAGTAATTGTGTTCTCTACCAGTTTTGGCAAATAAAAACATTACTAAAACATTACAATGTTCGCCAATATATTGAGCGGTCATGCCGCCCGTTCATTGGTTAAAAAACATCCGCCAGATCTTTCATATTGGGTCTCACCTTAAGAGTATAAGAGTAAAAGTACGAGAGTACTTCCTATACATAAGAAGTAACTTGAAATTAACCAATATCCTAGTATTCAAACTTGCTACAGCTTTCGTTGTATTGCAATTAATATTACTAAAGGCAAATTTTGTTGACTGCCAATTGGCAGAACAACTTAATTTGTTCTGTTTTTGCTTAAAAAGGGTGTATTTGGACTAGTGGCACTATTCTTGTCCCCATAATTTCTCAGTGAACTGTAATTATTTGGAGACAAACACACGAGTTCTTGTCTGATCAAATGCGCAAGCGGATACACTAAAGCTTCACGCAATTGTCTTCTACCTCTTTTTGTTGATTGAAAGATAATAATTGGTATATGTATAACATTTTTTTTAGAATCATTCAGCATAACTTCGGATAATTTATGTTAGGGTTATTTGATGTTTCCCTTGTGAAATTTGGGTGGATTTTGTTGCAGCTAGTAATCTAGGCCAGGTGGTTTTTATAGCATGTATTTCTTTCACAGGTCTTTTAAAGCATAGGCGTTACTCCAAAGGTCTACAACAGGCATGCGTGTGAATTGCGCGTAAATTGCTTTACGGTGAAGTATATTTGTCCGTTATCTTATATACCTTACCTTACATACCACAGTCGGATGAGAAACACAGCTAAACGAGTTGGAGATGAGCATGGGCGTCGTAACTGACAAAGTTAGAAAGTCCATGAGATCGTATCACACAAGTCCTGACACTTACCCTTACATTTAATAGGCTTCATACAGGATAGAGTGAACTCAGATATAAAATACGCAAGTTTCATGATGAATACATTAAAAGGGGTCTTTGTAGTCTGATCTATGCTGCAAAGAAGGGCCATGGTATTGTCAGTTTGCAGTCCTCGAAATTATCACTTTTGGCACTATAGGGCGGCTTAAAGTACGCCAAATTTATTACACTTGGGATTGTGCTGGCTTGCCGCGAGAAGGCGAAGCACATTTCGCCTATCCCATTTATTAATAACTCATCCAAGTCTGTCAACACTGGCGTTAAAATCAGGTATAATAGCTGATGCGACAGAAAAAACTCGGCCTGTCTTGTACCCCTTGCATGCACCCACAAATGATGATTCATCTCCCAGTGTCTGGATGGACAATTTTAAAAGCAGAATCAATACACGTGTGTTGTGTGGTGTTGCTGTGTGTATATGCTCGTATAGACTCATGCACTGGCTAGGTATGTAGATCATCGTGGAAAAGGAAAACATGTATGACTGTTGCTACATGGTTATTTTCTGCGACAAAATTGCAGTTCCTCGGTCAAACTAATCCGTGGTTGAAATGAGCGGTCATCAAAAAAATTTGATAGTGAGTCTGTGATCGTGATGTGGCTCACTGCACAGCATGTGTACCTTTGGAGACATGGAGTATAGACGGTGCCAGTAAGCAGACCGAACAGAGCAACCAACAGGTGTATCGAGGTATGTAGAACGACCCATCGCTCCTGCATATGCTCCTTACCCAGACAACTCTTACATCCCAAACACATTATTGTATGGAGATTCAACTAGTGCTAACCACAAATGCACCTTCGCATTTGAGGCAGCATGTATATTGCAGCATCTGACCTACGCCATCTCTTGAAATTACTCGATATCTTTTTTGTGGTTGGTAAGAGGATTGCGCTTTTCTCCCTGGTGTTATCAGTATTACCCCGCATTTTCTTCCAGATATGGAGGTCCGTAAGCGCTTGAATTCGCCCGGGGATGAGGATGAAAAGGAGAACATAACCGAGTCCTTCAAACACATTGATGCCTTCACCAAACTTCCTAGAGAATGCATCAATTCCACCAGTAGCGGTGGTGGAGGTATTCAATTATAGATTGTTTCATATTTTCCTAATTTGGTTCATTTTAGTCTCCATTTTGACCTTTATTGTGATAGTTTTTCTGGTTCTGGCGGAAATCTCTCGATTTCTTAACCCTGCTGTTGAATTCAGTTATTCGGTTGACGGCCGTCGAGATGGGTAAGTGTGAAAGTTTTGTTTAGCTTCAATTCTAATCACTTTGTAGCATTATACCGATCAATGTTGACATTACCATCGCGATGAAATGCTCAGGTAGGTTTATTTTCAGTACTTTATGCTTTATCCCCCGCATATTTTTTTCTTTCAAAGAAATCTCACTGGATGTTGTTGATCATTCTGGGCGTATACTTGGACGTAGCTCGGATATAAAAGCCATAGATAGTATTTTTGCCCTGTCTGACAAGCGAAGAAAACAATTCCAGGTGAGCGTATTTATGGTCTATGATATTCGCGCACTGTTGTGTAATCTAACTTTCATTTACCCAAGTACTATGAGAACGCTTACAAACGAGTAGACCTGTACATCTTACGCAGGGGTTTATCATCGTATATTTTCAAAACAGTTGATGCACTTACCAGCACCCGATTTTTCGGCGGCCCTAAAAGGCAACTATATTCGGGCCGGCCCGAATACGAACAGGTGGTCAAACTATCATCCGAACCTAATCAATTTATTGTATTTGATAGGCACAATTTACAACGTAATTGTTTAGCCAGATGCCTAGTGACGTCTCTTATAGTTAAATAGCTTAACTACGTGTAACTTCTGCATACTAGGTAGTTCACTATCCTTTCACCGTCTTAAGGCTTACGGTACGATGGCTAGCGAAACGCTTTTTAGCGTCAACTATGGGTTCTACTACCATGATCTTTCCTTCTGTTTCGCGGTCACGTATAATTTAAACATTCTCAGTTGACAGTGGTCCAGATATCCTTCTCTATCCCCGAAAAGAAGACACCCGATCGGATTTTCGATTAGAGATTTTGTGGGCGGCGACATCGCGGCTGTCAGTGAGCAATTTAGAACGCAACTTGACAGAAAAGTTCAATAAAACGGTTGGAACTAATGCAGATTATGCGGCTTTAATCTCATCTTTTTCGAAATACCAATTTTATTAACCAGTTTGGGTACCTTAACAGGAGAGAGGAGGGAGCCCTGATTTCAACTGCAGGTTGTTCTCACAACTTTGCGATTAAGCAGAATAAGTACGAAAAACTTAAATGAACCATTTCGCCTGACACCGGCTTCCCTAGTGGATTGTGGCTAGGGGCAGGCCATTCACCAGCTGTCGGGACCAGTCTCCTTTTGCCTTAAGTTGGTTATGTCACAACACCATGTGTGAACTAGAAGAAAGTGAAGACGACGCATTGGATTTCTCTCTCTCTCTTATGCTCTGTTAGCAATATTCTGACGCCCTGGGAACCAGGATTTGTACGGAGCTACTGATCTCGCGGTCAGAACCAGTCTCTAGTGCTGTTTTTATACTATGCCACTGTATGCCAATTCTGCGTTTGCGGCATATACGCTGGTCTAGTCCAGATTCCCCATCACTCACTTCAGCCTCCCTGACTTAGCATTTATTTATTTGGCGCACAACTACAGTTACCGGTCCGTTAAACACCAAAAGTGGGTGTCGTGGAAGCTGTTTTGCCAAGGTATGCATTTTGTCTGTTGTTTACTTCATCGTATGTTGCTGATAACAGTTGGTGCTGTTGACCTTAACCTACCCGAAGACCAAACCAGCGCGGAACAGGAGAGACAGCGCTAACAGCCGCCTCGCTTGATTTCACCCCCGGCTTAGTTTTTCCACCACTTTTTTTTGGGGGGGGGGATGGAACTGCGTGTGAGACAGGTACAGCTAAATGGTTTTCTCCCCTTATTTTTTGTATCAGGGTGTTTTTGAAACCTTATTGTGGGGTCTTGCTGACTTTTTGGATACCTCAACCCCCGGAGTTGACAGTGGCTTTTTACTTCAACTTAGCAGCAAGTATCCCTGATGCGATGTCTGATCCAGTGCCTTGCGTGATGCACAGCTCGTATTGAAAAATGGCCTGTTCTGCCGCACTTCCAAAATTTACATCCAGGGCGACTTCTGACGAACACAGTTTTGCTGACATTTTTCTGGATTAACGAGTGTCAATATCTCCCGACCTTAACCGGCAAGACAACGATCTCGTGGCTCAATGGTTAGAGCGTTAAATTTTGCTCGAAACTGTTGCGAGTTCGAGCCTCGAGTGGTGCACCACTTGGGGCTGGGTATGACTGGCTGATGACGGCCAATAAGCCAGAAATGGCCATTCCAGTCTCCCTTTTCTTTACTGGCAGTACTATCTGCCTAGGCTACCAGCCGCTACGTAGCTGTTGTCAAGACCCAAGAAGTGAGACCCAAGGCAGAGTGGGGCGAGTGAGTTCCGTTTGCGTTCGGGCTGTTAGGAGGGACCTAACGGCTAACATGCAGACAGCAAGCAGCCGCGCTCACAGTAAGCTATCGATCGGCCTACACGCGAGCGAACGCATCGTGCCAGAAAATCAATAAATAATTTCAATTTCAAGCTACATTCAATCACTGAATCACCAGCCAATCGTGCTGGCGCCTACGCCAGGAGAGAAGCTGATTGGCTCGATGGACATCGTTTTACATGCGTTTGTTGGCCTACATATGTTGTACCCATTACACTCAAAGACTTCTGCTGTTGCGCTCTTCTTGTCGTGTTCTTCCTTGGGAGGCTCACAAAAGGCGTCATTGGGCGGTAATATCTCGGCCTTGGCTACTGTTACAACACGGGAAAGTTCATCAACGAGTGTCAATTTGCTGAATGTTAGCATATCCTGTTGTTGATGTTCGAAGGACAGGGTTTCATAATGCATTCCGCTGCACGAGTTTTCAGACCTAAACTATTTTATTTAAAATGAAATAGCCCCACCATTTTGAATCAACATGTCTCCATTCTGTTTGATATGTCTCAGCCGAAGACTGCTCTGAAAGAAATATGGTAAGATGCAGTGAAGTTTTCAGATTGTTTACTTGGTAAGCCATTTTCACTCGTTTGGAATTGCAAGTGAACGCTCTCATGATCTCAGTCGCGTTGTACAACTATGATCGCTACGTTCAGCCTTTGTGGCTTCTCACCGAATGCTTCTCGTCCCTGCGGACGTTAGTCACTTCTCAACTGCATAGAGCCGTTGTGCAGGAAGGTGGGTCACGCCCAGCACGCAGGCCTAAACCGAGTCAGGCTGAAATTAGGGCGTGGCCTTTCCTGCACAGTGGTTGACGTTCCCTTTTTATATGCGGCCTTTAGAAGGCACCCTCACTAGGGGTGCATACTCTCCGGTCTTTTTTGCAGATTCAAGTTCGTGCCGCGAAAGCTCCACAAACAGTTGCTTGAATCCCAACTGAAGAATGCTGGGAGGACTAAAGTGTTTTGAAGTTGCATCCCTGTCCAAGAGAAGGCACCCCTCAGGAGTAGCCGCTGACAATTTGAAGAAGTGGACTGATTTAAACCTCCCGGAATGAGACAGTTGCCAAATGAATCGAGTGAAGACGACATCATCTCGCGATATCCGTTATTCGTGAAGAGTTTCCGTAAAAACTCTGCTGTGGTGTCTTATTTGGCGATAAAGTGTTCACACGCAGCTGCGTTTTTGTGAGACAGATTAACGGATATACTGGGAGTTACGTCGACAAATGCAGGCAAGAAGCCGAAGGAGGAAATCTGAAATGGCAGCCAAGACCAAAGTGCTGGCGAAGCAGTACCTTACATTGCTAGTATGTTCGAAGAATCCGCGATAATCAGTATTACAACTTTACTCAATGCCGATTGACGAGAGAGTATCAATCTCTTTTGCAAATGTCTGCATGTTTCACAAATTTTAGGCCGTACTGTACATTAGTTATTTTATCAAAGTAGGCAGCAGGTTTGCTCCTTAGACATGCCCCCTGCGCCATCTTGTTCACCATGTAATAACATTTCTTCTGCTCCTCTGTAGGCCAAACGAGCCTTCTTGTCGGAGTTGCGAACCAAACATCATTCAATCTACCAGACCTTCTGGCTCTCCCATGCTTCCAACCTGCTGGGCGCAAGTCAGTTTGGAGAGGTTCGCGAAATTGCCGCCCTTCCAAAACAGGCGGATGCCTGCCGCTTCGTCGGAACCTTCAAGGTAGCGAAGGTGCAGGGCAACATGCACCTAGCTGTAGGCCAGTAAGTACACCATCTCCATCCCGCCAATGTTGTAAACATTCCCCCTCTCCCCTCCGTTGCGTATGAGTTACTAGGCAATTACAATGTTACCTATAAGTTAGATGCGTACTCTGCCTTATGAGCCCTTCCTTTGTTTTCCTCTAAGGGCTTTCAACATGAATGAGAACATTCACGTTCATATTTCTCACCCCTATGCCAACGGTGGTAAGTCACTAAGATTGCATTAATGATCGATTATACTAATTACCAAGCCGCGTAGTCGAACACGATGCTTAAAATTGCGAAAAACGATTGCGTTTTGAGGAAAAAAGTTATATACGCACAACTGAAACTGACTTTGTTTTTGCATGAAAATTCCTTACATTCGCACGTGATTGGCAATATTGGCATTGCATCCCGCCTCACGTGCTTATTATGCGTTTTCAAGTGCTTGAAGCGTAAACTTACAGTGTAAGAAGCCGCGGTTTTCAAATTTACGAAATTAGCTTCTTGTGAAAAAGGGGGCCTAAAATAGTTTGAGGCGAAAGAGTCCAAGCCTACTAGCGTCCCCTTGCTCCCAAGGGTGAAGGGCTATCCAACCAAAATACCAATGACTGGAAGACCTACTAACCGACAAAGGAAACGTATGTTCCAAGCATATAGCTGATGTGTGATGCCGCCTTAAGCAGGTCCGTCAACAAAATCCACGCGTAAGCGCTAATTACGAGTCCGAATTTGCGGGAATGCAGGAGAATGAAGGTAATAGCTCAGGTGGCAGCAGCCCAGACCAAGCGGCCAAAGTGAGTCGAAGTGAAGATAAACACCCCTACTTTGACAATATAAGTAGGTATTGATGAGCAATGGGCCTCAAATGGTTCCTTTGCCCCCGATCGACGAACGGACAGGACGGGGATGAGTTTCTTCGCTTTTGCCTGCGCTGTCGTCGGCCTATCCTCTTCTTAACCTGATAGGTTGCCCGTCGTAGTTTCCAATGGCTGTCTCCACCAGTATATTCTTGGGAGTTGGGCTTGTGGTTGGTATTTCTTGGTGGTTTGTATGCCTCGGATGTTTGCCGTGCTATCCTGTATTGTCGACAGGGTAGGGTTTTAGTGTGGACGCTTTTGTCTTTGATTTATAAAAAAACTACTTCCACATTTTCAGTAGGTCGAATTTACGCCTATACAAACAATAAGAGTTGTTCTAATATTGTTATTGGTCTATATGCATCTTTTTTGACCATCAGGAGTTTATGTTTGTCGGTTTTGTTCTTTCCGCGTGCTTTTCACATACATTAGTTAAGTAAAACAGTTTCAAGCGGTTTTATCTTATTTCCTACTGTGCACTTATCACGCATTAAATACGCCCTAATCAAGCATTAAATCCCTAACCAAGATTTCCATAAAAACCTTGGGCGGAGGAACTTTTACCATTAGATGGTCTCACAAGAAAGCCTTACCGTCGACAGTGGAAGACAAATCTAAGTGTTGCTTTTGCTTTAGATAGGCAGGAGTGAATCACTGTTGAGTGGCTGTAATCTGGGTGGAAGTCGGCCAAGTATGAAGTTGTAACAGGTGAAAGAGTATTGGAAGTGGTAATCGGCAGTGACATACTGGGAACCGACTTTTACCTGCGCTGTATAAAACGCCCCCGTCCACTGAGCTCCCCACTCCGCGCGTAAAAAAAACTCCCACACGAGCGTACAATTCATAAGGGAGTGGTGACCAGAAGTATGCAATCAAAGTTCGCTAACCGCCCAACTTTTGTCGAGTCATCAGTAAGATACGTAAGTAGGAAGCCCCCACCCTGCATTAATAGAGGTTGTGATATGTCCCCAGGACTAGTAGGTTGAAGAAGGCAAAGCCGGTTCTGATCGTGAGAGTCTTTATTCAGGCTAACACAGAGACAACGGAAGGATAAATCGGTGTGTCCAGTACAGCCTTTTATAAGGCGCTGGTCCTTCTAGACTGTTCCTGGCCTATCGGACGAGAGGGGTAGTTCTGGCGTGGTTTTCCACACCGCGGCACGTTCTGGAACATTGCAGTGCACGCGGAGGCGGGCGTCACGCGTGCTCACGCAGCGCGCGGCCGGTCTACCGGCTCTGGGCATAAAGGATCGTTAGGGCGGCAGTTATCAGATGTTTATACTGACAGACCAGCAACCGAAGAGAAAAGGAAAGCAGCAAACAAACAGTCGGGACAGGGTGAAAACAAAGACCCAGGAATATGTCGTGTGAGGTGCGTGTAGATGTGACTTCATACTCATCAGCCATGGGGCGCACGCCTGTACGTGTTGACTTCTGTTGCACGTTGGGCGTGGATGAGCACTGTTAGATAAGTGGTGTGCAAGTCAGCCAAAGCATTAAACAATTACAGCGCTATTCAGTAATTCTTCCTTAGGATACTGATCGTCCTTGTCGTTCATGTTGGGTAGACGAAGGTAGGGCTGTCCGAGTGATATGTCCCCAGGACTAGTAGGTGGAAGAAGGCAAAGCCGGTTCTGATCGTGAGAGTCTTTATTCAGGCTAACACGGAGACAACGGAAGGACAAAATCGGTGTGTCCAGTACAGCCTTTTATAAGGCGCTGGTCCTTATAGACTGAGCCTGGCCTATCGGACGAGAGGGGTAGTTCTGGCGTTCTGGAACATTGCAGTGCACGCGGGGGCGGGCGTCACATGTGCTCACGCCGCGCGCGGCCGGTCTGCCGGCATGGCTTATCTGGGGTGCACTGCCAGCTCTGGGCCCTGAGTGCGTCACCGTTGGCGTCTCCATAACAGGTGGCATTGTGCAAAATTCTAGGAAGAGTAAATATTATCGGTTCATAACCCTAACCTTAACAATGACCCTAATCTCCCAAGAAGTTAGGGCAAGGCCTCTGGAATGGAGGGGTGGAAGGAGAGATGCCTTAATACTCTCGTGTTTTACCGAGATTTACGCACTCGGTAGTCTCCACTATGTAACTCCTAGTTTGAAGGTGATTGTGAGTTACTGTGCACCAGCATAAAATCAACCGAGTAGGTCCTGCGTAACCTTTCGACCAGCGATGATAAATGTTTCTTTGAAGTAAACGATATCAATCAGGTGCCATTTTCATATTATCATCAAAAATTTTTTCAGCTAAGTTCATGCTAATCCAGTGTTGTTGTTTTAGCGCGCAATTTCAGCCATCGCATCCACCACTTGTCTTTTGGTACTCCAATCAAGAACTACGTGAATCCCCTGGATTCAGAAGAAGTCATCTCTCATGACCGTAGGTTTTGCGTTCGGCAACCATTCCTTGTTTTCTTTTTGATGGTCATGGAAGCTCCTCCCGCTGAGGCGAACTTTCGGGGAATAATTTTCAGCTCTTTACCGAAAACCGCGGACTACACTTATTTGAAACTTAACTCGGCAATTTATTGTGATCTATAAATCACTAAAATCGGTTTATAACTGAATACCCGATTTCTACAAGACTTATATGTACCCAACTCTGACTTATTCATGGTTGTAACAAGCAGCGCAAATGCCAAACTCTCATGTGTAGCTGTGGGAAGAGTTTTAACCATTCCTTAAATCATCCCCGGAAGAGGAAGATGGAGTAGAGACGATTTCTGGGACCAAAGTATATTCTGGCTGACGTTTCAAAAACTCACTCGCTTCCATCGTCAGAGCGTGGTGTCTGATCTCCTGTTCGCGTCAGATAAATGTGAACGACCACTCGCTTTGCCGTCCATATGTCAATCGATTGCACCCATCGATTTTCGTGGCTGTTTGAATTTCTTGCGGCCTTACGAGCGTCTTCCTGAGCTGTGTCAAGTCGTTTTTGTGTCTCGTGAGCTTTTCCACCCTCTTTGCTCGCGGCTGTCAGCTGTCGACCCTGCTTATCTCTCTCCGCCCGACCTATTGCCCTGTTCTGAGCCGGTTAGCCTTTTTCGGAGCGCTTGATGGGCGGGATGAAGGTCCATGGCTCTGTTTAGTGTGCCAGTCGAGGACCCACTTTCTAGCAGCAATCTGGCCATGTTGTCGTTGGCTCGGCCTATTACCCTTTTCAAAGGCGAATGTTTGTTTCTTCTGCTTTACGTGGTCATAGACCAAAGACAGTTTATCTTTGCGGTTGATTGCGAGCTGATGCTCATGCAACCTTCTGCCAAGGCGTCTGCCCGTTTCACCGACATACCTTGCAGTGCAATCTTGGCATGGTATGCTGTAGACCACAGCTGATTGTTCTGTCAAAGGTAGCGGGTCTTTGGGCCTCATGAGTTGCTGTCTGATGGTTGATTCCGGCCTATGAGCCACACCGATCCCGAATGGTTTCAGGATTCTTGCAGCCGCCTCTGATACATTCTTCACATAAGGGATTGCGAGCCAGAACTTTGGATCCTCTCATTTCGACCGCTCATGGTGGGGCTTCTTAAGACACTTGCGTACAAAGGACTTCGGATAACCGTTGGCGTGAAATAGGACATACAAGTACTTAATCTCCTCTACTTGAATATATGCGTAGAGTGCGTTGTTGACGGACCTGAACATGGGCTGTCCATTGATCGTTGGAACGCTAGAAATCCTCTTGGTTCCCACTCACCATTGCACAACGGCTATACTCGAAGACAGAACGAGAATGCTCCTGCCCCATAATTTAGTCTCACACTACAGGCTTTTTGAAACGCAGTCTAAAGTTGCAAAAATTCCCATCGGAGAATTCAGAAGAGTATCTGACAAGCATACGTAGCTTTCGATAAATTCTTCTCTAGCCAGTACATTTATACAGGGAGGGGGTAAAAAGTAACATGCTGGCCATTATGTTCATCGTTAAAGACAAAACAGTCATGGGAAAAAAGGAGGGGGTGGGGTTGATATTACTCGACTGGTTTCGAGGCGATGAGCGTTTGTTGAATCCGGACAGGGGGAGGGGGAGAAAGCGCGGAGAGATGCAGGCGGTGATGTAACCGTTGGTCATACCATGCTGGGGCTTACAGGAGGTTCTTTTGCGCACACAAAACCAGATTCCTTAACTGGATCGTGGTTGCTTCTGCTGTAGCTAGCAAACACTGACCCAGAGACTTTGGGTAGTTTGGCGGGATCTTATAAATTACCTTAGAGGCTTCGCTGGGGTCCACACGATGTCCGGAGTCAACCATGCGGGCAAGGATGGAGCTGTTGATGATTTTGACTCCATCTTTGGCCAGCCATGCAGGGAGGTGCTCCAGTATTCTTTTGGATAAGCGCCGACTCGTGCGATCGATAAAACCTGCTCCACAGGAGCAGGTAAATGAGTAGATGTACATAGAAGTGGTCTGAGCTGGCAGCCTACCCTTACCTTCGCCGTGCAAGACCAGGTCGGTTGAGAATAACACCCGAACTTTCGCTGCTGGGAAGGTTCGTGATACGGCTTGGTTGAGGCGTCTGTTTGGGAGTTCGCTTGCTGCATCCCCTTTTCCCGTGACTAATTTGTCTGTAACGATGAACATAATTGCCACCATGTAAATTTAATAGACGGAGGAGAATTTATCGAAAGCTACGTATACTCGCTAAATAACCTTCTGGGCAGTCCAAAGTGTCAATTTTGTTTTTCCTTCTAAGCCTACTACCTTATTTTTGAGGTATTCACATGTCGGTTGGGTAAAAGTGCTTATGACTTGACGCAAAAGTGCATTCTGATACCGGACACAATTGTGCTTTATAATATAATATTTAATATATATAAACTTCAGGCATTGTTCTCATTTTGATCTGCATTCAGATAAAGTGGGCGTAAGTTTATAACGGCCATAATACGACATGTGCGTCTCCCTGTCGTATACTTGAACAGACCAGGCTGTCGATGCTGAACTCTCCTTACTGATATAGACCCAGTGTCATGCGAAATTGTCATAATATGTTATCGGAAGATGTTGTAAGAAATCCCTCACTTTCTCTGCATACTTATTCTGAATTTCGGAGTTTTGACAGCCGTCTGCAAGATAAAAAAAATGACGCCGCAATTTTTTGTCTTCTGCAAACCGAGGGCTTTTGCTGATTTTCTTACTATGTGTTTGTTCCTATGTGGATTTTTATACTGGCCAAAAAAATGCACCATCTTTACACAGTATCTTACGAACGATTCTGTTCTTGTGTACAGTTAGTGAGATATGCAGATCCTATTTTCAATTACGTGTTGATCATTTACTACGACCGGCACACATATTTGTAAAGTCCTCTAGTAATTGTTTCCTTTTTCTACATTTAGCTGCGCTGATGTATCAGTACTTCATTCAAGTAGTACCTACTACCTTTTCTACCCGAAGACGAACTATCGAGACGTACCAGTATGCGGTGACGGAGCAGGTATCATCGGCTGTATATAATTGAAATGACTATTAACGTCTTACTTAAATTAAAATGAGTAGGTGTGTTTGAAATGCTTGTACTTACCGAGCAGTTCATGAGTAGACGTTACCACCTCCACCCTTTCCTCCTCCCCCCCCCCCCCTTATTCTCGCTGTCGAGACAATTTGTCATTCTAATTTCTGCGCAGTGCCATATGTACTCGCGGTTGTCCCTCCTCCTCAAACTGTTTGATATGAGAAGAGTAACCATCTCCCAGACCAGGCGTAGTTGAGGTAAACTATCTAAAAAGCATTGGATGCTGCTGAAATCACTTTTCGCAACAGTCATAATTAACTTATAGTTCGTGAAGTTTGAGAAAGAAGGTGGTACTAATTACGGGAGAAGTTTGTGTATGATTACTAAGTATAAATCGAAGCAATTATGTCAGCAGCGTCTGAAGGTTCAGATAGTGATGTCTTTTCTACATTAATGAGGACTGAGAACACACAAAACTTCACAATTATTTATAGATAGGTTAGTTTTGAATGTGCTTTTTTAATCCAGGCAGTTCCTGAGGTGTTGGTGTTTACAGTCGCGTAGCAGTTATTGATATGCCCACAACAGCGTGACTGCGTGGGCCATCGGTCGATGTGACCGTGGTTCGAGTCTGTTATCTTACTTTAAACCGCCTGAGGTCGTCAACCTGTCTTTTACGGCATGACAACGACCTGGTCTGTGCTGAGCTCTTTTCCTCACAATGCTGTGTTGTGTAGCCTCAGGTTTTACAAGTAGGTAATGGTGCAATGATTTTTGTGAGCTGTTCCGTGGTCGGTAGCATGCCTGGAAAGTCTTTTTGTATCCGCGGCG
>JAYGXS010000001.1:103048919-103061797 GCA_036362985.1 Ligula intestinalis | reverse complement strand
TGAACTGCTTCCTATAACTCAGATAGTTACTTCTTTTGAAATAGCCGGTAGTCGGAACCTGCAGTGACTTCAGGGATCTGCAAGCGTGCTGATGGAGAACAGTGCTTGTGCATTGATAGCCTCAAGTCTAAGATTGTACTCAGTCTATATGCTTCTTCGTTAATTGGTTCGATTCTACTTTCTTTTATTTGAATTCTATGGTGCTCTTTTTCTCCTTATTTCCTGTATTTCGTATGAATAAATCTACTGGCCTGACTCCATTAAGCACGTTGCGGAGGACTTCACGGACGTCTTATTCTTGGCTAGAGTCAGTCCTAATGCCTAATTTGGGTAGTTTCTGTAAATAACAGCCAGTTTGAAAGTGCAGAGCACCTGATCTATCTCATGAAGAGCTAACCGAAATTTGGATGTTTGTTTTTTTGCCTAGAAATGAGTACTAAGGAGGTGTGCCAATAGTGATCCTCGCGCAGTAAATTTAAAAATATTTTGTAGGAAAAATGCCCAAACTTTTCTTCAGTTGGCTGAACATTATGTCTTGACGAAAAAGCAAATTAATTTTTGTAAACCCTTTTTGTTTTCGAATAGTCTTGAGCCCGAACTGCCAATATATTTGCATTCAAAGTTTTCAAACTATATACTGCATATTTTTCATCTAAGGGAAGTAATAAGTTGCTCTCAGTTTCTTGGTAGACCTCATATTGGGCTTTAATAAATGTAGACCGTGCTGTCGACTTCAAAATAAACCTTCATAAACAGGAAGATGTCGTGTTGCTTGAATGGACATTTTACAGTCTTCACAATTATCATAATAAGGAACGTATTTACATGATAAAGCACCCTACATTGACGTTTAACATCAGAAAAGGGCGCAATTCTCCGCTAACCTAGTGCAAATAAATATTTTGGCCATGTTTTCTATAAAATATACTTGGATGTGTAAAGGTTTCAAAAGTCAGCGAAAACATCATATTACTTAAGTAGTAATATTTGAGTGCGTCTTCTGCAGCCGACCCGAAGGGAGCTTAGTCAAAAAGCGTTATCCTGGCATGACTGAAATGGCTTGAAATTACACTGCACGCGTGGTATAACATCTAAACACGCATTTCCAATTGAAAATAGTTTGGGAGTTTTGGTTAACGTTTCATAAAACAGACAACCTACAATGGATCTGTTAAAGCACTGCCTGAATGATCCGACTTTGTGATCTGGGAACCACTACAACGCTTCTCCACGAGATGGGGACCCGTTAATGCGGTCTCTAAGTCAAGATCCTTGGTAGTCATTGATGATGGTTCACCTGACCGCCAACGGAACTCATCTGTCCCGCTCTGTCTGGGGTCTCGCCAGATGACCTCACAGCCACAACAGCTGGTAGTCTAGACAGAGAGTATTATCGGCAAAGACAAGGGAGACTGGAATGGCCATTTCTGGCTATACGAGTTCCGTTAGCGGTCGGGTGAACATTCATAAATGAATGTCAATACCCCTCGACCGTATTCGGCAAGACAACCAGCTCGTAGCTCGATGATTAGGGCGTTTGACTCAAATCAAAGAGATCGAGATTTCGAGGCTCGGGTGGGACACCACTTGGGTCTGGGTATGACTGGCTGACGACGGCTAATAAGCCAGAAATGGTCATTCCAGTCTGTAAGTTATTGCTACTCTTCCTGTGTGATGCCACTTGTTCGCATTTTCCTCCTAAGAATTATATTCTCGTTCTTTCTTCCAGGGCCGATCGATCAGCCACGCTAACGGTAGTCACGGCGTACCTGGCGTCTTCTTCCGTTACGATATCTTCCCCGTGCGAGTAGACGTCGTAGAGGCAGGTGACACAGTCGTGCGTCTCTTCATCCGCCTCTCCGCCATAGCCGGTGGTGTCTTCGCCACCGTCGGCCTCCTATGTCAGTTCTTCACTCAGCTTCTACCCACATTCCTCAACAACTGCACACCTCTCCGTCGACGACCGAGCTCCCTCAGCACGGGTCTTGGTCCCGAACCCTTGATGCCGGAAGAGGATTCCTAGTAGCGGGAATTGTGCTGTTGCAGCAATGACAGTTTCGATTCACCTAGTGCTTATGTACCTCCCCCCTGCGCTCGAAGTATGCATTCCGTGCAGAGACCTTCCTTGTGGCCGCTGAGCGGCACTGCTGTTTTTGTTAACTTCTTTTTTTTCTATTTGGTGCACGCACACAAAGACCCCTCCTATTATGAAATTTTCTAATTTAATTTGTTCTAGAGCGGTCTTTGTACAGCTTTTGTGCACTGTTCGGTAGCTTGTACGACAGCAGACGTGCCATTGGTAAAGGTTGATGTTTACAAAATATTTAAATGCCTACTAAATGCATTTCAGTAGGCGTAGTTTTGATTTGCTCACGGGTTTTCGTGTCTACTCGGAGCCATCGCCCTATTGATTTGAAACTTAGGTGGTTATCCCTGATCTAGCCGGTCTGATGATGCCACGAGTTGTACCCCCATGCGTGATGAATTTCCGGAGCGGGGCTGGAAGGCTCAACTCCTGCTCTTCGACGGGGAGCAAATAGGGAAGGTGCAAAAACCGCTTCAATGCTTTGACGACGTGTGTTGAGGCACGTCTGTGTTGCTCGCCTCCTCGACGACTCTGGCCAGTCGGCGTCGGATCGAGGGCAGTATAACAGAGCTAATGAGGCGGACAATGAAGAACGTGCCAAACCATCTCAGTTTTCTTTCTTGAATGGTCAGAGATATCCTCGTGATACTGTCGCAGCGAGCCCGAACTCTCACATTTGAGACAAAGTCGGTGTTCGGTATGGTGAGTGCTGCAAGCAGAATGCCGTGATTTGCGAAAGGCTGGTAATCATTCGCAAACGAACATTAAGTAGGCTTGTAATACTGATTATCGGGCAGTCTAATCTCAGGTCCTTTCAGTAACGGCAGGATGCCGCCTTTTTAATGAGCTTCTTTCTGACCACTTATAGAATGTAGCTTCTGTAAAAAATGGCTACTAAAATAGTAATAATCTTTATCATAGCTTTTGACTGATCGTTGACTTCTTCTTCCATGGTAAACTGGATGTCGGGAAAGATCTAATTAATCAATACCATGAACGTTTGCACGTAGCTCCGCATTGTATGACGAAGGTGTCATCGACGTATCGGGCTCAGAACTCCGGGGGACTGAGCTGAGGACTAGCTGTTCAAGCCTCTGCAGAACTGCTTCGGCAATGAGTCCAGACAGAGGGGAGCTCATTGGTGTCCCCTTCTGCACACCGTCTCACCCGCGAGGCGAAGAACAACTCAAGTGAACGGCAACGAGCGATCAGTCCACCGGGTGATGTGGGAGAGGCCAGCAAGCATATTGATTCGCCTACAACTACGCTGATCGCAGAGGGGACGAAGGTCACGCCAGCAGGTCAAAGGAGACATCAACTACGCCTACAGCTACGCTGACTGCAGAGGGGACGAAGGTCACGGAAGCCCAACAGCCAACCTCCGGGCGACCAAATGTAGTCGGCAACGAATGGGAAGATCAAAGTTCGCGCGTGCAGCACCGATATAATATAGGCAGAGGGCAAGGCTGGCTAACTCAAGACCGCCAGACGTAGCAACGATGGAAACAAGAAGGGTTCCGAAACATCAGTTCAAATATAGTTTGGTCCATGAACTCGCCCTCTCCTCTTCTTGGTTATCTTTGGGAGATGATAGACGCGATAAAATATCTGGACGCCGAATCCTTGAATTTATAAAGGCAATCAAAATCCATGATAAAAATGCATGCCATTAAAGCAGAGATTTTGGCAGAATCTACTTTTTGTAAGCTTATTACAAAGCCGGCATCCTGATGTGACTAGAAAGGCTTGAGATTAGACTCCATGATAATCAGTATTACAACTCTACGTAATGTTAGTTTGCGAGGGATTACCAGTCTTTCGCAAATCGCGGCATTTTGCTTGCAGCACTCGTCATACTGTACTTTACTCGAAAGATGGCCCTCAGGCAGCGGTAGTCAAGTACTGTCATCTACCACATGCAAAGCCCAGCATCCACAACTAAAGAGGAGGACTGATCGTGGAGGTATCTGCCACACATCGGCATTCGTGGCAAGGGAAGTGTGGTGTCGCATTCACTGGCACTTTCGAAGTAATGCGAAAACCCGGCAAGCAGCACCGATTCGGAAGACAATATCGTTCTTAATCTGTTCACTCGGCAGCAGTCTCGCCCCGAAGTTTAACCAGAACTGAAGTTCTATGCCCCAGTAAATAATGGGATAAAAGAGTGAGAACACTCAAGTCAATCACCGGAAGTACTTTCTCAATTTGTTGCATGGCCACTCCCCATTAATCGGCGAGTATTACTTGAGCGAGACTACCTCCTCCCTGGTGTCATCTGATTGTCCTATTCATTGATGAACCTTCACCCGACCGCTAACGGAACTCATATTTCCCGTTCTGTCTTGGGTCCCGCCAGAGGTTCTGACAGCCATAACAGCTGGTAGTATAGGCAGATAGTGTTACCGGCAAACACAAGGGCGACTGGAATGAACATTTCTGGCTTATTAGTCATCGTCAGGCAGTCATACCCGGATCCAACTGGCGTCCCACCCGAGCCTTGATCTCGCGGCCTCTTTGATCAGAATCAAACGCTCTAAGCATTGAGCCACGAGCACGCTGCCTTGCCGGGTTAGTTCGAGGGATATGGATATTCATTGTTGAACCTTCGCCCGAATGCTAAGAAAACTCATTTGTCCAGCTCTGTCTGGGGCCCCGCCAGAGGTCCTGATAGCAGTAACAGAAGGCAAAAAGACCGCCATTGGTAGACGCCACGAAGACTGAAAGACTTCTGACACTACCGCGCTGGGGTGCAGAATGCCTACCGCAGTCCGCTCTGGCAAATCATCTCTCCGAGGCTGACTTACAGAAAGCCCGCTTTGCAGGCGCATGATACGACTTTGAGCTCTCACACTACGGATGCCAACCCCACTAGAGAGCGGATGGAGTAGTCAGAGAATCGACTTGCTCCTGCCTATTCTCCATTCCTTCTCTACAGCATAAACTATTCATTCCACTCCGGCCTCCAAATTCTTCTTCTCACAAGAGCGATCGCAGCGGCCAAGATTTTACCTATTGACTGAACCCAGTGCGATAGAACTGTCGGTTGTCAAGTCATGACAACAAATGAGTCAACGCTGTTGCAACCGGTCGAAATAGAGCTATTGCACGAAGTCAAGCCGGAAACCTGAGTGAGCAAAGCAAAACTACGCCTACTGAAATGCATTTAGTAGGCATTTAAGTACTTTGTAAAACAAACATCCACCACTAATGATCCTGCGCCGCATCCCAGCGTGGCCCACGGAGGGACTGAGATCTACTGTTAGTGGATCTGCATCCGCCTGTTGCCTCGAACTAGCCCACTCATGGACAGCTTTTTGGGTGTTTGGGGAAGGAATGTAGAACGAACTCGAAGCCTCTTGATGCAGAACAGGACATACGTTTGCACATCGCTGACGCCAAAAAAATGCAGTCTGCAGACACCAAAATTTATTTATAGAAAAAGGCATGCTGACGTTTGAAATAGGACGAAAACTGTCATTTTTTGATCCAGTGCGTTCCATGACTAAAAAATATGAAGATACACTTGAAGTTGAAAAATGATGTGGGCATGATGACATACAGTATATTACCTAAGTACTCACGAATAAAGGAATTCTATTTCGCCAGGGCTTCTGCCTGTATTGTAATAAAATCAAATGCCTAAGCAGAGTAACCGTTTGAAAAATTCATAAAGAACACATAGGAAGTCCGCTGGGCGGCTTAGTGCTTGGGCAAAACGGTACCCTACACGAACAAGCGGAGATCAGGTTTACGCTCATATATACTCTACTCCATTTTGCTGCCTTATTAACCTAACCAACAAGTTCTGCGGTTTCGGTATTCTATCAACCATTCAGTATTTTTAATTTTAAGGGAGCGTTTTCCCGTTTTTTTTTTAACAATAATCCTCAGGACATGTGCAGCTGTATTACTGCGACTGGTACACATTATACGGTAACCAAAGCAAAATCTGCGATTATTTTCAGCAAGAGACTGGTACTAAAGCTGAAACCTACAAATATGCTGTGGTGAATACTAAACATTCTAGATGTTTTCAAAACACTTACTCTGCTCTGACATTGATCATATCCCCGGCATGGGTGAAGCTGGGGGTGGAGTTGGTTGGAAGTCGGGTCTACATGTTCCTAGAAGCTGCAGCCGAAAGGAAAGAAAAGGAAGGCAAATACCACCTAAACAAAAAACGGCGTGATGTTTTAGCGCATTCAATACAGCCTTCAACCGAACTTGCTTGGCGGCAAAAGCGTTCAAGCAAGTCGGGAAAATAAAAGGTCATACTCACCTCACAGAGTATGTGCGTTGCTTCCTCCTTTTCAAGCATCGTGGTCATCTTTATGTAGGCCTCGAGGATAGTTCTTTTGCACTAAAAATTAAAAAACAGAGGAAACATAGAGAAGAAATAAGTGGTTGCATATACGCAATGCACTTCAACTGCCCTATAATATTGGGGACCCCGACGTGATCTTATCTCGCAACGTCTTATCTGGCCTCCTGTTCCTAAGATAAACGTATCTTTCCGACGTGCCCCTGCGATCATGGTGACTTCCCGACATGTCCCTAGAGTACTGGTGACTTTCCGACGAGACCCTGCGATAATGAGGATTGTCCGGTGTGATCAGCTCTTGAAATTTCTGATGTGTCTGGGATCAATTGCCATCAAACCTTCCTCGACTACAACTGAATATTTCCTGGCTGACTATCTTTCAGCCAATGACGATTAAGCCCCTTGCTTACATGACTCACATACAAACTATTTCCTCGTCCTCAGCACACTTCTTGCTTGCGGACAGTTTCCTGTTTTGCATATACAACATTCTGCCTACAAACTGCCTCCTGTTTTGAAAACACAACAACCACGATATGGAGAATTTCTCAAACCACGTTCTGTTGTGTAGGGAGATGGAGGCTATCAAGCACTCTTTGCCCATCCAGTCCAGGCCATGATTCCTTCCCAATCCAACAGAGAGTCTCTTTATGAGTACCAGCATCTAGATCTTCTTCCCAACAACTGACCCATACTTACACGGCATATCGATTTGCCGTTGAAGTTTAACTGAATCGCCAGCTTTCTTCAGCCGCCCCGCAACTTGCCTCATCCATGTCAGCCCACGCTGTTTGCAACTTAACGTTGGTATTTAACTCCTTTACTACATTTAACTATTCTTCCAGCGTTCGATGTGTTTTAGCATCAAACTGCGCTCTGGGAAGGGAGCACTTGTAGTAACTAGCTCCAAAGAAAGTGCACTAGTGAGAATTGGTTGTAACTAGCACAAGTCGAAGTGCACTTTGTGAACGCTTGCTGCTTCCGGTCTCTGGAACAGCCAATCACAGGCCGACTCACAGTGGATCTCATGTTACGACTGCAGAGTAGACATCCCTTCAGACGCCGTCTGCTGGCTTGCGATTATGCGGTCGTCTGATAATCAGTTTCCTTCTGCCTATTCTTTGCTTCCTTGTGTAAAGAATGACCGTTTTTTGCTTACTTGGCCTCCACTGTCTTCTCCCGCTTCTTAAGGAAGACTGCAGTCGCCAGGGTTTACATTACTTAACCCCTGCGATGATCTTAATGTAGGCCTCGAGGATAGTTCTTTGGTACCAAACATTCAACACGCAGTAATTACAGAAAGAAGACATAAATGGATGCACATACACAAAGCAGCTTAACTGTCGTTACACTTTAAAAGAAACGGTATATTCACTAATCCAACAAAAACTAGCGGTTATGCCGGTGGCGATGTAGCGACCTTGTACTCTAACAACTACATGTCCCACATGTCTGGCTTTCGTGTGCGCCAACGCATACGCGCTGGCAGTGCCAAGGTCATTCTCTATCTGGCTCTCTGGCCACCCACTTCGCAAGGCCAGTGTAGGGGAAGTTGTTTACGCCCAGTCACTTCCAGAGCCGACGACTCACTGTTCGGTTGCAGACCTCTGGACTCCGGCCTATTCATTGCTGGACTGCACTTGTTTGGGCGTCACTTTCCTATTGCTTACATACTACGCTTGTTCCTACCTTAGTAGGCTCTCCCTGACAATATGCCCTTCCACGCCTTACTCTATAAACTAGCTCATATTCGTCGGGATACGCTCAATCGCCTATAATCTGGCTGGACCACATAGTATCACACAGCGATATAGTCAATTTGCTTGCGGCATTGATTTCTACAAAAAAAGACTTACCACTGCGATGGCTTCAGTTTCGTGCGCTGGTAAAACTGAACATATTTGGCTAGCCACTCTCTTCATCTCCTCTACTGTCACTGTGTCCGCCAACCGTCGAATTACTAGTCCCATTAGCAATTCACACACGTTGCATACTAAAGAAGCAAAAAGAACAGATTGCAAACTTTCACAACTACCGAGAAAAAGTTGGACAAATAGGTATGGGAAAAGTACTGTATTCCAAGGCAGCGGAGACATGAAACATTTAAGACAGCTCGCGTGGGTGGCAAGAAGGGTGGTAAAAACACCCTAGACTTATTTTTGTCGCCACGCAAATATCACATCGGTTGGAAATTGTCTCATTTGATGACAGTTCAGTGTGCTTAGTTCGATTGATAGTTTAAGTAGAAGGACATTACCAGCAAAGATATGGGACCCTAGGAAGGCCTTTTCTGCCTTGTTAGGCGTCATCGGCCAGTGATACCCAACCCCAGTGTGGCCGCTGAAATTGCTGCCACACCGAGATTTAAACTCGCGATCTCTTCCGTCAGGGCCAACGTCCTAAAAGTTTAGGTAGTGCACCCCACATACCCCTGCCCTTTGCGGAAACGGTGGTTATAAGGGTTTTGAGGTTGGGGAAGTAGGGTGCACAGAAAATAAAACCTTTAGAAGTAAGTGTAAAGTGTAAAAATGTAGATGAATTTTTCTTCCGCGGCTGCTGGCAGTAAGGTGTTCCGCATGTAAATTGCAGGTGCGAACCATACGAATCTAACTCCGAAATAGTAAATTGGACCTCAGGTAAGTTCAAGCAGACGACGTCCTAACCACCATTGAAATTTTTTTAGGTATTTCAAAAACCTGCATTTTTATAATCGGGTTTTTCCGCAATACGTTAAACGATAAGGCAAGTTAGGAAAAGCTATAGTCATATATTAAGAGCATATCAAAATACAATAGAATTAAAATGCCTACAGTTGCTATTTAAGTATATTCCACTGCCTATCCTAATTCCCCACACATAACCACCGTTTCCATTGGACAGAATTCTGGGCTGAGGGTATATGAGGTGCACTACTTAAACTACTGCTCCCGATTGATCTCTTCCTACATTAGATTTCCTATGTCCGAAAATTTTGACCTGAATTCGTAAGTGTGGCTTGGATTCGGACAAGTTATTTGGGTAAGACTGAAATATTGATTATCATGCAGGATAATCCCATGATGTTTCGGTCAGGGCAGGTCAGGTTGTTGGCTTCAGAACAAAAATCTTTCGTACCTCCGGTATGAAGTAACTCTGTAAACATGGCTAAATAAGTAGCATGCGTTTTTCAACCTGATTTTCGAAATCCTTAGAAATTCAGTTATATTAGATGGAAAAACAGGCATACAAATATTATTTTGGTATTTGTTTGGCAGCAACTTACAATTTCAAATGTAATATTTGAATAGAGGGCACCTTTCGATTTAAAAAACTTGCTGAATTGTTCAACCATTTTGAAACCTACCGATCGCAAAATGTGTACTCAAGGCTCCAAAACTACATGCTGCAAACATTATGCCTGAAAAAATCTTATATTCCTCTACGCTGCAAAGAGGGGTCCCATAGTCCTCATGAAATTTTTTAAGGGATGTGGATCACGTTGTATATTGAATAGGCAACTTTGGAAAATTACCGAATATGGTGTAATGTGAACGAACATTTCACCGTCTTAAATTTCTCATAATTACAATTCGTAGAACGAAATATAATATTCTCATGGAATTGTATTTCTAAGCGAAAAATGCTTATTAATTAAGTTGCCATGTTTAGGGACTACGCTTTTACACCAATACTTGGGTATTATGCTGCAAATTAATCGATGTTACAACCCTAAGAAAGCTGTTGGAATCGAAAACACATTTCTTAGTTTTAGTCGAAATTTCAAGAAAAATCTAATCTACTGCAATTATGCATCGTGAAGCCTTTTTGGGCTGAGGCTGCTTAACTCTACTTCCCTATCGATTCAGTCATCAGCCTGTCTCGAAATATTTGGCAAAAGGTCTTACTGAGTTGAAAATCAGTAGTGTTAATTTTAGTTCGGATTTTGGACCAGCGAATGTATAAACAGACTGCTTTGGTGACCTAATTCACCCTCATGGAATAGCCAGAGCGTATCTACATCGATTCTGTGACGATACGTAGTAAGACAGTACTCGGTACTCTTATTATCTAAACCTACAGGGTTCGCTCGAGAAAGGGAGTCGTGTCGGTGGCTGTGCGAATACTCGTGAAATTTCAAAGGCCAATTAGAAAATCGCCCCTCCGCAGTTTGCAAACGCAGTCATTTTCGTAGCCTTCTCGATACGCGATGGTGTTGATCCCAAGCGTAAGAGGTCCTTGAGACGTCACTGCGGCCACAGCCTTTTAGATGAGCATGTGCACTTACGTTTCGTTGTCGGAGCATCTTCAGTCTGTCATTAGATCCGACAAACCGTTATTGTCTGAGGGCTCGAGGTCGGTCACTGTTACAACCCGCTGGAGTAGGCATAGCCCATCGACCTCAGGCGACAATACGCCGCCGAGTGATGCAACCTAAAGACAGACTGTCTCCTACTGAAAATTCTGCAGTAGTACATAATATACGTTGCAACGAAGGAGACTGCAATTACGTTGGAGAAACAGGGCAAAAATTGTAGACCCGCCTAGAAGAACCCAAAGCGGCGGCCCAGAGTCTTGACCCCATCTCGCAGCTTGTGATTCATATCGGAGAGACTGGCCACAAGTTCGATATTCAAGGGGCGACCATTGTAGGACGGGGAACCTCAAACGCGAAGAAACTGATGATTGAGGCATGGTACTCAGATGCCAACTCTGTCAACAGGCGTCTGGAACATCCCGTGGCCTACAAAGTCCTACGCCACGACTTTAGTAAAGGAAAGGGCCTGGTCAAACCGAACCTAGGTATTGCAAACAAAGACGGCCCCATGACGAAACCACCGGAAGAGGGAGCAGGATTACCAGCATCCTCTACAGTGGGAATGGAAAACAACACAAATTGCCATCAAGTTACGCCAAAAACGACGCACGAGTCACCACCACGAGCGTAGAAAAATCGATCAGCCTATGACCAACACACACAGCCAAAACTTTGAATTGCTGATCAATAAAGTCAGTTCTCGCTCTGACAGAGGACAGCCGGCCCAGCTGTCCGAAACGTCAGCAGAAAAATAAACACACTCCATTGAGCAAAAATGATATGTCTCTGTTAAGTCGACATTTCCAAAAAAGCCGCTAGTTTACTACTATGAGTGCTATAGTGAAACTGTTCCAACAACCGACCGGCTATCTTACTGTCGAGGGGTCACCTGCAAGTCATGCGAATTTCAGTGTAGGTCTGCAGATTGCAAACTGCTAGAAATTTGTGCAACTTACCAAAACCCCTTCGAACGGTATGTGGACTGTCTGAGGCACAGGTGCCAGTGAACTGCATGAAAAAAAACGGGCGTTAGGTAAGTGGCGTATGCAATCTGGACAGTACACACTAGCCTTCCATGAAATTAAAGTCAAGATAGAACGGGCAAGCCGTCGGGATGGCGAAGCATGTTCGATAGCTGTTTTTGAAGACAAAGGGCAAATGCTTGCACTTCTGCTTCGGTGCAATCCAGCTAAACTGATGAACATATCCTATTCTTGCAGGAAGCTAAGTTACTTATTATTTAACAACACTAAATATTCGACCTCGGAAAGTTAAAATTTGATCGAGGCGTCTTGGCGATCGAAACGAGAAGATTGTAACTACTATCCCTGGCAGATCTATTCTTATCAGCCGGTCCGCACCAGGTTGGATGGACTGAGGGAACACTATTGTGAGGTTGTCAGCTTTCTAAAACTTTACTATATGACTTTTCCCATGAGATAACTATCACAAGTAGCTACTCACGCCTATGAAACGGACCACGAGTTTAACTTCACAGCCGCGAAGGTAATCGCCCGCACCAGCGGCAAGACAGGCCGCGAATTGATTGAAGCCCGGACTTCAGATGAGAACTCAGTCAATCGATTTATCGATCTGGCGTCGGCATGCGTAGCCCTGCGCAGGCACCTCCGGTCTGACGTTACTGGTGGTTCAATGCCCCCTGTCCGCTGTAACTGCCACTAATTTGTTGCCGCTCTTATCTCTGAAAATGGACCCCAGTAAGAATTTGAAAGCTCTGACGAATAAAACCTTAATATCGGGAATTCTGATATTCTTACATACTGCTACGTACATTATACAACTCAGCATTCGAGGGAGTAAAATGGATAAATTGACACACTTCTCAAGTTAAAATATGAAAATCTTAAGTAAATAAGCAGGTTTTTATTCTGGTAACAAAAGTTTTATGCTGTAAGATGTCAAATGATCCGATGACAAGAATTCATGTCCAATTACGAATGCGAGAAAATACTCGTATTCCAGGAATTTCTATTGGTAAAGGAGACATATGGTCGAACACTGGAACAAAATTTATTTTTGCCTGAGCTTTCGAGCTCTTACAAGAGCCCATCGTCAGAGGTGGAGAAACAGCAACAAATGTGGAGCTACTTGGGGCGGGTGTACAATAACTAAAATTTTGAACGTGTAGAAAATCAATAATTGTGTGTGCTGCCGGC
>JAYGXS010000001.1:102987798-103048909 GCA_036362985.1 Ligula intestinalis | reverse complement strand
GCCGGCAGCACACACAATTATTGATTTTCTACACGTTCAAAATTTTAGTTATTGTACACCCGCCCCAAGTAGCTCCACATTTGTTGCTGTTTCTCCACCTCTGACGATGGGCTCTTGTAAGAGCTCGAAAGCTCAGGCAAAAATAAATTTTGTTCCAGTGTTCGACCATATGTCGCCTTTATCATGTCCAATTACTTTTAAAGGCACACTTACTCGACAAATTTGGACAGCAAAAGGACCGTTTATGAGACTGTCCGCTGTCTTGTCCATTATCGCCCAAATGCCACTTTCGCACTGAAAGACATAACCAAAATTAAACCACCGATGCAGAAAGATTCCTCGAAACCTGTTTGCGAAGCGTTTGATATTGACTATATAACTTGCTTGAACAAAATACTAATAGTAATGTGATAAAAGCCTTTGGAGAAATTATAGTCAGCCGTCCTACTTTTGACTGTTTTAATCAAAAAAGATATGAGAATTACACTCAAAAGTCTCAAAACCGGTTTGTTATAGATGAGTTGTTGAAATTAAATTGAGAACTTCATTGCAATGTTCAAAATATGACAAATTAAATTCCGAAGGATGTCTGTTGCTTAAATTAAATCGTAATTATTCGATTGGATTCGCTTATTGAATGAGTTCATATGACACTGCCCTACAGGGCAGATGCGAACGGATCCCCGGCTGAAGATTGTGGTTTTTAAAAGTATAATAAAAGGTTATTTTCACAAATGTATTCAAACTTATTGCTGAGGCTTTATAAGAAACTACAAACTGAGGTCTGCTCTGACTGCGTACGGTTTTCATGAATATCCAAATTGGGCTGACGGTTTTTCCATTTTTTTATTGTCTACACGGTCCTCCTCTGAGAAAATATCGGACTGCCGATTTAATTCTGTAAAGGACTCACAGAAAAACGGATTGATATCTCGAAGACTAATATTACATAGCCTTAGCTTGTTGTGACCATTTGACAACAAACTATTTCGACGTCCGAAGAGCCCTAAAAAGAGCCTTTTTTAGGGGGAGTAACCATTGCAATAAATCGACCCAAACTTCGATCTTTAGGTATTCAAATGATTTCGGCAGCAGTTTTGCGCTGCAAGTTTTGTTCGGGTCTAGAGAGCAAATTGGGAGCTGTAGCTTGAGAAAAACCAAGTCGAGTTGAGACTGATGTAGAATCGAACAGTGGTTACTTTTCAAGCAATTTCGGCTGCTAATAACCTGATCCAAAAAGATCCAAACCTTGGCCTTAATGTGAATTGGAGACGGCTGTTGAGAGGATATCCGGAGGTTACTGAATCAGCCTAATGGTCTCCCCATTTGATACCAGCTACTAGGGGAAAGTGTGTAATTAAGTATACATCTGGTAGTTAAACGAAACATCAGGTTGGACTTTTAAAGTACCACCTAGACTGTGAAGAAAGCCAGGGTATAGGTAATTATGACTGGGAGAGAGATAACGTGTAAGTCACAGCATTTAAACCGTTGATTGGATTTGATATGGCTGTGATCATGCCTAATCTAGCTGGCCTCCATGATGTCACAGATTGTACATCTCCACATGTGACGCTTTACGGCAGGGGATCTGAAAAGCTCAACCCCCATTTTCTTCTCCAACGACGAATGTCCGAGAACCGCTTCCGTGTCTTGAAGAACTGCCTCAAGCCAGGTCTTGGGTTGCTCTCTTCTTTGACGTCTTGAAGCGGCTAAAGGTGACTAGTCGAGGATAGGAAGCAGGAGATGGTTAGAGGCACGCAGAAAAGTGCACCCGGACCACCAAAAACGTCTTCTTTAGAAGGCCTGAGATATCCTCGCGATACTGTCTCAGTAAATTCCTACTGTCTCATTTGAGAAGAAGTCGGTATACTTCATTTAAAGGATGATCCTCAGTTGACAGAAGCGTCAGAAAAGCTAATTCGTTCGCCGGAGAATAAGCCCACCTTCTAAACTGTACCGCTGATTCTGGGCTGCATTCGAGGAATAGTAAATATTTCATTTTCCTAAACCTAACCGTTACAATAAGTCCCACACGAACCTTTGCGCTACCTTGACTGCAGTCCTAAACTAAACGTCAATTTTTTTTCTGGAATTTCATGAGCAGTTCCTGATCTTTGTGTCCTGTCGGGAAGGATGGGGGAACACATGAACAATCTATACGGATAAATGAGCTATCCGCTACACATCAATCTGAAAAGCATCTGGATGCACTTTATCCAATCGGTTTACGGCCAAGCTGGTTCTGTTGCCACGTGGAGCAATAAAAGTCACCTTATGACACATAATCACATAGAAAGGACTACCAAAAGAGGAAGGGAGCTAGAGAAGGTAATTTTTGGCATGCTATCCCTCGTCAGCTAGCCATACCCGACTCCTAGGTACGTAGGACATAAGTACGATTACTTCTTTTCCCCAAAGTATACGTAGATCCTAGCTAAGCACAAACAAGCGGAGAGCAGCAATATCAGGTCCAAAAATACTTTGCGTGACTTACATAGCCATTTGGAGATATCCGGCAGAGACTGTGTACGAAGAGATTGGTCACCCAACGAAGGTAAGTAGAATTCAGCCAACCAGCAACACGCTGTACAGAGTTCATACATGTAATACATCCTACAGAAGAAAGGAAAAGGTGTGCGGGACATCAAGGCTCGCAAAAGGTTCGAAAGAATAGAGTTGGGAGTGGACAACGCTATCTTTAGTAAAATAAAGAAGGCATTTTGCGGTGACCAAGCGCTTACTCACCGATGTCTACGTTCCTACAGTCAGTTTGATTCTGCGAAAACGAAAAGCGAAAAAAGGCTTAGCTGTGCTTTTACTGCACAGAACAAACAAAATGACATGGTTTTTAGGTGAAAATTTAAAATCAGGGTAACACTTGTTAGAAAAAATAAAGGAGATCTGGGACAGCAAATGGAAAAGCTTTCTCAGCCAAATAAAATGCTTCTTTTCAAAGAGTACAGGCGACCCAGAATATAGTTAATCCAATTTTTGGTGGTGAATATTCTGGTCAGATTTTAAAAATCGCAGCTGAAACCCGCGAAGGGAAGGGGCTCATACATATTGGCAAAACTGACTTATAGGGGCCTTCTAAATATCTATCCCCTTCCGGCCAACTGTTTAACGTATTTTGTGGCCAAACATTTAATTTTTGGCTGGTGAGCGTAAGCGAATATGTCATCGTGGTGGAAGCAATCAAAAATATATAAGTAAATGAGATTGTTTTTGTTTTAGTATGTTAAAATAGTATAACATTTCATCAAAATGCGCTCCAGATGCGCAGGATACGCAGGCCAATTAAGCGAAAGTCGACCTTATGTAGGCGGAATTTAGCGAAAATGGAAATTTGACCTTCTATTGGTGGAATTTAACGAAAAAATTGAAAGTCGGGCCAATGAAAATTTTTATTATAAGCCTACGGGATTTTTGGGGCCTCTAGAGTCTGTTCTGCCTACATTTGTAAGGCTATGCTCACGAGGTGCCGTCTCGAGTTTTTAGTGTTCCTCCTTGATGGCTTAAATTTCTATATCCTTGATGGCTGTCACACGACTTTTTGCAACAGACTACCGTGGCTACCAATCTCCAGGGGTCGTTGACTGAATCCGAGTCGTGCGTGTAGGTAGGTCCGCACCCCTTCATGTACGAAGTCGATGGTTCCAAAGAAGCCCCAAGATACCCACATTTAAAAAGCCAACATCAGCATGCTAGCAGTGTTGTGACTGGCATTTTCTACGCTTCTGTTCATTCAAGAAGCACGTTTGCCAGAAGTGCAAAAACGAGGGCACGATGAAGACCACTGCCTGGCAGACCAATCCCGCAAGTCAATGGCAGACTGTAGGTGGACGAGGCGTCCCAGCCACCTTTCCATTTATTCCGGTCTGCAAGAGTGAATTTGAGGCACAGAGGAAGTATCCTACGGTTAGCATCAATGGCAAGCCTGTACGCCTCCAGCCTGACACAGCCTCAGACATCATTCTTATTTTTGAGCTTATTTGGCAGATGATTGGACGGCCACCGTTGGTCACATCGGAAAAAGGGCTATGAATGCGTCTGGAGGATGTCCCCAACTCACGAGTGAGCTTAGAGATGATGTTTCTTTTTATGGTATTCAATTCGAAAGAAAATGCTACGTCACCAAGCGTCCGAACCTTACCCCACTTGGCCTTGACTGGATCGGGAAACTCAGTCTCCTGGAAATGCCAGTAAACTGCACTTGCAATAATGTGCTATCCACATGGCCAAATCCCGCCAAAGCGAATCAGCCGGCGGCAAAGCTGATGTCGATAGGAGAAAGTCCACTCTGTTTCACCTCTAGACAAGTGAGCCGAAAAAAACGCACACAGTCCCCTTGCAGTTGAACTCGCGGTTTGAATCTTACAATTTGCCTGAGAGGGGGAAGTGTTAGGGCCAGCCTTACCAACGCAGGCAGCCCTAACGGGCCGCTCCCACGCCACGGTACCAGTCCGTTCACACACAGTGCACGCGACGCCGCGCAGCTGCAGCCAGGCTGAGGACTAGCAGAATTTGGGTAACCGTATCTGCTACTGTTTTCTCCTTATGTCCCTGATGATGAATTTGCGGTGGATTTCGAAACGTCAAACGAATAAAAGTGTTGTCGCAGCCATCGAGTCATCTTCTTCTCAAGCTGAGGACTCTAACTCGCCAGCTGCATGAGCCACAAAGCCAATGCAGGCGGGCCTTGACTGGGAACACCATCTCATTGGTCTTTTACCGACAAAAGCAGACCACAGCCATGAAGCTTTTCTGCCTTTTTGGGCTTCATCTGGTGGTGGTAGGTCAACTACAGTGTAGCAGCGGAAATTGCCGCCACGCTCGAGTTTCGAACTCGCGTCTCTCCGGCCAGAGGCGAACGCTCTAACACTTGAGCCACGCAACCATGACAATTAAGCAGGATGGCTACCTCCTGAAACAGATCGGAATAGAATTACCTAATAACCTTATGGTCCCAATCAAAAACCGACAAAACGGCGGACCCGTGGCTCAAGGGTTAGAGCGTTCGCCTCTGGCCGGAGAGACGCGAGTCCGAACTCGAGCATGGCGGCAATTTCCACTGCTACACTGGAGTTGACCTACCACAACCTGATGAAGCCCAAAGAGGCAGAAAGGATTCCTGAATGTGGTCCCATTTGTCGGTTAAATACCATTGTTACTAATATTTAGCGAGTAACATACACAATTGGGGTTCTAATTAGCTCCCAACCATGACAAGGAAGCAGGATGGGTACATCCTGAAGCAGATCGGAATAGAATTACCTAATAACAATCTAATTGGTTCAATCCTGTACACTTTGCTTGCCATGAGTACGCTGTACTAGGTATGCAAAAAGACTTCTACTTTTGCGCTCTTCGTGTTGTGTTCTTCCTTGGGTACTCATACAAGGCGTAATTAGACGGTAACATCTCGGCTTTTGGCTACATTTACAACGCAAACAAGTTTAAAGGCCGTACTGCTGGTCCACACACGACTTATAATTATTCTAAGTGGGTAGCATTTATAAACGCAACACAGTGTTTGGCGGAGAGCAGGCTGCATATGACCGAGAAAGTTGGCGAGCATAAGAAAGGTAAGCAGAAAATAGACACCCAAGTACTACGGTCAGAAGTGAATTCTATATGAGATTAAAACCAGTGGAGTGACTCACCTTGCATTTGCTTTCACTTTCTGCTCCGGAACGATAGAGCAAAGCGTCGTCGTCGTGTTCGGTGGGGCACTGAAAAATTGTCGGTCGTGAGCGGGAATATTTTTCATGCGGGTCATAAAACGCGATGTAAGTGAAACAATTTAGACAAAACAGCTTCCAACGAGTCTGCATGCGTGATTCGAACCCGCGCTTATATACGGCTTGCTATAGACGGCAAAAAGCCAGAAGTGGTCGTTCAGATTCCCCGCGAATATCGTCAAATTCACTATACGCACATGTGTTTTTATACAAATATGGAACCACGCGGCATGTAAACATAAAGTAATATGGTGCAGACGATTTTAAAATCAGGTTGGCGAAAGGAAATGAAACAGCTAAAATCTCTGAGGAATCGGAATAAACCTAAGTTATAATGCAGAAGTTGGAATCGGTGGCTCTTCCGTCACTTAACCCCAAGTTTTGGGTATGCTACGTAGATGACGCACATGTTGCCGTTAAAAAGGACCAACTAGAAACACTCCGCAACACCATCAACCCAACCATTCCGGGAATTCAATTCAGGATCGAGAAAGAGGTTAACAATGCACTATCATTTCTAGATGCTCTGGTGCGGCAACAGTGACGGAACATTACAAACATCCCTTAACCGCAAAGACACATATGCGGCAGTTATTACTCAATCTGCGAGCAACAACTCTATCTCGCATATAAGGAGTCTCATCAACGGTCTGCTACATCGAGCGAAGACACTACTCCGACAAAGAAAATCACTGGGTCGAGTTAAATGATCTCTTTGATTTATTTTCCCACAATGGCTACTCCAGAGACTTTATACACCGATGCATGAAACAACAAAAAAAATCAGGAACCAGATACTTCCACTCAGGCGCCAAAAACAAATGCACAGCGAATCCTTCCTCAGATAAGGAATTTGCCTGAACTCGTTGAAAGGTACTCGCGGCGGTGCAAAATAATTTTGGTGCACAAAGCGACGACTACTTTATTCGCACAGCCTGTACACCCGAATGATAGGTATTGCTATCTGCATAATAAAGAAGTCGTTTATAAGATCCCATACAAAGCTATCGATACCGTATATTGTGGCTAAGCAGGAAAGCCCGTCTCCACACGCATTCACGAACATCAACCGGCGGTGAAGCGGGATGACCATCTGTACAAAGTGGCCATGCATAGCCATGATACAGGATAGAAGGAATAGTCGTCGGAGTGTGTCCCTCCGAAAAGACCAATGAGTTCTGGAGGCCATGCACTCCAATGTTTCATGCATCAACCTGCATATTGAATAAGACGCCGTGTACAAACCTCAGCGAAATATTGAAGAGACGAGAGCACATCAATATGGACTGATGTAAACCGCAACTGCTAACTGGCGCCCACGTTAGATGACTATTCATTGTTCGTTGTGTATTATCTCAAGTCTGACAACAACCATAGGAACCACCGTCGAAAATTTACCTTGCCTTACCAGAGAACGTCTTTCCTCTAAAAAAATAAGCAAATATGAGCCTTTTTGATAGTTGTCATTAATAACATAATCCCGGACCAGGTGTAGAGTAACCATTTTTAAGTTGCACCATTGTAGCTTCGTTCGGCGCCTGGCAGGGTCACCGGACGTTTGAGATTTGTTTAGCGTTACAAGATTCGACAAGATGAAGTGATCAATCCAAACAACGTTCATCAGAATTAACCAAAAATCACCAACTTATTCGTTTAAAATAACAGGGAATAAACTGTGCTGAGAATCTTGACTGCTGTAGTCGTTCGTTGTTGAATGCTTTCCGAAAATGGTAAAAAGCAAGCATTCAGTAATAGACCACTACGCCGCAGACAAATCTCGTATGGATAAAGACATTTTTTGAACAGTACTCAAGGCGAGTGGTAGGTTTGTTGCATGAATAGGTGACTTTGTTTATCATCTGTTTAGTTTTCTGTTTGTGCACAGCGTCAGAGGTAGTAGTGACCCCTTGACTCGGAAATTTGGGACGCATCACTAACCTTGAGGGGAGTGGAGGTGAAGATTGCTGATCTAAAGCCTTCTATCATGACGTCTCAGACAATTAGGGCTATAGCAGTTGCCCCCTCTCCTTTAATCGGTTTTGGCAATCCAAACCCCGACTGTCGTCCCCCCATCGACCGACCCAGCGCAATTAGCACCCCCGTTTAACGAGTTCTAATTGTCGGCATACGGTATGCCCTGGCCAAACTTATTGTGTCCGCGCCCTACCTCGGTGTCCTTAATTGGGGGGGGGGGTCCTCCTGACGCTTTGATAAACTACAGGGGGGATTATGCGTTTTTGATTTACATCACAATTATGCGGCGAACCTCAATTGCCTTGCTGTACATGTCCCTACAGCCAGCACATGGAAGATGAGCTGGAATAACAGGGCCGGTGGATGAGAGCATGACACACTTTATTAGGACTGCGTGCGTGTGTGTTTAACCATCGAGATCGATGAAGTCCACCATATGCAGCTATAGATTGATGCAGTGGATTAAAGTGATAGGAGACGTAGTTAGCGCCAACCACACTCTTCGTCTTCACAATGGGTCAAGAAGACCAGATTGGATATGGCGCTGACCGCTTTCGCCTATGCAAGCCAGAAACACCGCCTACATTAGTTTTAAGTAACAGAGGACTTTGTGCGGGTACTACCGCACCAAAGACAGATTGAGACGGATACGGCTACTTCTATTTATACTACTACTACCACTAGTAATACTAGTTAGTAATGTAGCTGCGCGTTAGTAATACTGGCTCGAAGCTTAAGCTACCATTTGTCAGCGGTGACACAGATTTAAGTCATCGCTGGGTCTCATAGCCCCTTGATCACAACAAGAAGTGCGAGTCTGGGCTTAAACTATTCCGAGTAAGTACATGTTTGGGGCCTTGAGCACAGCAGAGCTGGCCTTGGTTTCCACCCTCTCACCAGACTCTGTATATTTCTACTAGGGGGCACCACGACACTTCTACTAGAAGTACGTGTCCATGCTAAAGTGTTAATTTTAGTAATCATGCTTACTGAGGCCAGTAGATAGTGTAATATAATACGAGCTGTGTGTGATTTTTAAGAAATCGGCACCTACTATGGAATCCCAATCTGCATGACGTCAAGTGATTAGCTTATGGGTTAAATATAGCACTATTAAATAATAGCACAAGCCCTACCATGCCTTTATGTCGTAAAGTTTGACGCCTATAGACTACCTATAGGCCTACTGCAGTATCTATCTGCAGCTTGGACTTCACAGAGCGTCTACTCATACCCCCTTGATCCCAGCAGGGAGTGTGAATATGGGCTTATGCTACTTCGAGTAAATAAACTTTTTAGGCGTGGATCAGATCAGGGCTTTTCTTGGTTTCCGCCCTCTCACCCCTGTCCACCAAAGGCTGTATCAAATTATAGAATACTGTATGCCACTGCCAAAAGTGCTAACCTTAGTAATTATACTTACTAGCGGATCGTATATTCTAGTAATGTATTCCTATATTTGTATTAATAGCTGACATGCATCCTATTATTGCAATCAGCACAACAGATGGGAATATGGGCTTACGCGCGTCCTAAATTTCACCTAGGCTGATCTGCCAGGCATCCAGGCGAGAGTTTAAGTCCGGTAGGCAAGTGAGACTGTCAAGCATCATTTAATAAATTTTCTAGGCGACCTTAAAGTGACTCATGTACTGGTTCAATGTAAGCTTTGCCTCTTTTGCGGCAATAGTTGATTGGCCCATTTTTCCCGATATTACATTCGAAATGAGAGATTCGTCTGCTAATTACAGTAATAAGAAAGGAAAGGTTGCGTGCCTTGCTAAGTTTTTCGTTGATTAGCCAAATGTAGGCGTGAGGGGTAGCGCCTGGATAATACCTTCTTTGAATTTCCTCCCGGACTCCATATGCTAGCACAAGAGGTTGCATTAAAAAGGCGGAGCTTCAATAGACAAATCATGCGGCAATCAAGAAACTAGTGTCTACATAGGCTGCCTGAACTGGACAGGTGTCAAAGAAGCACATCTTAGAGCAGCTACTTAATGTGGGCGTTTTGGTATTTGAGGCGCCATCTATCGAAAAAAAGAGAGAAACCTTTGAAACTCACCATTAACGGAGCAACGCCAAGGCATCCGTACGTAGACTGCATTTTATTGTTTTCACGAGCCAGGCAGGAGCTGCAGGCTTAAAGTAAACAGGCATGCATTAGAAGCTTCCAAGTGCAAAGCTCATATCTATAGCTGTTTAATCTCATGAAATTTTTTTTCTGTTCGCGGTATGTATCAGTATATTGAAGGTTTATAGGCGTAGACCGAAATTTTAAGTGTATATTTGTGTTGAAACCCGTCAACCCCTGTGAAATATACACCTGCTGCCATCAGATAGTCGTTAGTAGTATAAATCGACGTTGTAACTTACCATACTAACAACCTAGGTACTTGCTAAAAGGCCCAGACAAGTGTTTCGCTGGTATTCTGCGATCAGAAATTAATTTCTCCGGAGATTCAAAAGCTGAAACCCATCAACCCCTCTGAAATATACATCTGCTGCCATCAGACAGTCTTTAGTAGCATAAATTAACGTTGGTCCTTTACCTAGGCTATTAGTATGGTAAGTTACAACGTTAATTTATACTACTAAAGACTGTCTGTTGGCAGAAAGTGTAAATTTCGCAGGGGTTGACGGGTTTCAACACAAGTATACACTGCCAATACAAGCGAACATCCGTGTCCCAGAGACATGAGTAGCAGTCTCTGATGACGAATCCGCGACGGATATTGAAACGTCAGGCGAATAAACATATTTTCCCAGCGATCGAGTCTTCTTCTTCTCACACGTATACACTTACAATTTTGGTCTACGCCTATAGACCTTAAATATACCCCTATATACCACGAACAGGAGATTAAAAAGTTGAACTTTCAAAATAGTTTTATCAACTAGAAAGCAGATAGGGAAAGCTGGGGGGCCCACTGATGAGCCGAACCCCTCGCAGCTTTGTCAAGCAGCGGCAGAATACTGGCGAAACACGTGTCTGGGCCTTTCAGCAAGTACCTAGGCTGTAAGCATGGTAAGTTACAACCTCAGCTCATATATTTCCCCACAAAGGCCGCTGTTGACCAGTGTTGGGGTTTTTCGACAATGAACAGCGTTGGGAGGGGGAGAGCGGTAGGCCACCCAGTCTTCGACAAGAAGATTCGGCCGCTGGGACAACACTTTTATTCACCTGACGTTTCAGCATCTGTCGCGGATTCGTCATCAGAGGCATCAACAGAAGCAGAAGCGGGTGATACATGCACAGAAAGTTGCAGGATTTATAGGATATAGTCATTAGCGCACACGTATGCCAAAGAAAATTAACGATAATGGCCCTCTTGCGTGCTAACTGCTTGCTGACAGGGATGCGGTCCGTGACCTGCTGGACTTGCGTTACGCGTGGTGAACTTGGGCGGCCATTCGGTTCCCCGGTGTTGGCTTAAGTCGTGGCGGTGGCTCGTGCGTTCCCCACGCGACGACTTGCTTTAGCTAAATGGAGCCTCATCTCCGAGTATGGGTCGGGCAAGTCGTCGCAGTTCTGCGAAGAATCTGCGACGGATGTCAAAACGCCAGGCGAATAAGTGTTGTCCCAGTGATCAAATCTTCTTTTTCTTCTCGATGACTGGGTGGCCTAGCCCTCCGCCCACCCTCTTCCTTGTCAAGATACTGCAACACAGGTCAACAGCAGCTTTTTGTGGGGAAAGACATTGGAGAAGTACCTACGTGGTAAATGTGTTATATCGTTCTCTATGCCATATACAGAACTTGGAGTGTTCCTTCTTTGTAGAATGGGTAGTAAGTTATTACTCTACAGTAGCTACTTGTCTTTGACCATACAACTGCATGTCCCGGTCACCTAGATCTATGTCATTAGGTTAATAACTTCCGAAACGATTCCCTAATGCTCCTTTTTCCCTTGCCAACAGTAAAATCTCATCAGGAAATGTGCCAATCTTTGCGTGCGTCTGTTCTCGCATGACGGTTCCACGAATGAGTGGACTAGCTACTATCAACTCATGCTAAGCATACTACTTTAAATGCTGTGACCAACTGTTTTGACTACTGTCTAAATTATCCAACGAGATACTCTACTGTGTTTACATTTATGATAGTAGTACTGAGGTACACCCGTTTCTGCAACTGTTTCTTACTCATGTCTCTGATGATGAATCTGCGATGGATGTCGAAACGTCAGGCGAATAAACGTACAGTCCCACCGATCGAGTCTTCTTCTTCTCAAGTACAAAGGTGGTTTTAAAAATAGCTGTTATTATGGAATGATGAAGCTCGCCGCAAACATGCCTTTCTTGATGGGCGAACTGTGTTGACACTAAGTGGTCTGTTGCCAGAAGTTTTCATGCAGCAAAATTCTACCATCATAGTTTTCGGCCCGAATGGACATCTTCAGCATTATTAATAGTCAAAATTGTAAGTAAAAAGGGACATGTAATATCGAGGCCAACCAAAAAAACTGTTTAAGTATCCTAGCGGTATTTCTTTTTGATAGGGAAAATACTTATCCATGAACTCCTATTCCCTGAATCCCTCAACGTGATACGGTTGTAATTCAACTCGTCACTTACGAAGTTGCTGCAGGAGATACGCATCGGCTACCGAGGACAACTTCGATTCTCTCTGTAAAAGAAACGTAAAAGTAGTTAGATCTCAAATTACTTGCAGTGCAGAATTTCGCAGACGCTGTTGTCGAAAAAGATGGGAAAGCGAATATAGAAAAATTCTAGTAAAATGCACACCTTTATCATAAACTTAAACATGTGTGCATGCTCGCCTCATCAGTCTTACTGGCGGCTGACTTACCGAAAAATAAAAAAGTGAAGACAAATACACCTCGAATAATAAAACAGTGGATGAGGATGGACTATTGATAGCAGAGATGTTGTTCAGGGGTTCGATGAAGTGATGAGTACTGGCGAAAATAATCTAAACTTGTTGAAAGCCGTCCTGACTATTCCTTGTTCACCTATCGCAGCGAAAACGGAGGCTACTCATGCTGGCGACTGGAAATTATCACGCGGCATCTTTTGGGAGGTCTTTCACCATTGTCATTTTTACTTGTTTAAATACGTTCACTGGATATTATTATCAAAAAGGAATAGACACTTACAGACTTTTGAAACCAAACTCAACTCTTAGCATGTCTTAACAAAATGATCGCAGACAGTGCTAATGCAATATACATACCAGTGATGAAAAGGGTTGTTCAAACAAGCAAGATGTAGGTTATCAAGCGAAGATTAAATCAAGGTGTACTTTACTCACCAACCACTGTTCAACCAAAGCGTGTGCCGATGAAAAGCCGGGCAAGGCGGCGAAAACTAAAATATAACGCCAATTCTGGCTAGGACTATACCGGAAATTAACAGCAAAGTGGCTTTGTACATGGTGCACCTGAGACAGAATTCACTTGTCCGCTCACTGATGGGGTAAAGAGATGCTGTATGACCTTTGGCCAAAGGTCAGTCACGCATGGATGCGTGCGCGTGCGCACACGTCCGAGGAAGCGGATTCGTTGATGCGTCATCAAGGAAACGCCAACTTGAGCGGTTGTCTCTTGATTGGTTGGTCAAATGGCCCAAAGAGCGAATCCTAGGTCGTCACTGCAATTGCTCCTCATGCGAAGACTCAGAGGCCTAGGCTGGGGACAAAACTCTGCCGAGAAATGCGTAATCGATGTTTACTCACGAATGGGCGCACACATAGCTAGCCGCCCCGAAATAGACCGACCCTGCATTAGTGGCAGGGGCCACAAACGGAGTACCAAACAGCGAGGAGGAAGATGGCAGAGGCGGATGGGGGAAGTAGGGCGAGAGAAAATGATTGGCAAATGTTTCGGGTTTATTCAATCAGTCATTAGCCCAATCAAAATTGATGGCCGAACTATCGCGTGCAAAACCGGGAGTAATCGGTTGCTCACAAATCAATTTGGGTGCCCGACCGACACAAAGCTTTATCAAGTGACTTTCAAAGGCTACATTATTTGCAAATGCATAGTTCCAGCATTTACGCTTATGTCTTACAGTATAGGAAATACCATGCTGTCATGCTTAGTTAATGTTGGAACGTGTTGCATCCTTATATAGACGGGAGACGTTCTGTATATTCCGAACTATAGCTGGATACGGTAGCAATTCTATAGTTAGCTTAAAAACGATAAAATGCACTGCCTTGCGAGATAAAGGCATGGTAAATATTGAGTCAATCATGCAGAAAGATGACACTCTGGGACTGTGCGTTCTCCATCGAAAGCTACACTCAGTGACTACAAAATATGTTTCTCCTTTGGCTCGGAGAGGTGAAACCCTGGATGCCATGCCGTGTAATCGGGCTTTCTCGGCACAAGGCTTAGTCATTGAGTATTGACAAACGTTAGTCAGGCCGTCTCCACTGTCATCTCCGTTAGAGCAAATACGTTAACAGTTCCCGCTGAACTATACGAACTAAAATTACTAGCATCGCCACCATCACTAATATTGCACTATTCATTGTACACTGTACCGTACACTAGTACCGTACTTGTAGTGTATCTACTCAGCAAGGTTTTGTTCAGTAAATTCTGAGGCAGAGCTAGGTACTGCAGACAGTCTAAGATAGCCTGTAAAACCTTTATTATCCCACTTTACACTTACTTCTACCAAGTTCCTTCACTGCCTATCCTATGTCCCCAGCCTAAAAACCCCCATTTAATCACAATTTTCGTAAGACTAAATGCTGTGACTAGAGGAATATGAGATGCACTATTTAAACTACCTTCGCCTAATTATTTACCATACTGAGAGCTTTGTACTAGCTAAGAGCTGGTATGGTACAGGTGCAAGAGGCCAGGCTCATCCACGAGTTCCTCAGCATTCCAGTTTTTCGAATTAAGGTTGTCTATTTTCTACGAAAAATTATTCTCTGCTTTGGTGTACATCAGTATATTCATACGGTCTGAAAGTGTTGGCCGAAATTTGATTTAAGTATAGGCGTCTAAGCAGTGGTTTTACTCGGATCACTACAATCATCACGCCTAATCCCAGCTTGGCAGTTAAAAGGCAGAAGTTATTAAAAGGAGTGATTCGTTGTGTACAGAACGCCCAATTGCTGTATGAGGTGGCAGTGGCTAGTGGCAAAGCCATGGCTAGTGTGGACTGCGTCCAGCCAGACCTGAGAGAGAATGAGATAGTGGTGGCAGCTGTTTCAGTAGGATTGTGGAGCAGGTTCAAGTGTTATCCTATTGGTGTGTTGCAATTGCCCGAGCGAATGTCGCCTGCAAAGGCTCCCCGCTGCGTTGGCCAAAGAAGTGACGTGGTAAGTGGCCCTTAGGAAGCCGCGACGATGTTGGATGCGGGTGTGTGCGCACGTGTGTGTCTGCCTGAATATATAGAGGTCAACTGTTGAAGGCTGTGGGGCAGCGGTTATCGGTTAACCGGAAGTGGCTGCTAGGTCAAGCCTCGGGAGAGGGGAGCGGGGGCGCCAGGGAAAGAAAGCAGTGGAACGGTTGTTTGTGACGATGCATAACTTTTGGGTGGCAGACCTTGAAGAACGAAGGGTGGCCAGGCATCAGCCACTGCGGGATAACCGCGTAGCATTCACAAACTGTCAACAGGTAGACAGTAGTATGTAATTATTGGCCATACTGGTGGCACAGATACCAGGTAAAAGCCCAGGTACGTGCTTTGCAATTGTTCGACCCCTGTATAGCACAACTGTAAGGTGTTCGGTTCACCAGCTTCTGGCTAGTACCTGTACTGCTATTGTGGTAAATAATAATATAAGTTATCCGCCTGACGTTTAAAAAACCCGTCACAGATTCTTCATCAGCAGAAAACATCAACAAAAGCGGGTCTGCTGTAGCACAATTTATACTACTTTCCACCAGTTGTGAATAATGCGTGGTTATTTCACAGTTTCTGGTGGACATCGACCCAAATGTTTGCATCAGATTTCGGTTTAGGCCTACAGACCCTTGAATATGTATATATTCTCCAAGTTAGAAAGTAATTTTGCGAGTAAATTGAGAAAGCTCCAGAATGCTAGACTATAGCGCTGCCAAGATCAAGAAGAGAGAGAGAGGGGATGGACAGGAACACAGCCTGACTTATAGTAACTCCTGTTTGCTGTTACGCGACGTGGCAAGGTGCTGGAACAAACGTGCATGGCTCAATGTGGGTCCTCATTTTGTGTTATGGGCCAGCATAACCGCATGCGCACGCAGCCCCGACGAGTAGTTCCCACGCCATAGGACCGGCCCACACACACGGTGCAGGTGATGCCGCCCAACTGAGGACTCTAACATGCCGACGGGATGAGTCACAATGCCAATGCAGTCACTCCTCATTTCAGGTCACAATCAGATTGGTCCAATCTTCTACGGTTTGCTTGCCATAAGTACACTGTGCTAGGTACGTTAAAAATATCACACTTTTCCGCACTTCTTGTTGTGTTCTTCCTTGGGGACTCACACAAAACGAAATTAGATGGTTATATCTCGGTTTTTGGTATCATTACAACAATTGGCGACGCAGAATTAACGCCGTCCCGCTCCGTGGAACAATTGCTGATTAGCCAGCAGCAACAACAAGGTCTGTTCAGGGCGGCTCATATGAAGATGAAGGAGTCCATGATGCGGAAAATTGGTTTGCATTATCCGGAGCCAGAATTCTTTGGGTATCAGTTCACGTCAGCGGATGCAGCTGTTGCCTCCATGACCGAGTTTGATTATGATCTCGAGTCCGGCATGACTTTTGACGCTTGGTTTAAATGTTAGTTAAACGGTGATATTCTTTATTGAACTCGCTTGATAGGAAATTATGCCTTCTTTATGTTTTATCCTTTAAGAAAGGGTATTCTTTGATTTTAGAAAGATTCTGATCATGGAACTTTCTACGATTGTGAGAAGTTCATTCATAATACACTGTATCCGTTAATTTAATAATGCTGCCTATAATTTATGCAACATGACCCACACCTTTTGCAGAATTTAATGAGAAATATGCGACTTCTTCCTCAAACCGTAGGCAAAAAAATTTTTTTCTTTAAAAGAGTGTATACAGCATGCTGTTTGGAAACCTTGAATTCAGGTATAGTATTCGACAATTTAGAAACATTTTTTAAACGGAAGGTTCCCTTTCTTTACACATAACATTTAAAGAACGTGTAATTTTCTACCAAACGAGTAAAAGGAGGAATACATTCGTGCATGTTTTCCATAAAACATATTTAAATTTCTAAAGGCAATCAAAATCCACAAGGAAAATGTATTCTATGAATCTAGCTCTTTTTTATAAAATAACATTTTTGTTAGCCGTCAGGAAGAAGCTAATTAAAGAGCCGGCATCCTGGCGTGGTTTAAAAGACATGAGATTAGGCTACAAGATAATCAGTATTGCTGACCTATTGAATGCTGTTTTACGGATGGTTACCAATGTTTCACAAATGGCGGCATTTTACTCGCGGCACTCGTCATACTGTATTATGTGCTGAGAATTTGCCTAAACAGAAGACCAAGCCACCCGGGGAGGGCATGGGGAACCAAGGCTTGCAGGGACGATGCGCCAAATGCCTAAGTAACCAGCAAACCAACACTCAAGGCGATAAAATCGCCGCAATTAACAACGTGGACCGTCGAACGATAATCGCATCAATAAGGACCCCTAGTAGTGATCGCGAGAGCCGCTAATTAGCGTTCGTACGCGGTAGCATAGCAACTGGAATTCGTCAAATGGGCTTCCAACTGCACCCCTTTTCTTGCTTAGGAAATCCTGCTTGGGCAGTCAGCTTGCTGTCCCTTATTGGTAGATTCCATACCAGCGGTAAATTTGGGTGGGTAATATCGATCCAAGTGTGATTAAATTCACAGCGCAAGACGTGGAGTTTTCAGCTCAAGTGGTAGAGCGTTGGCTGCGAAAAGGTCTTCCCCACTGTGCGGGTTCGACTCCAGACAAGCACCGCGAGTTTTTTTTCACAATTGCCATAGTAACACTCAGTTGACGATGAAGACAAGGAGGTTATACATAAATACTAAAAGTTGAAAAGGAAATGTTTCCATTGACAGCTGTACTAACCTGTTTCATTGGGTAGCAAATATGCATTGGAATTGGCACACCTTTTTCAACCAGGAAAGGCCCCCGCGGATTGATGAGGCAAGAAGTGCGGTCCAGTTCCTGTGTTAGGGAGGGTAGACTCGACGCCGGGGACGCACGCCGAGACGATATGGGCGTGGAATCAGCCTATCACGAACGCTATCTCCTCCCTCCCCCCTCCCTTCACCGCTCCCCCATTTCTTCGTAGCTGAAATTCATAAAAACGTTTATTCTTGATGTAATCTTATTGGCTCTGAAGATGGCCTACTGAACGAGTTTGGAAGCTCCGACTGATACAAGTGCTGTCCCGCTGATCACGCATTTGCCCTCTCTTTAAAAGGCAGAAGGTTTGGTAAAGATCACTAAATAGGTCCGTTATTTTCTTATTTGTATTGAAACACTGTTTTCCCAGAAGAAATTTGAACAAGATCACCAGTTGAGCAGAATTTAATGACGTCATGCAATTTCGTGACCTCTTGATCAGCTGCAGACGGTCGTTGCCTATTAATAAGAGAATTAACTGTCCAATTAAGTGTCAGTCTCAAAGGCTGGAACTTGATAGGAAAGGGGGTAGGAACAATTAGTCATAGATGTGGGCGTATGGTAAAGGGGTAGAGGAGGGGGGAGGTAATTGTCACAGCATGGCAGTTCATGAAAGCCTTTGGATGGGGTTAAAATGGGAGGGGATAGGGTGGCGGTCAGTCCTAAGGGTGATTAGGTGGCGTAAGCGGGAATGAGTTTATCGATCGTTACCACGGCAATGCGAGGTTGATCACATGGTCCAACCGCTTACAGAGTTCTGGCTTTCTTCTCCGTATTGCAGCGGTCTTCGCAAAACGTAGGAGATGCCCGGTCGTCGCCCGAAGTACGACCTTAAATGCAGTTGTTTGGTCGACTGTGTGGCCAGTAGCCACTCAGGGTTTAGTGATTGAACTCTTAGGTACTTTATGTTTCGCCCTGAGCAACCACTTCGGGATATTTTCAGCTGACCACGTTGCCAACTGCATTTGCGTCCGCCCAATGCATTTGTGTCCGCAACTACATGTGAACTCATTAACACATTTTGAAGTGGCGTGCATAGGCAGAGGGTCTTTAGTCGAACGAACAGGCATGGACTTTGTTGTGATTACGTACAACAGTTTAGCGGTGGGATAAGTTCTTTTAATTGTGCCTCTAAGCGTCCGTTTTATCACGTTGGAGGCATTATCACCCTTGAAAGGGAGGAAGATGCTCACCAGCTCTTTTGCCACTGATATTTCAGGAGTAATTTCTTGACTGCGGTTTTGATACTTATCAATGAATTTCACAGGATAGCCGTTTCCAAGCAGCAAATGCTTGAGAAAACTCCTGTCCTCATTGATCGTATGCGCAGAACAGATTCTAGCGACATTATTGAAAAGGCACAACACAAAGGTTCGTTTCCTCTGAATTGGAACGAAACTAAGAAAGTTCATGCATTGTCCTTTCCACGTGGTTTTTCGGTAGATGGACCTTTGAATGGAAACGTCTGTGCGCCTGCGGATAAGCAGATATAACAGTCCTCAGGTCTCCTATTGTAGGGAATCGTTCATCTGATAGTTCAGCAAGTGCGGGCTTTTCAATTTGAGCCGCCATTTCCCCTCCCTCTACTCGCATGTACAGTTAATTATATACATCTCGGTAGGCATACATCGCCCATTATAAAGAGATTTTATGCCTCTTTATTTATCCGAAATACAATGAAGTTATGAGGGTACAAGGTCACAACGCTAGTGCTGTTTTAAAAGTAGTCCAATTTGGACTGTATTCGACGACTCTTCCTAGGACACTTATCCATGATGTCGAAAATTGCAGTCGTTTGCGATTATGGATTACATTTCATATCCCGGTGTTGTGCGTTTGTGCGCATAATTTTATTTTTTTTACAGCGGAGGAAGTTTTTGCTGAAAATGTTGGCATGATAATTTTAAAATAAAGTGTACATATTTTTCTCACATAAGTTTGTGTTTCTTGTCATAATCGGTACATCTGCCAACCAGATGATATCAGGTTTCAGATACTCAGGTTTCACGGTAGAGTATGAACTTTGGTTCCAGATGTGTGAACATGTTGTTGTGGTAAGAAGTCCGCGTTATTGTACTGAATGAAATGAAAACAACTTTGCAGTGTGCGCAGTTTTTCCTTTTAGGCTAGCCAAACGAGGGTAATCCAGTTGCGTAAGTTGAAATAGCCTTTCTTTTGCGGGAATATAGGTTAGCAAAGGCTTCCTGTGTACTCGATATATTCAGGAAAATTGTTATGTGACTTTTAATGCTCGGGTTGCTCCCTCAAAATGAACGCCATCCAACATTAGTAATTTTTTAAGTTTGAGTGATTTCATGTTTTCCTACCACTTCTAAATGCAGTAAAAGGATAAGTGTCCTTCGAGGTCATCAGGATTCGAAGGATAACTTGTTACAGTAATGTTGTTCAATGAATTTTTTGCTGCCATTGTTGCCTTCGTAAGAATTCAAGATGATTCTAAAAACTGTTGGATAGGGTTTTCCTTCAAGCAAAAGCATAGTTTGCTATATAATAAGAAACTACCTATTTGTTGTCGTTTATTATTAATTTAGTGATTTAGCTTTATAAGTTCCAGTTTAGCATAGGATTTAGTTAGTTTAGCATTTCGTTTATCATTCAGTACTCTTAGCCTTTGCTTGATTTTATTTTAGTTCAATTTTTAGTTTACTTGGTAATGCTATAGTAAACCGCGGTTTTGTCATGTATTATAACCTTTTGTCAATTAAAACTGTAATGCTAGTTCCATTCCACTGTTGTTAATAACGATATGAACCATATTTCAGTGAGAAGCAACGGTGAATGTATGTTGCCAAATTCTCGCGCTGAGCAATTTTTGTTTTTAATTTGCGGGCTTGAAAGTAACAACAGTGTGTTTTTTTCGATAAATGCTAATATCAGCCCACATTTCAATGTGAAATAATATATTGATTTACTGTATTTAAGAGAAAGGGTCTTCAATTACTTATTTATACGGAATCCTACGTTGGATAGTCGGTATTCGTTTCATGGACAATGAAATCACGGCCATTAATGACTAAAAAACGAACTGCCAAGCCATTACCGCACCAATTACGACCCCCCAGCCGCGGTTAAAGGAGCTGATAATTATAGTGCACATGCAGCTGGTTGCTTCGAACTATAAAGAATGTGCGATCTGTGCATGTATTATCCAACTCAGTGCATGTCTCTTACCATTATATGGTTACCTATGATTAAGGACTCTCGACAGAATTCAGAACGTCAGGAAAATAAAGTTAGTGTTCCAGTGATCGCTACACCAGTATCGTCATTTGCTCACTGACAAGGTTTATTAACTCATCTCAAGGTTAATGTATAATTTTTCTGATTAATTACTGCATATTGGTAAATTAACGTCCATCGATCACTAACGGAACTCGCCCGTTCCGTTCTGCGTTGGAGATCATCCTCCGGCCGCATCAGCAGCCACGCAGCGGCTATTAGTGTAGGCTGATGAGCATTGCGGACAAAGAGTCCGAAATTGTCACTCCAGTCTCCTTTGCCTTTATCGGCAAAGTTTACTGACTTTGTAGTTTTTTTACGAGTTAATTTTTCCACAGAGCTTCATGGGGTATTTGAGATTACTTGAAGTATCATCAAGCCAGACATAGTATTTATGATCATTAAGTCATGTGGAATTTAAGGAACTATTGAAATCTGCCAAACTCCTAACATCCAAGTTTAGCCTAGAAGTCCATCCGGTGGACCCAGGACGATAACTTAGGAAATCTTGTCTGACAGTCAGCTTACTGCGCCTGTATTGGTGGATTCCACACGTGCAGTAAAGCTGGGCAAACAAATCGACCCAAGCGTGATCAAATTCACAGCGCACGGTTAGCCTCGTAGCTCAAATGGTAGAGTGTTGACTGCGCAAAAGCCTTCCCTGCTGTTTGGGTTCGACTTCTTTCGAGGTGAGGCCTTTACCAAAGAACTATTCTACAAGATCTGTGAAACTCCCAACTTTACGATTGAAAAGTCATTTTGTATAAACTGGAAGGCAGGCATCCCAGGAAATGTAATTTAAAGAAGAGGTGCCCTTTGGGAATGTTACGAAAATGTATTTAGTAAATTTTCAACACTAGATCTCCAGGAAACCGTCAGACTTGAGAACATCTACACAAAACAATTGAAATTTCATAATTGTACGAATTCGTACAATTATATAGCCGCTTAGTGTAGACAATACGCGTCACGCCATGGTCGACATAATTAGCAGTCGCGATGGCGTAGTGAATAATTGGCAACTGTAATTTCCGCCGGTCCGGGGTTAGTCGGGATCATCTAGTGTGGGCGCTAATTGCGGTTGATTTTGGTCCATAGTTATCAGCTGTAGTCGATTCTGTCTTTGTTTGAGGTGTTTATACACTCCAACCAACTCGATCCACCGGTTAATGCATGAATCATCGGAGTGCATACACATGTATGCGGAAGTTATTCCTAACTATGAGAGCAACAATAGCATCTCACACAAAACGAGTGCTATCAGCAGTTTGCTACGCCGAACGAAAACATCCTGCTCTCACGTAGAAACCAACCGAATCGAGCTCAATTATCGATTTGATTTGCGTTTCCGCAATGGTTACCCCAGAAACTTTGTATGCCGATGCATTAGACAACAGCAGCCCAACAAAAAGGGACCAGACATTTCCACTCGGGCGCCCAAAACATACATATTGCAAATAATTCCTTATATGAGGAACGTGTATGAGCTCGTTGAAAGGCACTTGCGGAAAAAACCCATATAAAAGTGACGCCTAAACCGATGGCTACTTTAGGTGCCCAGCTAGTATATCCTATTATACGGTTGCCTACTTCGATAAAAAAGAAGTCATCTACAAAATCCCATGCGAAGCTTATTATACGGTGCATTGCGACCAATAAGAAGGATCCGTCTCCACATGCATCCACGAGCACCAATTGACAGTGTGTCGGCACTCGGCGTAGCAGACTGTTGACGCAACTCCTTTTGTGAGAGATGGTGTTGTTGCTCTCATAGTTAGGAATAACTTCCGCATACATGTGTATGCACTCCGATGATTCATGCATTAACCGGTGGATCGAGTTGGCTGGAGTGTACCAAAACCTCGAAGAAAGGTGGAATAGACTACAGCCGATAACTATGGACCAAAATCAACCGCAATTAGCGCCCACACCAGATGACCCCGACTAACTCCGGACCGACGGAAATTACAGTTGCCAATTATCCACTACGCCATCGCGACTGCTTATTATGTCCACCACGGCGTGACGTAAATTGCAACTACCAATTATTGTCCACAATAAACGACTGTATAACTACATCAGCAATTTGAACTGTTATTTGTTCTTTGCACATTTTCTCAAGCTTGACGACGACCTGGGGATCAAGTGTCGAAAATTTACTGAATATATTTTTTATTTTTTCCAAAGGACGCCTTTCTTAGAAAGTCGTTTTGGCCAAAACGACTTATTCTACAAGAGTTCACTTATCTTTATGCAGGAGTTTCCTTTATGATCGGCGCCATTGAATTTTCAGCCGACTTCTCTCACAAGTTTGATTTATTACCACCTCACCCTGTTACCCATCTTCAAACCTGATGGATGCTCTCTTATAGCGAGCGCAGCCACTGAACCAATCAGAGTGACCTTGAGGTTTTCACAGATTCCACAAAAACACCTGATTTATACAGTAGATCGTCTGAATGGTCGATAATATGCGAGGCCCAGGTAACTGGATAGAAGATAAGTAGTTCTCTGGGACCAGGTGTGTATTTGTCTGACGTTTCAAACTCTCCCACGAGTAGATCGTCTATCTGAAATGTCATGTTATAAACTAGAAGTTTTTACACCAGTTTTATCGCAGTAAATATAGTACCATAAGTAAAAAAAGAAATAAGTTGGTTGATAAGTTTCTATTTACTAGCGTAAAATAGTTGCTTTTCACTAAAAAAACACGAAATTTAGGTAATGGCTATATTAAAGGTCACTTATATAATGTATAATATAAGTATGTTTAAGACAGAGGAGCGTAAAAGTGGTAAATTAATAGAGAATAAGTAGAAATACAAAATGGTAGTGCTTTGTCGACTGTCCATGTACATTCAAAACAGGATTGAATCCATGAGATGACCAAGTTTTCTATAGGGATTTATTCAAGGTGATAATTCAACAAAAAAGTCGTGTTTTCCTTGTGCCATTTTATTTGGATAATTTGAAAATAAAGATTTTATATACGATTAAGATTGGGGCAGTTAGTAGGAATAACAATATATTCGAGGCTACACGTGAGGAGGCAGGCTGTTGTCCAAAAAAGTTCGATAGAAATTGTACATGTTTATCAAATTCATACCTCTTTTGAGCGGTATGCTACGGCATTGTCATATAAAATGACAGTGTCGATTTTGTGCCTATGGATGCTGTTGCTGTTTTTGAAACAGGTTAGATAGTGGCATCAGATTTCTTCTAACAGTTTACTAGGGAGCTAGAAACCTCGCAAACCTTGGTGACACAAAAAGGCCTACAAATGGCTTGGCCTGTTGGGTACAGTCGGGACTGGGACTGAGGTGACCCTAAGCGCGCTGGATCGAATAAGCCAATAAGAACTAGCGGCCTTGAGAGCTTAGGCTTTAAAATGTGCGTATAAACAAACCTGCTCTTGTTTTGTAACTCATGACCATGTTCCTAAGCCCAACTGGGTTGAATTTGAGAAACGCCATGGTTGCTCAAGTCTCAGCATTTTTGCTTCTTCTTACTTTGGCTCCATGTGCACTAGTTGAGGAATATGTAAGTGTCTTTTAAAAGTACTTAGCCTCCAAAATATCTGACACCAGTCAACACCATTGCTGTCAATCGGACTTTTAATGAATATTTAATTTTTCTTACCTTTAAGTGTTCATTGTAATGTTTCTAAGAGGTTCCATTCTATAATATACGTTTTTCAAGTTTGACTGAGTTCGCATAGGGCAGCTTCGGACGCTTTCATAAACCTGAAATGTTTAACATTACCTTAATTTAAACATCTACGTTTCCTTTTATTATTGCAAATGTGTTATTTTTGCTTCCCATTCCTAGAGGCCAAAATTCATCAGAGAAATGCAGATAGGTACGTTCGAAGCTTTGCACCGGTAACCTGAATTTTCCTGAGTTAAAGCGCCCAAACAGTTATATAATGTGCATTTGTCGTCAAAGACCACACAACCTTCATAACTTTGTATACGTTTGATCATTACTCGAATACCGGCGTGAGTGAATTTAGGAAAATTTAGAAATAATAATGAACTGCATTAGGCATATTAAGTACTTAAAACAACTAAAGTAATAACTTAGTGTTATAAAAGAAAAAGAAAATTATCTCGATAATCCCGTGGTTCTTGAGACATAAAAAACAGCTAGAAATTAGAACAATAAATTTAGATATTGTTTTAAATTATAAACTTGAAGCAACCACTTTCTATATACAGAAAGAACTTTTCTTTTGTCGAAATATTCTGTACGTTTTACCGTTATTCTATAAGTATTTATTAAATGTCGTGGAAAAGTGTGTCATCATTTTCCTTGTTTTCACTGTCTTCATTGATAAATTGCGCATACATTTGACTTTTACACCAAAACCTTTAAAATAAGGTCAACATAAAGGGCATTTACCGAAAGAAAATGTTTTCCGATCTAAGTTTTCATGAACATGGCAACGTTGCTGATATGAAGAAATGCCTCAAAACAGCAAACCACATAGTTGGGAGTGAATCATGTCCACAATGGCGTTTTGAAACTACTATTCCTTAGATTAATAAAAAAAACTTTCCATCAAAGTTTACCTCTTAGAAGGTGCTTTGATTAGATATTTGGGTGTAAAACGTCTGTATATATTAACATTTCCAACGTAATCTCACAATTAAATTTGACAATTTTGAGAATTTTGAGAATTTTTGTAAGTTTTCTCAAGATAAACAATTCAATTTGACTGGAATTGAAAGAACTTTCTTTTCTCTTTATAATGGATTATTTTTCGCATCAGTAGATTAATTCGGCTTTCTGATTTAATCTTCCAAATTCAAAAAACTGGCCACATAAATTGCCGTTTTCTGAAATACTTATTAGTCTTCTGTCTGTTGCGTTTCTAAATAACGCAAAAGGGGAACGAAATGAACACAAAAAAACTATATTTCTACACGACTTACATTCAATAAGGCCTTCTTTGTCTTAAATTCGCGTTAAAATATTCGACATTTTGCTTTTGCGCAAGGAAATTTATGCGTTATTTGAGCATTGAAACCAACGTTTCTCTGTTACTGCATTTTGTGCAAAAAACTTCACAGGTTAGATTAACATAATTCTAAAATACAAATCTCCAATGTTACTGCAAATAAATGTGATACTTTAACTTGGCTACACTTAAATCTGAACAATTTTCGACAAATTTTATCAGTTTTGGAAGGGCTATCTTCTATACCTATTTTATTTTATTTTGGAGTTCCTTCATAATATAATCAACATTAAAATGCTGTTTGTAATAGCATAGGAGGCTCTTTCGATGTGAGACTACTCCCAACTTCCCCAAAATTAATGGCCATTTCTCTTAATAAACCTAACTAAAATGACGATTTAATAAACTAAAAGGCTTTTGCAGAATTCAATCAATTGAATGAATCAAAATAATGTTACTAAATATACGCTAAAGTACCAAGACAAATTTCATCATGGCAGTTGCATAGTCTTTGGAGACTACTGTATTGCTGTTACTACTAGCTAATCACTAAAAATCACTTAATGACTTCTGATCGGAAAGAAACTCCATTCCATGATTATCCTTTAAATATGGCCACTGGATGACATGATTTAGCAACGTACAGTCCTTAACATTTTTTTGCATTGCTATGGCACTCAATACTGCTTTAATTGCTTGCTGCAGCAAAGAGTTTGTTTGTATTTTATTGTGATATTTTTAGACTGTGACAGCTGTATCGCCCATGTACAAACAGTGGCCAGTTTATTGGCTCCACCCACTGTTGAACCCACAATCGCAAATGAATTCAATAAATTTTGCGAAATGATAAATCCCAATAAGAGCAGAAGTGTGATGGTATGCACATATGTATGTTTATGCGCATAAACAGACGAACCGCGCAATAACACTAAAATTCTCGTTATTTATTTTGCTACAGTGTAAAGAGGGTCTCCATAGTCACCTACAGATGTTCACCAACAACTCCCGTGTTCGGAGCTATTCGGCAGAAATTTGTCAGGTTTGTAAAGCAGAAATGTTTTCTTTTCCCGTACGAAGAACCACTGTAACCATTTAGTTCAGGAAGAAATGCAGTAAGCAGTTTAAACGTAAGTGATTCAGGGTATTAATTAAGCTTTTTGGATTAAAAATATATATGAGTTAGTGTAAAGTACTCAGTCGTAAACCTAGTCAGCCTCTTTAAGATTGAGATAGGTTCGACTTTATCTATGAATTGACAATCCTGATAGGAACTTGTTTGAGCTGAGCCTTTCCGAATTTATCTTAACTTAGGCTACTTTTAGTTGTGTTATGCTTATTGCCTCACGGTAGTCGTACACGATATGTCTAACCATGCTGCCTTTTAAGTCTGGTATATAAAGGTGGATGACCGCCAAGCATCATACTCTAATATATATCACTATTTCTGCTCCAGCTTATAGGAAAATGCTCTAAAAAGGGCGTCATTCAGCCTGATGGACAAGGATTTAGTAAGTAGTGCTATTATCTGTGCAGTAAAATGTAATCTGACAGCCAATTTTCTCATATAACCAGAATTTAGACCGGATGGTTAAATGTTTGCAATATATTCTTTAAACCAAAACCAATAATTGAAGTATCTTTGCGATTGCCATTCAACTAACATTAGTCGAGCTTTACCTTACTGTTCCTAAATATGTCACCAACTTCTCAACTGTGAGTAGGCTCGTCGTAGGAGGATGCCCGCCTCGAGCAAATTGTCCCTCACACGAACGGTTCAGAAGGTTTACGTTAGTATTAAGTAAAAAGGCCTCCCAAATGTCATATCAGAGAAATTGTATCGTATATTTGCAGTATAAAAGGTTTAGACTTTCAGAGAAGCTAACCTTTTGACTACAGGTAGCATAAACTTGCTAAAGTAATTGAATTTTGCGCGACAACCCAAGAACTAAAGTTTGCGCCATGACGTCTTTCAATTCAACATAAATTGGTTGCTGTATAATCACTCCAAAAAATGAAGAAAAATATTTTGCGGAATTTATGTCCATTTTAATATTTGAGGGCAATTAACTATTCAGGCAATGTACAATCTGACATTAAGCAATAATGAAAGCTAATGTTTTGAGCGATGCAAAAAGAATGAAACGAACTGAATCACAGACACGTACATAATGCCTCTAAAAGAGACACCAGCTGCCGTTTGCTTTTTATAACCGCGCTGCTCTCCAACTCCGAAAGGTTTCTCCAAAGCCTGCAAACTGATTTTGTATCTGGTTCTTGCAGAGAATGTGAAGAAAGCCATTTAAAATGCAGACGAGCCATTCTTCTGTAATTTACTTCCAGAATAGCAAATACTTTCCGCTTTACTACGGCAAATCTGAACTTATTTACTTTCCTATCTACACACAGTATGCCACCTCTGTGAGAAGGCCACCGAACTGCTTGTTACTGAGCTGGTCAGCAGAGTCTCCAGAAATAGCCTACAAGAGCATGCTACTCAGCTTTGTTCCTTGATCCCAGAGGAAGCCAGCATATTTAGCAATGACGTGAGTTTTCCGTTCTCTGTTTTTGGCAGCCTTAGCCTGTAGGTCGTTTTCAGATTTCCTCCCTCCCAAAATCCTATCAGCACAAGTAAACGTATTTTTAAACGGGAATAGATGTATGAACTGGAAATTCGGCATCGCAAGAAATGTAATTCGATAGAAGTCCTTTGGGAAACGATATTTTATTGTGTGAATTTTTGACACGGGCTCATCTGTTCGTCGTCAGACAGATGGGAGCTGTACGAAACAGTTAATTCAAAATGATGGCTAACACAAGCTTATATAGTGGGTCAGGGCCTTAGAAGATTATATTCACCTGCATTTAATTATGCGGTCGATCAGGAAAAAGTTGTCAACCGCATTTAATCGTGCGGTCGGTGATGGCTGGTTTTTGCTTAATCTAGTCCGGATAGGCTGCCGCCTCATCCATGCTTCCCTGAGGTTGGTGTACATAGTGCCCAATTCAACGTGGCTGTTGATTCACGAGCCATCGGAGTTGATGGCCTCTATAAAGTCACGGCCTTCCTTGTATGGGCAAGAGTCCAAATGCAAGTTTCGTCCCATGCATATTGCTGTTCAGATTGTAAAGTGTGCCAAGCGACTTCGGATACATGATATCGCCTCTTTACTAGTCATTGGTTTTCGAGTTAGCGTGTACACTAGCCGCCAAAAATCACGCAACCTGCCGACATATGCGAAAGACTGATACTTTTTCGCTAATCGGCATTGACTCAGGTTGTGATACTAATTATCGCGTAGTCTACTCTGAAGTTATTTCAGTCATGATACGATGCGAGCTTTCTAACGAGCTTCCTTCTGACTATTAGCAAAACGTCTCGATTGTAAAATCTTGCTACTTAAGTAGTATGCCTTTTTATAATTTATTCTTACGACTTTTATAAATTAGAACATATTTTATGGAAAACCTGCACGAAAAAAATTATTTTTTGTACCTGTTTGATAGAAAATAATGCCCTTTAAGAATTTTGTACTCAAAGCAAGGGTATCTTAAGGTTTTAAAAAAGTCGCTATTTATGAGCTTTTTACAGTTGTGAGGTGTTTATTCATAATACATCGTATCCTTCAATTTATGAATTTTCCCTATACTGCATAAAATATGTTCCATATCTACTTCAATATTTTATGACAACTATGTAACTTCTTTCGCAAACTGTAGGTGACAGCGTTATTTTCCGCAAATAGGATGTACACAGTGCGCAGTTTTTAAACCTTGAATTCGAGGGTAGCAGTCAGTACGTTAGAAAATTATTCGGCAGTTAAGAAACTTTTTTTAAAACCGAAAACTTACCTTACTTGAGTATAAATTTTAAAGAAAGCGTACTGTTCTACCATACGAGTACAATAAATATATTTTTCTTTGACGTTTTCTGTAAAATATATTTGAATTTATAAAGGCAGTCAAAATCAATGATAAATACGCATACTATTTAAGTTGTTGCGGTTTACAGTGACCGTTTACAGTCACGAAACCATCTCCTGCTACTGTGAAATTCGGACGTGTAGACAAAGAAGTCCGCTCTGAGTGGAGTTTACGTGCAATTACAGGATTGCGAGCCCAAACCTGGAAGGCCGATTGAGCCGAAACACATAAAGCATTGTCCGATATCTTTCAGTTGGCTTTTTAAAGAATGAAACGTAGGCTGGACGTTAATGCGGCTGCTATAGTAATGCGGATGGAACATGATTGGCTTTTGATTTAAATACAGTACCACGCACATTTTTTACTTAGATGTCAGGTCATCTACTCAAGAAAGGTTATTTTGGAAGATGAAAACTTCGTGTTTTCAACTGATTGGCGTAACGGTTCCCAGACAGTGTTCCCTTCGATTCAAGTTGTATTTTTGAGCAATCATTTTCGAAAATATATACAAATTTGAGCTTAGCTCCAGTTTACCTTCAATTCGGTAGCACAGCTATTGTTCTCGCATTTGTTTACCCATATGAGGGAAGTAATGTAAACAAGAAACGTAAACCAAAATAAGTCTCACCCGCTTGGGATTTAGCACTGATCTTATGAAATGTTACGTTACATGCAGCTTATGGTTCGTGTTTTGCGAGAAATATTTCTCATTTTACGGAAGCTAGGCTGCTAAAAATAATCTTTTATCGTCTCATAACTTGTTACAATTCCAAATCTTACGAATCAATGAAAAAAAAAGATAGTTAAGTAATTATATTGTTTGCGAAGTTGGAACGATGCAAAAAGACCAGCATGTCACAAAGTATGAGCCAACAGCTGCTGAGGTTGGCCATTTTGCTCCCAGGTTTTAGGGGCTAAATGTTGTGGTAGTTTGCACCGAAATGAGGTAGGTTATTTAATGCACGAAATTTTATTTGAGGCAGGGCATTCTGAAGGAAGCCATCCTTACCTGGATGGTTAATTTGGCTGTTTTTTGCCACTAAACATGACGGTCGCGGAAACGGTTTCTTAGAACTTACTTAGTTTGCTTATATCAAACGTTGATATTAGTCCCATGATTTCATCACGGATGCTTATTTTTAAAAGGAATCTAATATGACCTGTTATGCTTGCTTTCCAGTAATGGTCTGGTTTCGGACTCCCTACCCATATTTTGCGTAACTGCTTCTTATTTCGTACTAGTACACACGTTTTCTCAGCAAAAAGGTGCAACATGGTCCGTCCACATTGCACTCCACACACGGAAATCGTTAGCATTCTCTGGTTTCTTTTAGTTTTGTTGTTTTTAGCTTAATCTTACTATAGTTCAGTTCAGTTTATGTTTACCTTAGTTTTAGTTTAGTAACGGTTTTGCCCTTAGTTTAATTTAATTTAAGGTTTAAGTTGATTATTAAGTCTTATTTTTAGTTTGGTTTTAGTTTGGTTCTATTTCAGTTTATTTCATCTTAGATTTAGTTTTTTTCGTGTTTGATTCAGTTTTGCTGTATTTAAGTTTCGTGTTTAGTCTTCTTTATTTTTAGTTTAATTGATTTTGAGTAGTTAGTTTAATTTAATTTATTTTAATCAATTTATTTTTACAGTTCCACAAGCTGCGCAATTCTTGTTTCCTATTGGTTGCATTTCCATTCTGTCGCGTGCCATTTACTGCTCAAGATTATGATTTTTAAAAATTGCTCCTACTATTTTCTACTTTTATACGCTCTTCATTTTTAATTATTTTTTTCTTTCCGGTGATATTTCCCACCCATTAACCCGCTACTACCGTCGGTTCCGTAATATAGAATGCCGAGTTTCTCACCTTCTTTAGTTAGACAGAAAGCAGACTTCTACCTTAGTTCGTTACATTGTTGTCAAAGTTGGCTTAATTTCGTAACATGACCAACTAGCCTATCGTGGTGAACACAACTGTCAGCAATTTTTATTACCGGTAAACGTTAGGGAGTGCTGAATACGCGTATTTCTGGCTTATTGGCCGTCATTGGCAGCACCTACCCAACTCCAGTATAGCCACAATTGTCAGCATGTCACTTTTTACCGTCTCCTTATATAAATGTAATGGCCCGAATTAAATTTATCGAAAGCTACCTTTGCTAGCCAGATATTCTTCTGATTTATATCATTGCTTACCTTTCCCCCTTCAAGTGCGTGCATGGGATTCTTGCGCGCTTCGAACGCATGTTTGAATTCCTGCAAGAAAAGAACATTCCAAAAATTGTCTGCACGGTGAGTTCAAGTTATATCCACCTTCCAACATATTTGGCGACGTTCATTTGAACTTCTAGGAACCAGACGTTAGGATGTGTAACCTATGCAATTGGTGACCCTATTGGCGGCAGATGTACTAGCTAAAAGCTCAGATATAGCCATCACCGGTACACTACCACTGCTAGACATAACTAGGAGGGGTCCGGCTCACCAGTGGTTCTATCGCGGGGGATTAAGTAAGTTAAACCCTAGCAACTGCGATCTTCAGACCGTGGTTCCTTAGGAGAGAAGCGAGAAGACGGTGGGAAGGCCAGAGTGTTAGGAATAGTTTATTCTGTATACAGAGAAATGGAAAATGAGCAGGAAGAAGTTTGACTTTGGAGCGCACGCCCTTCCGCTGGAGCGGCTTGGTCCGAAGTGACGAGAGCATTGGGAATCGCTGGCGCATGCTTTGTTACGGCAACCAATCACGTGGCCAATATCTAGACTAGCGGTCGTGGCACAACCTTGAGATGGGCAAAGGCGGCAGCGGGTGCGTAGGCCTTGTAGGCCAAAGGTGCCATGCGTCCTCGATCGATCTTGGGTTCCAAGTGGCTGCTAGGGGCCACTAGAGTTCCCTTGAAGTAGTCTTTGTATGCTATCTGGTAGATACTACAGTTTTTAAACTTCAGCTTTTCCTTTTCCCGAAAATTTATCTCAAACTTGGGGAAGATCAGTATATTCAAGGGTCTCCGGGCGCAAATGGAAACTTGATGCGAATATTCGGGCCTAAGTTCGGCCGCCACTATGGGCTAACCGCGTAATATTCACAAGCTGCCAGCAAGCAGACGTGAGGTCAAAACGACTCGATCGCTGGGGCAATACTTTATTCGCCTGACGTTTCGAGATCTGTCACGTATTCATAATCAAATAAATGAGCAGAGAGTGGTTGGTTGGTAAGTAGCCCTTGTTGGCTCAAAGGTCCCCGCTGGAGTCCAAACTTGGTGCAGTTGGGAGACGGGGAAAGCCGCGATCTCAGCCGGCTTGAGCCAAAGGTCCACGGGGTTGAGTTGGGTGCCTGGTCGGGAGCTGCAGGCGAAGGGATACTGACAGTCCTGCGGCGAGATGCCACAGTCGGGACGGCTTCCGAGTGTGGACGGGTCGAGTCGGCGTTGGTACTGGCGCAGAAGCATGGAGTAGCCACTTCGCGCCCGTAGCCACTGCGTAGCTGTGCCAGGGTACAGCGAGTGACCTTCAAGAGTTTTTGTTTCGTGGGCGCAATCGGAGGTGGATAGCCACCCAAACGGAACGGGGGTGGTAGCTGAAATTTGCGTCCACAGCAGCTCTCTGTTAAAGATACTGGAGGCCTGTCATAATGGGAGAACCATCAACAGTTAGATCGGAAAGACATGATGCAACAGCTTCCTCGTGGAGAACTCTGAGAAACGGTCGAATACTGCGGCTAGGTTCGGGAGCGTGTTAGCGGTGGTAATTTGGATGACCAGGTTGCGAACAGGTCTACCGAAACTGCTGACTTAGGAGTACTTTTTGAGGGGCGACCAGTAGGACAGAGGCCTCCGCACGGAGATTATCGATAGGTGACATCTTGTAGCAGAGAGTAATAGCAGACACGATTAACATATGCACCGGAATTCGCAGTATTTATAGGATACAGTCGGTACTGAAAACATACAACAACAATTAACGGTAATTGCCTTCTTGCACGTTGATATTTTGCCACTACGAGGGCACAATTGAGTCCCAGGAAGTAACTGAGAAATAGAGGACTCGATCGCTGCTTCAAGATTGCCACGTTAGGCTACACAAATACCGCCAGATAACTGACCAAGAAAAAACAAGATGCTGTGAGTACATGGGCGAGGTCAGCAAAAAACTGATTCAGCAGAGAGTGCTTGAATGTGTCCGTGACAAGCAGGCGATGCACAAAGCGGCGTTAATAGTTTGTTGACCGGCATGCGGGCTCTGACTTGCTGATTCTTCATCCAGCGTGGTGGACTCGGGTATGATGACTGCTCGGCCATCTGGCCTTGCGGTGTTGGCATAGGATGATGCGGTGGCCTGTCTTTTCCCCGAGCGGTGACTTTCTTTGGCCAAATTGAGTCTCAGCACTGAATATGGATTGGGCAAATCGTTGCACTTGTTAATGGATTGGGGGCCCGTGAACCATGACTCAAATAATTCTCGGCTCTCCCGATTGTCACCGCTCGCAAGAATTTCGGCCTCGTCCGGAGTACAACCGACGCAATTATTGACTATACTGGCGGCACAGGTACTAACTAGAATCCCAGACACATGTTACGCTAGTATTCTGCTACTGCTGCTGCTTGAATCAGCTGCCTGATGACAACTGGTGCATATTACGCGCACCAGAAGCACAGTGATGAGCGATGTGACTGGGAGTTTCGCAAGCCCTTTAATTACTTACCAGTAGGCCGACGAGTTCTGCAGAAAATCAACTTTATCTGGTGAATAAGCAGACTCACTAGCCAGAACCGGAGGCAGTATTTGCCCGGAAGTTTTGAGATTTGTATGCAAAACCGGGTCTCAGAATCCAACTTGAGAGCCCTCAAAGGCAGTCGCCCAGCGCCCTGTCGAGTATGATGATGTGAAAGACATGGGAGACCGGAATGAACATTCCTGACCAATTAGCCGTCCTCAACTAAGCATGCCTTATCCCAGATATGGATCGCCTGAGGTTTTAACCCCCGATCTTTTGGTCATAGAATGTAAAATTCTACTATTGAGCTACGAGTCCGTTGTTTTTGTCATCATATAATCAATACCATAATATTATCGTTAGCAAACCAAAAAACACGGTGGGCTCGTAGCTCAATGACAGACTGTAACACTCCATGACCAAAGGGTCGCGGGTTTGAAGCTCGTGTGATCCACGCCTGGGATTGGGTATGCCTAACTGATGACGACTAATCAGCTAAGAATGGCCATTCGCGGGTTCGAACCTTGGGTGGGACACCACTTGGGTTCGGGTATGAGTGGCTAATAACGGCTAATAAGCCAGAACTGGCCATTGCAGTCTCTCTTGCCTTTGCCTAACCCACTATATATATATATATATATATATATATATATATATATTTATGAGAAGAAGAGGCAATCACGGGAACCATAGTTTTACTTTCCTGAGGTTTCAAAAGCGTACAGGCTTCCGTCATCAGAGGTGGGGGTTGTACCGCGCCTCACAGTATTTATAGTAGGTGGCAGTCATGGTCAAAAGGGTTTAAGCCAATGCAAAGGAAGGGGGCAGGACATCGGAGGGATGCTCAACCATCGACGCCTTGAGACGAATCAGTCTCAGTCAAGGGGTCGCTCGTCGGATTCTGCTGTTCGCGCCTGCGCCGCTGTCATTGATCTAAGTAATTGTCCTGGGCCGGTGATTCTGTTTGTGTTCAAACTTCCAGGTGGTTTCGCTCCTACTGGATGAGTGGATGAAGCGATTAGGGTTATAATTGCCCTGTTCGATTGTGGTGCTGCGACTTGTGTGTCCACCATGGGCTCGCAGGTGTCCAGATTAGCGTCGGGTTCTGCTGTTCACGCCTGCGCCGCTGTCATTGATCTAAGTAGCCGTCCTGCGCCGGTGATTCTGTTTGTGTTCACATTTCCAGCTGGTTTCGCACCTACAGGATGAGCGGATGAAGCGGTTAAGCTGATGATTGCTCCGTCTGTTTGTGGTGCGGTTACTTGTGTGTCCACCATGGGCTCGTGAGGGCCCAGATTCACGTTCCGTCTAATTTGGTGTTCACTTTTCCCTTCATTGAGTTTCTTTCGGAGGGCTTGGTAGGCCTGTTTACTATAAATACTGTGAGGCGCGGTACAACCCCCACCTCTGATGACGGAAGCCTGTACGCTTTTGAAACGTCAGGAAAGTAAAACTATGGTTCCCGTGATCGCCTCTTCTTCTCATTTATACCCGGGGACTCAGATTTTCGCTTCAATTAGCAATATATATTTATACGTTGTAGTATTTGTTTGAACATCTATCTATCTCTCAGGATGTGTCCATCCTGGATTGATGCTTCTGCGAATCGGGCCAACCGATTGTGTTTTTCACAAAGCTACTACAAATAATTGATATGTTACTAGCTAAGTGTCAGTAACACATCTTTTTTATGTTTTAGTATTCCGGCAAGTTAGGCATACCACAGTATAGCTATTTAGGGCTGCCAATAGTAGCGAATATTCAAGTCCCAGGAAGCAGTTCAGAAGACGAAGATGCGATCACTGGAACAAGAGTTTTATTTGCCTGACGTTTCGGATTCCGTCGGGAATCCTTATTCCTAGGTAATCGTACACAGGTCTGAGACATGCGCAGATAAGGGGTGATACATGCACAGATTGCACGGTATTTATAGTTCACAGCGGTCACCCGCATGCGTACTATAATTGTCAGTTCTTGTAGTCACCGCTTGAGGTCTTAATTAGTGCGGTGATTGCTCATTAATTACCACAGCGTTCTTGTCCACGTCGGATGCGGGTTTGGTAATTGCGCGACAATTATGCCCGCTGTCGTCGGAGTTGTTGTTGCACCCAGTCATTCCCACGTGACCGATTCTCTTGCTCAGGACATGCCTCAGTACACCGTAGGGGAACGCCAAATCGTTGCGCTTGTTGATGGACTGGGGGCCTAAAAACCATGACTCACACACCTCGCGGCTCACGCGGTTGTCCCCTCTTGCGAGGATTTTGGCCTCGGCAAACTTGAAAATATGGTCGAGTCCCGTTGAGTGAGCTGCAACCTGGGAGTTGGCGTTTTCCTTCCTCACCACCACTGCATGCTCGGCCTTTCACGTCCGGAGCTATCTCCCTGTTTCTCTGACGTAGTTGTTTTATCCAAAACTACACCAGATTCGTTAAACGACTTCAGCCGTTTCCTGCCGTGGCAGTGGGTCTTTCGGCCTCGTGACCCGGTGCCTGAGGGTTGCTTCCGGCCTGTGTGTAACTCCAACTCCAAGTGGGGTGAGTAGACGGCTGACTGCTTCCGATACATTTTTCACGTACGGAAGAGCTCGCCAACCGTTTGGGCCAGCTGGACTTGGTTTCTTCTCTCGTTTGCGTATGCACTGGTTGACAAAATTGTGCGTGTAACCATTCGCTCTCAGTACCCGTCGAACATATTGCAATTCAGCAATTTTGTCTTCCACTCAGCTGCAATGCGTCTCGACGCGCCGGAATAGCGCTCTTACGTACCCGTCGAACATATTGCAATTCAGGAATTTTGTCTTCCACTTCGCTGCAATGCTGTTGGCCCTCATCAGCTACGGGCAGCCAACTCTATTGTAGCCGCTGAAATTGCCGACGTTATATGCATAAAAAGTCTTTTAATACACAGCCATGTGTACTCTGGCTAAATCTGAAATCCGAGTAAAGGCCGTACGAAGGCAAAATATTCTGTCTGTTTCAGAAAATCATAATTTACCTGCTCGTGGACTTGCAATCTGGCGAACTATCCTTCTTAAAGCACAGCTTAAGTCGGGCGCTGATAAAAGGGTATGCGTGGGATACAGCCAGAATTTTTCTTTCCTCCGCACTGACTAGGTTTATCTGTTTGACATGAGTCCAGCATTCGCCCAGCTTGACCTGTGTACTTCTCCACGAAGGCTGAGCGTGACTTATGATGCACAGGCGGCAACTAAGCCCATACAATGTTTGCGTAAACTAGGTTTCTGCTCATCATCCTGGCTAGTGTTTTACGCCACAAAAGACGACGATCAGACCTGGAGTATCATCGCTAAGAGCTCTACATGATCTCAACCGAAGATCTGTACGTAGGCGGATATTTCAGTGATAGAAGGATGGGCGCGGTAATAACGACCAAGTAAACTAAAATTTTCTTTCGGCAAATTCAGCATAATCTTTTTGAGTCCTCCACTTTTGTCTGCATCTCCTACCCAATGCAGATAGTTGTGTTCTATTTTCACTGAGGGCTGGATACCCTCTGGGCTTAATTATTTTGATGACACGTCCAAGACTGTTGTCTACACCAAAGGCCGTGAAATATAAATTGCATATAACAGTTTAACGGATTCTGACCCAGAAGGCTTATTAGATTGGAGCATAATTATGAAACAGGTTAACCTATCGGTGGAGAAGATGATTCGATCGCTGGGACAGCATTTTTATTTGCCGGAATTTTCGAGATCCGTCGCGGATTCGTCATCGGAGATATAGTCAGAGAGCCATAGTAGATATAGGTTGGATATGTGCAGGAACTTGCAGCGGTAAACAGTGAAAAATTTTAATGTGTAAAAAAAATTGATGACTGTATGGTGTGAGTGCCGATTGACCAGGTCAGCAGTGTCGCGCAAACGTAATGGGGAAAATATAAACTTGTCTAAACTCTCGGATAACGGGTCAAAAAGGACATGTACCATTTTGTTCCCAAGTTAATGTGGGACTTATAGTCAAGGCAGCAGTCTTTTTCACATATTTACCTCCTACTGTATTTTACTATCCATTCTAATTTGCAGGTAATGAGAGCCTGTAACCGCACTGTGTCCGGTAGAGGAACGCCAATGCCGTAAGTGTTCTCTACTTATTTGGGCTCCAATAGACTGAAAGCATGAATCAACCATTTTATTTTGTTCATAACTTCTTTAATTTTGAAATGAATCCTCGCGCTCAGAACTCCTTTTTCATTAAAGGAAAAAAACATTTAAAAATAATGGTAAACTAGGCAGCTTTATATCATGAACTTCAAATTAATTGACAGAATCCCAAACCTCAGACCAATAAACGTCTTGTTCCAGCGATGGTATCTTCTGCCTCTTATTGGTATTTGAAGCATTTTTGTCTTTTTGACTCTCCTTTATTCACCTTTTATTGATCGGGGACTGTCAATGAGAACGTGCACAGAGAGAATGTCACATATGATTAGTGGGGAAAGGAGCCAGGTTTCTGATTATGCTATTGATTTTTACCAGAATAATATCCAAATCTTTAGATTAATTTTCCAAAAATCCGATACCTTCGAATAGAAGTTTGCATTCTAATTGATGAAAACGGCAGGTCTGCATCGCAGTCAGCTGTAACTCCTTCCTTGTATTACTCTAGGTTTCGAAAATACGACAAGTACCCGCCAAGAATCCCCCGAGAATAAATGATTTATTCTACCACCGCGGACTCTCACAACTCCATGTTTGCTTGTTTTGCTTCCTATGTAATGTTTCAGTAGTGTTAGTAGTTTAATTAAAGATCCAAATAAAGTGCTTGTTGTCGCTGTTTTTCTTTTCCAAAACAGTAACAGTAACAAGGAGGCATAAAGAACACAGAAAAATATCTGGTTAATAGGAGCTCAGTGCACGCATCATGGACGAACAGAGTGCTCACTGAGCAATTGATGGCAGGATGTTAGGGACGGCTGATTTTCTTGCCACTAATTTTGCGAACAGAGACCTCTTTTATCAGTTAAACTCTGAGCGAGGCCTCTGGGTGCGAAAACTTCCCCAACTCCCTGACACAGCTTGTATCTGTACCCTGTAGCCCGATGTCAGGCTGCACTCACTTCCATAGGAACGTAAAACAACCCACTTATCACAAGAGCTTCTCAACGCTTTCTAAGCGTTAGAGAAAACTTCAAAACTCTGGCAGTAAATCCGATGAGTCTTTTTGAACTCAGAAATGTTTTGTGCTATGCTTCGGCCAACACCTTCTCTTGACAAGCAGATGATCATTTTTCTGCACATAGCACCTTAGGGACAGTGGTAAAGAGACCTCTATCGGAGCCTGACCAGCGATACTTATCGTCTGGAGGCCTTAGCGTTGGTTCGGCCTACCGATAAAACCTATGAATCCAGATCTAGTCTAGATTGAAAATCTCACTGTTAGGAACAAGTAGCCAGCAGGCAGGCCGCAAGCTGCACTGATTGCAGGTTATTGCTCCGCCTCCACGCGGTAATCAATAAATCGGTAGTTTAAAATTTATAGCTGCCGCCAGGCTAAAATTCTGACAAGTCAGCCGTTGAGTCACAAACCAATAGTGCCACTACTCGCACGTTATTTAGATCACATGTACCCGTAGGCTGATAATGGAAGGAGTGGGTATGTGGGTGGTAACGATGCTGGGGACGAGGGCTAGGTACCACGCTAGGGCAGGTCACCCTGGGCTGCGTAGGACGATAGAATGTGAGGAGCAGTGGATGGCTGCCTGAGGACAGTGAAGTTGGCAGCAACGTAAGGAAGGCTCTGTTGCCGATTAAGCTAATTTGGCGGGGGTTACGTAAAGTCAAAGGCGGAGCTTGAAGCTAAACAGAGCATACTGTTGGGCTATTACTAATGATATAATCTACCTTCAACTATTCAATAGACCGTATTTTCGTTAACTGTCCGCGCGACAAGGATTTGACAGTTGCCGAAAACTCGGGCTACTGAAAAGTTTTAACTAGACGGCGCCGAAAATGTGCTTTACAAATAAACCTTATTATCATTAGAATTTGGAACAGTTCCATGTCCTCAGACGGTATCCCTACTCGAAATTCCGCCAGCAACCATTAGTAAATTCTAAACAGATATACTTTGAAGCCTTTGCAAAATTTGGGAATTTCGAAATTCCAGCACCGACTACTGTCTGTTGTATGTAGCGCTGCTTTAATAATAAATTGTATATTTAAGGCCCAAGGGGCCCTTTCATTAAGATTGTTGCCTGTAAACGTAAATAGTTGGCATGGTTGGAAGGTATTAAATACGACAACTTAAGAGTCAACGTACATATACAGTGAAGCCTTGGATGACAAGCAGCTCCAACTAACGAGCTTCCGCTCGGTTAACGAGTTGCCAGTGCACATGCGTGCCGTTGGGTCATGCTCCGAGGGCATGGGTCTTCAGTCGCCTGTAGGCAATCAGTGAACTGGTGCAGTTTGATTGGCTACTTTTCGCAATATTAACGTTCCATATGATGAGGTCGGCTCTGGTACAGAGTAAAATCGTTAGCTGATGCTTCACTGTATGCCTTAAGGCATAATCCAACATATTATTAAAATGAGTTTAACGAGACCGTGGACTTAAAACACTACAATACAGACACGCAAATGCATGAGTCGCTCAGTGGAATGCGCTGACTTTTTGCTGCTGATTTTTTGAAAAGCTACCCTGTTCTACAGGACTTGCCACCCACAGGCTTAGGAAGACTTACGAATAATGTTAACGACCTTTCCATGCTTAAGTTTACTACGGAATTCGATTATGATACCCCTTTTTTTACTCTGTCGTAAGCCCACCCATCATGCTCTCACCTCTGTCTTATGCACTCGACCGACGGTTCCTCATTTAAAAGCAATTCTAAAAGTAAGCCCATGATGTCTTCCGAGCCCATCGCAAAAATAAAAGTCCGCTCTCATACCAATTTAAAGACGAGTTATTTATACCTCCACAACCTAGCACTTCCTTTACTCCCACAGGTCATAGCAAATGTATGACCAGCAAGTAAAGTATGATCGGGTTTCCTTTTAAATGCGTCAATGTTTCAGTAAGAACTACCGAGGAAGGAAATTCTTTCCAATTTTCAATCACCCGGTGAGTGAAGTAGTTGGTCCGCACCACTATTTTGGCATGGTGTTTTTTTCATTTTGTAAGGATGACCTTGGAGATGTGTCGTTTCTGTCAATTCAAAGAAAATAGCCATATGAAGAACACAGTCTACTCTCCTGACGAGTTTGTAGACCATGATCATAGCTCCTCTATACTGCCTATAATAGAGACCTAGATCTTGAGTCTTTCCAGTCGACCTTCATATGGTAGAGCTCCTAAGCCGCCGACTTATTTGGTCGCCCTTCTTTGAACATTCTCCACCGCTGCACAATCTTGCTTTAAGCCAGGGGCACCACACCTGGTTGCAAAATTCTAACATCGGCTGAAAAAATGTTCCAAGGACTCGTCCAAAAAACTCCACATCAAATTATAGGAAGGATATTCTGATTCTTCCTAGGATGTCCATATCCTTCTTCGCGTTTTTTGCATAGTGATTCGAATGTTTGAAAGTGGGCGTCATACATACACCTATATCTAGGCTGAAAAACATATTCAAGCAAACCTCTTGACAATTAGGCGGGCCATTGGTTAATAAAGGAAGACCATTTCCATTAGAGGGCCTCACAAGAAAGGCCTGGTAATCACGATTTAGAAAGCTTTCACACGCTGCTTGCCTTGACCTCACGGGTTTAGTCGAATGACCACTGCATAGACTCTCCCGTCGTTTGCATCAACAAAAGGGCACTTCCGTTCAGCCCTTGATCCAACTGATCTTTGAGCAGGCTAAGAAGCCCTCTGAAGAAAAGCAGATAGCCCATGAGGCCAACTTTGCTGAAAACCCTCCTCTAAATGTTGCGAAGCTATTTTTTCGCGCATAGTCAAATCGCAGAGAGAAGCGCAACACGCTATACTCCAAGACGCCTTAGGAAACCGCATAGTTGACGCTAATTTCACCGCTGATAAATTAAGTGCGCTCCTACCCAGAACTTTTAGTGAAAATTCGGATGCAGCACTTCCAACAATCCAGGCTTGGACGCAAGCTGTCCTCAAAACCATGAGTTTTACCCTCTAGGGCGTGACTGGAACCATTCGTCAATTTCGTCAATCTTATAGTCCAGGACCAGATGAAGCGAATGATATCTTTCCGCCTATTCTATGTAAGGTATTTAATCTTGTTCCTGAAAGCGGAACGTTTCCTTCGTTGCGGAAGGAATCGCACATAATGCCTATTCCCAAGCACGGCCGATCGACGTCTTTTGACTACCTTAGGCCAATAAATACACTTCCTGCAGTCTCGATCTTGGAGACCTTGATCAAAGAAAAGATGGTGCGTCATTTGGCAGAGAACAACCTACTCAATGCAGCTTAACATGGATTTCTCGAGAAAAGATCCTGTGACACCTGCCAGCTCCCTTTTTTATAATGTGCTACTATCTAGACACAGTGGCTTTGTCCTTTATGCTGTCTATTTCGATTTTACTAAGACCTTTGATCGTATCGACCATAACCTCCTCCTTCTGAAACTGGCCTCTTCTGGTATAGGTAGCAGGCTTTTGAACATAATATCTTCCTATTTGGATGCTCACACGCAACGAGGAAAATTTCCAATGTTATCTTCAACCCCACGCATGTGAGGAGTGGAGTTATACAGTGTAGTGTACTTTGGCCGCTCGTATTTTGCCTTTTTGTCAACGATGTTCCAGATTATTTTCAGTATGGTAAACCTTTTATGTACGCTGACGATTAAAGAGTCGCTTATCAATATAAACCGGCAAATCGCAACATCGTGCTCGAGCTGATAAAAAGGATCTTCAGGCCTTTGTCCAGTGGTGCTGCACATGACGCTTTACCGTTTCATGGCACAAATGTTCCGTTATGGTTGTTGGCGACGGTCATCAGCCTCAAGTAAGCATAGCTGTTTACGAACTTAATGTGCCAGGAGTTTTCAAGGATTTGGGCATATCCTATTCTGATAGTCTCAATCAGTCAGAGCACTGTGCCCAAATAGTCTCGAAAGCACGCCGAACTACCGGATTTTTCTAAAAAAATTTAAGACCATAGCCTTTATAATCTGTAAGTGAGACCTAGTTTTGAATACTGCATGCCCCATTTTAGTCTTCTGCGCACTAGTGAACGGAAGAAAACAGAATCGGTGCAGCACCTCCTTAATAAAAGAGTTTTCACTTCAGAACACCGTAACTTAGCCTACTAACAACTGCATGCACTTATAAAGTTCGATCCCCTGTGGCTTCGTAGATTACAGAAGAGTCTATTTTTACTCCTTAATCTTTAAAATGACAATACCTTAAATCTCCTCAGTACCATAAAGCAGCTTGACCACTCTCGGCACCGTAGTTATTGAGTTGTGTTTTTATTTCTTCTTATGGAACAGTTAGGTACCGTCAATTCTTTTCAGTAAACGCCATAGCAATCTGTAAAAAGCTGCCCAGAAGTATTAAAACTCAGCAAAGCTACCTTTTGCTTAAGAGAGTCGTCACTAGTTTTCTAATATCAGGATATCCTTCACGAATTTCGGGTTCTGACTCGATGGAATCTCTCTTTCACTCTGATGGCGTCCTCCTGCAGAAGATAATGGTACTCAAGTTGCGGCCCGCAATCGGCTAATCCTTCAGCCGACAGCGAGCAACCTTTCACCTTCAGAAATTCCAAGAAGACTGAGAGCTCTATGTTCTTGTGTCAACCCGCCCGTCCCGAACTAATGTCCGTAAACGATCTGCAGCTTTTCTTCTGCTAAACTGTGAACTCAATTTATAAGTGTACATGCATTCCGTTAGTATCGTACCTCTGAAGCCAGTTTTTTTTCAATTGAAACAAAATTCCTATTTCGCCCAGTGTTGACCAAACACAAGACTGAAACAAAAGCAGTACTGACTGCATAAGAGGGAGTTTGTTTCAGGTTTTTTCTTACCTTAGACGTTTTGTAAGGTGCACAAGAGGTGTTTTACCAATTTTCACAATTTTTTAAAATTGCCTGTAAACTGCCACGACAAACATATCCATAAATATAGTTGTATATGACGGTGCTATTATTCGTAGGTTTGTAAGCAGTCCTGGGGAGAGTGGATCTCTCGATATCGAAAGCTGTTTGTTCGGTTACTTCAGTCACATACTTAAATGAGACAATTTTTGGCAAATATAATAATGTTTCTTTTTCCCTTGCGAGTTTCTCTGAATCTGAATGTTTTGCATGGTACGTCTATTGTTTGTTTTAGTTCGTTTACTAACCTCGTCCTGTGAGTGCGCTAGGTTGCGCTTATCTAAAATTAGTGTCAATTGCTGACCGCGTGGGATGCAAATGATCAATCTCGGTTTTTACATGACCTGCAGTAAAATCACTGGTCTCCTTCACTCCATCTTTAACTTAAGCTACATTTGCTATAGGTCCACTTGCTTTGCATTTATGATAACCACTAAATCTGGGGTAAAATTGCCCGAAACCTCGGACGCTATGTCCCGATATTAGTCTGCCTGCCACACCTCAATTTTCTTTATCATGGTGACACGGTTGCTCGTGGTTTGCGACTACTCCTGTGCCACACGCGAGAGTATTCTTATCCACGGCTTCCTTCAAAGCAATATCACATCTCTGTTCTATAGTAAATGGTCTTGCTAGCTCCAGTGATATTAGGCTCATTTTCGTGGCCTGCATTGTGCGACCAAAAACATACGCACCGACGGTGCACCGAACAGAATACCGCCGAGCACTGCGTACAAGCTGTCTAGGATAAAATGCTCTGGGAAATTGCTATAGGAGAATTTTCACCGAGTGCACAACTATCCACCCTCTGTGATCGGACCGTTTAGTCAAAAACTGGAATACCCTGAGATCCTAGCGGACCTCCAGAATAAATGCTCTTGCTAGCTCCAATTTAGGTAGGTCTTTTGTCGTAACCTGCATTGTGCGTTCACATCCGCACACACCGAAAGTGTGTGCCAATCCTCGCACGAAATACCGCCCAGCAAAATTGCTATCACTGCGAAAGTGAACCCGTCTTCGCGAGCCAGTCTTCTGCCCTTTCGGCACATCCTTTTAGATTTTTCCAAGCTCGGAAGGTCTCGTTTGTGCAGTGTTGCTTAAAGGTTTACTTACCGCCATTGCATATTTACTTCTAGAGAAAATTATAGAAAGTCTGGAGTGGCCATTTCTGGCTTTTGAACTTTAGTTCCTCCTAGCGATCGGATGAGTGAATAAAAATCGCGGCCCACCTAACCTTGAATCGCAACCCAGTTAGTATGGTGTTTGCCTCAACTGTTTGACGAGTAGCTTATTTCGGATTTCAACCTTAAATGTTTCTGGCCTAGGGTTTTCGTAACGTTTGCTGATAGAAACTGGCGTTTTTCATCTTTCTCAATATTTATGCCGCATTATTGTCTTGTCGTCTTCATATTAATGCTAGGTCCTTACCGTTAGCCTCTTAAACATTGAGAACCATTCCCATTTATATTCATATAGTTAAAGCTGTTTCGTACAATTCCCATCCGCCTGACGACGACCTGGTGAGCCAGTGTCAAAAATTCACCCAATAAACCACTGTTTTCTAAAGTAATTCTTCTACCGGATTATACTTCTTGGGATGCAAATTTTCCAGTTAAAGCTGTATTCTCACATATTTGATGATTTACCTCTTCTTCTGCATTATGAGAACCCCTATCTTTTTACTAGAGAGGACTAGTTCCCAGATGTTCGCATTACAAAAATAAATAGCCGTCACTACAAGAATCCTATTTTGAATTCTTTCGTTGATAACATTTTATTGTATAAATTATCCTGCGCAGTTTGCTTTGATCTAATAATGAATCCCTTTTGGTCTCTGCTCGTACTTCTTGACACTTCACTTAATTTCTTTTTTCTTCGCCTGATTTTTTCTCGTCCGATATGTCCTTTTCCGGCCTCTAGTTTGAAAAAGTGTCGGCTAAGCCTTCGAATGACCGATCCAATATGGATAAGACCGATTTACCTAGAGTCATGTTTAATGGCCAAGCTCATAATATGACCGGATGCTTCGCGTGGTATTAGAGTGTGAACCTGCTCCCCATGTCGGCGATCAACACTGCTCATGGAGGTCGAATTGTCAACGTACGGGCCTCGTCTTGGATTTTTCCCACTTGGACTCGATATCCGTTAACGCTTTCAAATTCAGATCCCACGTTTACACACCTAAGTTACTTGTTTTCTTCTCGAGTTCTTGGAATTTTCACAAATTAAGGAGGAATATGCGAAGTAATCTTGCGGTTTTTTTAAGATTATCTTGAGACTCATTTTATGTGTTTATGAACTGCCCGGATTTTAGGAATCTAGACATTCGTGTCTGCTCTCCTATTTTTCAAACTAAAAAGCCATTACTGACAGTCGTTCATGTGAATAAGGTCTCTTCCTCACTGTTGATATACGGCCCGTTGCGAAGCCTCAGTTTATACTTGTAATAGTCTAAATCCAGTTCTGCTTATCCATTCAGTGCTACGTCAGACTCCGTTGGTTACCGTCCTGGGTGGATTTTCAACTGTCCTTGCAGCAACATTCAACAAATGGCATAGAGTAGGATGCCCATAGTCTTCCTCCAAACAACTTATTCGAACTGCGAATATCAGCTGATACAACTGGCAGCCTCGGCTATTTTTACCGATTGATGCCGTCCTTAATGTCTAGTAATATGCAGAGTTTGCAGGGAACGATAACACAAACCTAAAGTACCCTACTTGGTAGAATCGTATAACAACCTTCCCCTATTACCATTTTCTTGGCAACCTCAGCTGAATTCGCATACTGGTAGCTTAGGCAAGTTTTGGAAAACTTGAGGTTTCTCTGACAGATAAGATGCCCTGACCATCATAAATAATAAGCAATTTAATCAAATATACCGCCGCAATATACCCCGATACTGCTGAAGGTCACTCATCACTTATCACAAAATTGCGCCTTCTTTCAACTTCCATGCATGCGGGATCTCAAAATACCAAGCCCAGTGGCGTTTTATATTCTGTCGAGTTGTTGACATCCTTTAGGACAGTAATCGAAAACGCGCATCGCTGCCTATTGTTTGGATCTGAAACTTGCCAAAATCACTGTCACCTTAACTTAGGTTCATAATACTCTTGGTTGTTACACGTTCATTTAAATTCTTCCTGCTTGTTCCTGAACGTGCTAGAAAGGGTATTATTAGTGGGTCTGTTTTCCACCCGCAGATTTTCAAATGGCCTCACTTATTCGATACTCAGTCAACTCCCTTCTCTCGTCTCGCCTGCTGGCCTCCAGCAAACTCTTAAATCTCCCACGTTGCTGCGCCACCACGCATTTTGGCTTCGAGACTGTGGACGAGAAGGAAAAACAGTCCAAGGGTAATCTCCCAAGTTCTGCGCACGAAATGGTTTGTAGTTGACAAGGTGTTTACCGGAGTAGCAGACAAGTATGATCTGATGAATGATGCTATGAGCGTGGGCATTCACAGGATATGGAAAAACCTCTTTGTCCACAGTATAATGCCTACCTCAAACCTGAACTGTCTCGATGTTGCTGGGGGAACAGGTAGGTCACACGTTGTTGCTACCTCCCGTTATGTCCTCTTTCAGGTGATATTGCCATTCGTATGGCCCGTTTCTCGAAAAATGTAACCGAACAGCACCAGTCGCCGACAGGGCAGGGCGGAAAGATTCCACCAAAGATCACAGTTTGCGATATAAATGGCGCAATGATGGAGGTAGGAAGAGCCAAGGCAAATGCGCTCGGACTAACTGAAAGTAATTACTCTGCTATGCTTGAATGATGTGTTTTGGATTATTTTCCCTCCTAAAAAATACATTTTTGCCTTTTTGCAGTTGAATGGGTCCAAGGAAACGCGGAGAACTTGCCTTTCGATGACAACATGTTTGACTTGTATACCATAGCCTATGGCATTAGAAACTGCACGCACATTGACAAGGTTAAGTTGATTAATTTACATGGTAACTAGCCAATTACATTATAGGTTCTTGAGGAGGCTTGTCGTGTCTTAAAGCCCGGAGGCCGCTTCTGCTGCCTTGAATTCAGCAGGGTCCAAAATCCGCTTCTTCGCAAGCAAGTTGCTTTACCGTGTATCTCTCTTTTCTAAAACATACTGTGCTAATTATAATTTATGTGCATTTATTTGCGCCGTCCATTTCTGTTCAGGTTTTATGACGTCTATTCGATGCAAATGATCCCGGTTATGGGCCAACTAATTGCCGGCGATTGGCACTCTTACCAGTACTTGGTCGAGAGTATTCGTCGTTTTCCAGATCAGCAGGAGTTCGCCAACATGATCGAGGATGCTGGATTTAGAAGCGTCAAGTGGACTAACTACACCTTTGGCGTTACAGCCGTTCATGTTGGAATTAAGTGATATTTCTCCCTATGATTTAAAAATTTTCTTCCTCAAGTGTATTGTTTTACAGTTTTTATAGCGATTTGACTCTAACACGCCTTTATATTAGTCTTAGCTTGACAAATTAGTAATACGGTCTCCTGATGCAGGGCTCGAATTCGCCCCAAAAGATACGCTCCTCCCTGTTGGGGTGTTCGGTCGAATCTGTTAACTTGTACTACCCGAGGGCCACCTATTCAGCTGACTGCTTGATTATCCCCTCATAGCCCTTCGAGTTACCATTTGGTTTTTTATTTGGAAAGGAACCGCCCATATTTCCTGAACCGCGTTGACCTTAAGTTCGCAAAAGAAAACGGACGAGTGTCTAGTGCCATTTATGGCACTAGTTGTAAATTTACTTGATCTCATCCCTTGAAAACTATGCAAGACTTCGTCATGGACGAGACAAATTGAAGACGTCTAGTGGTGACAGTAGTCTTGTCCTGGTTTCCCTTCTGGGAACATGCATCTCAGCCATTTGATCGATGGCCCATTGCCGTGGTGTCGCACACCGAAGTCGACTCAAGGGGGACAGACGCCTGTCCTTCAGAGTTGAATAATAATGGAAGGCCACAAAGCCTTCGATAAAAGTCGAGGGGTATTAGCACATTTGGGAATCCAGCTTGATTGGCCACCATTGCGTCAATTCTTAGGTCGGTTCGTTAGATTCATAGATATTCAGACCACCACTTCCTAAGAAAATGCCTTCACGCCAAAAGGAGGTCGGCACTTTGACGCCAAAAGCAGTTATTAAAGGAACGGCCGTTTACAGTCAATTCGTTCGTTGACTTCAATCAGAGTATGCAGAAGCGGATAGCACGGTGTGACGCGGTTATGCATGCGGGGTAAGGCGAAAGTCGGAGCATGTTTCTCTTCGTTCTGAGTCTGAATATCCATCTCAATTGAATGCACAACTATTGGTGCAGAATTGTGTTTACTTCAGGGAAGGGATTAATGCATAGTAGTTGGGAGCAAGCATTCTGCGTGCCTCTTCTACAACGAGGTCGAAGAGGACTGTCGCTGTACTCATTTATAAGTTATTTTGGTCAGTTCAAGACGTAGCTCGACACCGTATTGAGAAGAGTTAAGGCTAATATTGTTAACCCTAACGGTTGCGATCGTGCAGGCTCAGTTCCTTAGGAGAGGATAAACATTTTGGAAAGGCTAGATTGGTTTGGACCATGTATTCTGTACAGAAGAGTTGAGGAATAGTTAGAAAGAAGTTGCCACTCGGTCTGGAATGGCGTTCGACCGTGAGGGCCGTGTGCGAGCGAGAGGTCGTCACAGCGGCCAACAATAGCTCCACGTCGGCGCGGGAATTGTCACAAGGGCCCAGAGTGGGCTTTTTGTGAGTCCGTCTCAGGACGATGCTTTGCCCGACCAGTCTGGAGTGCGTGTGTGGGCTCCAGTCGCGGGAGTGCAAAGTTTGCACGTCGAACGCGGACATGGGCCATGCCGCTGGACTGAGCACGACTGGGCGACCAAGGTTGCCTTTACGTGGCGTCATCTGAGGCGTCTCGCGTTAGAAGAAGGTAAGCTGGAGAAACACTACAATACATGGAAGTGGTTCTTAGACCTTTGGTTTTCAGTCCCCGTCGCTGGAGCAAAGAATGAGCGGGGCTTTCCAGATGCGCTACCGCTAACCGTCACGCGTGGAGAGGTACCGTCCAGGAAATCACTGCGGCCGGCTAGTTCAGGCATGACCACAGCCGTATCAACTGCAAGTAAGAAGGAATTGAAAAAAGCAAGGAGCTCGAAGAGGAATGCCGCTATGTTCATCCTTAAGTTGTTTCAATCAACTAAAAAGATGGAGATAATGTCTGTCGTGTGATTCAGATAAGCCGTATTCTCCGACCTGAGGAGCTCCGTTGGCAGCAGCCGGCTTCGAACCATGCAATTTACTCGGTGTTGTCACAAGTCTAGTATCGATCTCAAATGTTGCCTGCAATATGGCTCTTTCAGGGTTGTTGACCTGAAATGCCCTTGTTAGATCTCGGCTCGAAGTAATTCAAAGGTGGAGTAAACAGTTGAAATACATCTCCTTTTTACATTCCGTCAGCCCATTTTCAGCGGAAATTCATGTCTGCTGACCTACAGAAAGCTTATCTAAGTTTTTAAAAGTTAGTTTTCGAGAGACAAATATAGCGACCGAAGTTAGACTCCTTAAAATTCGGTAAAAGGGACCTTGAGATGACAGCCACTATCGTTTGGACGAAAAAACGTCTGGCATATATGTAATTACATATATGACTGACCGACAAACGTACTCCCGAAACCCGAAAGACTCCTAGCACACCTAACAATGTTCTTCAAGTTAATCTAGGCCGGAAACATTGAAATAGACATTTGAACTACTCAAAAGCTAAGAACCCGCCCCACCCCACCCCCGGGAATGCATTTGCATTAAACAGGAAAAACCGGCACTCACTTAGGAGATTCACCTTTTCGGGAGGTAGTGAGATTGAAGTACCTGTTCGAGCAAAGATAATTTTGCTGACTGAAAGCCCCGTCAGACCGCGAGCCTAATAGGAGTCAGGTGTAGTGGGTACCAAGTACAGTAGGCTCTTAAGCTTGCTATTTATTATTAGACCTAAATAGTACATGGACGTGCTAACTGCTTACAGCTCATTCTTACCGAGGAGCTAGCTAGTGCATTTGATTATATGTGGAAGTCCTGGGGGTCTTGCAACTATGCATAACCATTGTTCCATTAGACTTGGCTGTTAAATGTCCACTTGTGATTCGGCTGCGGTACATGAGCACGAAGTCTGGCTTTAGTGAGTCAGGTGGGTAGCAAGTGTATACTAGTAGAACGGAAAACTGCATTTAGTTTCCCATCTTTTCTCGGTTTTATGAAAATGAAATTTGGTAAGAGTTCGTCGTGGGGTCTACTTACAAATTTTGGCAGTCCTTTTTGTCGGTCTTCGTTTTTCGTGCGAGTGATTCCTATCTGAAATTTTGCCAATGGTTGAAAAAAACAGCATTTAGAGTTAGCAGTTCACTAGAACAACAAGACAATAGTATGGATCCAAGGTCGGCAGACTTCTTCTAGCTTAGACTTCTGATAACCAGAGGGGAGTCGTATAGGCCATTTCATGAAACCGGGCAAGCAAAATGAAACATGAAACAATCAATCTGTTTTACTTGGTTTACGGCGTGAAGATAATTAAATTTGTTTTTCCCTTTAGGGTAGGATAATAGCAGCCACATCAACAGCGATTATGACTAGTATGTCCGGAAGTATCTAATGAAAATTTCAAAGGTAATCAAAATGAGCAAGCAAACGTTCTGAGTCATCTGCCACCAAAATAACTCTAAGTTCCTGCGTCAGCTGATACTAGCGACGGTAAGGGCAGTCGTCATACGGCTAAACTACCTGATTTTATGCACTTAGAAGGCGTTCATACGGGCACTAAGGTTCGCTTGGTTGAAGACTATCTCAGCGTGCGTCTTTACTCCTGTCTCGTTGCGTTTCAGCAACAAGGCAGCAATTTTAGCTGATTCTCGGACCCCTACCCATCCCCCCACGCTAACCCCCTGACCGCTGAACAACCTTATCGCGTAGAGTTAAGGCTATTAGAGTTTAACCCTAACGGCTACGATCTTCCCGGCCCAGCTCCTTAAGAGATGAGAGAAGTTTTGGAAAGCCAGGGTAGTAGGAAGAATACATTCATTGCAGAATGAGTTGGAGAATAGTTAGTAGGAAGGTTCACTTGGTGTGGCGTGGCGTTCGACCGTGTGAGAGCACAGCTTTATCGCATCCGCCCCGCGCGGGGCGGAACCCCAAGTGTCTTATAGCGGTCCTAATCCTCGGCGGCCGCCGAATGCTCGCTTTGTCTCAACAGACTCGATGGTGATTGGTCGGACCACGCGAGGGTAGACACTGGCGTGGGCGGTCCGTCTCTCGCGCGCCAGTTTGCGTCTGGTCGGAGGGACGCCAAAAAGTGCCTTCTGTGCTCTGAGTGACCTTGTCTGCGGCGTCAAGAGTTAGGAGGGCGTCGGACAGCAGCGACCATTCCCCTTACTTTCGATTGGGCGCATAAACGTTTGTCACTCTACCCTCCCTTTACTATGGTGATTACCTGATACTGAATGATTGAAAGCCGACAGTTAAAAAACGTGACTTCTTGAATGGCATGGCGGGACCCCCCATACACTCACGGCAGTCGGTGAAAAGGACCCGGCAAGCCCCGCTGTCTTTGTGTGCTTCGGAATGAAGTCTTTGCCCACCAGAACTGCTCTCTTGCTTTCTTCTGCCTACTTGGTGGATTAGAACAGACTGGACCATAATGACTAGTGACGCAGGTGAGATCCAGTTGTTTCGCACGGGACATAACTACTAGCAACGCAGACGAAGACACAACATTTGCAGCCCAGAACAAATATTGAAGATGATTGAGGCACAGCAGGACATGGCAATGGCATTTCGAAAAGGGAATGCAACGAGTTTTAAGGGCCAGAAATCACGCAGGCAGCAGCAACAGAAGCAGAAGAAGAAGCATCCGAGGCAACAGCAGCAACATGAACAAAAGCACACAAATCAGCACGACAAGCGACAGATAGCTGCAACGGAAGCAGAGGAAACAGCGACCGTGACAATGGCAACAGAAGCGATAGGGGCAGCTGCAACAGATGCACAGGAAGCAGTCACAAACGCAAACGCAGCAGCAACAACAGAAGTAACAGCTGCCACTGAGATCGTGGCAAAAAGGGGGAAGAACTTATCGCCAGATGTGGCATCTCGACGGATAGACAGTCAACATTCGGTGTAGTTGACACTGTTGAGGCCCCGACACCCAAGGTAGATTTAATGTCGTCACCACCGTCCGCACGATCGCCGACATCATTGTGGATCCAAGAAGGAAAGAAGACGAGGCCCATTTTCTAAAAGCGGGAGCTGTTGCAGAGGCGAGACCCCTCATGCACTCATGGCAGTCGATGAGAAGAACAGGCCAACTGGGTTATGCCCGCACACTTCATGTATCGGGCAAACGAGACGACCGCCCACATAGCGTGGGCAGTGACCGCAGTCGAGAAGGTTCCAGAATGCCCAGTTGCACACAATACACCAGTAATATTCCAGAACGACCGGCACTACATCAATATGCCGGAGTGGACAAGCTGAAGGACTCCGTTAACCCCGCTGTCTTTGTTTGGTGTTAAATAAGGCCGTTTCCCATCAGAACCGCTCGCTTGTCTTTTTCTGCCTACAAGACGGGTCAGAACAGATTGGGCTATAACAATGGGTATAATCGCTGTACGAAAATGGCTAGAGCTTAACATTCTACAGTATCCGATGGGGGATGTTTAAGGCAGATAAACTGCCCTTTTTGGAGGCGCTAAGAGGACTTACGGCGGGAGGGACGTGTGATACAATTAACCTCGGCGTCTGAAGATAATACACGAGTAAGAATGGGTATGGATTCGGTTCAAGGAGGATGTAAGACTTAAATCAAGATAGAGATGAAGGGTTTAAGTTAAAAATCAGTGTGCTACGAGTGAGTATCACCAAACAAGCAGTATGTCCCAAGGTAAGAGGACACCTACCTAAATGAGAACGAAAGGAATATTTTAATTTTCTCGTAACACTGCATGGAGAAGTTACTTTCCATAGGAAAGGTGGCCTGGAAGGCTCGTTCACACAGGCCGAAATAAAAGGAATGGAAATGACTATCGAGTTGGGGTTAAGGTTAATAGAGTTCAATCCTAACGGCTGTGATCTTTCAGGCCCGGTTCCCTAAGGGACGAGAGAAGTCGTAAGAAGGCCAGCATGGTACAAGGGGTGCATTCTGTACAGGGGGGTTGAAGAATAGGTAGAAGGAGATGTGACTTGGACGAATGCAGGTCCGTACCCGAAGGCAGCAGTGTCCGAAGTGGTCTCGGGACAGACAGCACATTGCGGTCTGTGTCCAGACGGATGGAGGCCAACCAAATAAATGAGGCTAGTCTACTAGCGTGGTAATCTCATTGAACTTTTCAAGGTTGATCCACTGTGGATTAAAGCCGGGATGGGAGGCAAGGGGCTCACGTTTGCACCTGGTCCGAGCCACGCCGAAAACTGCCTTCGCGCGAGGTCCTATGCTCTGATTGACCTCGTTTGTGGCGTCACGAGTTAGGAGGGCGTCGAGCTGCAGAAACGCTGCATGAAAACCGAAGTAAACATACAGGTTTTAAACCCTCGCTATGCTCTACGAACTGCGGCGTTCTTCCAAAAATATTCTCTCGGCAAAAAGGTCATGTTTTATGTAAAGGAGCAGGCTTTTAGAGCACTGAAACAGTTTTTTTATTGTTCCGAGTCTTCAAACTCATAGGAGTTCGTCGTCAGAGATAAAAGAAGGTATTTATCGGGCACATGCACCAATAAACTGTCGATGACGCCTGCTTGAATGTTACCATGCCAGCCCAGGGGTAGACTGATTCAGTTAAAACTCGAGAGGTCGATGTCCTGAGCTTGTGGACATTTTCTGACATGGTAGGCTATTAATTCTCAAAGAAGGTCTACCTGTGGTAAGTTATGGTTTCGTGCTTTCCTTGAATCAGGTTGTTTGCCAGATAGCAGAGGAAACAAAATATATCGACAACGATGTTAAAATACTTCAGCTCTGTGTACATAGGACAACATTTTCGGCAAGGTTCATCAACGGATAGGCTTCATATACTTGTCATGATGAACATGCTTTAAATGACAAGACGAAGGAAACCAACTTCTTCCTTTGGATCTTCCAGCCTAATTCCTAGCAATGAATATCTTACTAAGACCTCTATGAGATATACAGTAGATTTCGCACGTTTTGAAAGGTTAAGTGAACTTCTGAAATGTGTTTTCGATTCAAACATAGTGCGTAATATGCAGTATGGCGAGTGCTACAAACAACTTGCCTAAGTTAGTAAATATTTTGATATTTCTCGCATGCCAGTGAGAACTTATTTACGAAAACTTATAAATAATAAGGAGCAACATTACGCATATTAAGTACTTAAAAGAACTATAAGAATACTGAGTGATTGTTAAGAAAAATAAAAATGTTCCAATAAACCCTAAATTCCCGAGATGTAAAAAATTGCTATAAATTAGAGCAATAAATTTAAAATATTTTATTAAGTTGAAAATGAAATGGAACCAATTTCTCTATATAGAAAACACTTTTATTTAGTCAAAATGTTCTGTACATATTACCATTAGTGGATAACTATTTTTTGAATATCGTCGAATAAATTCTGTCATTATTTTCTTCGTTTCCAGTGTCTTCATTGATAAATTGTGCTTCTATTCGACGATTACACCAAAACCTTTAAAATGAGATAGATATAAAGAGCATTTACCGAAAGAAAATATTTTGGATATTAGTTCTTATACTTATGACCCTGTTGCTCGTAAGTAGAAATGCCTCGAAACAGCACGTCGAGAATAAATCATGTCCGCAACGGAATTCTGATATTTTTATTCCTAATATTAATAAAGATACTTTCCATAAATGTTACCTCGTTAAAAATGGCTTTGATTAGATATTCGGCTGACGAATATCCAATATCAAAGGTAATGTCACAGTGAAATTGGAGACTTTTGACCATTTCTTTAAGTTACATGAACGGTTCAATTTGACTGAAAATGAAAGAACTTACTGTTCTCTGTATAATGGATTGTTTTCTGCATAAGTGGATTAATTCCGCAATCGATTGTTAGCTTGCGAATGCAAAAAAGACTGGCCAAAAATATGGCAATTTCTTGCAATACTTATTATTCTTCTGCCTGTTCTGTTTCTTAATAACATGTAAACTGAATGTTTAGTTTACAAAAACGTATATTTCTACCTGATTTACATATAATAAGGCCTCCTTTACATCACTTCAAGGTAACACATATGGCAAAGTTCGCTTATGTGCACGGACACCTGTGCGGTAAAACAAAATTTCCGACGAAACGTTTTTGTTACTGCATTTTGTGCAAAAACTTAACTGAATAGCTAAACATGATTTTTAAAACTAAGATTCCTGCTTGTTTCTGAAAATAAATGCGATTCCTTAAACTTGGCTTCATTTCCATTTGATCAACTTCGCACAAAATTTTCCAGTTCTGGGAGAGATTATCATTCCACTTATTTACTTATTCTGAAATTCTTCCACAGCGCAATGCATATCAGTAAAAAGTTTGATTCTGTCGTACCTTATAGAGTAGGAAATTTGTTCGATAAAAATTTACTCATGATTTAGCTAAAATTATTGCCTATTTCGCTCCATAACTTTAAAAAAGAGGGAATTTTTCTAAACCAAATCCCTTTTAATTATTAAATCCACTCACTTGATCAAAATAACCTGTCCAGATATATACTTAACAGCCAAGTTAAATTTCGTCATGAAAGTTGCTTGCAGGACTTGCCATACTGCATATTGATTTTGTAACTAACGATACTTGCAACCCAGATACTTGCTTAAAGGCCCAGTTACGTTTTTCTCTGGTTTTCTGCCGATGCTTAATGCACCTATGAGGGGTTCAGCTCATCAGTGAGTCCGCAGCTTTCCCTGTTTGCTTTCTGGTTGATATATCGGTTTTGGAAGTTCAGCTTTTTAATTTCCTTAGATCTTTATTTGTGTTCACGGTATACATCAGTATGTTTAAGGTCTATAGGCATAGACCGAAATTGTTAGTGTATATGTGGACTAAAACCCGACAACCACTGCGTAATGCACACCTGCTGCCAACGGACAAACTTAAGTAGGATACATTGATGTTTTAACTTACTATACTTACAGCGCAGGTACTAGCTCAAAGACCAAGACACGTTTTTCGTTGGTATTCTGTCTATGCTTGATACAGCTACGAGGGGTCTGGCTCATCAGTGGTCCCCCAGGTTTTTAAAGCTCAGCCATTTAATTTACTTAGGAATTTATTTCCGTTCGCTGTATACATCAGTATATTTAAGGCCTATAGGCATAAACAGTTGGTATACGATGTGGTCTGGCCGGATAATAGGAAATAGAAGGTATCCTAATATTTATGAACTAGTAAATAATATAAGTCGTGGAAAGCCAGAGTGTTTTGGGTAATTTAATGAAGTGTTGAATGAGTAATGAGTAAGTGACTCCTAGACGAGTGTACTCCAGCCTTGAGTGGGCCGGAGTCATAAGTCGCATTCCGGTCGGCGTACTCGCCGGGTCTGGAGGTCTGAAACGGGCTGTAGGTCACGTGCTCCGGGAGTGCCTAAGAATAAACAGTCACCATCTTAAGGTCATTTTGTGACATGGCCTTGAGAAGTGGTTGTCCAGTTGGCCAGACACGTCACTGACCTTAATCGGAAGGTTGACACTGTCTGGCGCACACGGAATGGTGGCCACGCTGACATGCGTACGAGCAAAGCATAACTTAGAATGCAAGGTCGCTACACACCTACGTAGGTGGTATGCATTTTTATCATTTATTTTTACTGCCTTTATTCAAACGTGATCTAAAAATGTATTCATATAAACATTCTTTGTTGTACTCGTTCAATGAAAAATCAATACCTTCTCCAAATATTCTATCTGAAGAAAGGGTATATTTTGGTATTTAAAAGGTTTGTAAGAAACATGTGTTTATGACCTTGAAATATTCATCCCTAACATATTGTGTCTGTCAATTTCAGAAGATAAATTAGCAAAACTACGTTTGCTTTCGATAAATTCTCGTCAGGCCTATACATTTTTTTATGGTACTGAAATAAATAAACTATATTGATCTGTCAATTTATTAATGTTGCATATAAAGTCTACAACATAATGCACATACATTGCAAACTTTAGAAGAATTATGTGTGCACAGAGATGTGTGCAGTAGTTTCTTTAAGGACACATATACTGCAGGCAGAGTAGAATGGTCTCTGGTCTACAAGCATCATGATGGATGTCAGTAGTGAATGTGTGCTGAGGTCAACGCGTGAACAAGTCCTATAAACAAACGCTACTTAAAGAGCGCAAGTAGCACTAGAAATTTGATAAATGATAAAAACGAGGAATCGAGATGACAGCGGGTGGATGATATTGTTTTGCGTGCTGCTCGGCTAATCCAGCGTTCGATTAATAAGCCAACACTACCCGCCCCTATCTTTGTAAATTTTCAATATTTATGCAGTAGGAATAAGAATTACAACAGTGGAAGTTGCAAGGCGTTTCATATCTGATCGCGTAGTATGCCATGCAACTGGGCAGTAGGTGGAATGGAAAACAACTCGATAATTAATCATAGCAGTCGAAAATTATAACCAACCCTGTCCAAGTATTAGTTGACTGCTTCTTGCTGCTTACTTTACAAAATAATACCCAAAATATCCAGAACAGTCTTGCGGTACAGAATTGTTGTATGCCTTGAAAACTTTTGGATATAATCACTCGATATGTTAGACCATGAAATGTTGTTGTGAAAATCATCCAAATTTTCCCTATGACAGAACCAAAACGATGTCGGTACGGGTAACCGCAAAAAAACGAATTGCCGTAGCAGATTTTTAGATGCAAGCATGCCAGATGTACAATAAATTTGGTCCTTTGTGATTCCAGCCACGATCGCAGTGGAAAGAAGTGAAAGAGCATTATCGAAAAGAAAATATCAAAGGGATAATAACTCCAGGCTGAACGATCCCCTAGCCCAGAATTGATGATATTTGAATTAATAGTGAATTAAATGAGTTACCGTAAAGGTCCACTGACGTCCAGAGAAACTTTATTTATGTCTCATGTACAGAGGCGGTGCATCCAAAACTTGTAATTTCTAATTTTTCTTATCATGTTTTAAAGTCTTGAAAACATAAGGGCATGTGACAAGGAATTAATGATCAGTGATCGAATATAATCATTTTATGGCTAGTTACGTTCTATGAAGTCAGATGATCCTTGACTTCGCTCACTCAATGTGTCAAGTGGTTTATTTACATTATCTTATTTTCTATCATAGTGCGTCTTTTTTACGAGAATAGGACCATACATTGTGATTAGCCCGAATCAAGTCTGCTAAGTTCACGAAAGCTCCTCGATCTTTCCACTATGCCATTTTATGGTATTAAAACTTAGCGTTTCGAGGTTTCTATACTTTATTCTGCTTTCTTTAATCGGTTTTAAACTTCACTAAAATTCCGCGGACCTGCATCCAATTCGTCTACTGATTCCATATAAAGTAACCACAATCCCTAATTTTATGTAGCAAATTTGCCTGATTCATTCATCCTTACAGCGCTATGCTCAGCACGATACAACTTTGGCGTCCATATGAAAAACAATAAGCCGTCACTATTCAAAGACTTCTATTCTGCCGAATGATATTTTTGTATTAGTATGACTAATTTACCGCAGTAATATCGGTAACAGTCCAGTTTCGGTATCACTGAGCTTCCTTTGTATAACTGCCAGTTTATTTCGTAGTTATAAGCATGTTTTGCTCACCACAAAATTTAACATCACCCATCCACATTTTAGTCCCCGCACAGAATTCTGTAGCGTCCTGCGGTTGCTTTTTGTTTCACTAGGTTCCACTTAGGTAACTTAGCTTTTAGTTAAGTTAGTTTAGGCTTGTTAGTTTCGTTTAATTTCGTTTTGTTCTTTAAGTTTACTTTAATTTTGCTTTTAATCTTATTTGAATGTAGTTCGCTGTCTGTTAGTGTAATAAACTCAGTTTATTTTAGTTTGTAGTCTACTTTTTGAGCATAGTTCAGGTTAGTTTTTGCTTTATTATTTAGTTTTACCTAAGCTTAATTCTATGCTCCGTTACGCAATTTGCGGAGTTCTTGTTTCCTATTGGTTTGATCTCTCATTTTAATTATCGCACGCCTTTTTGTTGCCACACATTAGGTTATTTAAATAGTTTTTCCTATCATTTTCTACTTTTATACGGTCTACATTTTCAATAAATGTTTATTTCCCCCTAACTTCTACACCGATATGACCCATATCACCACAAGTCCCGTATTACAGAATGCTGGGGCTTTCGCTTGGAAAGGTTGACCGTAACACGGAAACCCATTTAATTCTTTCAGAATAAAACGCGAT
>JAYGXS010000001.1:102942236-102981327 GCA_036362985.1 Ligula intestinalis | reverse complement strand
TAGTCGGTCAGGACGGCAAGGTTCCCGGGTCAGATTCAGTACACTCAAGCCTCCTTCACCTTATCTTTCCGTCGTGCATTATAGCTGGTGCTAATCCATACTGCTCTACGCTCGCTGGTAATGTGATTAGCTGACTCCTGTGGCTGCCTGGCATGCAGCGCCTGCCCCTTACACTGGCATATACGCGGCACCAAGCTTGACTCTGACGTAAGCGCGCATTGATTGCGTGCGTGCGTGCACACGCTCGCGCACCAACAAAGGCGCAAAAGCTGCGGAGGCATCGCACTGCCTTATTAGGAAACTAGGTGGAGTGAGAAGCGGAAGAAGAAGAAGATCTGCTCGCCGGGAGAAGACTTTTATTCATCTGACGTTTCAAAATCCGTTGCGGATCCTTTGTGGGACAAAGAGTTATCACAGGGGGTTACGTGAGTCGAACCCGGCAACTGCGATCTTCAGACCATGGTAAATTAGTTTAGGAGAAGTCGATGGAGGCCAGAATAATAGAAAGAGTATATTGTGTACACCAAGGAAAAGAAAATAGATGGAAGAAGTCTGACTTGGGAAACCACATGACCACTCAGGAGATTGACCGTGTCCAACGTGCGAGTTTGAGAGCAGTCAGGCCAGTGGACAGAGAGAGAGCGCGTTCATTGGCTAGGTCGGCTTGTGATTGGTTGGACGGCGTGTGGGTGGTCCACGTCACGCGCGCTAGTAAGTCTGGCGACCGCAACGACCTTGAGCTCCAGACAGATTGAGGCCACGACAGGAAGGCCAGACATCGGCAGGCAACGGCCCGCTACAGAGTAGTCCGGCCGAATAGTAGAAGATGAACATATGCCAACGGTTATAAGCTAGTAAGTAAAATAAGGCGTGGCGGGCCAGAGTGTTATGGATAATTAACTTAAGTGTAGAAAGGTTAGAATGTGAGAAATTGGTAAGTGACTCCCAGACGAGTGCAGTCCAGCTATGGGCGGGCCGAGTCCAGAGTCGCATTCCGGTGGGTATAGTTATCACAGGGGGTTAAGTGAGTCAAACCCAGCAACTGCGATCTTCAGACCATGGTTACTTAGCGGAGGAGAAGGCGGTAAATGCCAGAGTATAAGGAAGGGTATATTGTGTACACGAGGACCGGAGAATAGATGGACAGAGATTTGACTTGGAGAGCTTACGACTAGCAGGAGAGCCAGCCGCGGTCCAAGTGCCAGTTTGAGAGCAGTCAGGCCAGTAGAGAGAGAGAGCGTTCCTTGGCTAGGTCGACCTTTGATTGGTTGGACAGCGTGTGGGTGGATATCTTAGTGGGTGGTCCACGTCACGCGCGCCAGTAAGTCTGGCGGCCGCCATGACCCTGAGGTCTAGAAAGATTGAGGTCACGACAGGAAGGCCAGGCATCGGACAGGCAACGATTACTACATAATCGCCGGGTCCGGGTGTCTGTAACCGGCCGTGAGGTCGCCGGTTCCGGGAGTGTCTGAGCGTAAGCAGTCACCACCCCAAGGTGCTTTGTGAACTGGCCTTGGGAAGTGGTTGTCCAGTTAGGCCAGACGCGTGCGTGACCTTGATCAGAGGTGGACACGAGAGCCAGATATGTGGGACATGCCCCGGACGAGTGCGAGTAAAGCATGGCTTTGAATACGAGGTCGCTACACCTCAAAACGGGTTAAACATGCGATATGACCAACCATAGCGATTGCGTGCGATGGATGCACTTGGAAGGGGAAGGGGTCTCTAGCAGGTTTAAGGGTCTGAATTGCGCAGGTGATATCCACTTACCCATTACTTGTACTCGATCCAGCTGTGATCATGCCTGATCTAACCGGCCTCGGTGATGTCACAGACCTTACCTATCCACGAGGGACGACTGGCGGCAGCGGAGCTGAAAAGCTCCATTCATGCATACTCTGCTCTAGCGACGGAAACCGAAAATCGAAGGTATAAGAACCGCTTCCATGGCTTGAAGAAGGGTGCCAAGCCAAGTCTTTAGTTGGCCACTTCTTTGACGCCTCTAGGTGGGCTGTAGTGTCAGATAGAGGGAAGCGTAGCAAAACTCGTGGGGGGACGATGGAGAATGTGCCCAAACCGCCATAGCCGTCTTTGTTGGATGACCTGAGATAGCCTCGCGATACTATCGCAGCAAGTGCGGACTGCCTAATTTAAGACGAAATCGGTATAATTCACTCGAAGAATGGTCCTCAGGTAGTGGTAGTCAAATAACCCCAGTTTTCGCTCATCTTCTCGCCCAAAGTCCACCATTTACACCCATAGAGGAGGACTAACCGGACGGATGCATGGTACACACGGATCTTCGTGGCCATGGAGATGTCGTGTCGGATCCATAGGCGCTTTAGGAGAAAACCCGGTAAGTAACATCAATTCAGGAGACAATATCGTCCTTGCTCTGCCCATTCGGTAGCAGTCTCGCCCCGAGGTATTTAAAGCTGTCTACTTCGATTTGATGGCCCTTAATCCACAGGAGTGCCTCCTCCTGGTCAGGAATGTAGTCCAATAATACTTTTGTCTTCCCCGCGTTCATGGACAAGCCAACCGACATGACGATCTCATTCACCCGTAACAATACAGACTGTAGATCGCCAAAGCGATATCATCGGCGTAGTCGAGATCAGTCACCTGGCGTCCGGGCGCAGCTCAACATCGACCACTTTGTTGTAAAGGGGACATCCATGTCGTGTCACTGTCTAATTACGCCCTGTGGAATTCCCTAGGAAGAACCTAATAAAAAGAGCGTCACTTTGAGGAGCCACCCACAGGAGAGGTTATTGCGTACAAAACCCGGAGTTGCTTTTTCGGGTGGTAGTTGCCACTGACGTAAAGCTAGTGCGCTCTATGTCTCCGCCTCAGGGCGAAGCCCGGCAACTGGGCGGGCTGGAACTGTCCTTGTCAGTCCTTGTTGCAACTCACTGTCTAAAATGTGACAGTTGCTTATAGGTGATTGTCAAGCGCGTTCGCTTGCGGCAAGATTGGGCGCGTTCGAATAAGGTCACCCGCCGTGGGAGGCACCTAAGTGGCCCTTGAGGAACTGCGACCAGTTGGGCAAGCGCGTGGGCTCGCATGCGTGTGTGACCGTTACATAGGTTAAAAATCATCGCGTGAGACAGTCAGTACTGACGCATATGACCTTGAGGCAGTCCACTGTTGACAAAGGAATCATTGTTCGCAGTCGGCCACAGGCGCAACGCATCAACACAGCCGGGACAGTCCTGCTGGTATTCAGTTAGGCTAGACTCCTAACACTCTTCACGTAAGGTCTTCCAAAGAGTCCAGTCAATGACGTAGTTGAATGGAATGGGCAATAGGACGCAGCCTGGTCGAACGCCAGGCCGAATAGCAAGCGGTTCTGAAAGGTTGTTAGGGGCCAGAACCCGCGCAGTGATGGAACGGCAGTATATCTTGATCATGGCGATGATTTTTGGCGGTACGCCATCTACGGTCATTATTCGTTATAGGGAGTCACGAAGGATGGAACAGAACGCAGCGGCAAATTCAACAAAGCATGTGGTCGTTGGCTGTTAGTAACTATGGCAAAATTTAAGGCTTCATCTTGTAATGACTAGCTCAACTCAAAGTGCATTTTGGGAAAGCTTGCTGCTTCCGGCCTCTGGAACAGCCAATCACAGGCCGACTGACACGGGACCTCATGTGACAACTGCCGCTAGACATCACTTCGGGCCACTCCACTCTGCCGGAAGGACTTGTGCTCCTTAAATCCTTCTGCAGAATAAACTCTTCTGTGAGTTCAACTCTCGGTGTGGCAGCAATTTCAGCGGCCACACTGGGGTTGGGTATCACTAGCCGATGAAGCCTAATAAGGCAGAAAAGGCCTTCCATGTCTTTGCTTGTAATATCCTTCTGCCTATTTCTTAACCGTCTCGCAGTGGAGGCTCGAGAGAGATCTCTAATGGCAATATGTAGGGACGAGTGGGTCCTCTGACAGATCGGTGTAGGCATCTACGCGGCAATAAACTCTTCCTATCAATTTGGCCCTCCCATGACTTCTCTCTTCTCCTAAGGAGCGTAGCCTGAAAATCGCAGTTGCTAGGGTTAACCTTATTAACCTTAACACCACGCGATATTCTCACCCATTACATAAGTAGCAGTTCGCGGCGAGAAAACCGCAGTTACTAGCAGCTTACAGTTTTTTTAAACGGGCTACAGATTTATGTAATAGGTTTAACATCAGCCATCCATCCCAACCACTAGAGGCCAGCCCTACGCGTAAGATTTAAAATAGCTGGCTGCAGTCTGGGCAGCCTCTCCAGCGTGGTGTTTTATGGAGGAAAGACAACAGTAACCGTCTGCGAGACTTTCTACAATCAATTGGGTTTTCCACACAATTAATCCCAGATAGAAAAGCTCTGCAGGCATGGTCCATCCGGGCGTGCAACCAACTGAATCATGGCATAGGACTTGCCGTCGACCTAGGAACCAGTACTTTCGCTGAGCAACGTAACGGAAACCTGCAAGCAGCTGCCAAGGCTTGAAAGCTGCTTATTACTATTCTTCTCCATCGACTGTTTCCGTGCCACCTAAAGGAAACCTCCGGAAACCCTTGTATAAGTTTGTTTGCCCCCACATCGAGTACCCCTCGTCAGTTGCATGGTCTACGTACCTCGTAGGTGACGTGGGGATTCTTGAAACCATCTCAAATCTGGTAACTAAAATGACTTACTTTATTTGGAATCTGAGTTTAAAGGAAAGATTCTGAACGAATAGCTGCGAAATCTTCCTGTACTATGCGCAGAGGCTTCTGTCATGTGTTGCCGTACATCGGTATATCAGCACTCTGTACTCCCACTCCTAGCACGCTACCTCACGTATGAAGAAACAGAAGTTGAGAAGTTGAAAGCCGACCTGTCTTCACAACAGGTGTGGATATCATGTAAACCTTTAGACTTCGACTATTCTGGCTTTTTACCCTATGCCTTACTTTCCGTGAATTGCGCCACTTGCTCTGAAATTATGCAATCTGTCTTCCTCTCTTTCAAGGTCTAAGTGTCTACGCCTACAGAGCTTGTACAAACATCCAATTAAGTCCCCGGGAGAGACCAGATGCATTACACAGTTTTTCGTATGCGTGATCCTCGAGAGCACCCTGCAATTGTAGTAGAGTTACTATCGTAGTGAATAGCTTCACACGAAGTGCACTTGCGGCCTCTGGAACAGCCAATCACAGGCCAACGCACACAGGACCTCACGTGAAATTACTCACCCTTATATTATTTTATTAGCCTGATGATGAATTAATCGAAAACATTCTTTCGCCTAACTTGACACCAAAATGTATACTACTTAAGTAAACATGTTACAATGGCGGTTTGCTCGCTAGCCGGAACTATCTTGAGATAAAGATGGACGACAATCAATATCACAACCATACTTAAGTATTTTGTTCAATTCTAAAACCTATTGCTGAATTTTGGTTCAAGTTTCACGAGATAGCACCTTATCTCCACCTGGTAATTAAAGTGACTGAATTGTAATCCCGCACGACCCTTTATCATCAAAAATGGTTATTTCAAAAAGACGCGTTGTTTGACCTGAGCCATTATATTTGCGTAGCCTCTCGAGTGCTTTTCCAAGTCAACCCCTGAAAACTGCCTACGATGATGCGCTCGAGAGCGGCTGTGAGGAGCAGGACAAAGAGAACTGTCGTCTCAGCAATCAAATTATATCGAAATGCATCTTGTACGTGCAGTTGTATTCGAATAGAAGGAAAGGCTGTCCTGATATCCACCTACGCTGAGCCTGGTCTTCGCTATGATCAGTTAGACCCCGGCCACCATCATAGTAAGGTCTTAGGAAGGGGATTTTGCTCGACTACCAACAAGCCGTGCTAATACCTACCATATACACTCGATACGGTCATAATCATGCTTGATGTAACCGGCCATTATGAGGTGCCGAACCTATAGAGGTTGAATCGCTACCTTTTTGGGCGACGATAGAGCCAGAAATTAACACGACGTAGTCTTGGTTACCTTCCCTTCGACATTATTAGGCAGACAGCGGTGCCGGGCCATGAACCAAAACAACGAGAGCACAGTGGGCGACAAATGGGCTGCTGAACTATCTCAGTCTTTTTGTGGTCGCAATATCGCAGCAAGTGCGGTCATTTCGGTGTAGAATAAATCACTGTACCTCGAACAGAGGGTGGTTTGGGGGCCAGGTGACGTGATAAATTCCACCCATTACATGAGGATCGTTTCAAAAAGTACGGCTGAGCTCGACACTACTTGAGTACGATGATCGTCAACAGCTCCGTAACGCTACATTCGAGCTTGGGAATCGGACGAGATACCACAACCTAAGTAAGATAGTTAAATGCCCGTATATGCTCAAAAATCTCAAAGCCTTTGCATTTTCACAGGTTCGAATGTTCACTCAGTGGATTGTGTTTTCTCTTCCTAGTGCAGGCTGCCAGAAGTGCACGATACATCACCCGACGAAGAGCTACGATTGAAAGCTGTTTGGGGCATTCAGTAATCACAATACGCTATGGGAAGACCTGTCGATATTCTGATGAAGCAAGTTCGTTGACACGCCGGTGGATAACTGATAGAGGACGGCCAAGTCCTCTGTGCGCTCAGGTCATTTACGACCCAAAAGTCAGTGACATAAGAGAGCTCACCAAATATACGCGCGACAAATCCGGCATCACTCTGTAGAAACAACTGCTACGGGCATGCGCGATCGTTACTCTAGCAGTCACCCTTACTGCATAGATATGACAAAGGCCATATTTGGTCAACTAACCAACTAGGGCGATAAGACTGTGTGGACCGCGGCTGGGGTTGCAAGCCACATATCCGACAGCACTTTAAGACAACCACGCCTGATCTGCGCGAATACCAAACTTAACTGTAATAATATAAAGGCAACGAACCGAGCAATTATCTCATCGTTGCAACTTTCAAGCAACACTGGACAGAACTCTCGTAAATGTTCCAAGTAAATTAATCTAACCCAAGGACTTCCCTGTACTTAAATTATAGGGGTTGCCGGCGAGCCTTAATACAAGCTAATAAGGTATGGAAGGAGCGGCTAGACAAGCCCGGTACAAATTATGTGAAGGAAAGATAACCACTAAGACGCTAGCTCACATAACTGTCAAAGGGCAATCCTTCTCAATAAAGTATCGTCTAAACTGGCACCGGCAAAGAAAACGAATCGAAACTTGGGTGAACGCATCGCGGTCTACCATTACAGTTGCAAAACTACCCAACAAGGCCCATGCCTGAAAATCAATTACTTTAATGTCAACAGAATTATTATGGACGCCAAAGCCCGACTAATTGTGTACACAAGAATTGGAGGGCAATGACCCAGGAGAGCACTGTAACAAGAACGGACACGCGAGAGATCGGGACAGGTGCATCGATAGATTTTACCTATTTTGACAGGTCGACGAACATCGAAAAGGAGTGCGTAGGCAGGCATTCAGATATATTTCAGATCAACAGTTTATTCTGACTGAGATGGGCGGGAGTCCATTTGCAACGATGGCAGAAACTAGTCAACATCTGTTGATTAAATATGCAAAAAAAACTTTCAGATAAAAGCACGGCCGTTTATGACGAGGGATAAGCTTTTAATATGTATCAACGAATCGGTCGCAAGAGTTCAATTGAAGAGAGCTACGTCGTCCAGATGGAGTTTTCACTCAGCCTTTGGGGCTTCAGCGGCGGCTTCTTCGTGTGCGTCTCCTTCTACTAGACAATTAAAACTATAAGAAGCGACTAACCTTCACCAGAAGCTTCCGCGGTCCAGAGAGCCAAATTGTCACGAAGGAGCTGCATGATCAGAGTGGAATCTTTGTAGCTTTCCTCTGACAAGGTGTCAAGTCCAGCAACTGCATCATCAAACGCAGACTTAGCGAGCTTGCAGGCCCTTTCCGGACTGTTCATAATTTCGTAGTAGAAGACGGAAAAGTTTAAGGCAAGGCCAAGACGGATTGGGTGAGTGCAGCTAAGTTCCTTGGCAATTTCAAATGCCTCTTTGTAGCCAACAAGACTCTTTTCGGACGCCTCCTGGCGCTCTTCACCGACTCCGAATTCGGCAACATAGCGATAGTAATCACCCTTCCTATCATAAATACATTAGATCCGAAAGCACTACTAACATTTTCAGATAGAAGACCTTTGTTTCGTGCGTCGAGGCCTTGGGAATGAGAGTCTTATCAAGAAGGTCGAGGATCTCCTTACAGATTTCCCTGAGTTCCTTTTCGATGTTAGTCCTGGCCATCTCCATAACCTTAGATTTCGTGCCGCCCTTCTGCTCTTGCTTCTGTTCGATGCTGCTAATTATCCGCCAAGCGTTTCTACGAGCACCAACTACGTTCTTGTAGGCCACTGACAGTAAATTCCTCTCCTCAACGTTAAGTTCTGCATTCATTTCTGCCACCTGCTTCATGGTTTTAACCATGTCTATAATTATTATGTTAGTGAAAAGGTTCGAAAAAAATAAATAAAACAGGGGAAATTACCTTCATAGCGTTCGCTCTGTTCACTGAGCTTTGCCATGTAAACACAGTCCTCACGGCTGGCTTTAGCGTCCATCTCTGTATCCTGTGTCAAAACGTGTTAGCGACACGCCGTTCAAAAGTGTTTCGAGCGCTGTTACTGACGCGTTGAAACAAAGCGGGTTCAATGTTTATGAATCCAGTGCCACTCGCAAGGCCAATTATGCGATTGGTGGAGGACCTGTAAACAAGGACGTTCGGTAAAATAGTTCTGTTGGAAAGTCTATGACTTAAAGGTCTGAATATAATAATTTTGCAAAATAAATTCAAGTTTTTATTGACAAATCGATGATTACTTTTCGGCAAATAAGTTCTTTGGGAAAGGAGTGTTTGAATGTGTGAAATTTCGACTCTGGGAGGAAACCCAAATAGTTGGCACCTGCCCAACTAGACAAGACTGCGAATTCCTGGCGGTAAGGCACTCAGATGAGGCATACATAAACAGGCATATCAATTTAGATATTAATTACAAATCCCTCAAAACCAGATGGAAGTAAAAACAACGATCATGGACGACAGGATTCAATGAGAGTGACAATTATTCGCCTTACCTCCTCCCTCTCCCTCTCTTCCTCTCCTGCTGACCACATAATTTAATTCGGTTGACAACAATTCCTCCCCCTCGGCCGCGTAATTAAATGCGACCAACGATTATTTGCTAACATATTTAATCGCCTGTCGAAGCTTCTGTTTGCCATCGTGTTGAGTTAGCTGTTTTCGCATAACTCTCATGCTGTCTGAAGACGACCTGGGGAACCAGAGTCGAAAATTCACACATTAAAGCACACCTTTCCCAAAGAACTCCTTTTACCGAATTATACTTTTTGGGATGCAGATTTTCCAATATATGCGACTCAATTTCGAGCACAGTGTTTTGCTATACGCCCAACCATGAGAGAAATTCGCGATCCGCGAAAGTTTGACGCGAAAACAGCTATCTTTCCTACCCCGATGCCGAAGCAACAAGATTCTACCCAAGCCTGTTAGAGTGAAACCAGCAATTAAGTCTACTCAGGGCTATGAAGCCGCCAATCGATATGGTCAACACATGCTCCGAATTTTCTAAGGACATGGCCACTACTTGTGTTGATAAAGTTAATGCAGACTTGCGTACTCTCTCAAGTTGGAGCGCTACATGGCAGATGGAGTTTTCTCCATCAAAATGTAGTTTCTTGAATTTTGGTCCCGCAAGGCTTGTTGGACCCATTATCTTCCAAAAAAGTCCACTGTTAGAAAAATCTATGATGAATGATGTGGGTCTTACTTAAACGAATAAGCTTGCATTATCACCTCATGCAGATCGAATTTCTACCAAGGTCGCACAGATATGTGGGTTTATATCGCATCATTTTATCTTTCCAGAAATGAAGTTAAAACTATACCGCATGCTTGTTCTCCCTTTACTAGAATACTGCTGCCCGCTTTTTGGCCTCATGACCCAGCATGACCGTAGTAAGATTGAAAAGGTTCAGCGAGTTTTCACTCATAAAATATTTTCTGTTTCTGGGTCTGGTATGTGTTATACAGATTGATGTTAATTAGCAAACATTAAATTTCTTTGGATAAGAAGACTCGAAGCTGGTCTATGCTTTCTGTTTCGCGTTAACAATAGTCCTTATCGCTCACAAATTAACGATCTCCTTCCAGTAGACCGACCTTACGCCACTCGTAACTCTTCCATGATAATTTTACCACCCCATAGCTCCACATCTAACCGTTCTCGCTTTTTTACCTGCAAATATGCTTTTATTTGGAACAACCTTCCTCTCGATATAAGGTTGTCTTCTACACTGTCGATTTTTAAAGACAAATTATGTAAGCATTTAAATGTAGAGGAAATAAAGTCGTTACTGTCTGTTTCCTTTCCAAACACGCAAGTTGTAGATATTGAAAAGGGTCCTCCTGGTATTTGAAGCTCTTCCCAGGATACTAAATTGGTTTCTAAATATGTTAGCATTTCCCTCTGCAGAGTCAAGCATCACTTCCAAGGGCTGCGAATTCTTCTCCGTATTTGCAACCTTTGCTGTGGTCTTCGAGATTGGCTCTGGAATCTGGTGGATCGCAACTCGATGATGTTGCCTTGACTTATACTGCCGGATGACCCCTTCTTAACTCAACGATATATTATTTTTTCCCATGACCATAAACGTCTTAACCCTCAACATCATGTCCCAAACTAACCACATCAAACCCTGTTACCTATTAAAGCAGTTTTTTCTCCTGAAGTTTTTTCGAACTCGGTGGCCCACTGAACTCATCCACCGATCTAGGAGTTTTTTTACAGCCGATGACAATAATTTTATAAGAGTTAACCGTTTATCATCATCATTTTTATTTTCACGATAGCACTAAGTTTGTAATGACAGGGCCCCTTGGGCCTTAAATATACAAATTATTATTATTATATCTGATGCCCACCACAGGCTCCGAAAATTCATAGAACTGAAAGAAGAACACATCAAGATTTGTGAAAATCGACTTCCCGCAAATATTGTTGAGACTCTACATGAAACAAACATGCATGTTTCAACACTAGAAAGACTAAAAAAGGGAACAGCATTGGAAAAGAAATGGATTAGAATTTCGGGTACAAGCAACAATGATTCCACCTTGCCGAAGAAAATTGTGACACTTTTCTTCAAGTGTCCTAACCACAACAGAGGAAAAAGTGCTAGGCAAAGGGATACAGTACAACCCATCTGATTTCAACTACCTATACTTCCTAGCCAGTCTTGAATCCATCCTATCTTCAACTAACCTGACAGAAGACGAAAGGCATGCAATACGAAATAATACGGTTCACACACTGAAGAACCGTAAGACCTTCTCAACACTAACCTCTGATGAAAAAGCAGCATTAAAGTCACTAAAGAAAGATGAAAGCATAATAATTTTACCAGCTGACAAAGGAGGCTCTACCGCCATCCTCAACAAGACGGAGTACACGAGAGAGATGGGGTTGATTTTGGTAGATGAATTGACTTACACACGTCTAAGCACCGATTCTACATGGTCACAAAACTCAAAAAGAGAGAAAGTATTGAATCGCCTCATAGAAAGGAAATTAATCTCCAGAATTCTAGCAAAATCGCTGAAACAAGATAAACCAACGATTGCTAAAATATATAGGCTCCCAAAGGTACACAAAGCTGGCATTCCACTACGACCGATAGTCTCTCTAATCGGTACACCATATTACAAGATTGCCAAGTGGTTATTCTGGCAACTAAACCCACTTACAAAGAGCTCAACTAGTTCCATTCAAAACTCCATGCAATTTATAGAGAGGAAAAAGGACTTAAAAATTTCAGAAGACGAGACTATGGTGTCTTTTAACGTTGTGTCCTTATTAACGTCCATCCCTCTAGATTAAGCAAATACCTGCGCAACAGAACTTCTCCAAACTTACGACGAAGAAGTACCTGCATAAGTCCTGCTAGAACCCCTTGAACTGTGTATAGAAACAAACTTTTCCTTTGCTGGAAAATAGTACCGGCAAGAAAAAGGTGCCCCTATGGGATCACCAATATCCGGTTTTTTGGCGGAAGTGGTAATGCAGAAATAAGTATCAAGAGCTCTACCTTCAATAAATCCAAGATTGTGGCTACGAAACGTGGACGACACATTTTTTATCGTAAAAAGAGACCAATTAGAATTGCTCCATCAAACCCTCAACGCCACCTTCCCAGGAATTCAGTTCGCATTTGAAACAGAGGCAAACGGGTGACTCCTATTTTTGGATGTCCTTGTACATAGAAAGGCTGATGGGACACTCCATACGTCAGTGTATAGTAAAGATACATATTCCGAAGTCCTCTTACATTTTGGGAGCAACCACCCAATATCCCACAAACGCAGGTCAATCAACAGCTTGCTCAGTCGAGCAAAGCACATTGTTCGGATGAAGAGACATTCCAAGCAGAAATGAAGTACCGTCAGAAACTATTCTCCCAAAATGGTTACCTCCAAGACTTCATTCGTCGATGCATATGACAACAACAGTCCAAAGAAAGCGCCAGAAATGCGATCTCCAAAGCGCCGAAACCAATGAACTGGAGAACACTCCCATATATATAAAGAATGTATCTGAGCTCATCGAAAGACAGCTACGAAAACACCGAATTCAGATTGCGCACAAACCGACAACTACCTTGCGCACTTAACGTGTACACCCTAAGGACAGGGTTGACCATTTCAACAGAAAGCAAGTTATCTACAAAATACCGTGTTCCGATTGTGATACAGTCTATTGTGGTCAAACTGGGAAAACCCTGGCTACACGCGTCCGGCAACCCCAGTCAAACGTGAGAAAAAAATACCACAAATCAGAATTTTTCACGCACACATTGGAAACAGGACATGACTTTGCATGGGAGGAAACCAAAATCGTTTGCACCTGCCCAACTAGACAAGACCGCGAATTCCTAGAGACAATGCACTCAGACGAGGCATACATAAACAGGCATATCAATTTAGGTATTAATTACAAATCCCTCAAAACCAGATGGAAGCAAAAACAACAATCACGGACGACAGGATTCAATGAGAGTGACAATTATTCGCCTTACCTCCTCCCTTCCCCTCCCTCCCTCTCCCGCTGACCGGATAATTGCATTCGGTTGACAACTATTCCTCCCCTTCGGCCGCATAATAAAATGCGATCAACGATTATTTGCTTACATATTTCATCGCCTGAAGAATCTTCTGTTAGTCATCGTGCATAACTCTCACGCTGTCTGAAGACGACCTGGGCAACCAGAGTCAAAAATTCACACATTAAAGCACACCTTTCCCAAATATCTTCTTTCACCGAATTATAATTCTTGGAATGCAGATTTTTCAAAGTGATTGTTTTTATTGGGAACAGCCCCGGGACCTGTGTAATCTTTTTGACTATATTTACAAATCGTTCGATTCCTTGAATTGTTCGAACGATTCTGTTTGTTGCGTACCTACTCTTTCGATCCACATCCTCACACCTTACTGACAGCAATTACAGCAATGGCGACCATTGGATTTCGCAATATCCAAGTCACATAATTTTCGGTGACATCGCTGGTGCAGACTTTTTACATTAAAGCTTACATAATGCGTAAAGCGAAAAACTTAAATGCGGAGCAGAACGTAGAAAGCAGATATTTAAGCTGCAACTTTGAAACCCCTGAAAGTACATGTAGACTGACGTTCAGATAAATTCTGTAAGGAAACTAATTCCAGTTGCAATGGGATATGCCGTATGAACGGTATCAATCACAAAACAATTTAATTTGTTAATCTTATCAAACTTGCCATTTTATCTAACAACGGAGCTCTGTTTTACCTGGCGTTAGCATTTTGCCTGTAATGAGTTGTAAAATCTGCCGTTTATTCTATACTGATCTCCTCACTGTTCTTAGTAACGAACATGAGTCCTTTTTAGTTCAGCTTTGTTTATTTGATAAAAAATAAGGAGTGCATACAAGTTTTAATAAAGCGAGTGCTAAATATAAGTCTTTTTATAGGACCCTAACACGTCCTAACCCGATGTATTCTACTGATATTCACTAGGTCCTGCCTATCCCTGACACTAAGAATTAGCCTCCGAGGCTATTATGAGGCTATCATTGTGCTCAGCTGACATTTGGCAGCCGTCCCCACAGGCTCAACTCGCGCAGCAGTTCCGTTTTATACTTGGAGTAAATTGAATCAAGGGCCACTCAAATCAAACACGAACATACAATGAGTTGATGCATCAACTCACTGTACGAAAACGGAAAAGAGTGCCATAGGCATCCTAGGAGTGGTCAGATGATCCTGCCTATGTTTTGACGCGGAGCTTTTTGGGCGAGTAATTGTAATCTTTTTCCAGCCGATGTTAGAATATTGTGTTCAGGCATGGTGCCTCTGGAAAAAGCAGGACTACGCGGTGCTTGAGAAAGTTCAAACAAGGACGACAAAACTTGTCAGTGGCTTGGAACACCTGTCATATGAGGGTCAACTAGAAGGACTCAAGCGTTTTCCACTCTCTTATGAGCAAAACAGAGGAGACATGATCTTGGTCTTCAAACTTGTCCGAGGAGTAGGCTGTTCTCTTCAGGTGACTGATTTTTTTGAATAGGCAAAAGCGACCTACCTCCGAGGTCATCCATACAAACGGAACAGACACCGTGTCAAACTAGAAGTGTAGGCTAGCTTATTTTACAACCGGGTCCTTGAAAACTGGAACAAACTACTCCTTCCGTTGTTCTTACTGAAAGCGTTGAGGCCTTTAAAAGAAGATTCGATAACACTTTACTTGATGGTCATATATTTGATAGATACAGACGAGTGATATAAAATTCATATAGTGCTCTGAAACATATGCGTGATTTTCCAGCATCAATATATAAATATGGGTTTCAAAGGCTCTGCCTGTTTCCCTTATGTATACTGAACAACAGGGTTTCCCAGGAAAATGCTCACACGTTTTAACTAATTGTGAACTTGATGTTTATTATAATTTTATTATTTCAAAAATGTGAAATGTTCTACAAGTATCATTTTATTGTTCTTTTTTCGCTGCATTTTTAAATGTATTTTCAATAAAAGAGTTAAGAGAAGCCATTGAACATGAATGCGCCCAAATAGCAAGGGAATTGCTTCATGCTGTGTACGATTCCATTGCTTCGCTTTGTCAGCAGTGTCTGGACCAAAATAAATGTCAGTTTGAGAATATGCAGCAAAAAAACAATAAAGTGATACTTCTTAATGTTTGAAAATTTTTGAAATAATAAAATAATAATAATAAACGCCAAGTTTGCAATCATTTAAAATGTGCATACCTTTTTTGGGACATCCTGTATAATGATGGAAAATGTACGTGTTATAATAGAGGGTGATTTTGGCCCACAACAGTTATCCTTTCTCTTCACGTCTGTACCAAGCTCACTGTGCTGATTTCCTACATGCATTTCAAAGTATGGGTAGTCTTTGAAGTTTGATTGTGCTACTTCGGTTAGTTTTCGACACTGTTCATAAAAAGTACAAGAGCGTTTTTCATTGTGGATGTTACGGCTCTCATTCCTGATTGTCAGACAACTCAATGTCCACTTACACATGCAACTCCTGGTTGACATGTACAAAACAGAATTATTTTGGCTACAATGCAAGGTAAGTACAGCAATAATTAGAAGAAGACGGAATTTCCCATTAACATATGTTTATGGGTTACAGAATTACATGGTTCGCTGCTTGCTATGTTTATCGAGGCGACCTTTAAATTTTTCTGACATATGAGACATAAACACTGCCTTAGTCAGATCACTCTATGTTTCGGCCACATGGTTTGAGAAGAAAATGTAGTCACATCCAGCCTTTCATGGAAAACATAGAGCTGAAATAGGTATCGGCGGGGTTTGTTACTGCGGTGAGTTTCAATAAATCCTCTTATAAAAGAGCGCACTTTAACCCACGAACTAAGCGGGAAGTCTTTCGTAGGTAGGCTAACTAACGAAACTCGAACACAGAATCTGAGTGGCTGTTGGGGACACGCCTGTATTCAGCAACCCCAAGAGCCTCATGCAACAATTTCGACTCACAGTATTACGATCCATGCTACGGCGTCTGCGGGAACCGACGCACTCCGCAACTCTTATACAGTGGTGCGGGCAAATAGTATGCAAGCTATACTACTCCACCGAAAAAGGGTTCTTGATATTGGCTACGGGAATGCACGAACACTTCTGGAACCTGGTAATCAAAGTCTGACGGTGCGCAGTCTCCATGAAAATGACGTGAATATTTGGCGCCTGTTCGAAGTCCTACTCGCCGACTCAGGCGTCCGAGAAATAAAATCCCGGGAATCGATTCTCATCTCACGCTGTATCACACTGGCCCACATGACTCATCTGGTATACATGGTGTGACTTCTGCCTTCTCGGAACGAACAAACCCTGCACTACTGACATGACAACCAGTCAACGACCGGATGGCAAACGTCTGACTAATGGACATTTTAAGAACATCTCTGTCGTCTCTGTGTATGCACCAACATCAGCGGCCGAACGGCAAGATGAAGAGCATTTATTCTCACAGTTGCAGGAGCTTGTTGAAAGACTGCCTCGCCGTGATCTGTTAATTGCCGCCTGGACTGAAATGGCCGGACTGGACCCGGTGAGCAGCCTATGGATCCGACGCGATATCTCTATCGCCATAAAGATTCGTGTATACCGCGCATCCATCCGGTCAGTTGTTCTAAAAACACCTTTGGTCACCATCCGGCCAATTGTTCTAAAAACACCTTTGGTCACCATCTGCTAAAAACAACACTTGAGGCCCTTTTCACACAACACGTCCTAGTTTCAACTAGAGCACGTGGAGGGCAACAAGCAAGTTGTTTAGATCTAGTCTTCACGAAGCATCCCGACACTATAGACGAGGTATGCTGCCTACCTCCACTAGGTCGAAGTGATCATGCCGTACTTTTATGGGATTATGGTCTTTACTCGTTACCCCCTACAGTAGACGAACCAAGGTCGAATATATGGCGAGGTGACTTCTCACAAATGAGAGTAGAGGCATCACAAATAGACTGGGGTCTTATTTTCTCTGGGGATGTCACTGAGGACTGGAATACATTTAAGGAGTGGTTGTTGCAGCTAATGCACAGTCATTGTCCACTTTCAGTGCGCAAGGTATCTAGCCGACCTCCATGGCTGAACAGAGCTATCAAAAGAGAGATCAATAAAAAAAGAAAGCTTTGGAAGAAGTTTTGCAACACAAGCTGCAACGAAGATTTTGAACAGTACAAAATCCAGCGGAACAAGGTAAAAAATGGTTTTCAAAGCACGACGGGACTTTGAGAGCGATCTACTGCGTCGAGCTGTCAATAATCCCAAGTTGCTATACAGTTATTTACGGAAAAGCACACGTAACAGGAACCCGATTCCTGTTATGCAAACTGATGATGGTCACGAAATCTCCGACTGTAAAAACAAAGCAGAACATTTTGCTGAGTTCTTTCAGTCTGTCTTCACCATTGAACCTCCCTTCGTCGCAACTGTTGACGAGTTCGTGGAAGCACAAAATATTGGGGATATTTTGTTTGAAGAAGAGGCGATTTTTCAAGAACTAAAAAGCTTGAGGGAATGTAAATCTCCGGGTCCTGATGAACTTCCTGCCAAATTGCTCAAGGAACTTGCTAGAGAGCTAGCTAAACCCCTTTCACTAGTGTGCCAGAAATCGTTTGATACTGGAATACTTCCTCCGGACTGGAAATTAGCGCATATTACACCGCTTTACAAAAGCGGTGGTCGTGCATCTGCGAATAACTACAGACCCGTGAGTCTGACCTCCATGTGCTGCAAAGTAATGGAGAAGATCATCAAGAAGCAATTGATGATATATTGTGAAACTCACAATATATTGTCGAATGCGCAATTTGGATTCCGTAGGGGAAGGTCATGTGTAACAAACTTGCTTTATACGATGCAAAGCTGGACAAGGAAAATTGATGCAAAAGAAACTGTACATGCAGCCTACATTGATTTCTGGAAGGCCTTTGACAGTGTTCCACACCAACGTCTCCTGCATAAGTTGAGACTGATGGGTATCGGAGGCAGACTTCTTACGTGGATTGAGCATTTCCTATCTGGTCGTTCCGAAACGGTGTGTGTAGGACGACAACAATCAAGGCCGACAGTCATCGAGAGTGGAGTCCCTCAAGGTTCAGTACTCGGACCCACCCTCTTTCTCTTGTTCGTTAATGATTGTGTACAGGAATTGGACTGCGAGTGCGCCATGTTTGCAGATGATGTAAAAATATGGAGGGTCATCAGGTGTGCTGCCGATGAAGATAACTTCCAGGAAAATCTTTGTCGATTAAACGAGTGGTCGCATAGATGGCTGCTGTCCTTCAATTCTAACAAATGCACTCTGCTGCGCCTGGGAAATCGAAATGCGGTGCCTTATGCGCGACCCTACCATCTGAACGGAATCCCTCTGCAAGAAACAGAAATACAGAAGGATCTCGGCATCTTGATGACAGACAATCTCAAACCTTCTACACAATGTTGTAAGGCGGCTAAAACTGCAACTTCAATGTTGTACGCCATCAAGCGGGCATTCACGGTTTTTGATGAAGACTGTTTCTCGAAAATCTTCGGTACCTTCATAAGGCCACATCTTGAATGCGCGATTCAAGCCTGGAGACCGTGGATGTGGCAGGATTATAACGTACTTGAGAGGGTGCAGCGGCGAGCAACAAAATTAGTAAGAGGCCAAGGTTCACTACCATATGAGATCCGCCTAAATAATCTTAATCTCTATCCTTTGAGTTATAGGCAGTTACGCGGAGATTTGATACAAACCTTCCGTATCGTGCGTGGCTTTGACTGCGCTCTCATGTGTGACGACTTCTTCCAACTCGCCACTACAACTAATCTCCGGGGGCATCCCTTCAAACTCTATGTGCCCCAAGGACGATTGGATGTACGGAAGAATTTTTTCTCTTATCGTGTCCTGGACCCGTGGAATAACCTTCCCGAGGCCATTGTTATGTCCCAATCTGTGGAGATATTCAAACACCGACTTGATATACACATGCTACAACACAACGCGAACTATGTGACAACTTAACCTTGAAACACCACTGCGCCACGTGACTGTCTATATTTTCCTGAATGAAAACTTGTTAACATTGTTTATAATTCTTGAGATTTTGATGTGACAAATAGGGAGTTCAAAGGCGCAAGCCTATTTTCCCTCAAATATACTGACTGACTGACTGAGTCCTCCTCAATGGATATGAATGCTGGGCTGTGCGCACTGAATATAATCGACGACTGGAGGTCTTTGAACACCGATGCCTGAAGATCATCCTGCGCATTAAGTAAAGCGATTTTGTCTCGAATGAAGCAGTCCACATCCGCTGCGATCGTATCTCTAGGATATCTGAGGTCATTCAAGAAAGGCTACCGAGGTGGTTTTGGCACGTTCTCCGTCATCCGCTCCACAAACTTAACTATGCTGCTCTCGATCCGGCGCCACAACCCATTTGGAGGCGTCAAAGAGAAGGGCAACTGAAGACATGGCTCGACATCGTCCATCGAGACATGGAAGCAGTTCTTGGGCCTTCTATCTTCAGTCTCCATCGCTGACGAAGAGACTGGATGGAACTCTTCAGATCCATTGGCGCGTCCTTCGAAATCGGTTTGACTTTTTCGGACTCCCAGGGATTTAGTCGTTTCGGGATTTCACACTTCTGGACACTCTCGCGGACTCCAGATATTAAGCATTGGATACTATTCAACAATCTCGTCATCGTGGAATTTTTATTGTGTCGAAATTCATCAGAAGACGGAATCAAAGTGGAATTTGTTTCTCAAGTCGTTGAACTGAACTCGCAACCTACAAAAAAACAAGCGAAAACAGCCTAAAAAGACCAAGATGCTAGGATCTCAAGCTTTCTCGAAGATTAGCAGTTATTCAGGAACTCGAAGATCTACAAACGGCTGAGTCGTTCCTGAATATCCTGCATATTGTTTATACAAGTCTAAGCAATTAGGCGTATTGTTTTCTCAGTCTGCTTCAAATATTTGCAATACTCTACACACCGTCGGAAGATTTTCCTTATTTTGAATATCAGTCAACACACTACGTCACAGTCACAAAGGCAAATTTAACATTTTGAATTTAATCGTTTCGTTTACAACTAAAATGGAAGTAGAAACTATTGCTCTCGATAATTCTACAAAACTGCCAGCGGGGCTGGGAATCGAACCGGGGATACCTCGGGTGGAAGTCGAATGGCTAACCGATGGAGCTATAGAAGCGTATAGCCGTAAGGACCAAATTCAGTCATCAAATACAAAATATCGGTCACGAAGCTTATTGAAAAAGTCCTCCTGCCAAGCGAACTAAAAGTCTTAAATGTTTAAGGGAGGCAAATCATAAAGATGAAGCCTGCCTATCATATTTTACCCTTCTTAACAAATTTACGAAACTTGAGGAAGTGGTTAATAGTCTTAGAGTGGAGCTGGAAGAGCTGAAGAAATTTTCTCGATTTCTCCCTCACGAGGAAACACTGACGATGCATGAACTTAAGGGAGGGGACCTAACGTACGCAGCAGCATCTCTCGCCGAAGCGTCTGTGCACAAAAATGATCAGGCAAGTAACATAAATGGTCAAGTTGTCCTCGACGAGGAGCACCGTGATCAAGATTCTACAGAAACATCTTTAACGGTCTGCGGGACTAATACGCTGCGCCCAATCTCAGCACATTAGGAACTTTCCGAATTAAAAACCCCCTAATTATAGGCTCATTTTCCGGACCGAAAGTGCAAAATGTACCCAGCACATCAACCACTCCTAGTGGGTATGCTAAGGCTGCCTTCAAATCACAGAAGGAAACCACAAATGTAGAAGGGGGGCAGCAGGAAGCCAGACCTGATCGGTGCCATCTCAGACTCCAAAAGAAGCCTATCTCTGGTGATTGTAGTGGAAACGCAAAGTCAAAAACTATTCCTAACAACATCTCGGGGTCTTCCGATAGCAGTAAGACTGGAAATATATCACGGGTTTCCTTGACCGACAAAACTGCATAGTTGTTCAAGACGAGTCAAACGGAACTACAAATAAGGTATTACAGAAGTCGTCCATAAATCGGAAAAACAACATTATCATACAAGGTGCTCCTGAGTCCACGTTTGACAGTACAACGGAACGAGTTGCACACGATTATGATCGAATACACGAATACGTCAGCGCTGTCCTAAAGAATGGGGAAACCTATACCGTAAATAAAGCCTTCCGTCTGGGTAAAGCAGACCTAGGCCGCGACCTACAAAAAAACCCAAGGCCTCTCAAAGTTATATTTGATAACGAAGGCTTGGCATAAAAACTGCTAAAAGGAAAAACGGCCTTACGAAATTCGCACAAGCAAGTGTTTTTTCAGCCAGAATACGAGCCGAGGGAGCGGATGAAAATGAGGCAACTAAGGATAGAATTGAGAGAGAGGACCGAAAGCGGGGCAAAGGGCCTGAAAATAAAAGATGGGCAAATAATACAAGTCAAGGAGCCCTTCCTCTGGCCAAAACCTGTCACGATGAGGGTTGGGCCTCACGGAGTAAACTATCACTAAAGATCCTAACCGCAAATGTACAAAGCTTGTTTAACAAGCTGGACGAACTAAAAAACTTGGTCGAGGAGGTGGAACCAGACATCATGGCTGTAACTGAAACCTGGCTTTCAAAATATATCGCTGATTCTGAATTATCACTTAGAGGATATCAGCTTTTCAGGAAAGACAGAAAAACTAGGGAAGGAGGGCTTATAGTCTATGTCACTTGCAAGCTGACAGCCACGGCTGAAGTACCGGTCCCAGCACGAGATGTGGAAATGCTAAATATGACTATATCTGCTAAGTACGCCAGGCCACTGACGCTTTCGTTGACATACCACCCGCCAAACCATTCTCATGACCAAGACACTATCCTCATAGCAGAATTGCATAGGGTTAGTGAGAAAAAAGACATCCTAATCGTTGGGGACTTTAACGCTCCTGGTGTTGACTGGCAGACATGGACTGCACAGGGTCTTCAAGACAACTTCAATCACAAATTACTACAATGGGCCACAGCCAAACTGCTCTGCCAAACCATCGCGTTTGGAACGCGGGCTAGGGAAGGACAACAGTCGAACTGTCTCGACCTTATCTTTACACGAGAGGAGGAAGCTGTGATTGACCTGCAGGATCGACCACCATTAGGCTCAAGCGACCATATTATGCTGTATTTCGAGTATTCGCTGTTCTCCAAACCCTACTCCTCCGACACATGGGAAAGTAACATTTGGAAGGGCGACTACCCACTTATGAGAAGCGAAATGTCAGAGGTATCATGGGAAACAGATCTCCAAGGTGGGGCAAATGAACAGTGGATGACCTTTAGCTCGACGTTGAAAAGGACTCTCTGTCTCAACTGTCCCTTCAGAATAAAGACAAGTACGAATCGCCCGAAGTGGATGAACTCAAACTTGCAGGCCGCTTTCAAAAAAAGAAACCGCTTCTAGAGACGCTACAGATTAACCGGCTCCGGTAAACACTTACGGGAGTATAAGCAACAACGTAACATTTGTAAAAGAGAAGCTACTAAACTGCGCAAGAAATACGAGTTGAACATATTACACAAGTCGCTGGAACACCCCAAGATCTTGTACGGTTACATACGAAGCACGAAGAGATCTCAGGAACTGATCCCTGCCCTTAGATCAGCCGATGGACAACTGGTGACCGGGGAACAGATGAAAGCCTCCCTCCTCTCCGATTTCTTTGAATCCGTCTACACCCGAGAACCTACAACTTTTCTGACGGTCCGTCCGCTCATCGACCGATAACTGCACCCTTACCCTCCTCCTTGTTGCCCAAAATAGAGGACCTAGAGTTTTCACACAACACTGTCAGGGCCGAATAACTCCAACTTAAGCCTGCCAAATCACCTGGGCCGGACAAAATTCCTGCACTAGCACTAAGAGAATTAGCTAACGAACTATGCAAAACCCTGGCTGCCATCTTCCAGAAATCTTTTGACGAAGGCAAACTCCCAGAAGAATGGAAGTGGGCAAACGTCACCCCGATCTACAAGGGAGGTTCGCGACTTGATTGCGCAAATTACCGTCCTGTCAGTCTAACTTGCATCACGTGCAAAGTAATGAAGCGCATTATTAAGAAGCATTTAATGTATTTCCTCGAAAGCAACAAAATACTATGTGATGGACAGCACTGCTTTCGCCCAGGACGCTCTTGCCTTACGAGTGCTCTTTACTCACACGAGAAGTGGACTAAGACCGCTGATAAAGGCTATCCAATTGATGTTATATTCTTCGACTTCAAAAAGGCCTTCGATAGTGTACCACACAGGCTTCTTCTGCAGAAGATTTGGGACGTGGGAATCCAAGGAAAAATGTATAAATGGATCAGTAGTTTCTTGTCCCTCAGAGAACAGAGGGTCGTTGTCGGAAACTCAACCTCAGAATGGACAATGGTCGAGAGTGGTGTACCACAAGGCTTAGTTTTGGATCCGCTGCTATTCCTGATTTACGTAAACGACTGTCTCAATGAGCTTGATTGCGCAGCTGTCATGTTTGCGGATGACATAAAAATATGGGCTGAAATTAGGTGCGCCGACGACGCAAAGAAACTACAGTCGACTATCGATAAACTGGTTATCTTGTCGTCCACGTGGCTTCTTAACTTTAATATATCCAAGTGTCTTGTTCTACCCATAAGCCCGGGGCGAAAAGTGCCACCGAAACACAGTTATTTTATCAATGGTACCGCATGAAACGAGGTTGAGACACACAAAGATCTGGGTATATGGACAACCGCGAACTTGATGCAAACAGAGCACTGCAAAACGTCCGTCCAGAAAGCAACTAGTACCCTGCACTGGATCAGACGAGCGTTCAAAATCTTTCCACCTGAACTCTTCGGAAAAATATTTGGCACCTTTGTGAGACCACATCTTGAATACGGAATGCCAGTTTGGACACCGTGGTTGAAGAAAGATGTGGAGCTTCTTGAACAAGTGCAACGCAGGGCGACAAAGATGGTCGACGGTCTCAGGGACTTACCATATCAGGAGAGATTGATAAAACTTGACCTTTTTCCTTTGTCTTACAGGAACGTTCAGAGAAGTAAGTCCTTTCGTGCGGAAATGCAGTTAAATGAAATTTTCAGGTGCAATTGTAAACGTACCATTTGGTGGGCATTCAGAGAACTCACCTTCCGTCACATTTCTTTGCAATTATTTCGGAATTTAGATATCGAGTTTCAGATCATTCTTGAGATGGTGGTCAACGTGTTGCGATTTTCAGTGGTTTCAGTTGATAGTCCAGAATTAAGGATTATGTTCTACCTTCAAAATAAGATGGTTCTTAAACGCCTTTGTCAAAATAGTGAGTCTTAGGGCAGACTTTACAATGTGCCTATCTGTTTTGGTCATGATTTTAGAACCACCCAAACATGTCAACTCCTCTAATTCGAAGTGATCACGTCACTCTTCATTGAGACTATTCAATATATTCGGTACATGAACAGCCCACTAGAGTTTCAGGGAGTTATTACATATTCTCCTCACGGAAGAAGCTTAACAACAACCCCCAATAGCTGACGCAAGCGCCGAAGCAAGAAGTCAATAAAAAGCTGCGATTGTGGAAGAAATCTCTCGCGTAGAGGAACCTCGTAAAGTGATTTATATTCACGGCATGCCAAGATTTTGGAAGACTTTCTGAACCGGGTATTTACAAATCGGAAGTTATTTCATGGTAACTTAAGAACGACCACACGAAACCGGGACCCGGTCCCCCCATTGAAAGCAAGCAAAAAATAGATATAAGTAAAGATCGAGCAAAAGATGAGCTCCCTCACAATTTTAAATCGATCTTTACGATTGAAGGCGAATTCATCCCTCCCAACTTTGGCTTAGAAAACGGTCCAAAGCTTAATGATGTATCTTTAACCGAATTGATTGTTCGTCAGGATTTTTTGGCGTTAAATGAGTCGAAATAATTTGGTCCAGATGCTATTCCGCCTAAATTGTCAAAAGAACTGGTCAGGAGCTAGCTTAACCACTTTCTATGCTGTTCAATATCTCGTTTGAAGCTGGCTGTTTACCCATTTTATTGGAAATCTGCACGGATCACACCATTATGCAAATAAAACAGAAAGGTTTTCACAAGCAATTACAGACCGAGCTTTTTGCAGCAGCATAACCTACTATCATATGCGCAGCATGGATTTCGCAGCGACAGGTTCTGGGTGACGAACTTTCTCTATTTTGAACGTTGGAGCCGGGCAGTTGAAATAGAAATCCACTTCATGCAGTCTATGTTAACTCCAAGAACGCATTCGATATTATTCCACATCAACAACTCGTACACAAACTCAGCCGAATAGGTATTAGATTTAATCTCCTGAAGTGGATTCGAAGCTTCCAACTTGGTTGGTTCCACACTTTCAATGTCGGTGACCAGCAGTTGACAGAAGTTGCCGTCGAGAACTGTGTTTCCCAACGCTCTGTTCTTGGGCCTACACTGTTCATAATAATAGTAAGGTTTATTTGTAAGGTATCTCTTGGGTACCGTAAAAACCCTGGAAAACGGGAAAAAGTAAAACAAGCCCCTTCTTTTGCCCTCAAATATTGGCTCTGTTTTTGTTTCCCATCCCTCAACTCAACGAGCCTCTTCTAACGACACTCGGCTTCCAAACCCTTACCTGCAGCTGCAACGTGCTCTGTATTCCCCATTAGTTATGTAACTGACTTGTCAGCATCGTCCTCCACCCAGGCAGATTACCCAACGCCGTAACTTGTCCCTTTGTGCATCCTTTTCCACTATATATTCTCTGCTTATCGTTCGTATTACACACTTTACCTTCCTATTAGTCTTATTGTCTTTTATCGTGTGGATGAGTGTTTACGATTATTACAATTTCGTTCAGTCCTGATTTAGACCATATTTACCACCGGCATTCGACGTTACTCAGTATATATGGCAAAAATAGTTTGAAGGGCCCCTCTAGATATCTGATTCCACTGCCCAACTTCTTCAAGTATTTTGTTGTCAAACATTTAATTCTTAGCTAATGAACGTAAATGAATATGTACTTGTGTTGGAACCTATCAAATAATATTATATTAAATACGATTTTGTTTGTTTGAATATGCTAAATATAATAAACTAAAATCAAAGTAAAATTCTATCGCAGAGAATACTGTAGCGCCCGCCACTCGTAGGGTATGTTCTGATGTTGAAGCAGGAGTTTCTTCGAGCGTCTTCAGTATAATCTCCGAGCTAAAAGGCTCACGTTGGAGGTTTTCGGCATAATCCACATTCATATCATCCATACTTCTGATAAGTAATGAAACAGTGAGAGAGATAAGAATGGTTTATTGTCTATACAGATGAAGGAAGGGAAACCAGTGTATACAGTGCTGGAAAGTGGTTACGGGGAAATCTCACGGACAATACGGTCCGGAATCGTAGGCTGACAGTCCAAAGGGAGTGTAGAGCTGGAGGCTGCTACGGGGGATGGGACAGTCTTGGCCACAGTTGATTCTACAAAAGAACCACAAGAAAAACACTGTACGACCTCTGCACAACCGGATCCAGACCACTTTAGTAAAACACCGGAAAAACGGTTGTGTCAATTCAGTTCAGCTGTATTACACTCCCCCCTTCTTAAGACGGTACCCTGTCCTCAGGGTCCGGGTGTACCGGGAGGGGTGTGTCGGTAACAGTGACCTCATGAGACATTTCCGGGAGTAGGTGTTCGGGAATAATTGCAAGGTGGTTATCCAACGTGGAAGGTACCCGTCCGCGGAATGGCTTCAATTTGTCAAAATGTGCCGTAGTGGAGGGACCGTTGGACAATCTGACGTCTTGGATGATATATGTAGAAGGTAAGATGACGTGGAGGATGCGAAAAGGGCCTTCCCACGGGTGGTGTAACTTCGCGGGTGTGCCGAGGGGCGGTATAGGTCGTTTACGCAAAACCAGATCACCTTCTTGGTGTGGAGTGCCATGTACGCGGGAGTCAAAATTTTCTTTTTGGTGTTGGTACGCTGCACCTAAGTGTTCGCGCGCTAGATTATGGGTGAGTCGTAAGAGTTCCTGTAATTCTAAGGCGTATTAACCGGGGGAGTAATTTTGAGCTTCCGCGATGGGTAGGTGTGAATCGATTGGGAGGCGGAAGTTTCGTCCAGTTACCATGTAGAATGGTGAGTAGCCGGTGGATGAATGTACGGTGGCTCGGTAAGCCATCAGGGCATAAGGAAGCCTTATGTCCCAATTGAGTGGTCGGTTGTCGGAAAACGCCTTTAATAGGTTACCTAATGTCCGGTTGGTACGTTCTACTTGTCCGTTACCCTCCGGGTGGTACGGTGTCGTTTTGGTTTTATGGATCTCTAATTGGTCACACACGTCCTGAACGAGTTGGCTGTCGAAGTTAGCCCCGCAATCGGAATGTAGGGATAGGGGGGCTCCGAAGCGGCAAATCCATTCGCTCATGATAGCCGAAGCCACGGATACTGCGTCTTGTCGTGCGAGAGGTATGGCTTCGGCCCATTTTGTGAAGTAGTCAACCATGACTAATACGTACTTATATCCCGAGGTGGAATACGGTAGTTCAATTATGTCCATGCCAACTCTTTGGAATGGAAAACCAGTCGGCATGGACTTTAATGGTGAGCGGAAACGTTGAGATGGTGACTTGAAAGATGCACACGTAGTACATGTATTGCAAAATGTAATGACTTGTTGCCGTAGATTGGGCCACCAGAATCTCTGTCGAGCTGCTATTTCTGTCTTAGTCTGCCCTACATGCCCTAGCTCCTGGTTTAGATCTGTTAAGACCGGAATTACCATACTTCCTGGTACCACAATGCGCGGTGAGGAACTAATGGGATCCTTGAGGAACAGCAACTCATTATCCATGTAGAGGTGAGTCCACTGGTTGCGTAGGGCCTGTGCGGCTTCTGATGATCCTTTGAGGTCATCGACCGTCGGTCGGTGTCGACCTTTAAGTAGCTGATCGTAAATCAGAGCCGTGTCCGGATCGGTGCTCTGTGCCACAGCCCAATGGTACCGGGTGGGTTCGCTTATGTGAATCGAATTTACAGTAGTATTGAGTATCTGGCTGTCCTCAGATATCTCTGTAGAGCGTCGGGACAACGCATCAGCGTTAGTGTGTTTAGTCCCTGGTCGGTATTGGCATTTAAACGTAAATTGTTGTAGCGATTCCTGCCACCTGGCATACTGCCCTTCCAGGTCTTTTGTAGTTTGTAACCATTGTAAAGCTTTGTGATCCATTCGGGCGAGGAAAGGTTTACCAATCAATAATGCCCGGAACCGTTTCGCAAAAGTTACGAGAGCTAATAGCTCGCGACGATGAACGGAATAGTTACGTTCTGTTCCCGACAACGTCCTACTGGCGAAACATATTGGGCGCTCATTTCCACTTGAATCGGCCTGTGATAATACTGCACCTATGGCGAAGTCGCTGGCATCTGTATCCAGGATAAATTCTGGTGCATCGACGTCCGTGTTTGGGAGTGTGAGTATAGGTGCGGATACCAGGAGACCTTTCAGTTCGTCAAAGGCGCTTTGGCATTCTGTAGTCCAGCTAAACTTGCGACCTTTTTCTGTTAGGCGATGCAGTGGTTGCGCGATTTCGGCGAAGTGTAGGATAAATTTCCGATAATATGATGCCAATCCAAGGAAACTGCGTACTTCGGTTACGGATTTAGGAGTAGGCCATAATTGTACCGCACTTATTTTTTCTGGAGAGGCGCGGATGCCTTCTCTACATATTTCATGGCCTAGGTATGTAACCTTATCCTTTAAAAAAGTACACTTCTGAGGATTGAGCCGCAGTCCTGCGTCGCGTAGGGCTGTTAACACTGCTAGTAAATTTTCGTTTTGGTGTGCTATTGTGCGGCCGAACACAATTACATCATCTAAATATACGAGACACTGCGTTGGTAGTAGGTGTGCCAGTACGACCTGCATCAGCCGTTGGAAAGTGGCCGGTGCATTGCATAATCCGAATGGCATCGTTTCGAATTCAAAGAGGCCTTGAGGAACCGTAAACGCAGTTTTGTGACGGTCTGCCGGTTCAACTTCTACCTGCCAGTATCCCGACTTTAGATCTAATGTCGAAAACCAGCAAGCGCCAGCTAATGCATCGAGGGTCACGTCAATGCGGGGTAGTGGGAACGAATCTCGTGTAGTCACTGCATTTAGTCGCCTGTAATCGACACAAAAACGCAACGTTCCGTTCTTTTTCGGTACGAGTGTCACCGGGGAGGCCCATGGTGACTTTGACGGACGTATGACCTTACTCTTGATCATTACATCAAGAAGTTGGTTGACTTCTTCGTTATAGTGAACAGGTATTCGCCGCGGCGGTTGCCAAACTGGTTTGGCGGTGCCTGTTTCGATGGAGTGTCGTAGGTACGCGGTGCGGCCTAAAGATTCTTCGTCCCAAGTGAAGACATCAGCAAACTCTTCTAACAGTGATCGTAAAGCTTCTCGGTTGTTACCAGGAATATCTTTACTGTCCGGCAATATCGTGTCGATGTTGATGACCGGCAGTGCAACAACGGCTTGGATGGCTGCACAGACTAACTCTTCATCGAATGTCGGTAATGTAGCCTCTCTCGTGCATTTCGCCCGGTTAAATGTAATCGTTCGTTGTTTAACGTGGATCACGCACTCGTGGCGGTCAAGGAAGTCCACCCCTAGTAATACATCCCATGTTAGGTCTGGTACAACTAGGAACGTGTCCTCTTTTAGCCCAGACTGAAACGTTAACTGTAGAGGCAGCGATCCAACGCAAGCTAGTGGAGAACCGTTCGCTGTCGTTAAGCACAGTTTACTCGACCTTTTGTCTAGTTTGAAGTGTTGTCTACGTGACAATACTCGCGGGTTTACCAATGATCTACTCGCCCCAGTGTCGATCAGAGCTTTAACAAGCTTAGAATTTACGTAAAGTTCAATGCAAAATGGTTCTACCAATGTATGAGATTGAGATACAATTGGAATCGAGTACGTACCCGGTGTGGTTTGTTCGCCGAAGGAAGGTGTTCGTTCATTGTTGCATACACAGACTTGCGGTTTTGAAAAACGATTATACCCTCCACGTCCGGGGAACTGTGGCCGTTGGTATGATGCGGCTCGGTTTGGTGGATTATAGCTGAACCGGCGCCAGTTGTTGTTCTGTGGTCCTCGTATTTGGGTTTGTGGGGCAGTGGGCTGGGCTGGTTGAGCAGTCGGTTTCGTTAACTGTGTCACTTCCGAGTAGTGTTCTACTCGGCTCACCGCCTCCTGTAAATTCTGGGGTGGTTGAAAGATCAGTGAACGACGCAGCTCCATTGGATTTAGATTCTTCACAAAGAAGTGTAGGGCTGCGTCATGACAGTCCATCTCGGAGACCGAGGGATAGGCTGCTCTGCAAAGACGCCGTAATTCCGTTGCATACTCATTCGGGGTTTCAGCCGGTAGCATACATCGTGTATACATCTGGTCCAGTGCCGCCCCTTTTGATATCTTCGGTTTGAGTATATTCTTCAACTGCCGGCACAGTTCTTCTACGGGTGTGTCCTCGTCGAGGCCGGCATCCAAGGCCTTGTCCAACTGGGACTTCGTCAGGCCTTGTAAGATAGCCATGCTTCTATCCTGGCTGCGCACTACCCGGACTTGAAACTGCGCACGGCGTAGCCAGGTCGAAAAATCCTCTTTTTCGTCATATCCGGACAATTTGAGCTGAAGACTAGTGCCGGAAGAACAAACTGCATTCTGAGTAGTGGAGTTCGTAGGCACCGGTGCCACCAATGTAGCGCCCGCCACTCGTAGGTAATGTTCTGATGTTGAAGCAGGAGTTTCTTCGAGCGTCTTCAGTATAATCTCCGAGCTAAAAGGCTCACGTTGGAGGTTTTCGGCATAATCTACATTCATATCATCCATACTTCTGATAAGTAATGAAACAGTGAGAGAGATAAGAATGGTTTATTGTCTATACAGATGAAGGAAGGGAAACCAGTGTATACAGTGCTGGAAAGTGGTTACGGGGAAATCTCACGGACAATACGGTCCGGAATCGTAGGCTGACAGTCCAAAGGGTGTGTAGAGCTGGAGGCTGCTACGGGGGATGGGACAGTCTTGGCCACAGTTGATTCTACAAAAGAACCACAAGAAAAACACTGTACGACCTCTGCACAACCGGATCCAGACCACTTTAGTAAAACACCGGAAAAACGGTTGTGTCAATTCAGTTCAGCTGTATTACAATACGAACACAGATTGGTGGAATTTAACGAAAAATTTTTACGTCAGGCTACCGAACATTTGAAAGTAGTTTCTTATTGTAAGTCGACGGGATTTGTCGGCCTCTTTAATCATTCTTACCGTGTATACCAGTTTCGTCACAACCAGTGTGCAAGATAGGGAGTTTGTTCTAAGTGAAAAAACCTGTCTAAAAAGGTACAATAATATCCATGCCGTATGGGTGTAAGAGGTTTCGAAGTAAGAATAGTTGAGGTCTGGGAACAGTTCATCAGTTACGGATTTTTGATTAATCCTTCTGCAGAGGTGTATTCAGCGCGGTCAGTTCGAAAGGTAATCTTATCCAGTTTGGCTGTAGTAACACATCAGTTCAGGATGAAATTTTGGTCACTCTGTGCCTAGCAGTATCGTACATTGAAAAAAATGGCAACTGTCTTTGAGGGCAGAAGAGACAGCCAAGAACTATTTGCGAAGCACTGTCGTCATTCAGCCGTGAATACCGAAGACGCCGAACTGAAATGAGTAGGAAACAAACAATGCTAGACATGCTATAAATAAATGCTACTATACTTTTCAGTAACTCGTGTGAAGCAGGTTGTTTACCGGCCGATTGGAAATCTCCAGGGATCACACCGCTGTATAAAGGTGGCAGAAAGGTTTCCGCAAACAGTTATAGACCAGTCAACCTTACTTCGATCTGTGGCAAAATTATGGAAAAGTATTAAAGCGAGAACGAATCTGTTTCCTACAGCAGCATAACCTACAATCGGATACGCAGCATGGATTCCGCAGAGGCAGGTCCTGCGTGAAGAACTTGCTCTATTGTTTGGGACGTTGGACCCGGGCAGTTGATGGAGGAAATCCGCTTCATGTATACTATATTTGTTGTAACGGTAGCCCGGGCCGAGATATAACTGCTCAATAACGCCTTATGTGCGTTCCCAAAGGGAAAACACGACAAGAAGTTTGCAACAGCAGAAGTCTTTTAGTGTGACAGATACAGCATATTTAGAGCAGCGAACGTATGTAAGATAGGCCCATGAACCAATCAGCTTCTCTCCTGACGTAGTCCCCGGTGCGATTGGCTGGTGACTCAGTGACTGAATGTAACTTGAAATTTAAATTATTGATTGATTGACAACTTGTGCACGTTCGCCCGTGCTTATGCAGCTCACTTATGTCAACCTATAATGGACGGGTAGTTGCGATCGTGGCGGCTTCTCCTGTTTTCGTCGCGTGGATGGCGGCCTCGAAAATTGGCAAGGGCTTATCATGGTCGCAGCTGCGGTTCTTCGAGATGTACTCGTGACTCTGCGGTCTCTTCCTCGTTTGGCCCTTCGGCTAAAGATATTAATTGCGATGGGCCCCTGGCTTGCTGCCAACATTCACTGTAGCATGCTGGTCCTATCGTTTACCTACTTTCTCCCACGAGCAACAGTTTTTCTCCTAAAAAAACACAAATGACATTCCATTTTTGAATTCTGAGTCATGCCTTGGGAGTTTTTTTCACTGACTCCCCTTTTTGCTCAGTTAAACCTGCTTACTCGTGTTAACTGACATCAACCCACGTGACTATATTACTTGGAACAATTCAGTAGACACCTAAAATGATGTAAACGACCTTCTTCGAAATGGTCGGCTGTACTGATGCATTTCTTAATTACTATGTACGAATAGGGAGTTCAAAAGCGTTGGCCCATATTTCATTGAATAAACTGGACTTAAATGAATAAAAAAACAAAAAAAAAAAACAATTTTCTGCATGTATTTTTTTTATCATATCCCTTAAAAATCATAAAACTATATGAATTATTTATGCTGCCAGAAAACATTTATAAATGTGAAATTAGTTATAGTTTGATTTTTAATTTTTAACTTGATGAAAAGTTACTTTTACAATATAACTATAGTGCTTTTTACTAATCATTGGCCTACAGACGTACGAAGATGCTATAGTCTTGTTTGTCATCTAACTCAAGCTATTTTCTTATATCATTGTAGGTCTACGACTCGGAAGGAAATTCATTGAGTGGAAACTTCCCGTCGGAAATTGTAGTGGAATAGGGAGGACAGGACGATTCGATCTGAGATTCCATCGCCCATTACGAGCGACAGTTTTTCTCCTAAAAAACCACAAGTTACATTCTATTTTTTCAATCTTTATGTGAGCGCTTTTTCTATTTTTTGAATTCTGAGCCATACCTTAGGAGTTTTTTTTCAACGTCAGCTCTTTTTGTTCAGTTACACCTGCTTGCTCGTGTTAACTGACATCACCCCATCTGATTATATTACTTGGAACAAGGGAGTCGTCGCCTACAATTATATAAACGACCTTCTGCGAAATGTTCAGCTTGCCGATACATTTGTTAACTACTTTGTACCGATCGGGAATTCTAAGGCGTTCGCTATATTTCCCTTAATAAAATTGACTTGATTTGAACGTAGGTCTGAAATTATAACTTGGTCATGGTCTACAAAGACTAGGTACTGATCCAAGAGCTCGAAGTAAGGAGAAATCAGCCACTGCAATGCTCGTGAAAGAATTCGAGGCTCTTAGACATGGCATCAGTGCGCCTCAACACGCCGATAGAGTGTTTTTACGCAACTGCGTTTGTGGCTGATTGGGTGGTTGCTGTTGTAGTTCAGTACTTGCATCGTGTTTGTCACTTTCCTGAATACTTTAGTCTTTAAACCACCACAATCTTTTGACAGACGAGGACATCAAGAAAAGCCAGCTGGTTGTTCTCTTCTTCCTCCATCGTAAATTGGATGGCCGGAAAGACGCTGTTGAGACGTTCCTTGAACGTGAGCATCTGATCCCGTTCGATGACGACGAAGGTGTCATCCACATACCGAGCCCAGAATTTCGGTCTGTGGTGTTGGAAAACCAGCGACTCCAGCCGCTGCGGGACCGCCTCGGCTATGAGTTCCGAAATCGGTGAACCCATCGGTGTCCCCTTCACCTGCTCGTAGATCGTTCCGTCAAACGTGAAGTACGTCTTCAGACAGAACTTCAGGAGCTGTAGGATTTCCGCGTGTCCCAGGCGATTCTCCGTCTCATCGTATTTGTTTTGTAGGAGTAGTTCAACCGTCTGGATTGCCAGTTCCTGAGGGATAGAAGTAAAAAGAGACGTGACATCGAAGGAAACCATGATATCACTTGGCAAGAGACTTACCCCTTGAAGTTTCTCCAAGAACTGTGTTGACGAGCGGACCGTGGTACCGTGGTCTCCGAATCAGCGGTCAGAAATTTGAGACGCCGAAACAGCCACTTTGCTAGCCCGTACGTTGGAGTGCCTTTTAGTAATACGATAGGGCGGAGAGGAGCACCTTCCTTGTGCACTTTGGGGAGGCCATAGAAACGGGCCTTCGCCATGCGTCGGTCGGACGGCGTTATTGCACCCGAGTTCTCTAGAGCCAACAGGGTCGAATTGATTTCGCGTGTCAGCTTCTTGATGGGATTGGTTTCACAAGGAACACAAAACTGACAATCCTCCAGTAAGTTTTTCACCTTCTGGGGGTAGTCGGTTCTGTATAATACGACCGTAGAACATCCCTTGTCGGCTAGCACGATGAAAATGTCCCAGTCAGCCTTGAGTGCTCTTAATGCAACGCGTTCAACCTTGGGGAGCACTTTCCGCGGTTGATGAGCCATCAGGAGGGACCATACCTGGTGTCGGATAAGGTTCTTCGTCTCCTCCGTTGCTTCTGTCTGATTTATGACTGATTCCACAGCTGCAATCATGTTAGCAGGTTTAGCATCAGTCATGTTGAATGAGGCTTCGTGCTGTAGAACCTTAATTTTCTCCTTCGTCAGTTCTTTCGACGACAGGTTGTGTACCAGTACGTCTTTTGTGGATGAAGTTGGATTGTGCAGTCTGTGAAATTTTTATCCAGTGCCGCTTCATGAATTGCTTGTTTGTTGCGGGCTCGTTCAAGTACTCTCTGCTGAAGCAGTTTTGTGCTGTCTTCACCCATGAGCATCTAAAATCGTATTATGCTGTTTGTTTTTTGTCTGACAGGTAGGAAAAAGGCTTGCGAATTGGGATTTAATCTCCGTGGGACCTTTGTTTCGGCTTCATTCACAAAATTTAAATTCCATGGCAATATTTACTTTGACCGTTTATCTTGTCTTATTAACAGTTAATGACCGCTAGCAATTGCACAAGAGGTGATGAAGTTATATGCCGTCATTAATCTCCGCGTCTTACTTCACGTGGGGTTTGCTAAAATTAATTCTGGGTAAATGGCGCTGCGATTCAACTGATATTATGCTGACGAGGCATACGCTTCCCTTCCCCCCTTCAGCGTATGCTACTATACGCATCACGTGAGCGCAACCCAGGGTGAACGGAGTATCCGCCCCAAGGCTAGCCAACCGTAGGCGTCAGCCACCCAAGAATCGTCCAATCAACTTGCCGAATGGACGCTGGCCGGTCCACGTTAGAGATGGACTTGAATGTTCACGCCCACTTCACCTCCGTTCTGAGCAATCCACCCATAAATAGCATTTTTGCGAACTAGCAACCCCTACCGTCGTTTTCCGTCCTCTACTAACCGGAACTTGACCTTATGACTGTCATGGTCAAGGTACACTAATGCCGACGGAGACACATCCATTTAGACAGCAGAGAAGCCTTTTAAGTAAAAAAGGGAATAATGAGGTTTGCTGGTTTAAAATGGAAGCGAAATCACTTTCAGTGATCCAGCGACAGAAGGACAGAAAAAGTTAAAATCTTCCCCAACTCTTAAAATTGGGCTATTTGTGGCCTCATATAACGTTGACCTAATTGTAAGGAAAGGTGTTATAGTCGTTTATTAGCAAGTAGTGTTACAAGGCCTGCGAGAAGGTGAAATACCAACCTTTAAGTCAATTGATTGGAAGAATACAGCTCGCGCCCTTGACATCCTTACAGTCGATTTTCTATGTGATTTAATGCTAGCCGAAATACAAAAATGCTCCCTCAGGTCTTAAAGATCACTTAAGTAGATTTGTAATGTTAATTATCATGAAGATATTTCATTCAGTTCCTAGTAAAAAACTGAAGCCTCTGACAATCAATCATGCGTCTCCGAGAAAGTTCTGTTTAGGAAATGGTCGATAACAAACGTGATTGCATTTGAGTAAGCAGAAGTCTGACAACGGCAGCCTTAAAATCCAAGTTCTCAACAAATTGATATTTAAAGGTTGGAAAGATTACAATTGAACAATTTTCGAAAATTCCCATTAAACAGTTCAGAACATAAATAGGTGAAGATACGTTTGTTTTCGGTAAATTCTCGTCAGGGCTTTTCTCTTATATGGTAGTGAAATAATTTAAAGTTGCGGCGCCGCAGTTACCATGGGCGAAACTCGCTAACAATACCGCACACGGCAGATCATTGGCCTCGGAAACGGGCCACTGCAGAGACGAATAAGTTCCAAATCCAACCGCGCACACCTTATCACCTGTCTTGGACGCCGGTCCGTGTAGACACTGACATTTTGACTGCAACTTCCTCCAAACCTCCCCGCCCCCACTGACCCTGAAAACAAAAACACTACACCTTTCCGCCAAGCAACATAGTTGATTTATTCAATTGGCAACAGTAGCTTGTGTAGCCCCACTAATTTATCTCTACAACCTGCATGTTTTACTACGAAAACGGTGTTTATCGGATTTTATGGGTGGGAAATTAGCGCACGCAGTGCAATATACCTTAATAAATGCAAAACGCATTTTTATCTTACTGTATTTTGAAGTGTTGTTGATTTATATCTGTAGATTTTCCTACTCTGTGGAAAAACCTGATTACCAAACTACAGGCTTCTTAAAGTTCTCGAAAAATTGAAATGGTGGTTATGAGGTCGTCTACGTCAATTTACCTGAGGTCCAACTTACAGTTCTGTAGTTAGCTTATGATAGTCTGCGGCGCGAAGCGCCGCGCACTCCTTCAATTTGCATGCGGAACAACCTGCTCCCAGGGGCCGTGGGCAGCAATTTCGACTACATTTTTTCACTGTAAACTTTCTTCTAAATATTTCCTTTTCTGTCTATCCTATTTCCCCACCCCACAAAACTCTATAACTACCATTTTTCATGAAAAATTTTGGGACTAGTGGTATATGAGTGGGGCTAAATAAGCTACTTTTGCCATTTAATTACCATATAAATGTAAAGGCCTTACGCGAATTTATCGAAAACAAACGTATGTTCACCAATTTATCTTCTGAAAATGAAAAATTCCAAGGATAAATTGGCCAGTACACGTCTGCTCTCGATAAATCTTCTTCAGGCGTTGGTAGAAAATGCGTGCGGTTATCAGGGTCGAGCGGCGTAGGGGACAATAGTGGGGTTGGTAAGCTGCTCGGCGTCAGGCCAATTGGCTGCCACGAGAGGTTGCAGGCGATTGAATTGACGACTTTCGGTCATGGTAACTGCAGCACATTTTACTCAAGCAATAACGACATAACTTTGCAGGCCTCAAGAGCGTTAATCGAATTGCTTTCCTCTTCTGAAAACAAACAGTATCGAAAGAAATGCATAATGTACTGTGAGTTTTCAAGGCTTCCTGCAGAATCATATCCCATTGATTTATTTCCCGAAATTTATTTGCTGAATAGCAAAGCACTCGGAATGTAATTGAAAATAACTAGTTTATAATATGGATTTGCCGTCTTGCAAGACAGTGCATTTTTTTTCAATGCAAACACCAGGCAACTTCACAGCTTTACAATAAATGACTTTTTACTTTAACTCCTTATTTCATAGTAAACTCCTATGTGGTCATGCATTTTTCTGAGTTTCATTTCGAAGAACAACGAGTGCGTACTAACCTTATGTTGACTAGCCATATCAGTAGCAATAGTAACTAATTCTAAATGTTGCATAATGTGATGCTTCCAGATCGCACGCATCTGCTAACCCACTGGAGACAGCCTCCATCCTCCATATGCCTACGACATTCTTTTCTGAGTTTGGGTTCTTGTTGGATAAACCAAGCTGCCGTGGCAACACTTCAAACACACAATGCCCTATGCTGATTTTCCTGTGTCGAAAAGCGCGTCGTCAACAAACAAACGTCTGACACACATGGAAACAGGTACAGTCGCTTGTCCTGCAGGAGTTAAAGCGCATGAGTCATAAGCTGGCATATTTTACATTCCAGTATGACTAGCACATCCTACTTGGAGAGGGGTTTTCGCCCTCTGTACGTGAATCATGTGCTAATAGAGGTTTGCGTGTGCTCATGGACCTAAAATGGCCTTTGTCGATGACATAACAGAGAGGATCAATCGAAAACATTTCTTGCAAGAATTTCCCGATTTCGTTGCATAAGTGTTTCTTAGAGTTTGGTTTCCTTCACAAATCTGTCTTTGCATTCGGTGAATAGCTTTCACTGACAACAAAATAAATGGACTCTTGTGAATATATTTTCTCCAGTGCTTTTCAGCCAGCACATGGGTTCTTCAAGTTTCTCAGTTGAATCTTTTTTTCTTTCTCCAAATAGAATTTCCGCAGTTGAGACTACCGCATATTGGCATACGTAAATTCACGGCGAAATGTACTGAATGTCTACATTTAAGACTCCTTCAACCCTGCTCTCGTAGTATTGTGCACACACCGCTTGCATGTTTATAATTTTGCCAATATGAACAAATTCAACAATAGTAAACTCTTAATCATCCTGTAAGTAATCACATAATCTGGCGAAAAGCTGCATTTAAAGCTTCTTATTCCTTTTTAAAACAAACACAAGTCTGTTTTTATCGAGTGGTTTTG
>JAYGXS010000001.1:102864404-102937236 GCA_036362985.1 Ligula intestinalis | reverse complement strand
ATTCCTTTTTAAAACAAACACAAGTCTGTTTTTATCGAGTGGTTTTGTAGACATTACCGGTCCCCCAACAGCTGATAAGAAGTAATTTGAAATTGTTCTCTGACTCCTATACACATAAAAAAATGCAAATAATTAAGTCAGGTTCTTAAAAATGCATATTTTTTAACTGTCAGCACCTAGCGCGTCTAAAGCAGGCGACGAAGCCACTCAAACTCAATCTGTACTTTGCCCACTTGGAGGCATCGCAGTGTTTATGTTCCCGTCATGTCACATGACATTCCCCGGCTTGTAAAACGGCAGGAGAGGATTTGTCCATAAGAATGTTTAATACACGATTTCAGGTCATAGAAGAAGAGCCTTTTTACGCCGTTGATGTTACAGCTTAAAGCTAGTGTTTTACTGCATCGTAAGGTGAATGACCCAGACAGAGCGCTTCCCTCAGGACAACTTCTGACGGATGACAGTATAAGAACATGCTCACGATACCTTCACCGTAAGTATGCAATTTCGCGACTCTAGCTGAAATTGTTTAGGTACGCTATCAAAAGTGTGGTCAGGATGTACAGGAACCTACAGTAATGGGATTATCGGTATACCATATCTTCTGCTAATCGATGAAGGGGAACAATAAAGCTCTGGTACTTTTCGACATCATGGTCCTCTTTATATTTCTCCTCCGGGATCTGGCAGTCGAGACAGTTGGACAATTCAAATAAGGCGAGTATGATTAAAGATTGAATCACCTCGGACTCATCCATGCCTGTTAGCTCCTGAAGTTCTGTATCAATATGTACTATACATTTTGACGTAACCCATTTCAAGTAAGTGAAAAGAATATCGCGGGAGGTAGGGCTACGAAAGTTTAACCCTAACAGATACGATCTTCCAGGCCCATGGTTCCTTTAGGTAAGGAGAGAGAAGACGGTGGGAATGCCAGGTGGTTCGGAATAGTTTATTCTGCAGAAGGATAGGAGAATAGAATGGAAATAATGTTGACTCTCGGATGACCACAGGCCGGCTGCTAGGGCGTCAATTCCGGAGTGACCTGGGCATCAGAAATCGCTGCAGCGTCGGTGGATGCTTTGTTTCAACGGCCAATGACAGAGCTGAGGTCTAGACAAGCGTGGGCGCGCGGCCTTCAGATGGCCGGCTAGCGTGAGCGCGCGGTCAAGCTGAGGCGTATGTGCGCGTCGGTCAAGGACAGTTAGCGCCTAGTCCCAGGAGGCAGTGGGCGCGCAGGCAGGCTAAAGGCGCCATGCGTCAGCGGCTGATCTTGGGTTCCAAGTGGCTGCAAAAGGCCACTAAAAGAACACCAATGGCTTGCCGAGTTTTGACTCGGAGCAGAGACCATGCTGCAATGTTTAGAGTCAGACGAAAAATTTGAGCTCGGTGTGTGAAGGTTACCTTCGTCGTCGTCAAACGCGGTCACAATGCCTCTTCCCGGCCATTCAATTTACGATGGAGGAAGAAGGAAACAAAAAATAGGCTTTCCTGGATGCCCTTATCTGCCGCAAAGGTTGTGGTGGCCTAAAGAGCAGAGTGTTTGGGCAAGCGACAAGCACGTACTGAGCTTCAATATCAATCGCCGAATAAGCCACGAACGCAGTTGCGTGAAGACGCTGTGCTGACGCTTCGAGTTGCACTTGAGTGCACCAGAAAACAAAATTGCCGAATTTCACTATTTTCGAGGGGTGTTCAGAGAAAATGAATAAGTGGGCACCCTTGTCAACCGATGCGTACGCAAGCAAGATGAGCGACAAAATAGCACAGGTCCCAAATTTTGGCAGGCGTTCCCACACGTCAAAACCGTCTCGCAAGCCGTCAGCCTCCTTCTCGCAGCACTTGGAGTTATGGTGGCATACAGACTGGAGGCATTGAGACCAAAAGTCCCATTGCCACGGCAAGAAACTTTTGGTGTTGTTTTCTGACTTAGTTGCCTATGCAGGCAAAGCAACTACATCAGACAAACTGGAAGATGGCTCCGCGCATAAAATGCCATACAAACGGCAGCAATGCGGAGAAGTGAAGTGGTCGCAACTCGTTCAATGGAATCCGGCCACACAAACATTCGACTTCGATGAGGGCAAATGCTTGCGAAAAATGGCAATCGCGTGAGCCGTGAGCTGTTTGGGTCATAGTTCACGGGCCCCCAGTCCAGTGACATCCCCAACCCATATTCGGTGCTGAGGCTAAGTTTGGTCGCAGAAATTATCTAGTCAAATCGGTTTGCTATTGTGAAGTTAACTCAAGGGTTTTAAGTGGGTGGATGGACACCGCGTGACGGTAAGCGCTTTTGTCGAACCAAGACAGCTATATTAGGGGGGGGGGAATTATAAGATGGCGAGCGTTTGAGGCTGGTAGCACCGGAACAGCTGGTCCGGCGTCAATCGATAGTTCACTGTTTTCTGACTGGCCCTAGATAACTACGTTTGATTTGTTGAGTGACTTGCAAACAACTGTTTCATACAAAAGCGAAATTTCAAAGAAAAAATGCAACGGAACCTGGAAAAATTGCCTACTTAACTGAATAAGTATACAACCCTATTAATCGCCAAGTTACGTGTCACCTAGATGGGTGGTGCGACAGTAGGACCCATGGCACGGTTAATGGAGAGTGCTCGCGGATCTCAAGGAATGATCTTAGGAACAAAGGTGAGCCGTTTAAGTTTCAGATGGACATCCAACCTACCTGAGTGAGAAGTGAGCGTTAATTAATGTACGTTATTTTGAAACTAGAGTCAGAAGTCATAGGTCGAATGATTGGGCCATGAAGACGTCTAAATAAAAAGAGTGCTGACTGCGTCAGTTAAGAATGTTACATGTAAAAGGGACACACCACGGAAAGGAGGGCGGTAAGGATTCGGTATGCAAATCACTGTAGTTTACCATGCATAGCAACCTAATTATTTCGTTGTGGTAAACTGGTTTTCTTGTAAATAAATTCAGCGTTCACCAATCCAGTGCACCCTCCACATGGATACCTTTAGCGTCTTGCGGTTTCTTTAAGTTTTATGAAATTTAAGTCATTATAGTTAAGTTGCGTTTAGTTTTGGGCTAAGTTAGTTTAGTATAGTCTAGTTTACCTTTTGCTTAGCTTGGTTTTCAGTTTATTGTGCAGTTTTATAAGATTTACTTTAGTTTTCAGTTTGGTTAGTTTAGCTTAGTTAGTTAATTTAATTAAGTTCTTTTTTAGTTTAACTTCATTTTTTATTTACTTTCATTAGTTTTTTAGTTTACTCAAGTTAATCTTAGTTCATTTAGTTTATGTTAGGGTTTTGACGACCTCAGCACTGTATATGTAAAGCCAGAAAATCGTCCAGATTTAACCCAGCATTTTCCTGCCGAAGACACCTTTGGTAAAGATTAGATAGGACTATTTTGTCTGGCCATCTCGAAGGATTATCCTAGCTTCAAGTCCGAAATACTGTCGGGCTACCCACAACGCTGCCAGACGTGTTCAGAAATGACAAATACTATCATATCAAATATCATTTGATGTCATATCGGACCATTACAGTCCGACCATCGATTTCGAAGATGTCCAGCGTATGCTCCAAAGAGATTGGTTCAAGGACGGTGACTCGCGCGTGATTTAGTTTTAATTGATAGTGGAATTGCACAGCATCTATTGCACTCGCTCTCTTCCCTTAGCCACCTAGCCGGTGTTGAGACAAAGTCAAATGGACCGCGGTGAGATCCGGCGCAAGGTTGCCCCTCCTATGCGTACCACTAAAATGCACGTGGTTTAGTTTAGAGTGATAGTTGACTTACTAGGTGTCTAGCACACTGCCTCTTCCCCCACCCATTTGAACGCGGTGTCTGGCTGCCTCAACTTGCATTGCAAAGCTAAGCTGAGGTAGGTCTATGCAAATAAAGATTGTATCTGAGGTCCAGAAAGCCTCATGGCAATAGCCTGCCAAAAATCACCGAGCGCACCCCGCCTTACCTTGGTTCTTCCTCTCTCACCTTTATGCACCCCTGAACGTCAAAGGTGCCGCTTTATCTCACCAAGAAGTGTGCTGCGGGACTCAAGCTGTTCTAAGTAAGTACATAAATTGAGTATTTTGGGCCCGGAACATACCAGGACTTGCATTGGTTTCAGCTCTCTTACCTTTATCTACCAAAATCTGTGCTATAACTATAACTGCAGCTAGCAATAGTAATTATACTTATGTTAATAAGACTAATTAGACTATTGAGAACAATCGGGATATAATTAAAAAGTTGAAAATACGAAGACTAGAATACTGCTGATAGAAATAATACGCCGATACTAACAGCGCTTATAATAGTAGTCATAATCCGAAGAAGAAGAAGCGATCACTGGAACAAGAATTTTATTGTCCTGACGTTTCGGATTCCCTCGGGAATCCTTATTCATAGGTAATCGTGAACAAGTCTGAGTCACAGCCGTCACCCGCATGTGTACTATAATTGTCAGGTCCTATAGCCACCACTTGAGGTCTTAATTGGTGCGATGATTGCTCATTAATTGCCACAGCGTTCTTGTCCGCGTCGGATGCGGGTTTGATAATTGCGCGACAATTATGCCCGCTGTCGTCAGAGTTGTTGTTGCGCCCAGTCCTTCCTACGTGACTGATTCTCTTGCTCAGGAAATTTCTCAGTACACCGGATGTAGTTCTGTTGCGTAAGTACTTTTTGTCCGACCATGGCTTTTAGTTATTTGTGCAGTTTATCCAGTAGTCGCCACAGACCATGAAATTTTCATAAGTTTGATCATTACTTGAGTATGCGAATGCATTTAGGAAGATTTAGAAATAATAATGAACTGCATTAGGCATATTAGGTACTTAAAAAAACTATAGGAATTACTAAGTTTTTGTAACGAAAAATAAAATCTTCTCGATAATCCAGTGATTTTGGAGAGGTAAAAAAGAGCTATAAATTAGAACAATAAATTTAGATATTGTGTTAAATTGAAAAATTGAAGCAACCACTTTCTATATATAGAAAGAACTTTTCTTTAATCAAGATATTCTGTTAACTTCAATGTTACTGGATGAGTATTGTTTGAATGTCACCAACAAAAGTATGTCATAATTTTCCTTGTTTTTTACTATCTTGATTAATAAATTAATAAATTCTGCATTTGTTCGACGTTTACACCAAATCCTTTAAAATCTGATAGATATAAAGAGTATTTACTGAAATAAAGTGCTTTCTGACATGAGTTTTTATGAAGATGGCAACATTTTTGATATACAGAAATGTCTCAAAACAGCAAAACACATTGTCGAGCGTAAATCTTGTCCACACGGGGGTTGTGAAACTACTATTCCTAAGAATAATCAAAAAAATTTCCATAAAAGGTTACCTCTTAGAGATTGCTTTGATTAGATATTCGGCTGCCGAACTTCTGCGTATAGTAACTTTTCCAACGTAATGTCACAGTGACATTTGATACGTTGGAGAATTTATTTAAGTTTCCTGGAGATAAATGATTCAATTTGACTGGAGATGCAAGAACATTCTTTTCTCTTCATAATGGATTACCTTCCGCACGTGTAGATTAATTTCACATTCAGTTATAAACTGGCGAATTCAAAAAACTGGCCAGATACATTGCCATTTTTTGAACTACTTATTATTCTTTCGTCTCTTCCGTTTCTAAATAAAGCAAAAGGGGAACGTAAAGTATACGAAAAACTATATTTCTTCACGACTTACATCCAATATCGGCTTCATTGTCTTAAATTAGCGAGAATATGTTAGATATTTGGTTTTTATTGAAGGAAACTCAAGTTTCATTGGTGCATTCAAACAAATACTCTTCTTTGATTGCATTTTGTGCAAAAAACTTCACAGAATAGCTAAACATAATTTTCGAAATACAAACCGTCAATGTAACTGCAACTAAATGTGGTCCCTATTACTTGGCTTCACTTCAATCTGAACAATTTCGGATCAACTTTTTCAGTTCTGGAAGGGATATTTTCTATACCTATTTTACTTATTTTGCAGTTCCTTCCTAGTATTATCAACATTAAAGTGTAGTTTGGTTCTCTCTTTCGTAATAGCATAGAATATTCCTTCGATATGAGACTACTCTCATTTCCGCGAAAATAAATGTCCAGTTCTCTTAATAAACTTAACTAAAACGATGATTTTCCTAACGAAAACGCTTTTACAGAATTGAATGAACGTAGTTAATCACAAAAGTGTTTTCAAATGTATGCTAAAGTGTCCAGCCGAATTTTGGAATTAGCGTTGCATGTTCATTGGCGACTAATGTTAATATGGCCCATTTTGTCATATTCATAAGAACTAATATCCAAAATCTCACTTGTTTTCGTTAATGCTTTTAATAGATATCTTATTTTAAAAGTTTTGATATGAACATTGAACAGAATCTACGTTTAGGAAATAAAACTTGAAAGCACAGAAACTCGTCAAAAGTTTGTCGTAATTCACATTTCAATCTGCAAATTATTGCGATTAAATAACGGCAACATGTTTACAATATTTTGACTAAAGAAAAGTTATTCTGATATAAAGTAAATAGCAAGATCATCCATTCGACTTACGAAAAGATTTTAATTCATTGTTATAATTTATAGCTATCTGTCACGTCTGAGGAACTTGAGTGTTAATAAGAAACTTTTATTTTTCTTGACAAACAAATAGTACTTTTTATTTATTTTAACTATGAAATCTGCCTAAGGTTGTTCATTATTATTTCGAAGTTTTCGTATATGCGTTAATGCAAGTGATTATCAATCTTTCGCACACTTCGGCATTTTGCACGACACCTGCGCCACACTGCATGGCCTCCCCCGATTAGACACGGGACTATGCACTTACCTTGATACTTACGACGTCGAGTTACATGTCAGGTAGAATAGCTTTTTCCGCATTTTAATTAAAACCCAAACCGTAACCCTTATCTTAAAACTAGTCGTTTCTGCAACCTTGTTTCCAACAGCAAATCAAACCCCTGTCTGAATTTAGCCTTCATTCAAAGTTTTATTCAAAGTTTCCTGGAATCAGGCACAATCAACATGTGTTTCGGGCTGTTCCTGATACATGCCCTGCAGTGGGGTCACATAAGTAATCCCTCCCCAGCAGGCAAGTGAGGACACCTTTTACCATCAAGACTTCTTGCTAAAGACCCCATGGTTCGATGTTTAAAATATACTGCTGTTTTAAGAATGGTAAAGACTATAATTGGGCTGACGACTAGTCACCTGTGATCCAGGTTAACATTCCAGATCGTGACCAAATTTCTGAGTTGTCTGCTGGAACTACTTCACATCAATGGAGTTTTGAAGGGCTTCTGTCAAAGAAACTGTCTGATACTGACATCCAAGCACGTAGCTGGGATTCCTGGCTTTAGTTGCAGTTAAACCCAACGGGCGATGAAGAAGCCAATGGAACTGGCCACTGCACACATCCTAACGTCTCGTCAATTTGACCATGAAACACTCCTTTATAAATGTCAGGTTTGAACCTGCGGAAAGAACAAAGTATTCTCCTAAAGTTTTTAAACAGATCGAGCCAATGGGATTTGTTTCCTAAGTGTGGGGTATAGCCCGATCACAGTAGACGGAGACCGTGCTCTCATTTTCTGAATTTAATTTCCAGCGAAACAGAGTACACAACCTTAATCGTTAGGGATCCTAAAACGTTGTGCATGACTTGACATGACCACTGGTAGCATTTCAAAATACCACGAAGCTGATTAGCATAATTAATACATCTGTTTTCCACGATATGTAATACGCGAGCGTCCTCCAGCATAGCATTCGTCTGGATAACGTCAGGAAAAGACAAATGCATGAAAAGGGAAACTGTGTGTTATCTTTGGCTGGACAATTTTTGGAATTTTCCACGAGTGATGGTTCCCTTCCCCCAACAATCCTGTCCAACCCTCGTTCAACCTCTTCACCCCAACAGTGCTATCCCCTTCGCCGGTACAAAACCCCCCGTCTGAATGTCAAGCGACTTCGCACAGGCAACTGCTGACAACTCACAGACCTGAAGCCTCTTGAACAATTTGCAGTCGAACAGGCACACGCGTGTCCAAAGCAGTCACTTGAAAAAATGCCACCCCTCGGCCAACGCTGCCTCGATAAACAGCTGTCTGCGGTTTGCTGACTAGAGAACCCTTGACGTACTTGTCCGTGTACACACACGTGTGCGCAAGATAATAGCGGCTGATTAAGGGTCACTTGAACACCGCGCCCCTCCCCCCAGCCGAAGCAACATGATACACTGTACGCGACAACCCCTCAGGCAATGCAAATAATCAATGGGACACGACATGGACTGACTGAAAAGTCGCATAAAAGCAGCGGCAACCACTTCTCCCACTACACGCAGCCATGCCTTGCTTCGCCCTGAGCACGTGGGACATTATTAAACATGCGTCGTTCCTTTGTTTAGGGGCGGGCGATATTTGGCCATGACTACGTGTATCCACTATTGGGGTGTGAACCTTGTCTATTCGGGACTAGTTGTTTGCTACAGAAGTCGCCGGCTATTAAGCCCACAGTTAATAAGCCCGCCGCTTATTAAGCCTAATTTGGTCTGGGCCCGAGGTGGGCTTAATAGTCGGCGACTACTGCAGTACAATATTACAATAATTGCTGTTATCATTGGGATTTGACGTACGCGATGCTACTGGATACAGAATCAAATGATAGCAGTCAGCCCCCCCCCTTTTGCACACATCGGAGTTGGAGTGGCACACAGACCGCCGACAGCCATCAAGCGCCAGGTCATGAAACCGAAGGACTCACTGCCACGACAGGAAACGTATGCAGTCTCTCACCGGATCTGATGCAGTTGCGGGCAAAACCGTTACGTCGGAGAACTGGAAGACTACTCAGAATGCCAAAAGCCAAGCAGGGGGAGGAAGAAAGATGCTAAATCCCCAGATCAATGATACTTGACCATACCTTCTAGCTTGATGAGGCCGAAATTCTCGCAAGAGGTGTCACTCACGAGCTGCCTGAAGCATATTTCCCCATCCGCACTCAAGTTACAGGCCCTTTAGCCTTCATATTTTCTGCTACTAATTTTCCTAGGCAAAATTATTAGTCACCTGGGGAGGGTGTGGGTGACTTGTATTCACAGGGACAGCGAATCAAATCGCGGAGTACCCATCAGGCCAAGAAGCCAGCACATTAACCATTCGGTGGTCGCCGTCCATACCCTATACGAGCGGAGGACACAGATTGTAATTCTTTCCCCATTCTCCCCCTTCCGCCCTAGAAACAACAAACTTTTTCCATTTGTCCGCATGTTTTACTTATTAGCACATCTGATAACGGATTATAGTCTGACTCCGAAACGCCCAAACCAGGCCGTACCAAGTAATTTTCCGGTAGCTGACGCCCATGTACTCTTCTCGTCTACTCTATACGGAGAAAGCAAGGAAAAACAGTCAGCCGAGACCTACCTCTATTTGCATGTATTGCGTTTGTGCAAATTAACAAGGGAACACCTTCCAGCATGGCTAGGTGAGGGCCAAATTAAACATGTAAGCAGCTCCATTCTATCGTATATTATAGGCCAAGGAGACCCTTCAGGGTGACTTACAAGGTCATCGTAAGCTATCCAAAATCACCTGGACATCGACTGTTGGTTGCGGCAGAAGCAAGCGCAGCCACATTACGCCAACTGATACTGTGCACGCAGAAGACTTTCATATAGACGCTACAGTTACCATGAACCGGAGCCACCAATTCAGTCGTCCGCAGATAATTAACCGACCATGATCAGAAGACTCACTGACCACTATTCTGGCAAGAGTCCAAGGGGTAACTCCACCGTTACTCAGCTACATGGCTCACCGTCACTGCAACCCGAGTTCTCTGCCCAAGTCAAGTCTCAGCACATAATAGATGAGCGGGAGGCCATTGCACGTTTTTATGAACTGCAAGCCAAACTGTCGAGTAATTATCACTCCCACTTTCAACACTGATAACAAAATGGCACGGCGATCAATGGCAAGTAAGCAGCGCATCGGCTACGACTTACAGGCGATGAACACGCGTACTGCTTACTATTTTAAGCACGTGGTTGTACGCCCACTGTGTCCCATAAACGCTTTGTACCTTGTGCCTCCACTAACCTTTTCTGCAACTATCTCTGCTGATGAATTGAAGTTAGAATTCGAAATATGTGGGCCGATAAAGTATTTCTTTCAAAGATTGCCTCCCCTCCATTTGGACTACTTCCTGGAACTGGCAGCTTTCCTACTACTACTACTACTAGCCGAAGAACTTTCAGCTCGGTAGAAAAAAACCTTCACAACGGCGAAAAATTAAAGAGGGAGCAAAGTCTATTTGAATTCGTTAATTAAGAACATACGAAATAAAAAGCAACAGACTGAGTAAAACAACATCAGCAGTGAGCCATTCAGAACGCCGATTCCTGCTGAAGAAGAAAATAAAGGAAAGCTACTGAAATGCTGAAGTTAGTATCGGGACTTTAGATAAATAAAAAACGGCCAAAATTTATCTATTGCGAAAAATAAGTCAAATTTGTGCTATTGAAAGGTAGTGCTGGGTAGAGTTGGTTATTAAGTTCTAGTTTTGGTAAACAGTTTTCGTTCACAAAAGGCAATTATTTCTATTACTCTCTATAGTATATTTTTGAACGATTTGACTGTTATCTAGGGAAAAGGATTAAAAGTTTGATCAATCGATAAGAATATATTGGACAGAAAAGTGCGCCTGCGATCCTCTGATAAAGAGTTAAATTTCTTTAAGGGCAGCGCTTGTTATTGTGATCCCTTTAATGATTGATGCATTGTTAAAAATCGCATTTTTCGGCAGCGCCTGTGACTGTAGTACATAATTGAATTTCGCTCTTTCCTGGTATAAACTCGACTCGAATTCAAGTTTCTTAAACCCTCCCTCGGAATAGTATTCAGGCAGAAGCACTTCCCAAAAATGCAGGAGGAAGGAAAAGCAATTTCTTAAGTTTCTTGTTTTCTGACTAGCAATCAGCAACCAAAATCAGTTGATTAATACGTCCGGTAAAAACCGTATTTCGCGCCTGATCTTCTAGGGGACAGCCTACATGAGACACGGCAATAGGTATCATCCCAAAATTAAGCACACGGCCACTGGTCACGCGGCAAGCGTATATTTTTCCCGGTCCAACCAAGGAATGTGAATTTGCCGATACTACTAACAACTGTGCGGCTGCTGGCGGGACTCGATAGTGAGCCCTGAGGCAACATGGAACAAGTGAGTTTCGTTAGCGATCGCTGAAGGCTCATCAACGAATGGCAATATTTCACTCTAAACCGGAAAGACTCAACAGTGAGAGCGTTTTACTTTTGAACACCAGGTCGTGGGTTCACGATTTGGGTGGTCCAACGCCTGTGGCTGGGTATGGCTGGCTGATGAGATCCAAGAAGACCGAAACGGTCGTTCAAGTGTCTCTTGTCATTGCCAATAATTTTATTCTGCTTATAATATGCAAGCCGGTAAGCGGCTACTGGTGGGGCTCGAAAGTGAGCCCCAAGGCAGAACGGGACGAGTGAAATCCATTGATGATCGATGAGCGTTCATAAACGAGAGAAGGATTTTCCATTAGCTTCTTCCCCGTTCAACTTTAAAACTCCCCTGTTTATATTTTCAAGCGGAAGAGTACTGAAATTCCACCAACAGTACTGGCCGTCTAGTGGTTTTCTGGCAAAATAGAAGAGATCCGGAGGCTAGAAAGGGTCTGTCTGTCCGTCAGAACATGGTGGTTAAAGTATCGACAAATTTTTCTCAGTGGAAGGAGTTCGCAGCCGATAACGTTACCGATGACAAGTTCTTTCTAAAAAATAAAGTGGCGATTTGGGGGAGCTAGCGGTGATGACTTGGTGATTAAATAAGTTAAAACCGTAAAACATATTCCATTAGAGATCAGATCATTTGAGAACGTTGGCTTGTCTTCTGTTGATTCAAATGAGAGACACGACCCGTTTTAAGAGGAAAAAACCTCATGACAAGTGCAATTACCTCATCTGGAGTGCATTTTTGTACCCAATTGCCACACTGCTCCAGGCGCCGATGCATTTCACGCTCTTCAGCCTCTGTTCCCAATTTGCCTTCATATGCCAGATTTTGTACCCCGTTCAGTTCTAGAGGACGTTGAAAAAAAACGGCATCTGCCATAAAATTGAAAAATTTTGCACTTGCCCACTGCACGAAGGGCAAGTGGCAGTGCACGCCTGAAGCACAGAAACCAATTTACCGTTTAGGCGGGGGGATTTTTCCAAGATAATTGAAGGTGCGACTGCAAAGAGTCAACCAATGCGGTTGTGAAGCCCACAAACGCCAGATTCGCAAATTAGAAGCTTCGTAACTGGAAGTACACAACACACTTGCTTCCAATAAGCTGGCGGAATGCACACCACTAATCACAGGGTTAAAGTTCAACATAACTCAAAAGCATCCTTCTAAGTAAACGGCAATTTGGTGCATAATCTGTTTGATAAGAAAACTGGGCAAAGGTAGTTTAAGTCGTGCACGCCATATACCCCTAGTTCCTGTGGTTATAGGGGTATTGTGGGTGGGAAAATAGCATAAGCAGTGGCAGAAATTTGCAGAAGTAAGCGCAAAGTGGAAAAATGTAGTTGGATTTGTTTCTCGCGGCCGCTAGGAGTAGGTTGTTCCACATGTAAATTGCCGATGTGCGCGGCGCTTCGCGCCGCAGACTTTTCAATTTAACTCTAGATCGGTAATCTGGACCTCAGGTAAGTTTAAGCAGACGACCTTCCTAACAACATTTCTATTTTTCAGGAATTGCAAGAAACCTGTATTTTGATAATCCGGATTTTCCGCAATACGTTAAACGATAATACAGATTAGGTAGATCTACAGATATTAATCAAAAAATTTCTAAAAACAGTAAAATAAAAATGGATGAAGTCGTTAAAGTATATTCTACTGCCTATCCTAATTTCCCATTCATGAAAGCCCTATAACCACAGCTTCTGTATGACAAAATGCCGAGACAAGGGCTACATTAGGTGCCCTACTTAAACTTCTGTTGCCGAAAACTGATCTGATCTGTACAAGCATTCTATAAATAATGGGCTTGTGGGAAGACCTTACGTGTTCCATTTTTTTGTTAATATTTAAGATTGTGGGTACGAGAGGGCATGGACCCGTAGCTTAATGGTGGAGCGTGGATATTTATCTTTGTCGACCAAAGAAACCGAATTCGATTTTTTTCCAAGGCTCCCACTCAGAGTAGGGCTGACCAGTGAAAGCAGATAAGCTAAGCGTGAGCTGTTCAGTCCAACCCATTTTTTGTTTTTATATGCATTCTATGCGCTTTTTCTCGACAAAACCAATGAGTGAAGTGAAGGTTCACCTTCATATAGCCGACCACAACCGACGGGACAAGCCCTGACGATCCAGGACCGAAGGGGACAGGTACACGTTTCGGGTTCATCCAGGCATGAGACTGAGGAATAGTTAGATAACAAAAGCAAAACAGCTCTAACGGAGTCATTGCATTCCTGCTTATCATCCACTGCATGGTTTGTACGTTAAAAGCCTAATATGTTTTACAAACATTGATGGAATGTACCTCGAAAATCGCTCTGACAGTTAGGGCGCCGAATCTGGGAGTTATCATCCCGCGGAGAAACAGTATTTGCTTGTGTTACAGCGAATGGAGGAAAGTGGGCCTGGGAGAGGGTGAACGTTTCATTTAATGGTGGTAGTCGTTGACAAGAGGCATCTGCAAACGATAAGTCAAATCCCAATGCCGGTAGGCTTGGGTTATGCCTCCCATTGTAGATGCTTTCATCCGCTGAGAAGCTGTCACCAGTCTGGAAACCTTGGAACGCCTGTCTTAGTCGGCTGATTTCTAACTCATTAAGATCAAGACGATGCTGAAGATTGTTCACAGCGTGCTGATGAAACGATTCCTCACGCTGAAAGTACTCGATAGTTTGTCTGTATTTGCCACTTTCCCGATTTGTCAAACCTGTTTTGGACAATGAGCAGTAAAATTAATGAAAGAGACATAGCCTTGATGTGCTTCTCATAACTGAATGTGGCAGAGCCCGATTGCTGAACTTTTATTGCAAAAGAGCACAATTTAGCGTTTTGCATTTAGAATTATCTTCCAGTCTTTGTAAGCATTATTAAATAAATAAAACGTTTTCTGCTTGTGTATCTGATAAAGTATTTGCGATGGATTTCGAAACGTCGGGTGAGATTCGAGATTCGAACCCGGGAACTTCGGTCATTGAATTTAATACTGTGCCGCGGCACCACGATCTCGTTGCTTTGTCAGTTGTGATCGTGAATATGATGGAACTGGGATGTTCATTTGATCTATCTGATTAGGTAATTTGCTGGTTTCACAAGTCCCTTGAGGTTGATGACGGCTAACAAGCCAGAAATGGTCATTCCGGTCTCCCTTGACTTTGTCGGATCCACTCCATCATATTTTTGAAGTCGCTAAGCGATAGTTTATTATCTCACAAACACGAGCCTCAAGGCAGTCATCATATCAACTGGTCACCATGTGACGGTCCGGAGGGTTTGCGTTGCCAGCTCCTGGGCAAATTGGAACTTAATTATTCCGCTACTAGGTCGGCGAAAGCACACTCATATATATATATATATATATATATATATATATATATATGATATATATATTTTATGGCGTTGGACTTCAAAGTAATAAGGTCACGGGTCCGAATCTCAGATGCAGCCCCAATTGGGGTAGGGTGCTCCTAACCTGCGATTGGGAATGACTGGCTTACGGCGACTAATAAGCCAGATGTGGGCATTCCGGTCTTCTTTGTAATTTTCGATTCATCTTCTACATATATATGAATGATAGGGTACCCTTAGATCTGATTCGAGAATATGCTCGTCCCGTTGTGCCTTGGAGTTTAATCTAGAGCCCTCGCAGGCAGTCGCTACTGAATATGCTGAAAGGGCGGAAACAACAAAGACAAAGAGGAGCAGAATGATCATTTTAGCTTCTTAGCCGTCATCAATCAGTCATACCCAATCCCACGTTTGGATCACCTGAGACTCGAAGGCCCGAGCGTTTGTTCATGGAGTATGACACACTCTTCTGTCCAGTTTAGGGCCCGTCGCTTTGTCGGTTGCGATCGGGAATATGACGAATGGAAGAACGGTCACCGATCATCAAATTCCCGATCACAACCGACAAAGCTAAGGGCCGTAATTCAATAATAGAGTGTAACAGTCCATGAGTAAAGGGTCGGGCGATTGAGTTTCGGTTGCTCCAAACCTGGAATTATGTATGACTAGTTTACGAGAGCTTATAAGCCAGAAATGGCCATTCCGGTCATCCTTGCCCTTGTTGGTTCCACTGCATCATATATATGTCTATAATTTTCACTGCAAAATCTCTGGGAACTCTTCAGGATCTGAAGTTGCGAACATTATGGTATGGCTTGAGTAAAGCAGCCACTTTCGGCAATTGTGCGGATTCGAATCCCACCACAGTCGCTAAATTTTTCATAATTGGGACATTCGGGGAACATTTTACCAGTAACAAAGAAACTATTATTGAAAAGGATAGACAGCAAACAAAGTTTGTTACATAACCTAGTGCTTTGTTTGGTTTGCAGTGAACTATAACATAGTATAAAGAATCCCCTTATTAAATGTGTCGCAGAGAAGTTCATCTTGTAGATATCTAGTATAAGATATTTACTTTAAATGGGTTGAAAGCCATATCTTTAGGCAAATATTTTTTTAGACAGCATCACTTATTACGGACGGATGCAATGACAGAGGTTCCTTCGGGAAGATTCAAAACTAAGCATTTACGTGGAAACTATAAGGAGTCTAGGTGGAAAAACAGTCAGAGAAAATAAGACACTTAAACAATTACCGAGGGCGATGAAGAAAGGTAGCACTAAAGACAGCAGTTTATAGCCTCAGAATACCTTAAGATCTACCCGCATACTTAATTAAAGAAAGCTTACGTCAATACTTGCACTTCTTTTCCCATTACTTGTGTATATTATAGCCAACTGAGCTAGGAGGTCCCAACATTAAGTCATAAGTTTCGTCACAGTTGGGTCCGTTTAGCGATCCAGCCTTCTGCAAGGTAGGATCCATCAGTTCTTATACAGTAAGCTGACAACCAAAAGGGACTTCCTAAGCAATGGGTCTATAGAACCCACCATATGAAGAGCAGACACTTAATTAGTAAGGGGTTCAGATAGCTTTGTATGATTCGTTTGACCTTCTTGTGAAACAATTGGCAGCCTTAGTAGGCGTAGATTCGTTATTGAGATAATAATTTTCATGAAGGGCATATACAAGCGTACTGGAAGTTCGAAAAAGTGTACTCTAGAGTTGCCACCAAGAATATTTTTTTCAGATTTATCAGAAAATTAAATTGAATAGAAAACGTGCTCTAAGGGCTGATGAAATCCAGAAAACTGACGATTTTTCCCAGTTTAGTGTAGTATCTTGAGATACGTAACACTCGATCGTGCCAGACGTGTGTGCCAAACCCACAAATTTATTTAAGATATTTTGAAAGGATAAAATATGACTTATTATTTTTTCATGCAAAAATAATAACATAAAACACACCAACTAAAAGAGGATTCTTCTATAATCGACCAACCTACCGAAACAAAGTCTTGGAAGGCGCACGAGTCGCAAAAGACTTAAACACAGACAGGCATCGCAAATGACGATGTAAGCCTTTAGAAGCGTGAGCACAATAATGGCGCAGATTTGCACAAAAACAAAAACCGCATCCAGTACCTAAAATAGTTTTAATATTTCATATATAATCTGGTAATATGAGAAAACTTTTGAACAACCATTTAATTTACTGTAATTCTCACGATCGTGTAATTTGAATAGACATACCTCAAGTGGGGACTGAATAAACTCTTTTCTCAAATAAATAATGCGAAAAATGACCTTAATTTTTTTAGAGAAAATCTATAAATGCACCTCCACTGTGAAGAGGCGTGATAAATGGGGTCAGGAAAAATTCTTGAACATATTTCGGCTCTATTTGTTTTACCTTTAAGGCTCCCATGGTAAAGCAGGAGAATTAAACCCAAGTTCGCATTGACTAAGCTCAATATCAAAATACTGACTTCCAAGATAGAACATCCAGAGAAATGAAGAGGATTAACAAGTTCAGATCTGAAACAGTTTATAAAGAAAGCAGTAATTGCCTTGAATGGACAATTTTATCGTGCTCAGGTTGAAACACTTTAAGTAAACAACGTTCAAATTTCCTCATTTTCTCTGCCAGTGTTTGAATGCGTTGCATAGGTCATACTGGAAGGTCGGGTCAGCCACTTTGGCAAGATTAAGATAACCAGGTACAAACATTTTTGGGAAAGGTAACGGAATAAAATTGTTCAAACTATCATTAGTTTCTGGCGCGTTATCTATGAGGTTTAGGAATCGTAGTCAGCACCATCTTGAAGCCGATGTAGCAGCCCTGCCAGGGGGTTGACGACGGAGAAATCTGGGGTTTATTGTCTATTTATTTGTATTATTCGGGAACCCTAAATTTTTTAATGGTGTTAATGGACCTAGAAGGCAATCTGTTCCCTTTTTGAAAATGTTTTTACTTTATTTCAGTGGTTTAATTGAATTTTATAGTATTTTTACGCATAATTCTATTTTATGCTCAGATTATATGGTCATTGGTAGAACTCTCGTTATGTTTAAGTGATTCACTTGACGGTCACTGATCTTCTTCACCTCTTTCGCTATAGGTAGCGTGCTTACGAAGAGAACTCATTTTTTTCCAGATCGTGTATGTCTCTGTCGTGGTACGTATACTTTTTTTAAATTTCCCATTGTGTTATTTTGCGTCAACTCCCTTGCATTACGTCCACTTTTTGATGATAAGTGACCATCGATTGATCGGTTGATTACCTTAGCCTCCTATTTGAATTTTTTTCATCTAGTATACTTCGTTACAATTGCTCAGAAATAGCTGACGACGAACACGTTATACCTGTTCGAAAATTCACGGGTACAACTCGATTTTCCGAAGATCTTCTTTCTTTTCAGCTGAAATATGTTGCTCTTTACTATCGACTCTAAGTATATATGGGCGCACCTGCCATGGATTCTACCAGAGCACCGTATATAAGCGCATACAACACAGAAAGCGGACATAATTCTAGGCTTTTCGAGATAAAGTAGTGTTGTATCCAGCAGTACAAGGAGATTGATGCTTGTTCATTTACATCAGCTCGGTTACTTTGAGTCTGGTCCAGGATGCTGTAGGTGGTGGGCCCTCGCAGGTAAGGAGGTGTATTGGTTGTTCCCTCCCCGGTGGTGGTCTCCAGCCCCACCCTCCCTTGTAGACAGTTGTGAATGACAGTTGCCCTTCCTGCGAGGGCCCAACGGAGTATTTCCCATCCCTGGTGGTAGTCTCCATCTCCACCTTCCCCCGGTTGTCTTCTTCGGTTACGTGTGATCACCTGTATGACAGTTTATTATCATTATTATTCTACTGTACTCGTAATAAATACGTGTATGTTAACACTCGGCCTCGGCTCATCATCTCTATGAGTGACTGTTACTGTGATCGAGCATTCTAGTGAAATTAGAGTGCGTGGACACAGCCAGAAGACAGCGGACGTAGACGAACAACTGAGTACGGGCCTAAATCAGGAAGGAGATACAATACCCAAGGACAACAAAGCGCTCGGGCGTTACAGTAGCAGCGCGGCCGTCAACTTTGTCTGCTGCTGCCGATGAAACCGCGGAAGCGGAAATGTCTGTTCTCACCTCTGAATACCCTTCCAATAGGTACTTAGTGTGTCCGAGCAAATACTTTATATAGAGTTCCGATAACAAGATTAGACCGCAGTCGCACCTGAAGGCTCATTCCTTGAAGTGTTACAAGCTGTGTGGGTAATCGTCCTTTGCTACTGTAAGGGACCTGTTCAATACGTTGAGTTCCTTCGAAGTAAGGGCCATCCTGAAAGTGCAGAAGGATCCACGGACAATTTTTTTAACACAGCGATCTTGTATAACGAAGCCCCTAAATAATGGGTATATGTCCGTTTGGGCCATCGTGATGACCTGATGTACGAAATGCGTAATTGACCGGAGTCTGGATCCTGTTTACTGTTTTGTATGGAGAAGGCTTTAGACGCTTTCTTCAACGCTTTCCGAAAGGACAGTGACTTGCTTCAGAAAACGTTATGATTGTGTTCAAATCATTTTCCAGCTTGTAACCTTCAGGCTAGGTAACTACTAAAAGTAGGCGGCCGCAAAGTAAAGGAGATTCTAAGAGGCCTCTTGCGAGCCATTCTGACGCCGCCAATCTGTGTAAAATTAATGTGAGCCGCCTCCCTCTACAAGAACAAAGTGTCAGTAGCAGCACCTTGCAACTGGCTCACACTTAATAATAATTTGTATATTTAAGGCTCAAGGGGCCCTGTCGTTACAAAGTTAGTGCTATCGTGAAAGTAAAAATAATGATGATAAACAGTGAACTCTTATAAAATAATTGTCATCGGCAGTAAAAAAACTCCTAGATCGGTGGATGAGTTCAGCGGGCCACCGAGTTCAAAAAAACTTTAGGAGAAAAAACTGCCTTAATAGGTAAAAGGGTTTGATGTGGTTGGTTTGGGACCTGATGCTGAGGGTTCGGGACGTTTATGGTCATGGGAAAAAATAATATATCGTTGAGTTAAGAAGGGGTCATCCGGGACAACAGGAGAAGGCAGTATAAGTCAAGGCAACATCATCGAGTTGCGATCCACCAGATTCGAGAGCCAATCTCGAAGACCACAGCGAAGGTTGCAAAAACGGAGAAGAATTCGCAGCCCTTGGAAGTGATGCTTGACTCTGCAGAGGGAAATGCTAACATATTTAGAAACCATTTCAGTATCCTGGGAAGAGCTTCAAATGCCAGGAGAACCCTTTTCAAAATCTACAAATTGCGTGTTTGGAAAGGAAACAGACAGTAATGACTTTATTTCCTCTAAATTTAAATGCTTATTTAATTTGCCTTTAAAAATCGACAGTGTAGACGACAGTCTAATATCGAGAGGAAGGTAGTTCCAAATAAAAGCATATTTGGAGGTAAAAAAGCGAGAACGGTTAGATGTGGGGCTGCGGGGTGGTAAAATTATCATGGAAGAGTTACGAGTGGCGTAAGGTCGGTCTACTGGAAGGAGAGCGTTAACTTGTGGGAGATTAGGACTATTGTTAACGCGAAACCGAAAGCACAGACCAGCTTCGAGTCTTCTTATCCAAAGAAATTTAATGTTTCCTAATTAACATCTATCTGTATAACACATACGAGACCCAGAAACAGAAAATATTTTACGAGTGAAAACTCGCTGAACCTTTTCAATCTTACTACGGTAAAGAATGAAAAGGAGGGGACCTAAAACCGTGCCTTGTAATACACCACTCGTGATCGGCTGAAGCATCGAGTAGCTATTGCCTACTAAGACCTTCTGGCTGCCGTTAGACAGGTAGGAGGCAATGAAATCGAGGAGGGGAGGCCTGATGCCTAGGGCTTCCAGTTTCACTAAAAGGCGCCTATGAGGCACCTTGTCAAAAGCGTAACTAAGGTAAAAGTAAATCACGATGACTGATTGCTGTTCATTCCGAAGTGAAGTAACCAGGTTAAGAAATGCCAAGTGGCAGGTTTTGCATGATCTTCCAGGTAGAAATCCATGCTGTGAGGCACTTACTAGTTTATTTTCTACACAAAAATCGAGAATTTGACTAAAAATGATCTTTTCCAGAAGTTTGGCTAGGGCCGGGGTTTTATGAACACCTCGGTAGTTATTTACGTCCGAACGAGATCCTGACTTGAAGACTGGAAGAATAATAGATGTATTCCATGAGTCAGGAAAGAAACCGTTTATAAGATAAGCTGAGAATAGATAACTTAGCAATCGGCGGAAGCTGAATACTCTCTTGATAAGTGAATTTGGAAGGCCGTCAGTTCCCGAGGAGTGCGAGTTTTTTAGACGGATAATGTGCTTACGAATTACTTCTATGGAGAAATCTATGATACTGATAGTATTGACTGAGCATGACTGAAACGACGGGACCGGTTCACATTCCGTCGTAAGGTGTTTTACAAAGAACGCATTGAACAGTTCAGCCTTCTCAGACTCACCTTGCACAAAGTTTTTATTTTCATTCAGTAAATGGGGGATTTCGTGACCTCGTTTAGCGAAGGACCGACGGCGGAACAGTTGGGCAATCGATTTTGCAGAGTTTAACTCGCTGAGTGCGCAAGATTCCCTATGTTTGTCACGTGCAAGACGAATATTAAACGCTAATTCGAAAATCTCTGCGATTCTAAGGTGCACAGATAATGAACTAGTAGACTGGTCTTTCAAATGTCTTTGCAATTTCTTTAGTCTAGACAAAAGAAAATGAGGAACGGTGGGGTCCGAAGTATGAGGCTTAACAATTTTGATCGGCACAAATTCCAAAATGCTATTTGAAATTGCCGTCATTAAGTCACCGAGAATTGTTACACTGTTCGTGGAGGAAAGCTCCTGCCAGTCTAGTGAGTCCATAAAGTTGTTAATTAAATTAATATCAGCTAGGTCAAACGCACGGTAGGTACGAGTGGTGCTAGCCTTTTTCGTAGAAGCAAGCGGAAGGCAACAATGGATCAAAGTATGGTCACTTGGGAAGAGGTTCTGATTGTAGTCAACAAAAAGGGGGGAAATGTCATTCGCGAAAATTAAATCTAAAATATGCTGATCCCTTGTTGGGGAACAGACCAACTGAGACCAGTGTGAAAAATCGATGGTATCTAGGAAGGACTGAAATCTGGATGGACAACAGTTCAATGACCAATCAATTTCGAGAAAGTTGAAATCCCCAGCGATAACTTTAGCATCAAAGGCAGACTCCAAAATCAGCCTAAATATTTCGCAAAGCTTTTCATCATCTTCCGATGATGAGTTAGGTGGACTATAAATACATCCAATCATCGCCTTTTGACGGGGAGACAGGATAATGGATGCAAAGCAGTAATTGCCCGAGAATGACTCGGCATCTAGGTCGAACGGGAAATGCTTAAAAATAGCTTTAATATAGAGAAGAAAACCGCCACCACGTTTACTAGGGCGGTCTTGACGGTAGAAATCATACTCGTCTATTATGAGTTAAGCATCAGAAATTAGTGGATGGGTCCACGAATCTGTGATGCATATAACATCTGGCTTCAGCTCGAACGCAATAGCTCTAAGTTGAGCCATCTTATTTAAAACAGAACTTGCATTAAGCAGGATGATATCTAGTGAAGCTTGAGTAATCGAACTAGGGTTATCTTTATTAAGTAATAAAAATTTGGAGGTGGGTAATTTGGTTGGAAGTTTGGAGAATAGCCATCGACTGGGGCAGGACAATTAACATAAGAAAGCTGAAGGGGATAGCTGAAAGCTGCAGGTAGATAGCTCTGTGAGATCGATGGGCCACAGGGATTAGTGCGGTGGTGAGCTTGCTGATAATTACCGGGAAATTGGGAAAACCAAGACGGGAAAGAGAGGCTGGAGGGCGAGGTAAGGTAACTATGAGGATTAAGCGGTGGAAAGCCTGGCCCAGTATGATAATTGTGATAAGTAGGGTAACCTATATGTTTGGTATCTTCCTGCTGTATAGGCTACATTTGTGTTTGGGAAGACTGCATGCTCGTGGTTGAGTTCCGGATCCCACCCTTTCGACGACCTGAATTGGGTGATTTAATAGAAGGTTTGGGAGGACTCTGATCGAGCATCGAAGCTGTTGGTCTACCTGACGTAGAAGGATTTTCGGAATTTCTAGGAGGGCTACCAGAATTACTAGCTATTGCAACTGGGGAAGCATTTAAGTTGGAAGTAGACGGGGATATCTGGTGACTTGAGGGGGATGAGGCAGTTGCTGTACTGGGGAGCAGTAATCTAGGTTTGGCAGGAATAAAAGTACATGGCTCGCTAGGCTTCCTAGGGCTACGAACAGGAACTTGAGCCGGTTGTGGTGAATATACTATTTTATTAGAAGAACTTGACGCTATTCTTCGCTTCATTGGAGTGAGATCATGACAGAGGAAATACATTGCATTTCTCAGATATTTGGAAACAAGCTCTTGCTGTTTAAAAATGGCATCTATTTCAATGGATGAAAATAGCTTGAATAAAATGGGTGGGTTTTTACTGCGAGATGACAGTCTAATAGCCTCTGCTATTTTATAGTTAAATCCACAGGAGCAGAGGAATTGCATTGCAACGTCCATTGGCCTAATTGATTTCGGAACGTTTTTCAGAATAAAATTGAAATATCTTTTTAGTCTATCCTGTGACTCACTTGCGACCAAATTAACAAGAGTATCTAAACGGTTGCATTCCTGAGAGGAAACTGCAGAGATATTCCCATCAAATAGGGTTACAAGGATTGAGAGAACTGACCCAAATTTCAACATAAACTCGCTGCAATTTTTCATTGCAGACAAATCTATTTGCTCAGCAATCAGATCAGGCTGTTACTGATGTCAGGTTGAAGACTGATATCAGTAATGATGTTTGCCTTTCGCAGACACCGCTTGGGTCTGGAATTCTGTGGCTTTCTACTGTATGAAAGTGTCGCCTTCATACTTTTCGAAGCAGCAAGTAAACTCATCACGAAAACGGTCGGGAATTCAGAATAAACTAACTGTTTAAGCTTATATATGTTACTGAAAGCAAGACTGATGCTTAACGGAATGCTAGGTAAGCAAGCAGAGACCAAACCAACAAAATGAATGGAAGCAGATTTTTCAAGCGTAAGAACTGGTACTTACGGATAATTTATATAAGAAAACGAAAGACTAATAGTCGTATCTTCTCTTAGATAAATCGATTTATATAAGACTGATGACTTAGCTGAAATTTCGAAACCAGCGCTGATGTTAAGCCTACATTTGTATTATGTACTTTTTTTACGGTGGACCTATCATGCGATTTTCGATAATGAATAGGGAGCTGAAGGGCGAAAGCCTTCTTCCCTTAATGAAGTGACCTAAAGTGACTTAAATAAGTGATTCATCTTAAGCTCTCTGTACACAGAACTCAATGGAAGGTTGGAATTATTTTCATGACGTTACGGATAACGCGAATAAGCATATTACACAAAATTCGCTTCACGCGTGCTTGGTTGTCGTTGGCTGGGATAATTATGCAATCGATAATTGATTGGCAAATCGATTTTTGTCAGCACGCGCACGCTGCCGATGCCATTGAGATGTGGCGCAATCTGCTGATAAGACGCAAAAACGAGCTCTCATTACTGTTACGGCAAATCCAGTAAATCTGTTGTTATTTTGTTGTTTTCTTCAGCATGTGGAGGCTGCCATCAAAGGGAACATTACGAAGACGTGCTATACGTGGTTAGCTAGAAGATTTACGTCGAATTGAGCAGGAGGCAAAGAAAATGCAGTTATTAATCTGAAGAATCCGACTGGAGCACATCATCATAGCACACCATCGCGTAATCAAGTCCGTGCGATTTCTGCTCCAATCACGCAGTCATTCGTATTGGTGGCTCCATGCGGTAAATTATCATGGAAATCTGGCCAGTGCGACGTCTATGCTCGGTGTGCGCTTAGCTTACACTTATTGTGCCATTTCCTGCTTTGATCGGTTTGGACAAATTTTGGCAGACCTCATGCGTCAATTGCAGGCACTCGTTACCGTTACGGATCTACGGTTTCGCCTTTGATGGCATTCAACTGCAGTGTTCTTATGCGCTCCAGGAGAAAATTGTATAATTAACGTCGACATAAAATGTGAAGTTAAAAATCATAATGGGAAGTTTCGCACCTACCAGAAGATCAAGTTGCACTTTGCGTACTTACCCTTAATCCTCTAGGGATCCAAATACTTATGTAAAAATACTATTTTTATCATAAAAGATGTCACGCATGAAAGGACTGATGGTTATTTTTCGTTAAGACAGGCTTTACCATTAGTCTTGTAAACACACTTTACGGGGGGGGGGCTTTTTACATAGTTTTGGTCTCCATCAAAACATTTCCTCAAAAAATACATGCTTTCCAGTTGCCGAGTTCAATCACACCATTAGGTGCCACCTACTACATACTTAAGACTTATGTAGAACACAAACCTCCCCTTTTACGACGGCGTCCATTTTAAGTATGTGATCCTGCCGATCCTGCCTTCCTACGTTATACTTCCTTCAGAAGATCAGCATTTTGTCAAAGTGAAGCCTTACTCTTGGTCCGTCTAATTCTTTGAGTTTGTTTAGCAGTGCATTTATTCAGTCGGTATCATTCAGTTTAGTTGGAGAAAATGACAGAAACCCTTAAAATCTCACTTCAACTCTACGGGCATGCATGAATGTATTACATTCGGAAAATCTTAACGTGTTGTTTTAGAATGCAGAACACATTAAAATAAAAAGGTTAACAATAAAAGGGTGCGGTATTTGCGAAATAATAGCCAGCAACACGCCCCTTGCAATTTTAAACAGAATCAAATTTAATTTAAACAAAACAATCTAATGAAATCAAGAGAGTAGTATGATTATATTTCAGCTTTTTAAATTCCTTCGAAATTAATTTTCGTGCTCGGCATCGATAGTATATTCATGATCTATAGACGTAGACTGAAATTTGTTGGATATATATTCGGGCAGAACTCCGCTAGCCAACTGACGGTCACTCAATTTCGACAACCAATTATATTCGACAGTAGTGGGCAGAGCTCATTATTACAAGGGCACTAACGCAAAGTCCGTATATGCCTTAACCTTCCCTTAAAAACATTTTATAAATTAACCCTCCCCGAAACTACTGACATATAATGACAGGTGTCCTTTTTTACCACAAGCTGAAAATACCTACATAAACCAATTTGCCTACTTAATAAGATGTAACTAGCAAGATCATAAATTTACAACAAAGCAGGGCAGCGTTTACGATCTCTGACAAAAATGGCCTCTTAACAATGACACCTAAGACATAAGTGTTGGCACCAGCAGGCAAGTTGATTGATCATTCTCATCTCAGTGGATTATATGTCGGTGTCGGCTCAGGAATACGTTAGATGCAGCCCCTAGCCGAGATAGATGAAATGAAAAACAGTTCAACGCTTTACCACTGTTTTGCACACCCCTATACCATCGAATGTTGCCTTAAATATTACTATTTCGCAAGTGTGGCACTGTTTCCTACTTCAAATTGCACATTCATTCCCATTTTACCTGCGTGCGCTTCGTAAATTTAGCCTGCTTTATTTTGCAGTTACGATTAATTGCCGTTAAACAAAGGACGTATTGCACAGATAATCCTCACAAATCACAACCATTCCTGATTTACTGTTGTTGCCCTTGAGGTGCATTAAAATATTACAGTTTTTATGCTTTAACCGACTCCAACCGTGTTCTAAGGGGAGGCTGCCGAAATCCGAGCATCCTTAATGCAGATTTTTTGACGTATGATGTTAAGTTGACAATAGACGTGTGTATTATTTGGCGCAGATGGAATGTGCTAATGAATGTTATTCCCTTCATCGTTACATGTTGTAAGCACCTCTAATGTCTCAGCAGCACTTATAGGGTTTTGTCCTTGTTAAGTTAACGACGCATTTTCAATTTTATATTAAAAAATCATTAGTACTTAATAAATAAAAGTAAAAGCATAAAAAAATTAAAGTAACTCCTGACGCACAGTTTCAGGCGCAATAAGGACATATTTAAATTTTTGCGAAAGCTAATAACTGGCAGGCCTTAGCTCATTTGCCTAGGATCAGGCTGCCGCGTTACCAAATTGTCATTAAGCCTGGGTGTACCTCTGACGGAGAGGCAGCATTTATAAGCAAGGCTTGAGCGTAGTGAATTGACAAGTTCCAGCAACAATCTTTTGAAAAAATTGTACAAAAATATAATAAAGTATTGAGACGATTTTTAAATCTAAATCAGTGAAGGCTTAAACTTCAAATAAGAAAATGTTTAAATACGTAATAAGTCGTTTTGGCACTGACCTACGAATTCGGCTAAATACATTTTGAGAATAAACATGTATTAGGAGATAACCGAAGCGTTTGTCATAATAATTGCTTAAGTTTCTCCACACACACAAACAGCGGTATATTCCAGCCAAAGTTTAATGGCTCATGATAAACCGGTGTTCTGTGATTTCCTTACTGATGGCACTTCTAATAAACAAGGCAGCCATCAAGGATAGCAAGAATACACCGCAGAATACAGATATAAGACGAAAAACTATTGTTGACTACTATGAAAATGTCCATTTGGTATTGCCTGGTCTTTTTGCATGCTACCGCATCGTTACTGTCAACAACCTACTGCCACCTACATAATTTATAGGGCGTAGCCCCAAGCTAAAACAAACATTCTTAGCGCTCCTAGTGACAGTCTAAAGTAACAAGCAAGGGTCCATGTTAATGGTAATAATATTAATTGCAGCGGAAGTAGACCTTGTCTCCGTGTTTCCACCATTAAGACATGAAAAGCTGAAAGGCTGCCAAAGCCCTCAGTATTAACAGTGGAGAAGAAACAAATATTCATCAGAGTCCCATTTCAAGGGGACAGACCAAGCGAACTTCTGAAGAAGCGCCTGAGTCAAGCCGTACCAACTTCCTTCCCAGCAGCCAACGCCCATGCATTGTTCTCAACTACTCCCATCCTATACGGAGGGATCAAGGATAAACTGCCAGCCCAGACCACCTCAATGTGCATAGATTCATTTACCTGTTCCTGTGGGGCAGGATATATTGGTCGCACGAGCCGGCACTTGTCCAAAAGAGTAAGGGAACACATACCCGCATGGTTAGGGAAGGTCCAACTTGAAGCTGTAAACAGTTCAATCTTAGTGCACCTGGTAGACTCAAACCATCGCGTGGATGCCAGAGTGGTCTTCCAAGTGATCTACAAGGTGCCTTCAAGCTATTCAAAATTCCTCGGACAGTGTCTGTTGGCTACGGCAGAGGCGGCTGCTATCAGGCTATGCCGACCGGTGCTATGCGCCCAAAACAATTTTGTCCCAGCGCCCCAGTTGTCATGGGCGAAACTAGGAAACTCGGCCACCCACAGCCGACCACAGGCCTCGGAAACGGGCCCCCGCAGAGACGAACAAGTTCCAAATCCAACCACGCACACTTTATCACCTGGCTTGGATGCCGGTCCGTCTATACACTGAAATCCTGACCGCAACTTCCCCAACTCTCCCCAACCCCCCTTCCCCCCTCCCCACAGACCGTGACAACAATAACACTTCATCTGTCCACCAACCACCATAGTTTATGTATTTCATTACCATATACATGTAAAGTCCTGACGAGAATTTATCGAAAACAAACGTATGTTCACCAATTTATCGTCTGACATTTTTAATGGGAATTTTCGCAAATCTTACAAACAGGCAAACTTGGCACGAGCCAAAATTATAAATCTTCCTTAGTCGAGTTTGAAATACGCTGCGCGAATGATAACTAATAAGCCAAAAATGACAATTTTAGCCTTTTGGCACTAAACATTATTTCATATATACTGTTATAAACCTCGCGTAGCGACAAAATTAATCGATGAAATTATCACGTATACATCATCAGTCTCGAGAAATTTCAAATTTTTTATTATCTATAATAAACCACCATACATGGGTGCAACATCATTGTATCGGTAATTGTATCTGTAAAATTGTGGCCGACTTAGTAGGAACCGATATACAAGCATTCATGGTTTGATAGTAGGAAGTAATTATTCATCATCGGAGTCTAACCCAATGTAGAAATAAGTTAACTCCTCTCTTTCGCGTGTTTATTCTCTGGAATGTTTAGTCTAAGATGCCTCTTTGGCATTGAACCTCCTGTACATAGGGTTACCTAACCCCCTACGCACGTATTTCTTGTATGCTTAGTTATATGTGGTAGCAAGGATATTTTATAATTCTGCATGTGAGTTTTGAGACTAAGGAAAGATAGCCTCGGGTAATATCTTTATCAGTCTATCCATTTACCGCTAGTTTACTAAAACATACTTCACTTAACTAAAACTATACTGAACTTAACTAAAACGCGCTGCTAACAAGACGGGGCGAGAACGACTAGAGGCCTGGGTAACAGACTCCAACTACACCAAAAGGTATGTGGACATACCACTCTGTTATTTTACCATCCATGCTCGCGATCAGAAACCAGGGCTAGTTCCTGTCCAAGCACGCAGGGTCACACGCCATAACACCAGAGACGCGCGCGGGGGAGACACGATAAGATGGCGCGAGCATCGATGTGGCGTGGGCATGGACCAATCAAAAGTGCCACCCCCTCCCCCACTCCCATTTACGCGTAGCCAGCGTTTACTGCTTTTTTCTCTGACGATGGCTTCTCGTGTGGAGCCGAAAGCTCAGAAGAATAAAATTTCCGTTCTAGAGGTCGCGTCTTCTTCTTCTTTACAACAAGAACCTAAGGCAGGTATATTTGCTTTTATTCATAGTGATAAAAGTAGATAATAGAATATAGACTAGACTAAACTGACCATGAATTAAACTAACTAAATATTACACCAAACCAAAACTAATAAAACTGAATATTAATTCAACTAATAAATAATGTGACCTAAATAATAAACTACAACAAAATGAGTGATTTGCTTATGGGGAACCCTTACTCATTTGCCAAGCATGACAGCAGTGACCAGCATTCTCACAAGCAGTTGTCTCGTTGACTCGGAAAATAAATTGGTGCACAGGAAAGAGCAGGAATAGTGAGGTCGACTGTCCGAGTGCATATTCCTCCCCATAAAAATCTATCGCACCGAGCCTATCGTGGGGCTCTAAAAACCGTTGCTTGGAAGGTTTCCAACCGACAGGCTAACTCGCAAACAGCCAAGAATGCGTGTTTTGCGCGGCGGTCTGATAAACTGAGAGCCAGACTGCAGTGGCTCCTTCTTAATGTGACACCCTCAGTCAGTGGGATCAGAGCAGGCATGAATTTCAGCTGCGCCAGTCACCTGTAATCTCTCCCGCCTCCAGTTTTCTCGACTAAGTTGCGGTATCGGACTCAAGTGGTGGGGGCGGAGCTGGAGAGAGCGTGATAGATGCAGCGCAATTCTACAATAATTTTACCCTAGGTCACGCCAAAGTAACCGTCTCTGCGCCCACTACTTTGTGAGATAAACGCTTGACCTCCTCGGCAAGACGGTCGAATTTCTAGCAGCTACAAAGGCTATTACCTGTTCCAGGGTTTCATAGAGAAACAATTTTACATTTTTCCCCCTACACCCTATTTCAGATTCTTACACAGGGTTCCATAGGAATTTGCGTGTTGGGACGCCATCAGCTGCTTCTACTTTCACTAGGATGTTTACTTTGGATCGGCACGTCCACTGGAATTACCGATGTTTGCATACACATATGTCAAGTCTAGGGCAAAGGGATCACAAAAACCTGGGCCATGATATTTATAATAGCTGGAAAGTTGGTGGTTTTGTACCTTTATGGGGTATAGCAAACGCTTTGTACTAACCGTAAGCTATGACAGTATTCCGATGAATATACAGGCTCAGGCTAAGGAGGAATGCCTCCACGATGCTGTGCATGCACCACGAGCCTTGCAGCTATGACACAGTTATTTCTCCTTTCAAGTTCTTAACTTGATCAATGTTTGTAACAGCATAGTTCCTCTCACACAACGTTGAATCATCAAGCCTTTACTGCGTTAAAGGTCAGATATACTCCCACTTACTTTCATAAATAAGATAAAGCGAGCCATAGCGCAGTGATGAACGCGTTCAATTCCTAATTAACAAGGTCGAGAGGGCACCGGTTTCTGGGGCAACACTTGATTTGGCCTAACAAACTGACGACGACTAATAATCCAAAAACGGCCATCCTGGCGACCCTTGGCTTGATCGCCAATGTCCTTATGCCTATATCATTAGCCGCCTTGCGGCGTAGGCTCACGTGTGAAATCCAAATGCCTTATGGACGGACGAGTGTTTGTCCTCTAACTGATCGGCGAACGTCCGTCTGCCACTATATATTCCTGATCAACAACCCACAAGATAGCGAGCCCGGGGCGCGGTTCCGTTCGGCGAGTTTGCGGGTTTGAAACTCGAGCGGGGCATCAATTTCGGGGAAAAAACACTTGAGTTGGCTATGAGTAGCTGGCGTCTGCTAATAAGCCCAAAATGACCTTTATAGTCTCCCATATCTTTGTCGGTAATGTCCTTTTGCCCATAAATGAAAGTACACACGAGGAAGTAGACGCCTGTCGCAACTTTAGGCAAGTAGATAGTCTTTTTCAAAATATAAAAAAAAGCATCGTCATCAAAAATCGAAGAGTTATTTCGAAGCATCAGAGCAATTTTTCAATGACGATATTCTAAACTGCTTATTACCGACTCAGCCGTGCAATAATGAAGAAATTAAAAGGCTGAGTTTTGGAGGTATTATTTAAGTTTGGCTATGTTGTGAGTCCTTATGCATTTTTGCTTTTACTAAACCAAAGATTTCCTAGTTCAGAACGATAGCTCACTGGTTCGAGACTGCAAAATTTAATAAACACCTCAGTTCCCTCCTTCATGGCACTTTTCAGGAACCCCTACCAATAGAAGCCTCTCCATGACTTTACACAGAAGCTATCTTGTAAAATCGATTTACTCGCCGCGATCTTGGCTGATACCCAAAGTGGCAGCAGCTTCCGCCTCGGTAAACATTTGTGATGCCTTCTAGCTGTGCAGCCTGCACGCATCTGTGGGTATTTATTATTGGCAGTCAAAGTACGTTCGTGCAACTGCAGGCAAGCAGGACCTTCGTTGTAGCAGTTGTAGCCAAAAACTTTTCAGCTGTAAGGAGGAGGTGGGAAGGTTTCACGTCCGCTGGGGGCCACATTTGCACACACACACTTGTGTTTACTGGAAAAACGGTCACGTCCGCGCGTGCGCGCCCGAGCGTATGCGCATATGGCCAGACCAGACCAGGGAATACACATCAGAGGGCTTGGCACACATGCAGGCACGCTGGCATGTGGGCTTCCGGTGCAATATCGGTTTTGGGCTTTCGGCACTCCCCTCTGCACACAAATATGCGCCTGCAGCCCTCTAGACTGACCAGTGGGAGCCAGCTTTCATGCCTAAAAGTTACTGCGTGATAAAGTCGGGTTGGGCGAGAGAGAGGCCTGGAGATACGATCTAGAGCGTTCGATAGGCAAGCCAATGGGTGTTCGAAGAATGTTATTTACTATTATTGCCCCGCAAGTTTGGTGAGTATAAAAAGGCAAAATTAGTGACCATTATATAACCCTGGCCCCAGCATCTTTTCTAATGGGACCGGTGGTTATAGGAGTTATATGTGTGGGTAGTCTCACGGAAAAAAGAAATTAACAAGTAGAGCCTTTATAAGAAGAAAATAGCATGAATTATTATTTTAATAATCTTGTGTTTGGCGCGCGACAATTAAAATGATGAATACAGCCAATAGGACACAAAAACTGCACAGTATTGCCTGAAAAGTGGATGTAAACTTGAAAAGACTCTAAATCAAATTTGCGTGATTAAATTTAATCTATGAGGATAGGATTGGATCCCAATTTTTTGAAATCTAAAATAGGTTCTAATGCATTGGGGCAGATATTGTAGTATGATAAACCAGAAAGCAACCACATTTTGCCAAAAATAAAACAAAGTTACACTAAAACTATTAAAAAATAATAATACACTGAAAACTAAGGCACACGAAACTCAAAAAAGTAAATTAGATCAAGACTATGCAACCGGACTAAGCTACACTAAAATAAGACTAAAATTAAAGAAGGAAACTAAATAATAAATTAAAAATTTAACTAAAATAACACTCAGTTAAAACTATTAAAAATTAAAGTTCCTGCAAGGCACAAAACATTTCCGTGAAATGAATAAACATAACTAAGCCTACTAATATGCACATAGTAATAATTTAATTTTATTCAAAATCATAAAATACAGACGAGACCTTCGTCAATTATTACACAAAATAGATTTTTTTTCAGTCCAGTGTGCATTTTAATCTTAGATCGGTTCTCATTAATTTATGTGATATCTGATCGTAATTTGTAAATTAACATATCTAACAGTAAGTGCTAGTCACAGATAACTAGCTAATACCAAATATGCAGTGTTTTTACGGCAAGTGCACCATGAAATGAATAAAAGTAGCCTAAACGGGCGCAACCAGACCAATCCACCACATAATAGCTTCGGCAAATAAAAAGGGCAACAGTTTTTCACAATTAGGTCAATTACATTATTCAAATTGGCCAACTTCCCTAATAATGAATGAGTAACTTGAGCTGACCCAATTGTGAAAAACTCGCGGCATTCGGCGGGATTCGAACCCGCATAGGAGAGTGGCCTTTTAGCCAAGCCAACGCTCTACCCACTTGAGCGACGAATGTCGCGCTTCACACCGTGCGTTTAATCACACTTGGATTTACTTGATTTCTACTGCAGCCAGGCACCCCCCTTCTTAACAAATACGAATGGTAATGAACCACTAATTTCTCTTAGTTGTCCAGATTATTTGTAAGCTAGAGCAAAGTTCATTAGTTCCTAACACTCTGCGAATCCCTGTCGGGGATGAATACAGTACTATTTAAGAAGGGCGGAGGGAATATCGATTTTTGGACTTTCAGGCAAAACGAACGTTCTGACTGGCGTAGTAGAGGCGATTGTACGGTTGAGCAATCGTTCAGAATCTGTGTATGAAGGACCTGCAGGTGTGAATATGTTTGCTTCCAATAGCAGATGTTTGTCAGGTGTAGAAGCAATTGCAGAGAGTATTAATAGAACTGAAGCCTTCGAAGTTTCGCCCAGCATAACTTAGGCTAACATGGCTTAAGTAGGCCCACTCATATAGCTCTAGTTCTAGCATTTTGTCCTGCAAAAGCGGTGGTTATAGAATTTTGGGGGAGTGGGAAAATAGGATAGGCAGAAAAAGAAATTTTTCGAAGAAAGTGTAAAGTCAAAAAATGTAGTCGAAGTTGCTTCCTGCGGCCGCTGGGAGTAAGTGCCTTAGCATGTTAATTGAAGGTGTGCATGACGCTTCGCTCCGCGGGCTATCCTAATCTAACTACAGAACGGTAGGTTGGACCTCAGGTAAATTGACGTAGACAACCTCATAACCACCATATTTAATTTCTCTGGAAATTCAAAAAACCTACAATTTGATAATTGGGTTTTTCCGCAATAAGTTAAACGATAATACATATTAGGAAAATCTACAGATATAAATCAACAACACTTCTAAATACAGTAAAATAAGAATGCATTTAGCATTTATTAAAGTAAATTCCACTGCGTGTCCTAATTTTACACCCATAAAACCTTATAACCACCGTTTTCGTAGGAAAACATTCAGGCAATAGGAATTAATGAGTGAGCCTACGTGAGCTGCTCTTACCATAACTTCCAGTTAATCAATCACTACAGGAATGAATACATGTAGTAGTTGCTAAGCAGAAAAGAGGTTTAACAGAATCTCAAAGAAGATATTATCAGAAGCTAGGGCACATGGTTCGAAATTCCTTTTGTGACTGCATTAGACTGCTGTTAAATTTTCTGGATTTCATTGTGTGGTGTCCGTTGCGAATCCAGTCAGAATATTGCAAGCAAAATTTCATTTAAGACGTTTGCATGAACAAGAAATAAAGTGACGGAAGGGGACAAGACAGTTTCACTCGGATGTTTATCTTGTCAAAAGAGTTCTGCTATGTACCATACAGCCGGCATAGATAACAGCATAGGCCACATGTATATCGTCTTGTCAGGCATGAATTTTGCAATAAGGTTGATGGTTAAATTTGACCATTTCTAATTTTACGTTGTCATCGTATTATGAACCTCTTATTTATTAGAATGCCACACTTATTTCCTCTTTCTATATAATTTTGCGCTTTATATAAAATAAAAAATAAATTTTAATTAGCGTTATTCAAACATGAAAATGTCGGAACTTTGTACAATTATTAAATACAGTTTCGTTCTTGGAAAAACAGCACCGCAGACCGTTCGGTATACGAAGAGTGTAATTAGCCGTACTTTAACCACACAGCAGATATTATCGAAATGGTTTGCGAAATGTCATTCTGGTAACTTTGTTCAGCGTCAAAGGCATAGTGACAAAATCAAGTCACAATCGAGTCAGTTCCATCTTTAAATGTACCCGAATTGTCATTTTTTCACTTTTAGTAAGCAAACAGTATTAATTAACATAGCTGAAGTCAGTTAATTAAACAAAATTTGGAAATATGGGTTCCATATGAACTGACTGAAAGGCATGAACGACAGCTTTTCGAATCTTTCCTGATACTACTTGCTCCTCACAAAAATGATTAATTTTGAATCGAATTGTAACGTGCAAGGAAAAACCGATCCGAGGCGTTAACGGTAGACGTTCAGCACAATGGTTGAACAGGTATAAACCACCAAAACACTTTCCAAATTGCTATGTTAATAACTGAAAGTTAATGGGGATTGTTTTGCGGCCTGACGCGGTTTTGATGCATTATGATTTCATTCAGTTTGGCACGTCTATCACGGCTTAAGGGTACTGCAACCAGCCGGACCAGATGATCCAACACGTGCAGAAACCCGGTTTAATTTAGTCAACTGATTGAATCCAATTCTATTTTACCTCAGCACCTCATCATAGACCACGCAAAGCACAGACTACAAGAGTGGCAGTTAGAAGTTTTCCAACATCATGCATATTATAAGACCTCACCTCCACTGACTTACATTTCTTTCCGAGTTTGGATAAATGTTTCGTAGGAAAGCAATTTAATTCCAAGTAAACTGTAAAAAAAGCCTTCCAAGATGGCATTGGCTCTCGATTACGCGACCTCTACACCACCGGAGCAACAAGCGACCGCTGAACTGGCGAACGTATATTGACAATATGAGTGCAGACTGTGATGAATAAAAAAAAACAAACATTTTGCTCCAGCCTTCGCATTTGATAACCCAACCCTACAAGCTGCCTTTTGACTGGTTATAAATATTACACAGTTATCCCACTGTAGCTGATTAACTTTGGCCTCAGTGTTAACATAAGCCTTCCGACAAGCCTTAAAAGCTCAGTTCAGTCTGATCTGCCCTAAAATTAGCTTTTAATTTCTGATGAGATTGAAAGACAACTAATTTTTGTCATATTTTGTCTGATTTGTCTTGGTTTGAGTAATTTTGCAGAGAAGATACATATTTCACCGATTGGCTAGCAATTGGCACTGAGGTGCAATTAGTTTATCCTCCAGTTTAAGGGAATTGTAACGTAAAAGTCGATAATCATTGAGCAATCACATCTTAGCGTTTAAATTCAACAATTTTAAGAAGGCTGGCATGTAATATGAGTTTCGAAACGCTAAAAAGCTGTTCATGTATCCCGACTGATAGACTTCTGAGAAAACATTAAACATCACAATTAATTTGGGGCACATCCCGCATGGCGTTTAGACAAATTATTGATCCGTCAAGTATATGGCAAGCAACTTCTCACAAGAAAGTTTTGAAAAACGTAATAAGAAGAAAGTTGCAGTAAGTACTCATGCACTAAAGGCTCAGGAAACGCAACTGAATTTGAAACAACTAAGATTAACTAGTTTATGCGCTTTTGCGGGACTTAATGTTGACTGTTCTTAGGCACTGAAAAACAATTTTAAAAGCATATACTATTTATGTAATTAATTAATTGCAGAATACGAATGATGCAGACAGTTGAAATGGCTGACGAATGAATGCCAGCAGGCTAACTTGCATGAGATAAACTGAGGTAATTATTACTTGCCTTTCACTTTTGCAGCCACAAGCAAATAAATATTCTCCAGATTGCAGCCTTTTCCAATATTTCCTTCGGATGTTAGAGTGCTCCTGTCGGCATAGGAAGGTCAGCCACTTCCAGTTGAAAGGTTGACTTTACATGAATAAGTTTATTACTGCGCAATTAAATGTGTGATTTCCTTTTTGCCTGGCTGAGGAAGGATAGTTGATGATTGTTTTTGGTTGAGTTTTTTTAAATAATGAGCAAGGACGTGAATTTGTCGATAAAGACTACTAATAATTCTCCATGCTACCCTGTTTTTAGGTCAGCGCGAGGTCCTTTGCAAACACTGGGTTAATTGTAATATCTTCCTTACCACGCAAAAGTCATCCTTAATTGAATATTTACAGTATTCGCTAAAGACCGTGAAACTTTCATGACAAAATTTGACTTAGTAGTTCAGCATATATTTGGTCACAATTTCGATTCATTAAGCGGATTTAATCCTGCGAAAGCCTTCTAGTTACGAGAATCAACATTTTATTTGGGTTTATTAAGCAAAATGGGCGTTAATTTTGGCAAAATTAGGAGGAATTTCCTATGCTATTACGTAAGACAAAAACAACATTTTTTATTGATGTTGATTATACAACAAAGGAACTCCAAAATAAGTAAAATAGGTATGGGAGATATCCCTTCCAGAACTGGAAAATTTTTTCCGAAATTATTCAGATTCAAGTGAAGCCAAGTTGGAGGAAGCGAATTTATTTTCGAAAACATGTAATGAATTATGTTTTGAAAATAATTTTTCGATAAACTATGAAATTTATTCACACAAAATGCACTAAGAAATGTTTCATCGCATTTTGTTTAAACCGCACCGCGCACCTTGGCGTATTATCAAAGTGTCCGCATATGTAACCGCTAAGGTAATGTAAAACCGGCCTTATTACATGTAAGTCATGTAGAAATATACTTTTTTGTAAACTATCAATTCCGCTTGTGTGCATTTTAGAAACGGAACAGACAGCAGAATAGTAATAATTTCAAAAAATGGCCATAAATATGGCCACTCTTTTTTGGATTCGGAAGTTTATAATAGATCCTGGAAATAATCAACTATGGCGAAAAATAATCGTTATAGAGAGAAAAGTGAGTTCTTATATTTCCAGTCAACTTAAATTGCTTTTCCTTAGATAGATAAAAAATTTCAAAAGTCTCCAATTTCCTTGTGAGATTACTTTGGAAAAACTTATGATACACAGAAATTCGTCAGCTGAATATTTAATTAGAGCTCTTTTTAACGTGCTAACCTATTACAAAATTTGGTTATTAATCTTTGGAATACAAATATGGGAGTTATCTAGCGAACGTTCCGAAGGCTCGACAACGTGGTTTGCTGTTTTGATGCATTTCAAAATATGAACAAGGCGAAGATCACAAAATGAGCAGAATTTATTGACGTCATACAATTTCGTGACCTCTAATTCATCCACCCACGGTCAGTGCCTGTTAATATAGTACATTAACTGTCCAATTAGAAGGGTGAAGCTTAATAGGTAAATAGGGTGGGAAACGTGAGTAAAAAATGTGGATGCATAGTGAGGGGTAGAGGAGGGGGAGGTAATTATCACAGCAAAGTGGTTCAGGTAACAGTGAAAGCCTGTGAAGTGTAATTAAAGGGGGGGGGGGAAATTACATGACAGCAGTCGGTCATAGCGGGGGGGGGGCGAGGGAGAAGGCGTCAAAGGAGCTGGGGTGATCGATTGTTACCACGGCAATGCGAGGTTGATCACATGATCCAGTTGCTTACAGAGTTCTGGTTTTCCTCTGCGTATTGCAGCGGCCTCAACAAACCGTAGGAGACGTCCGGTCGCCGTCCGGTCGCCGTCCCTTGAACGCGGTATTTTGGTCAATTGTATGGCCAGTATCCACTGAGTGCTTAGTGATTGAGCTCTTCGGTATTTTATTTTCCGCCTTCAGCAGCCACTTCGGCATATGCTCAACTGACCGTGTTGCCAACTGCCTTTGCGTGCGCGCGATGTATTTGCATCCGCAACTACATGTAAACTCGTAAACGCAGTTTGAGTTGGCGTGCATCGGCAGTGTCTTTGGTTGTTCTTACTGGAATAGCCATTGTTGTGCTGATGTACAACAATTTGGTGGCGGAGAGAGCTATTTCAATCGTGCATCTAAGCCGTCACTTGATCACGTTGGACACATTATCGCTCTTGAAGGGAAGGAAGATCCTCACTGGCTTTTTTGCTATGGATATTAACGTAGAAATTTCTTGTCTGCGTTTGCTTTACTTATCGATGAATTTCTCAGGATAGCCATCTCTAAGAAACACTTTGTTGAGGAAATGCATTTCTTCCTCTATCGTTTCTAAAGAACAGATTCTAGCAGCTCTATTGAAAAGGCAAAATAGCAAGCTTCATGTCCTCTGGATTGGAACGAAACTAAGGAAGTGCATGCATTGCCCTTTCCATGTGGTTTTCCGGTAGATGGACTTTTGGATGGAACCATCTGCCCGCCTGCGTAGAAGCACATCTAAGAAAGCTAGTGTGTCGTCCTTCTCATGCTCGATGGTAAATTCGATCTTTGCATGTGTTTCGTTCATGGCTTAAAGTAACAGTTCTCCCTCTTAAAGGTTTTTGACTATGACAAAAAATGTCATCCACGTATCGTCGATAAAAAAACAATCTTTTCTTTGTGTTTGGCCACTTTTCGTTCAAGGTTTGATGTAAAAATATCCGCTAGGGCTGGTCCTAGTGGGCTGCCCATAGCTACACCGTCGATCTGTTGATACAGCTGTCCATTGAACAGGAACTTCACATTCTTCGTGCATATCTGTAGTAGTCCACGTAGTTGGCTTGCTTCGTGACATGTTTCAGCCGCATGCCCACAAATTATGTCAATGGTTTCGTCCAGTGATACATTTGTGAACAGACTTCGTACGTCGAGTGACATCGTGTGCTTATTACATAAACTTTGGTTCTCTAGCTCGTCTACAAACGAAAAGCTGTCTTTGGTCGTGTGAGCAGCAAGGCTGTATCTGATAGGTTTGATTTGTTGGACTAGCCATTGGGCAAGCTGATGCTGTGGTGGACCTCACATTGATAGATTTGGCCGTAATTGCACTCCGGGCTTGTGTAATTTTGGTAGCCCGTATAGCCCAGGAATATGTGACCCTAAAGGCCTAAGAGGGAGCAGGCATGTTCTCGTCTATTATTTGTCTTTCCAACAGTGATTTGACCCTTTTACCAATACGGTCTTCCAGTGCTTTTGCTTCTTCTTTCCCATGGATTTCTGGAGAGAGTTTGCTCGGGTCATTTTATATGTTTTCCATCTTTCTTACATAATCCTTCTTGTTTATAATCACGACGCCGCTACCTTTTTCTGGTCTCGAGAAAACGACATCTATGTCCTTTCGTAGATCATTTAAAGCACTAAGGTGTTGCTTTGTTAAAAGCAACTTATTACACTTCACAGGCTTTCGCTGTTACCTGAACCGCCTTGCTGTGATAATAACCTCACCTCTTCTCTACCCCTCACTAAGCACCCACTCTTTGTACTAACGTTTCCCACCCTATTTACCTTTTAAGCCTCACCCTTCTAATTGGACGGTTAAGGTACTATATTAACAGGCAATGACCGTTGGCAGATGAATTAGAGGTCACGAAATTGTATGACGTCAATACATTCTGCTCAAGTTGTGATCTTCGCCTTGTTCGAATTTCTTCCGGAAAAACACTGTTTCAATTTCCAAATATGCTTCGCATGGCTATCTTCATAAGAACCAATATCCAAAAACGCATTTTATCGGTAAATGATATTGGTATATATATATATCTTATTTTGAAGGTTTTTGTGTAGACGTTAAACGGAAGATCAGATTATGCATTAACAAATGTAGACACTGAAAACGGATGAAATGACTCAACACTTTCAATTAAGACATTATAGAAAAAGTTATCTATTAATGGTAATCTTTATAAAACATTCTGATTAAAGAAAACTAATCTTTATAGATAGAAAGTGGTAGTGTACAATTTTCAGATAAAGAACATATCTAAATATATTGTCCTAAATTATAACATTTTTTGACGTCTCAAGAAATTGGGATTATCGAGAAAATTTCATTTTTCTTAAATAACACCTCTTATAATTATTTTAAGTCTAAACTATGCCCAATATTGTTCATTATAATTTCTAAGTTTACGTAAATGCGTTCACACCCATGTGCGAGTAATGATCAAACTTTTACAAAGTTATGAAAGTTGCACGGTCTTAAGCGCATGCTTAAGGCTTCCACGAAAAAGGGCGAAACGCGTTCAAGCGGTATAATAACCCTTTGTATTCTCTAATCAATTGCTCTTAAGGCCATGAATAGAAAAAAAGCCAAAACCATAATCCCCAACACGAAAATTTTTCAAAGATTTCTTAGGCACACTGATTTTGGCCAACTTCTGGGAGAACAACTACCAGCTAGGGCTTGTTCATTTTATTTTACCCTACGTTTTCTTTCCGCCTTTCCAACTGCACGTTATATTGGTCAGTATTTCAATCGCAAATGGGCATTTAGGACTGAAGCCAAATGACCGCCTACGTGAATGCCACGTACATACAGGACGCAGACGTTATTTTTACAATATGCACCTACTAATTCGGGGAAAATGATGTGCACGAAAGTTGTCTTTCCCAGCAAAGGAAGTTAAGAAGAGGGGTATTTTTGTCTTGGGGCTTTGAAAAGCAAAAAAAACTATTCACAACTCTTCTTTTTTAACTCTTGAACTTAATAGGAAGAATAATCAGCCCCCAGTCAATGACAGCAATATTACAATTGCTGATTTTGTGAGTGGATGAGGCTGTTTGACGATGATGTTACGGTCACAACGTTATATTCGCTATCCTCAGCTTAGGTGTTAGTACGATAAAGACGCTAAAAATATGTTCTGAAAGATTTCACATTCAAATTGCCAGTCTCCTTTCCCTGTGCTTTGACTTACACATAGAAGGAATTGCGGTCTGCTTGGAATCGCTCAAAATCAGTGGTAAAATCGAGTTGTTTCGAAGGAAAGACTAAGAGCAACTGCAATTTCAGGGAAAGTTAGGTAATTCTTCCAAATTTTATTCATGCGTTTGTGTGACTCGTGCTCTTTTTTGTAACAGCAGTCGGCGGCGTTAATGTGCTGAACCGACAGAGGGGTTAATGATCTCGCAGCACGCATTAAGCAGGCAGCGCAGAGACCACGGTTACCCATCATGGTCAAGATTCCTTATAAGTAATACCGTACTTTGCCATACATAAATAACTACTTATTCTGTTGTCTTAAGCTTGCCTTTTCTTGTACGCGCAGAGACGAACAAGCCACGAATCCAACCGCGCACACCTTATCACCTGTCTTGGACGCCGGTCCGTGTAGACACTGACATTTTGACCGAAACTTCCTCCAACCCTCCCTTACCCCTTTACCTCCCCCCACCAAACCTAACAACACTACATCTGGCCACAAACCAGCTTAGTTGATTTATTTCATTACCACATTAATGACGAGAATTTATCGAAAACAAACGCATGTTCGCAAATTTAATATATATTCTTATTTAATTTAATATTTTAAGGTCATTTCCAATACACTTAAATAAACTTTCACACTCACTTACTAAGAATTAAATCAATTGACTACAAATTACGTTGGACGGTTGGGTGGGGTAATATATATTTACGTGGCCCTAAAAACAGTTTTGGTGAAAAATCAAAGTCAGTTGAAGGGATCAGGACGCATTAAAATAAATACACAGACAGAAATGGTCGCACAAAAATGGACGTAGCATAGACGATGCATACTGGATTAAGTAGCACAGACTTGATTATGTACACTGATATTCCCCATCAAACTCATCGAACAACCTGCTGGATATCTTCGGCTTCGCTTCGTTTGGACATTCATCTCTGCGTTGTGACTCAGTACGATAAAAGCACTCCGAAAACCGCCCAGCAGCAACGGACTAGACTAGAGGTCAGCAAACTTTTTAACTCAGAGAGCCAAGAAAACAAAAATTTAGAAATATATTTCAGAACAACAATCACAACAGTTATACGCTTTTTCATCAGACATCCGTCCGATCAATCTTTTCTTCACCGGCACGGCTGGTGCGACACGATATAGCAGAACATGCACAGTTCCCATAAACAAAAATCATGCATTTTGACGTATCCAGGCACACTAAGTGGTTATCAGATGGTGTATGACACATAGAAGAACTGCTTAGCAATGCAACCCACTATCCCATTTTTATCGTCATCATTTTTGGCAAACATGGACAGTCAGCCGGTGCATGGAAGAGTGAGGAGAGCGTGATGTCCGCGATGGTGAATCAACTCCCACGATAATACAGCGTCCTTCTCCCAAAGAAAAGTCAAACGCAATGGCATCAACTACGGCGCACTAAATTACGCCGTTTATAGGTTTGCCAACGGATGGGACGAATCGCCCTTCTCAGGACAGAGAATCAGGTGCAATGACCCCTTCTTAATATGGCACTTTTCATGCATTTAAGGTGGGGGCTGCCCTTTGTGAAATCCCGGTACATCATGGGCGAACAAGGTCATGTGTAGTCCGCGTAGACGGCCTCTATGACTTTGCCTGCTCCTGCGTCCAATCCCGTCCCAGTTTACCTTGTCACCTGATCCAGTTATTGAGGGTGGAGTGCGTACAGTATATGGTGCACAAGTTTGCTTCAATATAGAATAAATCCCGCGCGAGTCACCATCATATGCCAAAGTCTCTGTGGAACATACAGTGAACGTGCCCGTTTGTGACTATGGAACCGTCATGCTTTTTTCTTAATCAAAGGCTTCTCTAACGCAACCACTATTAAATATTTGTGTAAAAACTTGGCTATAAACGATATCGGTTGTGAGAGATTCTTTCTCAGGAAATGACCACGAGGAAGGCCCTCATTCGCTTTTTCAAAATATGGTTTTTTGGTTGGATAAAATCATTCAAAATTATAAGCATTACTCAACGGCGCGGTAACGGAGTGTTATAATAGCAGACAAAAGTCACTCTGACGATTAACCTAAAATCGATTTTTTTAGTAAAATAGAAACTGCATGATCTTTTAACGTATGTCGAGGCAGTAAGGTAAATCAGCTAAAATCAACAACTTTTAAGTAGGTGGCCTTTAAAAATGTGTCCAGTCCCCGGTTTTTCCTGAAATTAATATTTAATTGCATTTTTAATAATCTGTCGATAAAAATTGGGTCCCTCAGCTATAGTCTTTAAATGTATGAAACAAAGCAGAGGGGAATTTGTCGTCTACAAAATACTTTAAACTTAATTGATTAACTTATCTCCGAAGGAACTTTTAACAAAATTAACACGGTAGTTAAAAACTTGGAGTCTTGCAGATTCTTTTATCAAACGTATTTCAACAAAAAAACAAATTATTTTTTGGTAAAAAAAATCATATTTTCTTTTTATTAACTCCTCTCAGAAAAACCTACAGAATCTCCAAAGCTGAAAATTAAAATTTATACGAAGAACAGGTTATTGTTCAATCAAAGACAACAGTAAATTTCTGATGCAGATTCTTTCTAGAGACTGTCGTCAATCTCCATCCTTTTAGTTTGGGAGACCATTCGTATGTTCACTCGTAATAATAAGTTTTACCATCAAAGTTGTCTTAAACGTTGTAGTCACAAGCTGAAGAATCAAAAATTATTTCCGTATTGACTGTGTTTTAATACCTTCTTATTTCGTTCTGGTAAACATTTGACATTTTATCATTCCATGCAGGCGTCCTTTGTGGTATTCACCGTACAATGCTTTCACTAAGGTTTAACGGTTTTACCGATGTACACACTCATCATAAAATATGCTCTTACTTTTTATATTTATTCTATGACAGTTTCTTGCTCAACCGCAGTCGGCTTTCAGTTCAGCCTAGACATTCGTGCAGTAGATTCTTCGGGAAAATTTTCATTTCGCTTCCATCGTTCACTCGGTTGTATCTCCCCACAAGGAACCACCCTTCGGCTAGACATACTATTAGTTTGGCTAGTTTGGTTGCCTCTTTAGATGTGCAGGAACACGGGAGCACCACCCTGCATGGCTGTCCGAAGGTGAAGGCAGAAGCAGCAACAGCTCCATCCTTGCTTACCTGATAGACTCCGGACATTGTGTGGAACCCGGTGCAGTCTTTAACGTCCCGCCAAGCTACCCAGAGTCCCAGGGTCAGCCTTTTCTAGCAGCAATAGAAGCAACCGCGATCCGGTTGAGGAAGCTGGTTTTGTGCGCGCAAAAGTATTTCCTGCAAGCCCCCATCAAGGCATGGCGAACACTCACATAACAACCTACATCTTTCCGTGATTTCTCCCCCTCCACACCCTCCTCGTGCCGTCCGGATTCAACAAACCTTCACCTCCCAGCCAGCCGAGTACTATCAACCCCACCTCCCCTTGCCCGTGACTAATTTTCCCCTAACGATGAACATAATTGCTAGCATGTTACGTTCTACCCCTCCCCATATAAATGTAATGGCCCGAGGAGAATTTATCGAAAGCAACATATGCTTGCCAGATATTCTTCGTTATTTAGAAATACTTTCTTATACCCTTTGCCTGGAGTCGGCTTTCATTGCAGCCAAGACACTTGTACAATATATTCTTCGGGAATATTTTCATTTCGCTTCCATCATCCACGCACTTGCATGTCCCGACACAAAAAACTCCATTGACCTGAAACCAATTTTCAGCTGGACCTATTATAAAACATGTCCAAATTCCGTTGGTTAGTTTGGTTACCCACTAAGAAAAATTTATTACCCCCTGCACGGAAATATTTAGTTACATGCAATAACTTTAAGAGTACAGAAAGTACAATAACTGTGCAGACACTGTAAGCCGCTTTAATTGCTTATTTCGACACACAGAAAAAATCTTTTGTCTCCCCCAACAGCTCCTTAAATGTGCAGTCTTCCACCCTATATCCTTGTGTTTCGCTTGAGATATGCATGCTTTCACTAATATCTATAGTAATCAGTGACAGTGATTCGCCGATATGCAGTTTAAAGTTATTTTCGATGTGCATAATAAAATTCATAAAACATATTCAACAGTTAGCTTCAAAAGGCTGTATACAAGGTGTGTTTCTTTTATACCGCTTGTGCATATTCCACCCACAGCGGCGTTTCAGAACCATTGCGAGGAGTCTAAGGCACCTTCATTTTCATATCACACCATCCGAATAAAAAACGTTGGACACTGTCTCAGACTTAGTCAAACAATAGACTTCAGCTTCTGTTATTCTACTCTTTACTTCAGTCATTGACCTACAGTTCATATGAATTAAGCATTAAAACTTGCTTCTTTCCCAATCATTTAAAATAACCTAACAAGTACTTTGATTACCATGTACATAAACCAACATAAGCTCGTTGGAAGAAACAAGATATACTTGTTAAGGTAGCACCAGCCCGTTGTCAGACTAATTAAACAAAGGAGGAAGGCCATTTGGCGCGACAGAACGAATAAGGTCAGACAGTCAGCCAATGTATTAAAGGAGAGGACGTTGGACATACGAGTACGATAGAACTTGGGGCGGGGTGAGTAGGGGGAGGAGTGTTAAGATTGTCTGTGAAGGAAAGGGGGAATGGAAGTTCAATGCGACTGCAGCCCGCAGATGTGGTCGTGGTCGATGCGGTTGACTGAGATAGTCAGTGCACCGTGTTTAGGCGTGTTCCAGGATTTTCATTCAGCTGTCATTCGCTGTTTTCGGGTTGGAGGTGATGAGTCAGTGCTATTTAACGTGGCCCAGTATCGATTAGCGCGCTGCGGGTGTTCACCTGTTGTTAGTTATGTTCGGGGTGGGATAAGCGAGACGAGGATATTTAACGTGACTCAGCGCAGAATAGTGGTAACAGAAATAGGCGTAATTAGTAGGCCGTGAGCGTGATTCAGTAAATCGGGTGCGAATCCCTTCATAATGCACGTCCAAGTCTACGTGACGGTTAATGCTAGCCGCGCTAGAGTGTCAGGCCTCGGGGAATCATCTCGTCTGGTTGGTCTTGGCCATGACAACCGCTTCAGTTCCGTCCCAATTGAAATGTTGATCACACTCAGACATTGATCTTAAGGGAATCTACATAAATTCAAATTCAATTGATCTTCAATAAACATACGATAATAGTCTGTTACCTTTTTATTTGTTTTACACATTACCGCGTATACTCACCCTGTACTATCTAGTCTAGCCCCTTTCTGTCCCGGATTTTTGACGGAGCTAAGGAGTGGCTGGGGCCTGCAGGGCTCTTCGTTTGCCCGTTAGTTTATTTTTCAAGTATTGCGTGTTTTTGCGTTGCTATGTAGTAGCTTTTTATAATATATATTTATTTTATCTCTTTGTATGCTATATTTTTAAAACAGGATGATAGACTACATGTCGTTAAATGCCCAATACCACCAGTTCTGTATTAAAGAATTCTGGGGTTTCGGTACCTCTGGTAATACCTATAAACTATCCATATCATACGCATCAACATATAAAAATTTACCTTGTTGCGCTGGACATCGCGAAGTCTGCAAATATGTCAGTTATTTGTATCATTGCGGGATAGAGTGATTCAAGTCAGAGGTTCCAGTATAAAATTGCAGTAACTGTGACACCAAGCCTCAGGGTTTTATGTTTTTCTCCAAACACCTTGGTCATGACACAGTTATGAAACTACACCGATGAATTTAATCTCATTTCTGAACGTCGAACTATACGCCAGGAGCAAAATATACAGTGGCAGACATCAACTACGCTGTCACATGTGAAGGAATGAGAAGATGGAGGCAAATCGTCAAAATATTTTTCCCAATTTAACTTGCAGGCCAGCTCCTTGTCAGGAGCGAACCCGTCCGGTGCAACTTGAGATATTGCTGTTCGTAAAAAAAGAATGGCTTGACTAAAAATGCTGTTTATCTACTAAAACTCTGGCTGCCTCTTAAAAACAGCTGCTTTATGTTCTCTGCACAGGTAGTTTAGTAGTGCACGTCATATAACCCAGTCTTAGCATTTTGTCCTACGGAAACGGTGGCAGTAGGTGTTTTTGGGGTAGGGAAATACGATAAACAGTGAAAGAAATTTTTAGAATTAAGCGGAAAGTGGAAAAATGCAGTTGAGTTTGTTTTGAGCGGCCGCTGGAAGTTAGTTAGCCCGCATGTAAATTGAAGGTATGCACTGGGCTTCGCACCGCGGACTATACCAATCAAACGATTTTCAGGAATTTAAAGAAACCTCAATTTTGATAATCAGATTTTGCCGCAATACGTTTACCAATAATGGACATTAGGAAAATCTACAGATATAAATCAACAAAATTTCTTAATACGATAAAATAACAAATGCATACATCCGTTAGTAAAGTATATTTTACTGCCTAGCTTAATTCCCCACCCATGGAAGAGCATCAAAAAGCTCCATACTAAATACCTATACTAAAAGTTTTTCATAGAGTTACGTTCAAATGTAAGTGGCGTCAGCTTATTGAGCCATTCGTTTCTAAATTAATCTCATTATACGAAATTTCAAAGACGATCAGTTGTTTTAACTCTTCATATTTTACAGTTACCGCTCATGATTGCTTATTGCATTCTGATCACCATCGGCAAATTGGTCATGTCCTTTGCAAAAAGCGAGTGTCATATAACACCATCTAGCAACAAGCAACCTCTAAAACCTTAAATTATTGCTGTCCATTGTAAAACCATTTTTCAGCTCACATATTTTACAGTAGACAAACTATTTTGCCCTTTGTGTATAAAGGTGAGCATGTTGGAATAATTTATAGCCTTGTTTAGATAATACGGCTAAGCTGCTCTTAGAACTCATGGCAGTATTTTTCTCCCGATCTTCCGAACAACTCGTAAACTGTCTTTTTTCTTGCTTCATAAACTGCCCAAAGCTGTAAGTTAGTGTCCTTGCCCATGCGAAGTATTAAGTCTTAAGTGGCGACTCTGAGATACCACATTCTATTGCCTTTCAGCCTTAACAGGAGCAGGGCTTCAAGGAATTATATTCGTTCCAATTAGAAAGTGGAAAGTTTAAACGCTCATCCATCAGTCCTGTCAGGTTTTTCAGAAAAAAGCGCCCGCATTTTCCTTGCGTCTCATCATGATCGAACACGCTAATAATGACATTTGGGCTATCACGCTCACATTTTGTGTGTAAACTTTCTCCAGTCACAAGAAGTTGGACAACCAGTTCTCTAAATGCGCTTCCTAAATTCGGCGTTATATGATTATTTGATCCCGAATGAATAAGAAGGCTCGCAATCCAGGTACTTTGGTGGATGAGGAAGAAGGCAGGTAGAGCACCAGGTCAATTGACTTATTGTTCTGACCTTTCGAACACTTACAGGTGTCCATCTTCAGAGACGAGAAAGCAACCAAAAAGGAGGATAGTTATAGTAGCCAAAGGCCAATCAACTGTCAGAAATCGTCAGGTTGTCAAGGGTTTAGAAACAGCAAACGAAAAGGGGAGGTGGGGAAGGAGGGAAATTAGCTGTCAGTGGGATCGGAGGGGTCGGAGGGGCAATTATAGTGGGTAACAACGAAATCATCGCCCGAATTTAGGGAAACTGTCATATCCCAGGGATGCGTGCAGATGGAAAAGTAGAAGGCATTTCGATCATCGGAATCGAAATTTTACTTTTCTGAGCTTTCGCATCTGCGAAGTTAAATTCGTGACCGGTCTTGTAGGTATGGGCAACCACTTGCGATAATGCGTCACCCCGTCGAACCGCGAACCCGTATGCGCGAACCAAGCATACGTCCTGTCTGTCTTGTATAATTTCGGAGACAGTTTAGATAGGGTATGCGATACGCTATGGTCTGCGATTCCGACGCCTAGTCCCGCAGCAATGCACTCACTCGCTTACGACGCATCAGTGATGTTTGCAAGCGCAAGCCATATCGTACGGGTTGGTCCTGGTTGGGTCCTCGGAGGACGAGCACGTAGGCATCGGCTTATGAATGCCTCCGGATAGCCATTGCGCGCAAACTGGTCGCCGAATTATCAGGCCTCACGTGTTTTTCCTTCCAGATTACTGGATTCTTTTGAATAGAATTTTCAGGAAGCTTCGTTTGTAAGCTACCGGTTAGTTGCTGTGAAAATTGAGAAATTGAAAAACCCGGCCACGAACTGATGGGAGCCTGGGTCTCGGATGAGAACTCAGTCAATCAGTTTATCGATCTGGTGCCGGCATACATCAGCCTGCATAACCGGACTGATGACTTTGTAACGGTTTATTGGCCCCTGCCTTCTATAACTGTTGGATGTCTTTCATTGATGCATTTTATCTAAGAATATGTACTCTGGAAAGAGCCCGGAAGCTCAGAAAATTAAAACTACGATTCCGATGATCAAAACTCCTACTTCTCTATCTGAATAGATCTCTCTCCGACCACTAATACCATCTCGGCATCTCAAGAGGTTTCCTTCAGTATGTTATTATGACCGTTTTAGAACATTTCATGAGGGCCTTTGCTTTTTTTCAATAAGCGGTACGCTGCACAAGGCGAAGATGACCATCATTCTGACCGGGTGGCAAAGTGTTGGTCAGTTGGGAGCAGCCTGCTCTCGTTTGCAAAATCTTTGACGAAGCAACGGATTCAATAATGACAGAAAATGGCGAAAGTAACAAAATACCCGCTTTAATGACCCAGTAGTTTGATCTTCTAGACGGAGGCAATGGAAATTACAAAGATTATCATCCTTTGATGAAGATTCACTCAGCAGTCGAGTAACGAGACATACTGGTTCCTTTCCGTTTTGAGGCTCAATGCAGAGCCGTTGCTGGCGTTCGAAACACAGCCGGGAATATTCGCTGAAAGGAGTACCAAAAGGTTGAAAATAGCGACAGCAGATTCCCTTCTTCATGCAAAATTCAGAAATTTGCAAAGGATTGATAAGTACTCACAGAACAAAATTACGACAGGTACGAAAACTGGGTACTAATAATAAGTGACATTTAATGAATTTACAACTGAAAGAAAGTATGCAAAGTAAGTGTAATTTGCCTGGGAAAAATGTTTGCGTTTAAGTTGGTCATTTATCTTAAATAAACCTTACCCCTCTTCCTGTAGCTTAATTTAGCTTTGTTAGTTTCACTTTATTTTAGTTTGTAGTTAAGTTAATTGTTGCCAACGTTTAATAAATACACTAAAATAAATTACAAATACTAGACTTAACTTAGCTAAACTAAATAAACGTTATTAGAATAAAAAACAAACTTAAATAAAACTTCAATTGGCAAACATTTCTTGTAGGGCCGCCTTAATATATATTCTCCCCACCCAACTGTCGCACTTGATTTGTGGTTAAGCATTTAATTCTTGGTTAGCGAGTGTCAATTAATATTTAATTTTGTCGGACGTGATCAAAAGATATTAACTTAAAGCAACTTATACTAGGTTCAATGTACTAAGCAGAACCCTTACATCAATATAAACTCCTGTTGCCAAAGCAACTGATGCCTACTGATGCAATTCAACATTTGATTGGCGGAATTCAACGAATGGGAGATGGGAAATTTGACCTTATATTGGCGGAATCTAACGCAAAAGGGAATCTTTGGTTACTAAAAATAAGAAAGTACGTTACTGTTGTAAGTCAAAAGCAAAAAGGGCCTCTAACGACAGTACTGCCCTAAAATTAAATTACTGAAAGTTCCTTCCTGCCATGCTTTTATTTTTCCAACTTTCACAATCTTCTTTAACGTGGTTAATTAAACACATTGCCATGAAACCAAGAAAGTGGTCAACTAGTTTAGGCCAAAAAACCTACATTATAACAGCAACGTTCGATTGGCCTTTTATATTTGGACTGCAGGATGTTTTCTCAGGACACTTTTCTTGGGCTTACCTCTTCAGCTACCCGTGAATTTGATAAACTAAGAAAGTTTCTGAAGAAACCAAAAAGAACTAGAAATCTATTGTATTATTTTCAAAACTATATCTCTGGACGCTGAAGTCACAATGGACACAAAGTAGCCCCAGCGGAGGACCATTATCCAACCCGGTGCCTTGGACGGCCTCGATCGCCCACAACATCAGCATCAGCACTGCTTCCCCGAAAACGAAGAAGAAACCTGCCAAATGTTAGCGGAGAACAATAGGTCGCACAATGTGTACGTATTTTGCGGGACCAACGCCCAATGTGTCGCCACTTGATGCAACAACAACAACCGCGCAAGCTTCGTGACGCTTGGATGGCTCACAGGGCCGAGAAAAACAAAACCATACAGACCGCAGGAAAACCGAAAAGTTCTTTGCCGCCTTCTGCACCATAGGAACCGCGTCGCTCAAATGGGTGAACATTTTTTAAAGAAAAACCGCAAAGTCTGAAACGCTGGTCCGAGTATATAAAAGGTATCCTTAATCGAATCTCCACCGACACATTAAATCAGGTGGAAAGCGAACAGCAACCTAGGCCTTTCGCCTTTTCTTACAGAAATAATTAGATGCGACAACTACACAGTGGAATGATGGCTCACTTCATGGACAGTGGGGCAGCCTCAGAAGCGTTTGCGGTTAGCAATTGAGTAAGGCAGGGTTGTGTTCTCGCCCACATTCCTGTCAGTCTATAGTTTCTATCATGCGGATGGGCGCCTAGTGTGTGTATCGGTCGAGAATCAGCACAGACCACCCGCTCAGCGGACAACCATCCACCAGGCAGTGCATTCAAACGCGCTGAAAAGAAGTCCAGACCAGCATTAATGACCTAATGTTCACAAATAACTGTGCACCCAATACGCAAGCGATGTACACTTAAAGGGGCATCTAATTATGCTTATTTCAGACTGACTTTCATCACGGAGAAGACGGTGGCCCTGTCACGACCGCCGCCAGAAATGGATTGCATGTAGCCTCCTCCCAACGGCAATGGAGCTTAAGTCATCAATGTGTGGACAAATTTGCGTACCCAGACAGAATTGAGGACGAATTGACCAATTGGATCTCAAAATCCAGCTAGACAACTGACCGATATACAGCGCGGTGGGCCTGATGACACTACACAGTCTGCGCTAAACAAGCCGAAGTACTGAACCAACTGCATCTTAGCTGTCTCCACCGATAAACCAAAGTTTAGGTGGTTAGACTGGAGTACAGACACGGAATTACTGGAACGGACCAGAATCTTTACCATCCATGCAATGCTGATACAACTGTAACTATGTTGGAATGGCCACCAAGCGGGGAAGGATGACAGCTACCTACTCAAATGACTCTTCTACGGTGATGTTTTTTAGGAAGCTCACGGACAAGAGAAGTCAACGAGACGCTAAAAAGACGCCCTACGGGTCTCCTTCGAGGGTGTGCAAAATCAGCCCGGCCCCCCAGCATGCTCTTGCCGAAGATGGACGGGGCTACAAAGAGCCCTGAAGGCTGCATCAGCAATCTATGAGGGTCACCGAATTATAATAAAAAGAGGGGTCTGCAAGCCTCGAGCGTCTTTGACCAACAATATCACCACCCAATCTTTTCCATCGCATCCCTCGTGTCAATGGTAATTCCACGCATAGATCATATTTAGACCCAATGCAATCACGAAACGACACCGTCGACTTCACCTCCTGCCAGCGCAATTCCACAGTGCTCATCATTTTCACAACCGATGAGAGCACTCCCGTTGCGTCGCCTGGGAACCGTAACAGCCCACTAACCGCACCATCGCACCCCAACACCCGTGGCCATAGATACTAACCTTCCCACTCTCATCACCGGTGCGAACCTTATAACGTCCAAAAAACCGACCATTTTACCGTCCATTTCGATGAGGTCCATCGTGTGCTCCAAAAAAGGGCGGTGCAGAGACAGTGAGTTGCGCTAGATCATAGTGAGTGCAGACTTCCGCTAAATCTACCCCAGTTTTCCCTTCCAGCACCTTCCCCCACGTATCCTCGGTGTCACGAAGATCGTAGATAGGACAGGGCGCAAGCCCACACACGAACAAGAAAACAATAGCGAAAGGGGCTGAGAGGGAATGCTATTAAGGCCGCCTTCAAGGAGGAGTTGTTGCAGGCTGACTCTCAGTTCGCCAGTACGTCATTCCGCGCAAAAACACACTGGACTAACTGTGTAGTCCGCGTTATCCCATCAGTTGGCAGCCTCCTTAGCCACGGTTTTAAGCGCACCGTGATAGCTTCAAGTGTGCCAGATGGCTTGCAGTGAGTGAAGTACACTGAACCATCGACCTCACCATCTTTCCTTCCCACTCCCCAGCATTAGGTAACCGTCCAATTCGGTCAGCTGTCTGATTCTGGATGGAGCATAGGGACGGGTGAACCCATGTAAGGAGCACCAACAGACACCAGCGAAGAGTTTGTCTGTACTGGCTACACACATTCATTCACCGCATGGGTCTACTCGAGGACATAAGCCACCACGCCAATCTGCGGTAAATTATACCTCTCCCCCCTCCAAGTTTATATATCACACACGGAGCCATCCCAACTCAACCCTCATGCACACAAATGCGGCATCTCGAAGGCACAAGTGGCAAGCATGTTCTTCGGTTTCTTCTTTATGACACTCTCACGCCTGCGGAATCCCCGTAGCCCACCTCATTTTTCTGGAATTTTTGTGTGCCTCATGGGTTGACCTGATGTCTAGCTCTTTTAGCAAGTGAACCCTAATTTTCACATTACTTGTTAAACCGGCTTGGACAGTAGATTGATACCTGTGGGAGGGGGAGAGAGCGGAAGGTGGACCCTGGAGCTTCTGTCCCAATGGCACTCAACCAACATTCCTCTGTATAAGCAATTTCACAAGCTTTAAACTGAGAGTAAGAGGTAGATGGGATTGCTGGGACCAAACCTTTATTCGCCTGGCGTTTCGAAATCCGCCCCGGATCCTTTGTAGTGGGCGTTAACGCCACTGTGGGAACCCGTGCTGAGTACCGGCCCCCTGTCCGTCGTTCGCCAAATTGTCTGAACGACTTACTAACACACCCAGTCTCGGCTGTGCCCATTTCGTGCTGTGCAACCAATCACCACCAGTCTGCCGAGACAAAGCGAGCATTCGGTGGCCACCCGGGATGACTGCCGTGAAAAACACTTGTTATTCCGCCTTCGCGTGGCGCGGTCGCGGCGACGCCGCCCTCTCCCACTGGCCTCATGGTCGGATGCCCTGCAAGACCAATTGGCCACTTTCTCCTAACTGTTGTGTACACAATACCTTCATCAGAAACGATAGAAAAGATAATAGCAAAAATGGAAAATTTATGCACAGGGAGTTGTGGTATTTATAGGATACAGTCACGATGCTACAGCACACTTACGACAATTAACGAAGCACGTTCAAAGACCGTCTCCATAAGGCCTTCCCAAACATACAATTTACGATGGAGAAGGAATAAAACAACCAACTGAACTTCCTTGATGCCTTTGTCTGCTGCAAAGATTGTGGTGGCCTGAATACCAGTGTACAAGAAACAGGAATACACAATGCAAGTACTGAACTGAAACAGCAACCACCACTCAATCAGCCACAAACACGGTTGTATAAGAATGCTTTATCGGCGTGTTGAGACGCAGTCTAGTGAACCAAAAGTCGAAGTTATCGAAATAAAACATATTGGATGGGTTTTCAGAAAAAAGACTACTCGCGCAACTTCGCCAACCGATGCACGCGCAAACGAGATGGGCAACAAAATCGCACTGATCCCGTATTTTGGCAAGCGGTTCCATTCGTCACACACATCTCACAGGCCGTCAGCCGCGTTCTCGCAACACTTGGTGTTACAAGGGCACACAGGCCAGAGGCAACCATAAGACTTCAGATAATGAAACCAAAAGACTCACTGTCACCGCAGGAAACAGCTCGAGTCCTCTATAGAATCTGGTGCAGTAGAGGACAAAGCAACTACCGCGGAGAAATTGGCAGACCTCTTAAGACGTGGCAGTAGTGCGGAAAATTATGCCAATTCTCACGTTGTGGCTCATTCAAAGAGACCCGGCCACACATTCAAATTTGATGAGGCCGAAATTCTCGCGAGAGCTGACGATCTTCTGAGTGGCGAATTATTTGGGTCGTGGTTCATGGGCCCCATTCTATAAACAAGTGTGACGACCTGCTTAGTTAATATTCGGTGCTTAGGTTTATAGTTTAGCCAAAGCAACTCGCATCTGGGGGAACGTACAAGCCACCGCGTCGTCTAACGCCAACGTCGGGGAATCCGATTCACGCGCAATCGTCAAGGCCAATTCCACCACATGTGATGAAAGTTCATATGGTCATAACTCGCACGCTGACCATCAAGCAATTACCGTACAATTATCCTCAATAAGGTGTTGTTTATTGTCATAAGTGTGTAGTATCATAGTGACTGTATCCTATACCTACTGCAATTCCGCGTGCATGAATTGAACATATTTGCTCCTGTCTCTGATGGAGGATCTGCGACGGATTTCGAAATGTCAAATGAATAAAAATCTTGTCCCAGCGATTCATTTCTTCTTAATTCTTAGGAGGTTTCGTAAGTCCTTCTTGTGAACTTGCATTGGCAAGCTTTAGATGGCCATACTGCACTTAAAAACGTCGGTAGAACGACTGATAGTTGGCTGTACAAGTCAGTCTTCTGACGGCGGAGAGTCAGGCTACAATCGCGTCCTCGCACTGTAGCTTTTATGACACTCTAACTCACGTGGAATCGGAGTCACCACCTTTTTTTTTGTGTCAAGACCCTAGCCGTAGTGCGTTTGTAGCGCATTTAACCGGGTTGTCAATCTTTGGCAGCCACTGTACGCGATCCTTCATCTGATCATATTTGCGATCTCATGATAGCAAAGATTAGAAAAAAGGTAGGACTGTAAATGAGGCACATGTTTACTATTTCTTCTTCTGTATTTCTATCATTTTATTTATGGCGTACACAATGAACATCGAAAGTAACCATGGTCAGCGTGTCATAATAGCCAGTGATTCTATAAGCTTTAGCATCTTACACATGCGAATTCGTTCATATCATCGGAAGTAGTCTTTTAAATAGATAATCGAATTTTATATTTTTTAAGGAAATATTTTCGAAAATGTTTGTCCTTCTTAGGACATATGTGTTGTGACGGTTGCCAGGGCTGATGATGCGTGGAAGGTGCACCTGCTTCTTCGCAAATTGGGCACTAAAGAGCACGAGAGGTACACGAATATCATTCTGCCAAAGAACTCGTAACTTCACCGTCGTTGAAACCATCCAGCGCCTGTCAGAGGCTTTCGATGAAACGTCCTCCTTGTTCAATATTCGGTACCAGTGTCTCAAGCTGGTGAAAAACGAGGCAGATGATTTTCTGACGCTCGCCAGTACTGTCAACCGCGAGTGTGAAAGGGTCAAGCTCAGAGAATTGAGCGATGATCAATTCAAGTGCCTCATCTTTGTGAGCGTCTTGCCGTCACCTCGTGATGCCGAAATCCGGACCCGTTTTCTCTCAACAATTGAACAGGACTCAAAGTCAAATCTGCAGACTTTGATGGCCGAGTGTCAGCGGCTGAAGAATGTCAAGCATGATTTTGCGATCGTGGAGCAACCAAGTTCCTTGCTTGCCACCGCTAGTGTTCATGGTGTCGCTTGCACGGAGTCGGTGTCACCACAGCAGCCCCAAGACATCACACCCAGAAAACTATTATCAACATGCTGGCAGTGTGGTCAATGGCATTTCGTTCGCTTCTGCCCATTCAAGAGGCACGTTTGTCAGAAATTTCATAAGCGATGACATAAGAAATACCACTGTCCGGCAGGTTAACCACCCAAATCAAGGGCAGGCGACAAGAAGACGAGAAGTTCCAAACGCCCTTCCTCTTTCTTTGGTCTAAGGTCCCGACCCGCAACAATATGGGCCACGCATTACAGTTCACCGTGTTAAATTTAGCAATAAACTTGATTTCCCGATGGAGATCGGTTACACTACAGGCCAGGGTGGCAAATTTCCATGGACTGTCACTTGAAAATCAACAGAAGCATCCATATAAACTTTCAAAAAAGAATTTCAACTGTTTTTCATGCAAACCAAAATTTAATTCTACTATTGTTGGATTAAAGTCGCTTTTCAAATGTTCAAAAATATTCCCCATTTTCGATGGTAGCTCCAAATAGTTTTTTTGATGTTGACTTTGAAGTAATGGGGTCATATTTGTGTCCAAGCGTCGCCCTTGCCCGGTAGTGAAATATACGCGGCTTGCACTTTTCTTTCGACAGACACCAATCAGAAGTCTGTAGTTTAGGCAATTTGTCGAAATCTGTGCAAACGTGGCTGATGTAGGGTAACCTCATTTTTACGCAAAAGAAAGCGCAGGTGTAGAGACTGTCAAACTGTAAACAACATTAAAAAAACGAACATTTTGGACATTACTTTATAATTTCTCGCAAGGAGCGATTTATTTTGAAGAACAAAACTTTATCAACTGCTAATTTCTTTGACACGGGAATAAGTACCGGTTATGACCCACTCCTAGTACTTCTAATTAACACGAAATTCGATCCAGAGAGTCCGTACGAGAGAGACAGAAAAGACCAGTCAGCCAGAGAGAGAGAGAGAGAGAGAGAGAGAGAGAGTGAGAGAGAGAGAGAGAAAGAGAGAGTGCGTTACTCAGACATGTACTTTAAGCAAGTCAACTCAAGTCAATGAGTGTAAAAGGTACAACATATTTAAGGCGACAAACGAGTGTAAGGATGGTCAACCGAGCCAAGCAGCTTCTGTCCTGGTTTGGCTACTGGCACGATTGGCCGTGATTCAGCAGCTGCATGCAGTTTTTGGATTATTGATTGCTTGATGCCTGTATGCGCTCGCCTCGTGTAGGCCAATCGATTGTCTGCTGTGAGTGCGGCTGCTTGCAGCATGCACTCAACAGTATCCCCGAGCTTAATTCTAGGATGGTACCTTTTATTATGTCCTATTTCTTGTGCAGGCGCAACTCTGAGTGCAATGCTCAAACTCTCGTCTCGCACGACTACTTATACGTGCGCATCAGTGGCTGCCGACTCCAACATGGTCTGACTAATCACCTCCCGGGGCTGTGCTTACTTCCGCACTGTCAAACTTTTGATGCCGTCCTCGCGCTTAAGGACGCGTGCTCCTTCGGTTACCAAGTTTCAACTACGCATGAACAAAATAGACTATTCCTTCCACCTGCTATCCCAATTTTGCTCTTCCCCCATGTAACCGGACGTGGAGATCGCAGCGACATGGGCCTTCTCTATTAACTTGAGCCACTGCGATACCCGACCCTGTTTCCAGGGCCAGTGTCCCTGAACCAAGTAGCCGAGAAATTATAACACCAATAACTAGCACAGGTGGTGTGAAACAACATAAAAGAACATAATGCGGGCCACCAAGTAATTATCGCAATAAGCAGCAATATGAGAGCTGTTTCGTCCTTGATGGAAACTCACCGTAGCCACAACAAGATGCAAATGACCAGGGAGGAGTGAACACCCCCTTCCAATCACGAATTATATTACATTTTCCCTGGCTGGTGGTCTAAGTCATAGTTCAAATTTGAAAAAGTCAGAATTCTGGGATCAGAATAAGAGTTCAGCTTCTGCTCACCGGAATAATTTTTTAGATTTGCTGACGTTTTGGACAGCTGGATCGGCTGTTATTTGTCGAAGTGAATGCTGACTTTGTCGATTAGCAAGTTTAAAGTTGCAGCCATGCCGTGTTGGCCTTGGAAGCGGAAATAAATAAACAAATACCCTTCCTCCACTTAGGCGCTCCACGGCACGTGACCTTATCCCAATGCGGCCAAAGATGGCCAAAGAGGCCAAAGAGGCGAAGGCGCTCGACAACCACTTATAAGCCACTGTCAGCTCTCAGACAGTGAGTTGCAACACGGACCGCAAGGACACCACCAGTCCGCTCCCCACTACCGGGGCATCGCCCCAAAATGGGACATTCAGCGCGCTGGAGATCAAACAAGGGCAACTGCCACACGAAAAAGCAATTCCGGATATGGTACACAATAAATCCTCGTCCGGGTGGATTCCAAAGTTACGCCCTTCTTATTGTCTTTTTCCTTGGGGATTCCAAAAGGCGTAAAAAGACGGTAAAACCACACAAAATGCCACCATTACAACAATAGTTGCCAAATTAATGGGGCCAGATAGGCAGATTTCGGCGAATGTCTTTTACCTCAGAAGTGATTTAAGGCAGGGTCTGCATTTCATGTCTGTGCGAACATTGATTTTGAGAACTTCTCGGCGGAGAACAAGCAGACGATTGTCTTCGAATCAATTCTCGCGGCCGCGTTCTTAATCAACAGCGAAATCCGCAGTCGCGAGTCGATGGGAGCGAGCCCAAAGGTAACATAGGGGATGAAGGATGTTCATGGCTAGAAGGAGAGCTGATCACTATATCCTCACTTTTGAAGTGGTCGCTAGCGGCTACTGTGTTAGCTTGTGGTCGCTGACACATCCTGCTGTTACCGTCAAGGTCGCCGTTGCGATAACTGCCCTGAGCACACACTCTTTTATGAAAGATTGCACCCTCTCCGGCAGGACCTGTAGTGGGCCGTTGCCTGTCGATGTTTGGCCTTCCTGTCATGACCTCAATCTGTCTGGAGCTCAAGGTCATTGCGGTCGCCAGACTTACTAGCGCGCGTGACGTGGACCACCCACACGCTGTCCAACCAATCACAGCTTGACCCAGCCAATGAACGCGCTCTTTCTCTATCTACTGGCCTGACTGCTCTCAAACAGTCACTTGGGACCCGGTCAGTCTCCTGAACGGACGTGTTCTCCCAAGTCAGACTTCCTCCATCTATTCTCCTTTCCATTGTGTACACAATATAACCTTCCCACTACTCTGGCCTTAACAGACTTCTTCTCTACTATGTAACCATGGTTTGAAGATCGCAGATGCTGGTTTTGACCCACTTAACCCTTTGTGATAGACCCACTTACACGCGAGTTCGCGGCTGCGCTAACGTCAGTGCGTAACCTCTCCCGGTCTGACCAATGACCATCAAAACTGACTAAGACAAAGCTTTCAGTGGCCGCTCGGATGTCGGCCGCCAGATATCACTTTGGACCCAACCGACTGGTTAACGGACTGCACCCGTCAAATTCAAATATCCTCCTACCTATTCTTCCAATCCGTCAGTTCAGAATACAATTTTCCTACCATTCTTGCTTTCCCGACTTCTGTTACCTCTCCTAAGGAATCGGGCCTGAAAGATCGCAGCTTTTACAGTTAACCTTCTTAGTTTTAATACTATGTGATACTTTAACTGTTCAGTTGGATTTCCACATTTTAGTGCTCCGACACCTGAGCGCCAATCAAAACGCGAATGACAGAAGCTATCAGGAGCTTCAGCTTCCAAATGCCCGATTCCTTTTACTTGTACACGTTATGTCCGCACGCGCAACTACCGCGCTGACTTGTTTGGTCCAATGCGTATACATGACGCTGATCACTGAAGCAGTAATCTTCACTCCTAAAGCACCCACTGTGCTGAACGTGGCAATCACAGGCCTCGACGGTGAATTATTGTGGAATGCACAGGCGATAACGATACTCGGTACTTTCTGCATAAACCCGCGGACGTAACAGGTAGAATAAATGAAAAGGTTCGCGTTCCAGGTATCTGCATGGATAAGGAAGAAGACTTATCGAGCACCGGATCAATAGATTTATTGTCCTGAGCTTTCGAACTCTTGAAAATGGACTCCTGGAAGAGTTCGAAAGCTCAGGACAATAAATCTATTGATCCAGTGCTCGACAAGTCTTCTTCCTTATCTGTAACAGGTAGACTGTTAGGATGATAAGGTGTTGCCTCTGCTCAGCGCCCTTCTTAGCTGAAAGTCCACAGCTCAGATAACGTCATACAAGACGAGCAGGGAATTGATTAAAGTCTTGTCCATGGACGGGAATTTAGTCAACCGGTGTGTCGAATTGGCGCCGGCATGCAGGATCTTGAGCAATGACTTACAGTCACGGTCAGAATTCCCTCGCAGTTAATCAGGTAATCGCCTCGATGCATGTTGAAATCACTGACGGTTAATTGTTCTAACCCCCCTTTTCATCGCGGTTTCTTGCCCCTCACGACCTGATGACTCTTGGCAGTTGATTCGTGCACACACACACTTTAACTAGCTCCTCTTTTGCTGCTGTTTCTTATCTCTGACGATGGATTCCTGTAAGAGTTCGAAAGCTCAGGATCCGGTGATCCGGCGATCGACCATATTTCTTCCCTACACATAGAGTCAATTGTATATCTCATGAAAACCCCGTTGACATTTTTAAGTGAGCTTTCAATTCGAACAGATAAATTAAATAAAGTTGTAATATCAATGAGTATGCAACTTAATCTTAATGTAGTTCAGTCATCGAAATATCAGGCCAATAAGTGTCATGTTCCAACGATCGCATCTTCTTCCTCTGAATCTTATCTGTGTGAGACATCACGATGGCGACGTAGCGAAAGCATCAATTCGCACAAGAGTGCGTTATTTTTAATGGTCAACCTTCCTGGCTTATTGTCTAGGACTGTAGAAGAGCACTGCTCTGGTAAATCTTCGCATGTCAGGGATACTATGGGCAACGCAGATCATGCTTCGCGAAATTGTAGATTCAGCCCTGCACCCCACACCCCCTCCTCACCAACAAAGAGTTTCTACTTGTCAGACTTCTAGATAGTACTCAAGCCTTCCTAGTGACCCGTGGAATTACTATAATCCTCTCTACCGTTTATAGCTATGCGGTTCACCAGATGCGCAGTAATCGTCTGGCGTCGCCAGTTCGATAGTAACCACCCGGCACCGAAAAAGTCTATCAAGGCGTCGCATGATGCCACCGAGACTGATGAAAGTAGATTTTGGTGTCAGCTGAGTGTTCTGGCCATGCAGTACATTTCTGAACCAAGTGATGTAGAACACGTAAAAGCTTCTACTTCAAACCGTTAGTCCAGATTTAAGTATCTCTAGGTGAAGCTTCTAACGTCCCAGCATCCAGTTGTTGTGAACAGTTCATTTGAAGAAAAGACGTTCTTTGCGAAACGGGGTAAATTTATTCAGTAAATTTTCGAGATTGCTTCTCGAGAGCGTCTTCAGACCTGAGAGAATGTTCACCGACCACTCAAACTTTAAAAAATGTAGGTAAAGCAATAACCAGATGGCATGAGCACTGATTGGCAGCTGGCTATCGTCTATGAGGTAGAAGGCGGAAAGACGTTCTCTTGGACCAATATTTTATTTGCCCAACGTTTCGGACTCCCACTCGAGGCCATTATTCCTTGACAATGGCCTCGAGTGAGAGTCTGAAACGTCGGGCGAATAAAATATTGGTCCCAGAGAACGTCTTTCCGCCTTCTATTCAATTACCTGGGCCTCGCATATTTTCGACTATTAAGTATTTATAAGGTGTTTGTACACTCCAGCCAACTCGATACATCGGGTGACGCATGAATCATCACAGTGCATAGCTTCGAATGAGACAAAACACGCAAAGTCGGAGATCGCCTCTCCAAAAAGTCAAGAATTTCTTTAGGTCATGCATTCCGATGATTCATGCATCGCCCGACATATCGAGTTGGATGGAATTTACAAAAATCTCAAAAAAATAATGGAAAATACGGTAGCCAAATAATACGGCAAGACATAAACCAAGGCTGCCAATCAGCACTCACGTTAGCTGAATATTGATTTTCCAGCACGATTTAAATTTTAATTGTTCGCTGCACATTCTCTCATAACCGAAGACGAGCTGGGAGCCCAGACTCTAAAATTTACTGAATAAAGTTACCATGCTTGCCGAAGAGCGTCTTTTTCTCAAATTAAATTTCTTAGGCTGCCTAGTTTCCAATTTATATGAACGGTTCATTTGGCGATAGCCCTGTTTTACTGCCTTTTGCATAAAACGCTGATTTAGCACACAGACAACTGGGATTTCCGCTGAAAGGACATTTGCTTTCCAAGCAGAATACTGGTGTGATGTTTGTCACTTTTATGGGTACCTTCGTACTGGCACCCTATGAATGACAGTGATTGCCTAGGACAATGAGAAAAGCAAAAACGCTTTCCCGCTTTATCAACGACAAGCTGAATTTCTGGGAAACGTGTAGGATGATACGGAAGGCACAAGTTCAACAGGCTCTACTTATGGCTGCTAGTGGAGCAACAGACACCATCAGATAAACCGTGTCTTGAAACTATTAGTGAAGACGGTATAAACTGCTTTTACGCAGCAAGCCTGCATAAGTAACCCTTTAAAAGACGTACTTCGAGAGCCCCACAACCGGATCTTACCATCCACAGGTTGTGATCTTTTTGTTTTTACCGGTAAAGGTGCTAACAAGGGAGCAATATCTTACGTTTCAGGGCGATGATTGCTTGGACGACTCCCCTAACGAGCATAATGGATAGGTAGGCCTGTAATACGGCAATGAAGGCAATCAAAGTAGAGCACGTTAAAGGGTGCTTACACGCTCTCAATGAAAATATATTTATATACTCACCGTCACCGTTCACGTGAGGTGGATTTTACCACTAACTGAGACTATATTACACGCCTACGTATGCACACCTCCTTACACGCTAACCTAACCTCCAACTCATTACGCATTCAGTGTGTTCACCATGGCTCGCATATGTTGCCAGATTATTGGGGTCGCAGAAGCCATCGTTACTCCTTCCAGCATGACCGAGATTTGCACTACTTATGCGTTTGCAGCAGTGCAGTGTGTCCTTGACCTCATCAGTCAGACGGCCGAGACGAAGAAGCTTATCTGGCAACAAGAAACGAGGCCTCATAAAACACCTCATATTTACAGAAAATTGTCTCCCTTATAAAATGTCAGCCAAAATTCTGAAATGGGCTTTAGCTTTGAACATATTAATTTAAAATGGTGGTAAGATTGATAAGCATGCGAAGTAATCTCGATATATTTCAGTCCCCTCAGTAAGCCGACTTTTGAATGAGCTTCCTTTTGACAAACAGCCGGAATACTCTGATGACAAAAGCAAGAAGTATATTCTCTAAAGAATGGCTGCTTAAGTGGTATACCTTTTTTGATTTATTTTTTCTGCCCTAATAAATGCAAACATATAGTATAGAAAAAAGTGCAAAATTATTGTTTGTTGTACTCCTTTGTAGCAAATCGAGCCTTCTTCATATTTTATACTTGATCAAAAGGTATAGTTCTGTTTTAAAACGTTTCTAAATTGCCGATTAATTTTGAGTCCTATTGGCCGTTACGCTGTTTGTGGATGTGGAGGGGCTGAAACTATGCGAGAACCGAGCTGCGTCGGCAGGGTATTCCTCACCTTAGTAGACTTATCAGAGCCTAAACAAAAAACAGCTTTATACTGTCCTATCTAATACTTTCAAGACACGGTTTATCGGATGGTGCCTGTTGCTCCAGTAGAAGTCATAAGAAGTTATTGTTGAACTTGTGCGTTTAATGTCATCACACACGTTTCCAAGCCATTCAGCTTGTCGTGGATAAATCGGGAAAAATTTTTTTGCTTTTCGTGTTGTCCTAGCCAATCACTGTCATTCATAGGGCGCCAGTACGAAGGTGCCCAGAAAAATAGAAAAACACCATACCAGTATTCCGCCTCGAAAGCAGTTGACATTTCGGCCAAAATTGCGGTTGATTTTGTGCGGTGAATCAGCGCTTTGACGCAAAGTGGAGTAAGACAGGGCTATCGAAACATTAGCCGTTCATGTAAATTGGAAAACAAGCACCCCAAAAAAATTAATTTGAAGTAAAGACGTTCCTTTGGAAAAAAGGTAATTTTATGCAGAAAGTTTTCAAGACTGGTTCCCCAGCTCGATTTCAGACTTGAGAGAATGTGCAACGAGCAATTTAAATTTCAAAAAGTGCAGAAAGATAAATAGTCAGCTGGAGTGAGCGCTGATTGGCAGCTGTGGTTTATGTCAGTCTGCATTGTTTGGCTCTTGTCTCTTCCAACTTTAAAGTTGAGATTTTTGTAAGTTCCATCCAACTCGATATCCCGGTCGATGCATGAAACATCGGGTTGCATGGCCTCAAGAAAGTCTGGGCGTCTTTGAATGGGCAAAGTCTGAAAATGCGTGCTTTGGAGTCAAGTTGGACAAACATGTTTTCAGCAAATCTTCGTCAGGCTAAAACCTTTGCTGGGGTGATGGAAACGGTACAGTTTGGTAACAAACGCGCTGGTCAGACGACGCCTGAAGACCATTAGCGCAACGCTTTCCCTGCGGCGAACTTACGGGTGTTCTTCATGAACTATCCCTTCCTACGATTAGGACGTTAAGACCGACTGCCGTTGAAGGCCATATTCATGTGCATTTACTCTTAATTTTGCTGCTGTGGAGCAGGATACATTGGCCGAACAACGAAGCGCCTGGAAAAGAGGGTGTATGAGCATATACCGGCATGGTTAAGTAAAGGGGAAACTAGATCGACCTCAAGTTCCATTCTCGCACATCTTGTCGATACGAATCATCGATTCGATATAGACGAAGCCTTTCAGGTTGTCTACCGGACACCAGCTGATCTTTCTAAGGGCCTGCGCCAACGGGTGCTGGCAACAGCCGAAGCGATGACTGTCCGGCTAGCGAATACAGTGCTGTGTTGCCAGAAGACGCTGACACAAGCCTTTGCATATCCGTGGACGACCCTGACGACAGATGGTGATCGTATTTCGCCTACACCTCCGGTGACAGTCGCTCGCTTCGTGCAACTAGCAGCAATTATCACTCCATGTATCTGACCTCTGATCAACGCCCGCAACCTAAACCAATTCCCCCCGTTCCCCTTTCATTCCCTTCCCCACACAGGAACCTCTGCACGCTGACCTCACCATGCCAGTGACGTGTAAACGATTAATTGCACTCAGACTACCCTTATAAACCCTGCCCAACTGTACCGTTTTCATTACGCCTGCAAGTGTTTTGGCCTGACGAAGATTTGCTGAAAAATATGTTTACCAAACTTGACTTCTCAACTTAAGCATTGGAATATTTGCAGAACTTAGACAATGCGTGTTTTGTTCCATGCGAAGCCGTGCACTCCGATGGTTCATGCATCACTCGACATATTGATTTGGATGGAATGTGAAAACATTTCAAAGCAAGACGGAATAGACGAGAGCCAAACAAGGTGGACTGACATAAATCACAGCTGCCAATCAGCGTACGCCAGGTAACTATTTATTCTGCATGTTTAAAATTTTAATTGGTCGTTGCACATTTTCTCAAGTCTGAAGTCGAGATGGGGAAACCAAAGCTGTACAAAACAATCAAAGTTTAGACATGTAGAAAAATTAACAACTGTCTGAAATGGGCACCGATTGGCCATTGCGAACTCTGTTGGTCTGCGCAAGTAGGCGAGATCGGCTTGCTGGGTGAACGACTGTCACTAGTGGGTGGGGGCGAAATGCGATCGCCAGCTGGCGTCGTTGTCGCCCACGAAGTGTAAAGTCTTGTGCCAGCGTCTTCTGACAACGCAGCGTTGGATTCATTAACCGTATAGCTACTGCTTTAGCTGTTGCGAGCACCCGTTGGCGTAGGCCCTCGGGGAAGTTAGCTGGTGTCCGGTAAACAACCTGACAGGCTTTATTAGTTGCTGAAAACATATGTTTGCCAGAAACTGACTTTTCCAAGACGCCTGAATTATTAACCGATTACTACGGCTATGGTTAACAACTTGGCTTTTAGCGGTAGAGGGAAATATGGTCATTCTTCCTGTAGCAGGCTGTCAGGTAGGCTTGAGTACCATCTAGAATTCTGACCCAGAAACATTGTTTGTGGGGGGGGGGGAAGGAGGGGAGAGTTATTGCTACGCGAACCTCTAGCTTCGTCGTGAATGGTATTCCTCACCTGAATAGACTTATCAGAGCAATGATTTGCTTAAGTCCCAGGTATTAAGTTAGGGAGGGGGCCGTTAAAAAACAACTCATTTTACTGAGGTCTGATGCTGTCGCTAAGTCCCCATTGCCATGTCTCACACAGATAAGATTGAAAGGAAGAAGGTGAGATAATTGGAACATTACGCTTATTGGCCTGACATTTTGAGATCTCTCTCGAACCCAACACCACATACCGAGGCACACAAGGGTAATAAGGGGCAACACTTACGAGGTTTATCTAAGAGGCGGTTATAAGGCAACCACACACATCTGGGGCTCGTAGTTGATGCGATGATTGCTTTTTGGTCCATACCCAAGTCATTGATTGCCCTGATTACATCACCGTCATCGGTTTGTGGCCTGACGAGCCCTCGAAAATTTGTTTTCCTGTCCCTGGACCTGAGCATCACCGGCATCCTCTCCATGTGACTGGTACTTTTTGCCCAGACAAAGTCGTAGAACAGAATATACAGCGGCGAGGTCATTGCGCTTATTGATCGCATGCGGGCCACTGAACAGTGACTCGAGCAGATCGCGGCTCACGCTGTCATTAGCCCTTACAATAATTTCAGTCTCATCAGACTTGGAGATGTGGCTGGGTCATGTTGCAGGAGTCGCGATCTGAGAGTTCGCGTCCTTCCCCCCTCCCTGCTATCACATGCTCGGCCATTCGCGTGCGGAGTAGCCTCCTAGTTTTCCCGAAAACGGTTGCCCTGCAAGAAACACCTACGGTAAAATGACATTTTGCATAATCAGCTACGACTTCTTGGTACCTCGGATAACGTCATGTTCAATCGGAAACCTGAAAGTCACAAACTTGACATTATTCACGGTATAAATAATCTGCTTCCTTAAACGCACTATTTCAAGTAGTTCGTAATATCTGCTTATACCCCTACTCAATGATTCGTAGAAGTAGTAAAGAACTAAGTACACCTGTTTGAAGCAGTTACTATTCAGTCATTATTAGCATTCCCGACACATGGCAGCGAGGTACTGAACCACAAAATGGTTTTCGAATCGGCCACTTTTGTTACGGTTATTTACGCCAAACCGCCGTTTTACCCCATAAACGGCTCGGAACAGTAAAAGAACAATCAGAGGAGCCACCTGTAAATAATTATATCGTTCCGTAAAATGGTAGACAAAACCAATATACGAACACGCGAGCCCCAGGAAGTAATTGAGAAGATATAATTGCTGAGAAAAGACTCTGATTCCCCTGACGTTTTGAAATCCGTCCTCGAATCCCTCATCAGAGACATTAGCAGAAACAGTAGCAAAATGGGTAATTGATGCACAGGAATTTGCAGTATGTACAGTCACTACGCGAAGCGCCACGCACATCTTAAATGTACATGCGGATCAACTTTCTCCCAGCGGCCGCGGAAAGCAACTTCGACTACATTTTCCACTTTCCGCCTTCTTCTACAAATTTCCTTCAAAGCCTATCCTATTTCTCCACCCCCAAAACCCCTTAAACTGCCGTCTCCGTAACACAACATGCTGGGACAAGGGGCATTAGAGGTGCACTAGTGAAAATACCTCTGCCACCTCCACCAATGATCCTGTGCAGATAGCCTCATCTTAAGCAAAGTTCGCAAACTTTAAAAGTCTTCCTTTTAATATACCACCTGTAGCTTTTAAGCTTCGCAAGCTTCGCAAGCGTCCCAAGAGCTAACAGAATTATCAGGTTTGTGCACATTTTTTGATTAAAAAAGCCGAGGAACGGTGCATGGCGGTTTGAAGAGCCCTCGCCTTTGTATGCATTCGCGTTGATTTGCGTGTCCATCACCCTCGCCAAGGTCTGCATCGTCGCCTTCAGGGCCATTATCCTTCGCTGAGCGATGGTAGTACGACCTACAAGAAGACGACAGTGATCTCCCAGTGCAGTGCATTTACACGGCAGTCGCAACCCCCAGTCGTCTCCCCCCATCCCATCCCACCCCTCCCCCCGCTTTACTTCAGCGATGCAAGAACGTTCTGGCATTCGGACAGCAGCAGCAGCAGCGGTGGCGGTGGCGGAGTTGTGTAATCGTCATGATGTGAAGAATAACCAATAGGCGCTTCGCGTCTATCGACCCCCTAAACCCGTGTGCAACGTGTCACTTCTGGAAGGTGCGTGTATGTGCGAGCGTCCGAACGGCTACCGCTTTCCGCGTTGCCTTTCAGGCACAGTGCGAGGACGCACAGCTGCTGCAGTTCACTCGCGCGGCCGATCGATCTTCATCCCCGCCGGCAAAGCGCTGGGAACGGGGGGAGGCGGCAGCGACCGGGATCTGCCCTCGGAAGGGACGACCCAGCCAATTCGAGCCAGCCAATGGGCAAGCAGGACCGAAACCCCAGCAGCGGAATAAGTTGTTGCCACCCGCCGCCTGGCTGCTAAATTTGCTCGCACGAGTGCATTCGGAGTTGTTGTGTTGTTCTCCGGTGGTTGCGTTGCCCTCTCTCGCTCGCTCTTGTTTCAACCTTTTGCATTACTTTCGAAATCACTTGGTCCTCCTGACTGTTCGCTTTTATTTGATACCAGCTGGTCAATTGGATAACAATTACAAATCATGTCTGAAACCAACATCAAGTTCACCCGTACCATCCTCCGCGGTTCCTCGCCTAGCACTGTTAGGCTCGAGGTAAGTGCATAAGAACCCCTCATTTTATTTTTATCAAAGTCCTCATGATACGTTAAAAATGTACTTTTCTGTTAACGAATTCATCACGTGCTGTTTGTATAAATGTAGGCACTGCCACACCAGGAGGCTTCTTAAAGCTAATTAATGTATTAACTTAAACCTCGGACAAAGTGGAGCTATTGGTTGGGGCCTACAGGAGTTGGACTTTTGTAAAGGAAAGAACTGGTGTTACTGCTAAAACTTTTCCTAATACTAAACCATACTTTGATGCGTTGGAGTGAGCTGACTTGACGGGCCTAAGAGAATATGAGCATCAGTTCAGCAGTGTACTTGGCACTCCTGTGAAGTTGACCACCAGTGGGATCAAACATGGCTTGTTGGCTGAACAGCATACTGGGAGCAGTAGTTAAGCAAAAGGGTAGCACAGTAGCAAGTCAGATTTTTAGATGTTGGTCTTTTTACTGCGAAAACTTGTCTTGTTTGAGGTAACGCCTTCATGTAGGGGAGAGAGGGAGGGGTGGGCCGAAATATATTCTCACTTCTGCCCTGTCTCTTATAAGACGCTTGGCTATGCTTTTTCATGATTCCCTCATTACTATTTTGATCGCATTTAGTCAACTTTAAAAAGCAGCTGAATACGAGAAATAACTGGACTCAACACAGCGAAATCCCCACAATACTTTGCATAGTGGTTTTTTACCGTCGAAGTACAAAAATTAAGCTTTATAATCTGTGGCTTATACTCCGTCTTCTGTCATGCTGATAAATTGGCCTTCTAATCCCGGAAACCATGCTTACATTGCCATATTTACTAGTTTTATTGTAACTGCTCTTCATATTTATTTTCGCATGGTGTTCTCAGTAAAACATCTTGTTGCTAAAGCACTGTGCACCTAGTACCATAACACCTTCTTCGCGGTTGCGATATTTTTTATCCTAGAATTTACTGAGTGGAATGTTTAAAGACACATTTTGGCCCTTTATTTCTACACATAAGCTTAAACCTGGTATTTTTTCCTTTTTCAGAGCCGGGTTAGAGAGTTGGAGGATCTTCTGGACCTGGAACGCGATGGCCGTGTCCGCGTAAGTTTACTTTTCTAAACTGTTTCATATGAAAGTACCACACACCGATCAACAAATCATTTCTGTGCCGATCTTACCCCCTCCCGTTTTAATGCAGTGGCTCACATTTAGCTCGAACGAGCGGTTATCATACTTCTTCTGGCGGGTTTATTAGACTGTTATAGCATTTGATCCATCTGCTACTTCATACCTTCCTCATGGTTGTGATGAAAAAAACTGTCCGAAGATTGCGCAAAAAGGGATTTTTCTTTAAAACTTTGCTTGCTTTCCAGAGAAATGCAACTTATACAATCATTTAATCAGACGTCAAGCTTTCATCTCAAAACTATTTGGCAAGCTATTTGTTCGTATACATGAATTTGCCTATAGTTGGCTCGTTAAGGGTGCCATACAAAGTAAACTGAACGAGAAACGGCGAAAGGAATGAAAAATTTAGATGGGTCAACATGACACTTTCGCTCATTAAGCAAATGCAAATCCCAAGAGACAGTTCAGAGGGGGACACTAGAGCCGGTTGGTGAATTTACTGCTCTAGCGTTTCGGACCCACACTCGAACTTATCATCGTACATGCATCCCTTGGGTTTCCAGTATATTTATCTGTTGTTCACTCCACTAACGAATCCGAGTTTGGATCTGAAAATTCAGATGAATACAACGTTTGCGGTAGCGATTGCATCACATGCTCGGATCCACTAATAAGAATGCTGGGACGATCATTCTCTTGCATTTTTTAAACAAACACATAATTTCCTCTTTGGTAGTGCCTGGAATTAAAATTTTTAGGTGAATAGAGGATAAATATCGATAGCAGGGAGTTTTTCCACAATGTAACAAGGTTGGTAAATGACCCGTCATCCATACTAGAACGAAGAACCGTCATATTAATATAATATATGGATATATCCAAAACAATGTATTTATATGCGATGAGCATTCATTTTGAAACCACTTTCCTAGATAAGACTTATTGCAGGATGACTTTCAGAGGCCGCAGCGTGGTGCTTCACTCTTTTTAACTTATTTTGCCCCAGCATATTGCCACTAGAATACATTTTGAACCTAAGAAACCAAACTTATCAAGTTATTTCGGAGCCGGCTTTCCCATTAATCTCTTTTACATACTTTCATGATTTGCAAAAGTAGATCTAACCTGCGATCGATTGGAGCATCAAAAGCATTAATGTATCTGTTCTTCAACCCGTGAACAGCGACCCTAGAGGGTGGTTTTCCCAGTGGTAAACAAACCGTCGTTTATGTGGGTTGTCAGATACAGATGCAGATAAACTGGAACGCCCGTTTGACATGCCAGGGTCTGCCAATAGTAGCGAACATTCGAATCCCAGGAAGCAGTTCAGAAGACAAAGATGCGATCACTGAAACAAGAGTTTTATTTGCCTGACGTTTCGGATTCCGTCGGGAATCCTTAGTCATAGGTAATCGTAAACAGGTCTGAGACATGCGCACGTCTCAGACCTGTTTACGATTACCTATGACTAAGGATTCC